>CAKJTW010000005.1:24800000-25405000 GCA_917880005.1 Nanger dama | reverse complement strand
TGTACTGCTTCTCCGTGGCCCACTGATTTCCAGAGCTTATTATTTTCTTTCCCTATTTGGAGCTTTAACTCCAGAGATAAGAGTTGACCTTCCCGTTCAAAAAAGTTTCCTGATGATGGGCTCCCTGGCCATTGTATGGCTGTTCGCAAAGCCATGTCTGCCCTAAGTGGTGTGCAGTCAAGGGCAGCTGACAGATGAATTAAGTAGAATATGTCTCCCCAGTCTCCTGGCCTCCCAGGCTGCACTGGAAGAAAACAACTCCAGTTCTGATTACTAGGTGGTCACTTCACACCAGCTTACCCCATCCATTGTGGTGGTTCTCAACAGCTCGGTGTGTGATACCAAAGACCCTTGGCCACTAAATTCCTAGGTATGCTAGCTAGAAATTATTTCCAAAAGTTGTCCCTCCATTTCCGGCATGCATTAAAAATGTCCCTGTATTCTTCTGGACATTTTCCATATTGAGAGATTTCTCATGTGTAGGGACTCACCCTGACATCACTTAATGACTTCCAAGCATTCCCATGTAAGCTATCCAGAAGGACCATGAGGAAAATATTAAATGTGTTTGGCCCATAAAGAGGAGCACACATATGGACTCTGCAGCAACCATGTACATTAAACCCTCTATCAGGATCCGCATTTCCACGCTGACCGTGCAGTCTCCCCTGCATCTCTTAACTTTCATTTATTCTCCAAACAGGAAGACATCCATTGTCCACACACAGGCAGGCAGTCCACCGAGGCCAGATTGCAGGGGGCACTCACTTCACAAATGGACTGGCTGCTACCCAGAACTCTGCTGATGGCAATCATACCTTGCCACCTGACGTTAATACTGACATTGAGAGGATGCAAATAAAACTGCTAAGTCAGCTAAAATGAACATCCATCTACTGAGTAATAGCCTGGGTTTTTCAGCTTTAGGTCTTCAGATTCGGATGCTTTGTTCATACTGTCTGGTCACCTGAGCCATGTCCTTCCAGCTTTCATGTGAACGTGAATCCCATGAGGATACTGTTTCAATTCAGCAGGAGGCCTTGGATGGGGCCTGAGTGTTTGCATTTCTACAGGCTCTCTGGTGGCATTGCTGCTGCCATCCTCTAAACACTCCTGGTAACAAGGTTTTAAAGAACACGAGCGACACCAGTGACGTGGGTTCGATCCCTGGGTCAGATCCCCTGGAGGAGGGCATGGCACCCACTCCAGTTTCTTGCCTGGAGAATCCCATGGCCAGAGGAGGCTGGCAGGGTTGCAAAGAGTAGGACATGACTGAGTGACTGAACTCACAGGGCATACACCTGAGGACACAGAAGGACTCTCTACAGCCTGTTTTGTTGTGTAACTAGTTACTAGTTCCCACAGTATTACTGTGAAACAGCATCAGTCTCCCGTCTCTCTTTTTCCCAAGATAATGCTTACCTTGAATTGTTTTCTTCCCAAAAGACTTATTTTAAATAAAATATTGATTTTATCTTTCTACTTTGCCAAGATTAGTTTATGGTTTTCCAAGGAGAGAAAAAGAATAGGAAGATCTCTCATAGGGACACTCCTAGTCCTATAATTATGTGATTCTACGTAACAGAATGTGAGCCACGAGCTAAAATCAAGAAACATCATTTCATAAGCATTAAGCATCTGATAAGGATAGCGTGCTGCAGTCCACAGGGTCGCAAAGAGTTGGACATGACTGAACGACTGAACCGCAACTAAAAGGGTAGCACTGTCTTCTTTCTCCAGGACGCTCTGGTCTTATCCAAGCTCAGAGCTGTAACACAAGCAGATGGGGCACAGGCAGAGAATTTCTGGTGTTTTTCCCTCAGGGAGACACTTGTAAAGGATCATGGTGACTGAGCGCCAACTGACCTAAAAGCTTAAATGATCTCGTATTTATGAAACAACAGGAGACTTTTTAACCAGACAGGTTTTGAAATGTGATAATAAGATTTTTTCCAAGAAGTGTCTAGGCAGGGCGGCTGGATTCTTAGATACTTTAACCTCCAATGACCAACTACACTGGACAAAAACTCCAGAGTCACGACTCCACAGAATGTCTGCCTCTCAATCTGACTTTAGAACCCTGTAACTCGGCCATAAGTCAGAACCCAGCTGGGAGACGGTCTGCTGATGAATTACCAGAGAAGAAAGTACTGTGGAGAACTCACCTTCCAAGGATCTTACACTGGGCAAGAAAATACCACAATTAGAGGAGGAACGGGTTCAAGACATCTTCTCACATGAATGTACACAAATAAAAGACACCAAATTGGATTCAGGATAGGAACTGAATTAGGAATTATTTTTTAAGGAAAAAGCAAAAATCAGGACAAATTATCAACAACAGCCAACTTGTCAATGAGACTGTAGGTCATTTTAATTTATCTTAATATTTTCCCACTTGCTCCAAAATTCTTTTACAACATTCGTACCTTGATCTTACCATGGAAAAAGCCAATTAGAACATAAATCTCCCATCTGTCCTTTTGTTTCTATGGCATGTTGTTTACAACACAGTTCATATTTAAAATCAGATTTTTAAATTTCCATTTAATTTCTGAAACTGTCTCCTTTTATTTAATTTAGTTTCTAGGATTTAAACTAATCAGAAAAATCTGCTGTGACATATTGTACTAAGCCCCGCAAATGCCCTTGAACACTGCAGGTTTGCGTCTGTGCAGTAATTGGGCCAGATGCTCTTCAAGCCAGTCTCTTATTGGCCTATCACCAAGTTTGAAATCCACAGAATGTACTGATTAGCTCTTCTCTTTATGTTCTGGGCGGCCAAGGCGATGTCAGGAAGATTTCAAGCAATTTTCCAGACTCAGACGGTGAAAATTTTTGAGCAGAGTATCTATTGTTTCCCCATGTAATAAAAGTCCTTTCAATAGAGAAAATGCTCTAAAATTAGCAGATGAGTTTTTGTCTAATTATCCTAGAGTCTTTAATGAAGCAGGTGTCGGAGCTAGAAAACAAGAGCCGTGATGAGCCCCTTACAATCTGTGGTTTCAGTGCAGTACCAACTTTGAGTGCTAAACAGAAGCACAGCCTGGGTGAGCGATCAGCTCCTAAATGGCCAGGATCTGTGCCCTGCAGAACACTGGACGCAATGAGCTAACACCAAAGGGGTAGGTCATGGCAAACCGGCCAAAGGTCTAGTCATTCAGTCATTTCTTGAACAAGCATTTACCAGGGCAGGCCCTAGAGATTCAGAGGCCGACAGGGCACCTTCCCTAGCCTCATCCTATAAATTCTGAAATGAGAGGTGGGCACCTCAACTGCCAACAGGACAGCGTCATCAAGAATTGTGGAGCTGTCTACAGTGGACTGATGCAGCCCCTGGAGAGGGAGCTGTCAGTTCTACACGGGGAAATCAGGAAATGTTTAGACAAGGCCACCTGTGAAATAATCTTGAGAAATAATCAGGTTCTTGCTTTTCAGAGCTGTGGTGATGATTCAATGTGATGGACAGACATGCAACAAGTAGCCCATGGCACTGGGCATGGGGAAGGTGTTCAGCCAATGACAGCAATAATAATGTAAATATTACTGTATGAGTGTAGTGGTTTGTGAGTAAGTTTAATGACATACAATTAAAGAAGAAAGGGAGGAAAATAATATCTAGGCTATATTCACAATTGATTGACAATAAGTGGAAGGATAAAAATAGAACAGTTAGTAGTTTGGTTACAGCACAGATAATGGAAACAATGCAAAATCATCAATTCTACATCAACAATATTATACAACGTAAGTGTCCTGTGCTTTTAAGAAAGCCTGGAATTTGAAGACAGCATCAAGCCAGGGTTTTATATATTAATACCTATTTCTCAGTCATTTATCCCACTAATATTATGAGGCATGCTGTTTTTATTGCCATTTTAAAGAGCAAACTGAGATTCTGAAAGTTTAATTGACTTGACAAAGGCCATGCAGGTAACGCATGGTAAAGTCAGGATTGGATCTTACAAGCATCTCAATTCAAATCCTATGCTCTTTTCTTTATATTGGGTTGACCAAAAGTTGCTTATTTTTTTTCCCATAAGATGGCTTTAGTAGCACTTGTGAAGTGGAAGTGTTAGTCACTCAGTCATGTCCAACTCTTTGCAAACCCCATGGAGCTGCAGCCGCCGGGCTCCTCTGTCCGTGGAATTCTCTCCAGGCAAGAAGACTGGAGTGGGTCTCCATTTCCTCCTCCAGGGGATGTCCCCGACCCAGGGGTCGAATCTGGGTCTCCTGCACTGCAGGCAGGCAGACTCTTTACTGTCTGAGCTACCAGGGAAGCTTAGTTGTCTTTAACTTCATTCAAAACAATTTTTTAGATTGTACTATGGCAGCTGTCATATAGCGATGCATTTTAAAAAATATTATCAGAATTGGTGAATTTTTGCATAGCCATTTGAATATTGAAGATGGAAGAAAAAGCAACCTTTTCAGCATATCATGCTTTATTATTTTAAGAAAGGTAAAAACGCAACTGAAATCAAAGAGATTTGTGCAGTGTCCGGAGAAGATACTGTGACTGATGAACATGTCAAAAGTGGCTGGCCAAGTTTCTTGACGGAGATTTCTCGATGGACAATGCTCCAGTTGCATAGACCAGTAGAATTTGACAACAACCAATTGAGACATTAAATGAGAACAATCAACATTATACTATGTGGGAGATAGCCAACATACTCAAAATATCCAAATCAAGCACAGAAAATCACTTGCATCAGCTTGGTTATGTTAATCTCTTTGATATTTTGGTTCCACATAAGTTAAGCAGGAAAAAAAACATATTTTGCATGTGATAGTCTCTACTGAAACGTAACAAGAATGTTCCATTTTTTAAAACAAATTGTGATTGGCAATGAAAAATGTAAACTGTACAATAACGTGGAATAGAAGAGATGGTGGGGCAAGCAAAATGAACCACCAACAACCACACCAAAGGCCATCCAGAAAAGGTGATGTTGTGTATAGGGTGGACTGGAAGAGAGTCCTGTAATACGAGCTCCTTCTAGAAAAACCAAAGGATTCATTCCAACAAGTACCGCTCCCAATTAGACTAACTGAAAGCACAACTCAATGAAAAGCGTCTGGAATTAGTCAACAAAAAATGCATACTCTTCCATCAGGATAACCAAGACCACATGTTTCTTTGACAACCAGGCAAAAACTGTCACAGCTTGGCTGGGAAGTTCTGATTCTTCCACCATATTCACCAGACATTGCACCTTTGGATTTCTACTTATTTCGGTCTTTACAGAATTTCTTATATGGGAAAAAATTCAATTCCCTGGAAGACTGTAAAAGGAACCTGGAACAGGTCTTTGCTCAAAAAGATAAAAAGTTTTGGGAAGATGGAATTATGAAGTAGCCTGACAAATGGCAGAAGGTAGTGGAACAAAACGGTGAATATGTTGTTCAATAAAGTTCTTGGTGAAAATGAAAAATGTGTCTTTTTATTTTTACTTAAAAACCAAAGGAACTTTTGGCCAACACCATGGAGCATTTTCATGTGAACAGACACATTTACAAAGGTAGATATAATAAGTAATTATTATTAAAGGGTAATTTTATTTTTTAAAGCAAGTTTTTCTTTCTTATTTATGTCTCAAATATTTATTTATTCATTTATTGGCAGCACCAGGTCCTAGCCGTGGCCTGAGGGACCTTTTTCAGTTGCAGTGTTCGAGCTCTCAATTGTGGCATGTGGGATCTAGTTATCTGACCAAGGATGGAATCTGGGCCCCCTGCACAGAGTTGTAGCTCCTGGACCACCAGGGAGGTCCCTAAAGGGTAATTTTAAATAAAGAGTTCCCTCAACACATTCAAAATGTAATTGTTTTCCAAAAACAGAAAATAATTTACCTTTAGCTTTTCGGGGATCTAAACTACCACTCGTGGAGTGCCTAAGGCAATGCTAAATTGTTACACATTATTTCCTTTAATCCTCACGATAACTTATACAGCAGGCATTACCAACAGTCCCGTTATGCAGATGAGAAAATGGAGGAGTATCAGAGAATTAAACGTCCCAGTGGGAGGGCCTATTTCACTGTGACCAGCAGTATAAGGCAGACTTGACCACAAGACGGTCAGTTTAGAACTGTGTGTTTGATATCAGTCTATAAAAACTAATGTTTCTCTTCTATATCACTGCATATATCTACATTTACATGACAACATATGCAAGCAAATTCCCTCATTAGAAGTAAATTCAATATATACTACAGGATTTTTAACCACTTAAGTTTCTCATCTAGGCCTGGAGGGAAGGTTTCCAAGCCTGCATGAGAAACTGGATCAAGCTGGATTTTTCAGACTGAAATCTGAGCTCAGGCCCAGCTGATGTGAAAATCCAAGTGCCTTCCCTCATTCCAACATGCTCCCTCAGGGCTGAGGAAGCTCACGGGCCAACTCAGACTCCCAGACACTGCAAAAGCAGAAGCCAGCATAGGTGATCCCAAAGGCCCCTCCCCAACTTGCCAAAGTGTCCCCAACATGCCCAGTACCCCCACCGGAGGGAGGGCTACAGCACATCTTCGGTTCAGCAGGGGGCCACTGGGGAACTGGAATTCATTTGACAGCAAACTGGAATTCCGTTTCCAGAAAAATGACTTTTGCCCAGACCAACTGCAGCCTTAAAATATACACCACAGCAGGCACCTGTAATTAATTACACCATCAGAGCAGCTAAGACTGGAAGACAAGGACTTAACTCTTCCCAACTTGGGGGAACTAAAAGCTACACAAGGAGAGATGTGCCTTATAAATCCTGTGAAGTAAGTGAAGTGCAAATCACTCAGTCGTGTCCGACTCTTGCAAACCCACGGACTGTAGCCCGCCAGGCTCCTCTGTCCATGGGATTCTCCAGGCAAGAATACTGGAAAATCAACAAAAGGTGTGGAGCCTAAAAAGCATGCTCCATTCTGGACACTTTAATTCCCTAATGAAGTATCACAATGATTATTAAGCTCCTTTTTCCATGAAAACAGTTAAGACCTCTGCCAAGTCATAAGGATGTCTCAATGCGTGCTCTGACTTTTTACAGGAAATTTTAACTTGACATTGTAATAAGCTAAAATATTTGTATCAACTGTTTTTTTATATATATCATTTGTGGAAACAAAATACTAAAAGGTATTACATTTACTTTCATACCACAGATGGGATCTTCCCTGGCGGCTCAGATGGTAAAGCATCTGCCTACAATGTGGGAGACCTGGGTTTGATCCCTGGGATGGGAAGATCCCCTGGAGAAGGAAATGGAAAACTACTCCAGAACTCTTGCCTGGAAAATCCCATGGACAGAGGAGCCTGGTAGGCTACAGTCCATGAGGCCGCAAAGAGTCGGACAAGACTGAGCAACTTCACTTTCATACCACAGATAATGTACCAAATCATAACAGTAAAAAATCTATATATCAAAGATGAAGGTTTAAATATGCTTAAGAAACAGAGCTGTCACAGAAGTTTTAACTTAAAAGAAAAAAAAAATTGCTATTATCAACAGCACCAGATGAATCTCTGCTTCCAGTCCAACCAAATCCTTTCACATCCTAAATTTGTTGCTTTTCATTCAGAAGCCTTTCGTTTTCACATCTTCTAGGCTCATTAGTTGCTACAGCCAAGGTCAGATGTGGTGGTAACAAGGTATACCGCTTTTTTTTACTAATGACTTGTACAGAGAAGAACTATTCTAAGTTCTCTAAACTCAAGAGTGAATCAAATATTTTTTCCTTCAGATTAGAATTAGGTATTAAAAACCAAAGAAAAAAAAAAACAAAGATCACTTTGGAATTCCTGACTGATCGATTCTTATTGATGATATTACCATTTCCTGAATTCCAATAAACTCATATACTAACTACCTAAAATAAATGGCAATGAATATTATGACTTTATAAGCATCTTTGGGGCTTTATGCTTGTAGCAGGTGAGGGGATAAATGATCAAAAGATACAGAAAAGACACATTATTGACAGCAACTAGGATTTCGAATTTCTGACTGATCGATTCTTATTGATGATATTGCCATTTCCTGAATTCCAATAAACTCATATATTAACTACCTAAAATAAATGGCAGTGAATATTATGACTTTATAAGCATCTTTGGGGCTTTATGTTTGTAGCAGGTGAGGGGATAAATGATCAAAAGATACAGAAAAGACACACTATTGACAGCAACCGGGATTTCCTTTACAAGACAGCTGCTTTGGGTAGAATACGTGGGTCCACCCCCACCCCAGTCAATTCATACATTGAAATTTAACACCCAAGGTGATTCAATTGGGAAGGGAAAAGCTTGGGGAAGTGATTAGGTCATGTGGCAGAAGCCCTCGTGAACTGGGTTAGTGCCCTTTTATAAAAGGACCCCACAGAGCTCTCAGCCCCTTTTTAACATATGAGAACACTGCAAAACCAGAAAAAAGTGGCTCCTATCAGACCAAATATGCTGGCACCTTGATATTGGACTTTCAACCTACAAGACTGGGAAAAATAAACTTATTTTGTATATAAGTCATCCAGTCCATGGTATTTTGTTATTACAGTCCTAACGGACTAAAAGAGGAGCTACGATGTCTGTTCTCAGTTTACCATCTAAATCGGTTTATGAGCACCTCTACTTCAGCTGTTGGTCCAATGTTTTCCATATTAGGAAGAAAATAAGTTATTTGCTCACTCAGCAATGGTGGATTTTACAAAGTGCATGACCTATGTGAAATGCCTATAAGATAAAAATACAATATCCCTGAGTAAATTTTTCCTCTGATACTAAATTACATTGTTATTTTATGTAGATCTTCAATCTCAAAGAGTAGATAAGATGGGAATGTGCATATATCTTCTACTTAAAGAGCAATCTGGTTTCTCATGACCATATTTCAGTGGGGGAGAGGAGATCACTGGGAAGAGCCTTGTCTATGATCTGTACAGGATAAATTGCTGCTTAGGCACTAGCTGTTCTAAGCCTCTCAGTTGTTTACGTTTCTAAGCCAGAATCCAGTAATCACAGATGCCGAAGACTTAGCAGTTCAAGACAGCCTGATTAGCTGTTCCAAGAAAGGAATCAGGAGACATGCAAGTGCATCTTTTCAGCAAAGCATGTACATTTCAGGCTAATTTTAATCACTTAAAAATTAGTCACACTCCAAACGACCTCTGGCTTCCCAGGTGGCGCTAGTGGTAAAG
Organism: Nanger dama; assembly: GCA_917880005.1. Taxonomy (NCBI): domain Eukaryota; kingdom Metazoa; phylum Chordata; class Mammalia; order Artiodactyla; family Bovidae; genus Nanger; species Nanger dama. The sequence goes on along the minus strand of CAKJTW010000005.1, from coordinate 25,395,818 downwards.
AACCTGCCTGCCAATGCAAGTGACATAAGAGACATGGTTTGATCCCTGGGTCAGGAGGATCCCCTGGGGGAGGGCATGGCAACACACTCCAGGATTCTTGCCTGGAGAATCCCATGGACAGAGGAGCCTGGCGGGCTGCAGTTCCACCTGGTCACAAAGAGTCGGACACAACTGAAGCAACCTAGCACACAACACACAAATGACCTCTGGAAGTAGCTGCCCAGCAAGGTGAGAGAATAACCCACAGAAGAATTCCAACATCCAGACCCTGCAAGACTCTTGCAGCCTGCACAGCCTCCCTTGAACACGGAGAAAAGGGATGTGATTTTTAACCTTCAACTAGAAAATGCCCTCCGTCCTTCTTTGGGAGCCCTTAATCAGTGCCCAGATAAATAAGGCATGACTGAAAGTAAGATGCAACACCATCTCTGACCTCCCCAGCTATGCCAGAAAAAGTGCCTGATCACTTGGTTAGCAGAGACCCCCTAAAAGGTGTGTGGAGGGGGTGGTGAGGTTGTGGGAACCTTTAATCAGAGCTTCTACGCCGCTGGATAAAGAATGGAGTTGAAATAATTAGAAAAGGTTCACTCACAAACAGGCTGCTCGGGAACCACAACAGCCATCCAGGGAAACTGCAGCTTTCTGCAGAACGCCTTTACACGGGACAGCACTTCCAATATGCGGATCTCCTGATCTCAGCCGAAAAACCTCAAAAGAGCACTGCACAGTGAACTCATGAAAAATCAAAGTGTAAGTCGCTCAGCTGTTTTCGACTCTTTGCAGCCCCATAGACTGTAGCCCCCAGGCTCCTCTGTCCATGGAATTCTCCAGGCAAGAATACTGGTATGGGTAGCCATTCCCTTCTCCGAGGGATCTTTCCCATCCAGGGATCAAACCCAGGTCTCCCGCATTGTAGGCAGATTCTTTCCTGTCTGAGCCAATGAACTCATAGGCTAGGGCTTAAAGCAAAGCCAAGAGGCTGATGTGCAAGGAGATCAAGTGAGAGGGCCATGTGGTCTACACCTGTCAGTGCCCATCCCTGGGTACCAGCTGGCACGGGCTCACCCTGTTCCACAGTCAGAAATCCCAGAGTCCCCAGTTTCCTTCCCACAAATTCACTTGTAGGCTGCCTGATGGCAATCTGAAAAGCCACTCCTACTTGTGTATCTTCCTCTCACCCATCCAAAGCACTCAAAGTATTAATTATTTAAACAATTCTATTTCCTTGCTACAAAAAAAAAAAAAAAAAAAAAAAAACCTTTAAAAGCTTTACTGGGCATTGGGTTTTGATATAAGGGCTCAAATATACTATTTAAAAAAAAAAAAGGCGGACAAGCGATCTTAAGGGTGATGTCCCATGGACAGCATGTGGTCCCCGATGCCACAGCGGGCAGGGTGAGACCCTGGCAGCACAGGGTGCCACCCTACTGTGTCAGAGCATCACGTCATGGGAAGGCTTGGAGGGAAGTGCTTTTTTTCTCAGAGGCTTATCAAGCCGTGGTCACAGCCTCGGATGTTAAAGAATCCCTCCCACAAAGGGAGGGGGGCGATTTGCTTGCGGGGGCAGATTCTCTTTTGAACAAAAAGATTCTAAAGACTCCTAGGGTCCCTGAGGAAGGAAGCTTTGTTCCTACTGGGAACCCAAGCACAAAGTCTTTATACTCTTTCACTCTTTCCACTTTATCCTCCGATTCCTTTGCAGCTTTTCACTGCTCCTGCTTTGAAGAGAACATGCCTCAACAGAGGCAAGGCCACAGTGGTGACCGGAATCAGCCCTGCGAGAAAAGAGCTAGCTAGATTCGACAGTCAGCAGGATGACTGAAGGGGGAAAATTCACAGCAGAAAACTTTCAGAGGATATCCCTTGTGCAGATTACTCACTTGGAAATCCGTTTCCAGTACACTTGCATCTCTGGTTTTATGATCATCTGCTATGCTACAGCGGCCATGAGGGGCACGCTCTGGAGAGAAACTAGTTCAAATCCCAGCTCTACCATTTATATCTGTCTGGTCTTGGACCTGTTTTTTATTAACAAGTTTTGTGCCTTAATGGCCTTATCTGTTAAATGGGGATAATAATTGAGCTGTGAGCAGTAAACATGCCAAATGCATGCAAAGCATTTAGAACAATGTTCAATAAAACTATGGTTGCTATTATGATGGGCTTCTCAGGTGGCCCAGTGGTAAAGAATCCACCTGCAATGCAGGAGATGTGGGTTCGATTCCTGGGTCAGGAAGATTCCCCTGGAGAAGGAAATGGCAACTCACTTCACTATTCTCTCCTGGAAAATCCCATGGACAGGAGCCTGGAGGGCTACAGTCCACAGGGTTGCAAAGAGTTGGACATGACTGAGCATGCATACATGTTATTACTACAGTTCAAAACAGCTTTCACTTATTTATCAGAGTTGATCCCACCACCAGCACTCTGTGAAACAGAGGTGATCATTTTATCCATGTTTTATTGATGACTATAGTGAGGCTGAGTTAAGTGATTTGCTAAAAAAAAAAAAAAATCTCTCGGGTGAACCAGGATTTGAATCCTGGTCTTTTAACATTAAACTTTGGGTTCTTTCCCATTATTTACATGTAAACTACAGCAAAAACTGAAACCCAGCAGGACCCTGCAGGGCCTTCCAGGAAGAGACCCCCATGTCCTCTGCCTCTTGCTTTTAGAAAAGCTTTAGCCTCTTAGGTCTTCCCCAAGTTTCCAAACAGAATTTAATCAGAGAAGTGAGAAAACACAGAAACAAAGGTTAGCAGTCATGCAAGACAAAAGAAGAATAATTTAGCCATAAAACAATGTCATAAACCTTTAATCCCTCTTCAAAGACGATAGATAATATCCTAAACCATATTCCTGAGTTGGTTTGCAGACACTAAAGCCCCCACCTAGCTGAAGAAGTTACTTGCAAACTTACCACCAGCACATAGACCCCAGACCAACTGCAACCAGAAAGTTGACACCATTAGCTTCCAAAATACCAACTTGTTACCTCACCACTGACCAATGAGAGGGGGTGTACAGGAACTGATCACATACCCTGAGAACCTCTCCCTTACTTTGCCTTTAAAAACGCTTCCCTAAAAGCCATGGGGGCACTGGGGTCTTTTGAGCATGAGCTGCCCATTCTCCTCGCTTTGCCCTTCACCACAAACAAGCTGGTGTCAGTAGATCGTCTTTGCTTCACATCAGGAGATCAGACCTACATTTGGTGCATTAACAAAATAGCTATTAAAAAATACAGACACCAGATAAAAATCCTAAAAAGATGAAGGCTATTGAGAACATCATGATATCTCTTCTAGGAATTTATTCTTGGAATAAACGCTCGGTTGATGGCAAAATTTAGCATAAATAATTAAAGCTGATTTTGTTGAGTCAGTGTGTAAATCAGAATCCCAAAGTTCAGGAGCAGGAGGAGAGGAGAAAGATTTATCAATTATGTATTCTTTGTTATAAATTTTATTTTTATGAAAACAGGTAAACTCCCATGTTGAGAAAAATCACCAAAATGCAGATCTTCAAGACAGCTGAGTAATTCATTACAAAGGGAAGGGATTAAGTGTTTAAATGTGAACCTTGCCATCTTACAGCTGCTGTAATTTACAAGGCAGCCACGGACTTTTGATCCCTGATACATGGTGACATTCAGGCTACACCTTCCTAGATCTAGATGACTGTAGATTTTCTCACCAAGATTCCTTATCCACATGACACTTAGGGTACGTTTTATGAGACAAGCAGAAGACTGGTGAATATAAATGAACAACTGGCAGATCTTCCTTTTTCTCCTAATGAATTTATAATTTAGAGCATTTGAATGGATCCCTAGGGAGTAATTTTTTTCATGACTAACACTCTCTAGTATTTGCATCTATTTCTAATTCATAAAGTTTGAATGTGTTCACCTTCAAGAACTTGGAAGAGTCTTCTATTTAATAAGATCAATCTTTTAATTTATGAATCTAGTTTTGACTTTTACTATGTACTCTCTCTACAAATCATTTTAATTATATCTCAAAATAATTTATAAAATGCATGTGGACAGATCCATGATAAAAACTAAATTTCAAGTAAAGACAGTGTACTGAAAATTGTAATCTGAAACAAAAAGACACTGGTAAACTTTGAACGATCAACAAATTTCTCTGTATGTATGTCATATACCAGTGTTCTTTATTCAGCTCACCATCGCGGTTCTGTTAAATCCTTGCAAAAGTCCACACAAGCCTTCCTCTAAGTTCATCTGAACAATGCACATTAACATGTCCACTCACCCAAATCGACTGATGTACATTCCACAGCTAAAGAAACCCCTCTTTCATTTGAATCCAGAAAGTATGTTTTCAATAAAAGATGTATAATATTCTAGAAATATGCCTCTTAAGAGCCATCCAGATGGAAATATTTCATTCCTTAGATATGTACTCAGAAATACATAAACTGTCAATAAATCTTGCTTATGAACATTACTGAGACATAAAACTATGAAATATCATTGAGGTCAAAGAAAGGACTTGGGTTTTTCTCTACTGGTCAGAGTTCACCTCTACACTTCAGTCCCACTCGCAGTGATGATAAAGACATGACTACACAACCGAACTGAACACAGATGGCTGAGAAAGCACCACTATGTTAAGCAATTAATAATAGGAAAAGTAGAAATCTCTGAGTAATCATTTAAGCTTCGGAGGTCTATATTTGTACTTGATTACTAAGGTAATCCTGTGTTAACTCTATCTTTGAACTGGCTGGAGGACAACAGCTATGTATCTGCTGACTAGATGACTCAAGCCCATCAATATCAGGAGAGTGTACATCTCGGGTCCCCACTCGATGCCACACAAACCCCCCAACTCCCTGGTTCTTGCCCATAAAGTCAAGGCCATACCACTGCCACCCCCACCACCACTTACCTGCTTCCCATCCAGGGTGTAGAGACGTTTCACGACTCCCGAGTCCAGCTTGATGGCGTCAGTGATGTCGGTAAGAACCTGCTCAAAGGAGTGAGCGGTCTTCTTGTTGAGGAGAATCCGGACGGCTTTCCGTGGCTTCACCCCACTTCTGATGATGGTGACGAGCTTGGGCCGAATGAAATCCTTATTCTCCCGCACCTCCGAAGGGCTCCCTTTGGCAGTGGCCAGAGAGGACACTGCCCGTGAAGCCGAGGTGGTCTTGACATTCACCGACCAGTTGGGGTTCACGTTCTTGGTGTATTCCAGCTTCTTGAAGGGTTCGATTGAGCCACACACATAACTCTCTCCTAAGGAGGAGAGGGACATATTGAAATTTACACTCAGCTAAACTCATTCCCTTTGTCCCACTCTCTGCATTTTCCTGTTCTCTTGATACTTGGAAGCGAGCATGACTTGTGACTTTTTAAACAATGGGAGCACGATTAATAATTAATTGAAAAAGGATTTCTGACTTCTAATCTAGCTCTGTCAGCAACAGATTGGTATTCAAGGAGGGAGAAATGATCTTTTCTCCCTTTCTTCATCTTCAGTTTGGTGACAGAAATATCGATGTTGAACAGCCCTTGGAGACACATGAAATTGAATTCAAGATAGAAAGTATTTGGGGGATTTAGGTAAATTTATATTAGGAGAAAACTTCAAAATCAGAGGCACCAACATTTGCCACCCGAGATAATTTAAAAACAGAAAATGGATCAGAAAACAGCTTCTAAAAATAGCTGTGTAATTTATAAGTTTGATGGGAGTGTTTGCTTAACATTTTGTAAAGTTAAGTAAAATTCCAATAACAAGCAGAACACCTCCATTCCTTTTCTTCCACCTTCACAGAGCCATGCACAGTGATACACACATACATCATACTTGTTTACAGATAAAACATTTTGAGGGTGGTCAATGTACAAGCTTTATAAACTGATTTTAAAATAATTATAGAAGATGAAAAAGATCTGAGGATCTAATGTACAGCATGGTGACTACACTTGATAACGCTCTGCAAACCCATGGACTATCAAGTCCATGGAATTCTCCAGGCCAGAATACTGGAGTGGGTGGGTAGCCGTTCCCTTCTCCAGGGGCTTTTCCCAGCCCGGGGATCGAACCCAGGTCTCCTGCACTACAGGCGGATTCTTTAGCAGCCAAGGCACCAGGAAAGCTCAAGAACACTGGAGTGGGTAGCTGATCCTTTCTCCAGCGGATCCTCCTGAACCAGGAATCGAATTGGGGTCTCCTGCATTGCAAGTGGATTCTTTACCAGGTGAGCTACCAGGGAAGCCCCAACACCGAATAGTATAATCAAAATTCAATAAGAGAACAGAACTTCAAAGTTCACACTAAGAAAGATATTTGAGGTGACGAATGTGTCAATTAGATAGGAGGAATCCTTCATATAAACACACACACACACACACACACACACACACACGTACACACATATATATACATGTATATATATGTATATATATACATGTATATATATGTATATATATACATACACACACGTATGTGTAAAACTGTCATAAGGTACACTGTATATATCTTACAATTTTGTCAATCATAACCCAACAAAGCTGAAAAAATAAATGTATCAAGTTAAATTTTTATTAAAAATTATTCCTTAACAGAGACTCGTTTAATGAAGATACTCACATTTTTTTTTTTTTTTGGCAGGGTCTTCTAACTCCCTTGTTTGCTAATACATGCCCAGCACACAGGACAGACCAGTGCCTGGCACCTTGGGGTACCCAATGTTTGTTTAATAAATAAAAGAACTATGGACACTCAGACTATTAAATAGATATGGATCACATAAAAAGTTAACACACATACCAAGCAATGACCAATTATAAAATGACTAATTCTACATATATTTTCATAAACTTAGGTCAAAGCATTTTGAAATTAAAATGGCCTTTTTTCTGGGTAAGTCTTTGTACCTAGGAATATGCAAAAATGCTAAAAAGCCTTCCTAATTGCAGGTAAAGTAAGCTAGGTCTAATCCTACACAGCCCATTTACTTTTATCTAAATCCTTGTCCTATTTTTAAATTAACAGTGCAAGCATCCAAGGCCATGGAATAGGTATTCACATAAAAATAACTGAACCAGTGTTTCAAAAATAGAAAAGCACAATTATGCATGTTATCAAACATTTACTTTGCTCCAATGTGTGTTTATGCATTATGTCTCACTAGTAGTGGTACAAATCGTACAAATTTAGTAAACCACATTTCTAGTCACTGAGCATTGGAGAAGGCAATGGCAACCCACTCCAGCGTTCTTGACTGGAGAATCCCAGGGCCAGGGGAGCCTGGTGGGGTCACTGGGGTCACTAAGAGTCGGACATGACTGACACGACTTCACTTTCACTTTTCACTTTCACGCATTGGAGAAGGAAATGGCAACCCACTCCAGTGTTCTTGCCTGGAGAATCCCAGGGACGGGGGAGTCTGGTGGGCTGCCGTCTATGGGGTCACACAGAGTCGGTCACGCCTAAAGTGACTTAGCAGCAGCAGCATGCTTTTCTCAAAATCTATGTGGATATCATGGAGAAGGAAATGGCAAACCAGTCCAGTATTCTTACCTGGGAAATCTCATGGACAGAGGAACCTGGCTGACTACAGTTCATGGGGGCACAAAGAGTCGGACACAACTTAGCAACTAAAGCAACAATGGCGTGGCTATCAACACCACCTCCATGGAGGCTGTAACAAGAGCACTGTTTCTGCAGGCTTGGTGGAGAGACACTGTGAATGTCACGCTGGGAAGGGAACTGGAACTCCAGGCTGGGGACCTGGCCTCCCAGCATGTGACTCGGGCATGTCCGTCCCCTAGTCTTCTCAGCTGGAATCTGTCCACCAGGCAGGTGAAGGCTGTGCTAGTGGCCACTTTCATCTCACCAGGTTTTAGTGACACTCAAGTTAGATAGGAAAGGTCAAAGTGACCTCAAATGCAAGACTGCTACACAAGTGAGACTCACCCGCGGCTGCGCTACACTGACTGTGCAGGGAGCAGGTATTATACCGTACGGCGTTCGTTGTTGCTATGGTCACCAGTAGACACAACCTGGGAGCCATCTCAGTGTGAGGAAGCCCCAAGGGTACCCCAACAAGGCACACAGGCCTTAGCTTACAAAACCAGTCTTTGCAAGAATTCTGTGCTAACTGGAGATACGAAATTATCTGATTATTTGTAGGTTTATGTATTAAGCTAATAATTAAAATCAAAACAAAAGGGGACCTCCTTGGTGGGCCAGTGGTTAGGACTCTGCTCTTCCAACGCAGGAGCTGCAGGTGTGATCCCCTCCAGGGGAACTACTCACACCACACAGTGCAGTCAAATTAAAAAAAAATCAAAACAAAAATATGGAATGGTTTACATTTCCACAAAGGATAATTTTTAACTTTAGGAAAAAAAAAGGGTTAAAAGGGAAGAATTTTAAAGTATTCGCATAATAGTATGGAATGGATGTTTTGAAAGAGAAATACTTTTTTTTATACCTTCTTAAACAAAGCACTTCAAAAATTTCTGAAAGCATGGCAACTTTGAGAAGGTAATGCTGAAGGCAGGCAGATGCAGATGTGGAGAATGGATTTGTGGGCACAGACCAGGAGGGAGACAGTGGGATGAATGGACAAGGTAGCATCAACACACACATTCTCAGGTGTAAGATGGACAGCAGGTGAGAAGCTGTTGAATAGCACAGGGAGCCCAGTCTGTGATGACCCAGAGGGATAGGATGGGGGAGAGGAGGGAGACTAGGGAAGGAGAGGATGTATGTGAAATTATGGCTGCTTTGCTCTGTTTTATGGAGGAAACCAACACAACATTGTAAGACAAAAAAATTTTTTTAAAGAAAGTAACGCTGGCTTGGTTCAAGCAACAACAGGGAGAGGAAACTTGTGTTTAACTGGTGCTGTCACTCTGGGGCTTCTCTGGCTCATCATAGACTGGAATAAAATCTTGGGAAAGTGTGTGAGACAAGAACAAAGACGAAAGAAGAAAGTGACAGCTAAATGGAGAGAAAGGAGTGAGCACCAAACTCAAAGTCACACACTATCCAGCGATGTCATTTAGAATCTATTTCATGATTCAGGAATTTAGGAAATGCCAAGATGCATTTCTGTATATTAATAAGCTTCTATTAAATTATACAAATAGATTTATAATAAATTTACTAGACTCACATTTGGCTCCTTTTATTTTAATCATAACTCCAAACATCTCCCCAATAGAAGACATAGTCTTTGTCACAATGCAGTTAAATTAAGTTTGATTGTGCCTTCTGATTTTGTTAAAAAAAAATTAAAAGTTTTTTTAATTAATGTATTAATATCATTTATAATGGGAAATTAACAAATGCAATTGTTCTGAATAGGCAAAACAGTCCTGATTTGATTAAATGGCTTTGGATAGCCAGGGTTTAATCTCTTCCTTAACTGGGAAGAGAGTCAAGAGATAGATTATATTTCTTGATTAGACAATCATCAACAGCTTTAGTTTAAGACCTAACATAAGGTATGTGTATTAAAGGCCATTCAAAAATAGCAAGATATTGGGGTATATGTATCTTTTTGAATGATGGTTTTCTCTGACTATATCCCAGGAATGGGATACGTACACCTCAACATTCATGGCAGCACCATTTAAAACAGCCGAGATAAGGAAGCAAACTAAATGTCCATCAACAGATGAACGAATAAAAAAAAAATGTAGTATATTTACACAATGGGATACTACTCAGCCATAAGAAAGAATGAAATAATGCCATCTGCAGCAACATAAATGGACATAGAGATTATCATACTAAGTAAGCCAGAGAGACAAAATGTTAGTTGCTCAGTCATGGCCAACTCTTTGTGGCCCCACAGACTGTAGCCTGCCAGGCTCCTGTGGCCAAGGAATTTTCCAGGAAGAAATTGGAATGGGTAGCCATTTCCTTCTCCAGGGAATCTTTCTGACTCAGGGATCAAACATGGGTCTCCTGCACTGCAGGTAGGTGAGCCACCAGGAAAGCCCCAGAGAGAAAAAGACACATATCATGATACCACTTATATATGAAGTCTAAAAAAAAAAAAGATACAAATGAAGTTAAATACAAAACAGAAATAGAAGCACAGATATCAAAAAGAAACGTTATTATCAAAGGAGAAAGAGGTAAGGAGGGATAAATTAGGAGTTTGGGATTAACACATACATACATTCAGTTCAGGTGCTCAGTTGTGTCTGACTCTTTGCGATCACATGGACTGCAGCACGCCAGGCTTCCCTGTCCATCACCAACTCCTGGACCTTGCTCAAACTCATGTCCATCAAGTTGGTGATGCTATAGAACCATCTCATCCTCTGTCATCCCCTTCTCCTCCCACCCTCAATCTTTCCCAGCATCGAGGTCTTCTCCAATGAGTCGGTTCTCATCAGGTGGCCCAAGTATTGGAGCTTCAGCTTCAGCATCAGTCCTTCCAATAAATATTCAGGACTGATTTCCTTTAGGATTGACTGATTGGATCTCCTTGCTGTCCAAGGGACTCTCAAGAGTCTTCTCCAACACCACAGTTCAAAAGCATCAATTCTTTGGCCCTCAGTTTTCTTTATAGTCCAACTCTCACATCCATACATGACTACTGGAAAAACCATAGCTTTGACTAGACGGACCTTTGATGGCAAAGTAACGTCTCTGCTTATTAACATGCTGTCTAGGTTAGTCATGGCTTTTCTTCCAAGGAGCAAGTGTCTTTTAATTTCATGGTGCAGTCACCATCTGCAGTGATTTTGGAGCCCCCAAAATAAAGTCTCTCACTATTTCCATTTTCTTCATCTATTTGCCATGAAGTGATGGGACCAGATTCCATGATCTTTGTTTTTTGAATGTTGAGTTTTAGGCCAACTTTTTAACTCTCATCTTTCATTTCATCAAGAGGCTTTTCAGTTCCTCTTCGCTTTCTGCCATAAGGATGGTACCATCTGCGTATGTGAGGTTATTGATATTTCTCCCAGCAGTCTTGATTCCAGCTTGTGCTTCATCCAGTCTGGCATTTTGCATGATGTACTCTGCATAGAAGCTAAATAAGCAGGGTAACAACATACAGCTTTCATGTATGTCCTTCCCAATTTGGAACCACTCTGTTGTTCTATGTCTGGTTCTAGCTATTGCTTCTTGACCTGCATACAGATTTCTCAGGAGGCAGGTCAGGTGGTCTGGTATTCCCATCTCCTGTTTCAGAATTTTAGGCAGTTTGTTGTGATCCACACAGTCAAAGGCTTTGATAATCAATAAAGCAGAAGTACATGTTTTTCTGGAATTCTCTTGCTTTTTCTGTGATGTTAGCAATTTGATCTCTGGTTCATCTGCCTTTTCCAAATCCAGCTTGAATATCTGGAAGTTCACAGTTCACGTACTATTGAAGCCAGACTTGGAGAATTTTGAGCATTACTTTGCTACCGTGTGGGATGAGTGTAACTGTGCAATAGTTTGAACATTCATTGGCATTGCCTTTCTTTGGGCTTGGAATGAAAACTGACATTTTTCAGTTCTGTGGGTACTGCTGAGTTTTCCAAATTTGCTGGCATATTAAGTGCAATACTTTCACAGCATCATCTTTTAGGATGTGAAACATCTCAACTGGAATTCTATCACCTCCACTAGCTTTGTTCGTAGTGTTGTAGTGATACTTCCTAAGGCCCACTGACTTCACATTCCAGGATGTCTGGCTCTAGGTGAGCGATCATACTATTGTGGTTATCTGGGTCATGAAGCTCTTTTTTGTACAGTGTATTCTTGCCACCTCTTCTTAATATCTTCTGCTTCTGTTAGGTCCATACCATTTCTGTCCTTTATCAAGCCCATCTTTGCATAAAATGTTCCCTTAGTATCTCTAATTTCTTGAAGAGATCTCTAGTCTTTCCCATTCTATTGTTTTCCTCTATTTCTTTGCATTGATCACTGAAGAAGGCTTTCTTATCTCTCCTTACTATCCTTTGGAACTCTGCATTCAAATGCTTATATCTTTCCTTTTCTCCTTTGCCTTTCGCTTCTCTTCTTTTCTCAGCTATTTGTGAGGCCTCCTCAGACAACCATTTGGCCTTTTGCATTTCTTTTTCTTGGGGATGGTTTTTGATCACCGCCTCCTGTACAATGTCGTGAACCTCTGTCCATAGTTCTTCAGGCACTCTGTCTATCAGATCTAATCCCTTGAATCTAGTGTCACTCCCATTGTATAATCATAAGGGATTTGATTCAGGTCATATCTGAATGGTCTAGTGGTTTTCCCTACTTTATTCAATTTATGTATGAATTGGACAACAAGGAGTTCATGATCTGAGCCATAGTCAGCTCCCAGTCTTGTTTTTGCTGACTGTATAGAGCTTCTCCATCTTTGGCTGCAAAGAATATAATCAATCGGATTTTGGTATTGACCATCTGGTGATGTTCATGTGTAGAATCTTCTCTTGTGTTGTTGGAAGAGGTGTTTGCTATGACCAGTGGATTCCCTTGGCAAAAATCTATCAGCCTTTGCCCTTCTTCATTCTGTACTCCAAGATCAAACTTAGGCGCCTGTTATTCCAGGTGTTTCTTGACTTCCTACTTTTGCATTCCAGTCCTCTATGATGAAAAGGATACCTTTTTTTTGGTGTTAGTTCTAGAAAGTCTTATAGGTCATCACAGAACCATTCAAAGTCAGCTTCTTTGGCATTACTGGTTGGGACACAGACTTGGATTATTGTGATACTGAATGGTTTGCCTTGGAAATGAACAGATCATTCTGTCATCTTTGAGACTGCACCCAAGTACTGCATTTTGGACTCTTGTTGACTATGAGGGCCACTCCATTTCTTCTAAGAGACTCTTGTCCACAGTAGTAGATATAAGAGCAGCGAACACACAAGAGACTGACCCAGACTTGCCTGTGAGTATACAGGAGTCTCCGGTGGAGGCATGGGTTGGCAGTGGCCTGCTGCAGGGTTGGGGGCACTGAGTGTAGCAGTGCTCTCATGGGACCTTTTGAAGGAGGTCGCCATTGTCTTCATCACCTCCACCATAGTTGGGTCAGACAACAGGGAGGGAACACAGCCCTGCCCATCACCAGAAAATTGGATTAAAGATTTACTGAGCATGGCCCCACCCATCAGACCCATTGTCCCCCTCAGTCAGCCTCTCCCATCAGGAAGCTTCCATAAGCCTCTTATCCTTATCCATCAGAGAATGGACAGAAAGAAAACCACAATCACAGAAAACTTATCAAACTGATTAGATGGACCACTGTCAGTCGTGTCCGACTCTGTGCGACCCCATAGACGGCAGCCCACCAGGCTCCCCCATCCCTGGGATTCTCCAGGCAAGAACACTGGAGTGGGTTGCCATTTCCTTCTCCAATGCAGGAAAGTGAAAAGTGAAAGTGAAGTCGCTCAGTCGTGACGGACCCTCAGACCCCATGGACTGCAGCCTTCCAGGTTACTCCCTCCATGGGACTTTCCAGGCAAGAGTACTGGAGTGGGTTGCCACTGAACTCAATGAAACTATGAGCCATGTCTTGTAGGGCCACCCAAGACAGAATGGTCATGGTGGAGAGGTCTGATAGAATGTGGTCCACTGGAGAAGGGAGTGGCAAACCACTTCAGTATTCTTGCCTTGAGAAGCCCATGAACAATATGAAAAGGCAAAAAGATAGGACACTGAAAGAGGTACTTCCCAAGTTGGTAGGTGCCCAATACACTACTGGAGAAGAGTAGAGAAAGAACTCCAGAAAGAATGAAGAGACAGAGCCAAAGCAAAAACAGCACCTAGGTGTGGATATGACTGGTGATGGAAGTAAAGTCCAAGGCTATAAAAAGCATTATTGCATAGGAACCTGGAATGTTAGGTCCATGAATCAAAGTAAATTAGAAGTGGTCAAACAGGAGATGGCAAGAGTGAACATCAACATACACACATTACTATATATAAAACGAACAACCAACAAGGACCTACTGTGTAGCACAAAGAACTCTACTTAGTGTTTGGTGATAAATATAAAGGGAACTGCAGAAGCAGCATCCATCTGAACAGCTATGGTATTTTTAAAGGCCCCCAAAACAAATATTTTCTGTTAAGCAAAGAAAGAAAACAACAGTTAAGCAAAAAAAAAGGGAAGGAAATGAAGCATTAAATTATGTTTGGATCTGACCAATATCTCCTAAAATATCAGAACACAGTAACTTTTCCCAGAAAGTCTTAAGTATTTTGGGACTTTGGAAAACAGAATAATTTCTGTGTGAGCATATTAGATTATCATAAAGGTACCAAAGAGTCATTGTTTGTTTTCAAAAAAAAAATCACACATGCATTTTGAAATTATTATATTTTGCTATTCTTTAAAGTATGGAAATAAATTTTCTCTAACAAATTTATTAGTAAAAAATCTGCAAAGTTAATGCTGCTTGGCCACTGGCTCCCATTAAACGATTAAAGAATTTGCACATAAGAGAAATTCTCGAAGTCATTATGGACAACTTACAGTAATATGGGTAACCAGATCGGAGAAGGCAATGGCACCCCACTCCAGTACTCTTGCCTGGAAAATCCCATGGACGGAGGAACCTCGTAGGCTACAGTCCATGGGGTTGTTAAAAGTCAGACATGACTGAGTGATTTCACTTTCACTTTTCACTTTCATGCTTTGGAGAAGGAAGTGGCAACCCACTCCAGTGTTCTTGCCTGGAGAATCCCAAGGACGGAGGAGCCTGGTGGGCTTCTGTCTGTGGGGTCGTGCAGAGTCAGATGCAACTGACGCGACTTAGCAGCAGCAGCAGGCCTATGAAGTCAGCTAGGAAGGTCTTTCTCCATAAAAGTGTCCATATTAGGAGATACTAGATGTTTGCCCTGTTTTTCCTTACTGGTAGAGGTTTTTCACTGGCTCAGGGTTGAGACTTGTAAATTCCAACTATGATATCACTTGACCTCAGTCTGAAAATGACCTAATCTCCATTTTTCACATTACTGAAGCTGCTTGCCACCTCCTTTAGGATTCCTCTAGGATGCCACTTTTGAATGTGGCATGTTCAAAAGTATCAAGTGAGGGCTTTGGGTAATGCATGCCATTTTTCCAGAGTAAAAACTTCCTTATTAAAAACTCTGGAAATTAAAATTCACTATTGTGAGTTACAGTAAAATCTGGGACAGATTCAACTGTATATTGAAATCTCCAAAGCTGAACTGAGTTAAATTACATGAAATACATAATTTATGAAATAAAATATCATAAAGTACCTTCTGGCTATTATATTTTATAAACCTATCTCAGATGTACACAAAAACATTTCATAATCTATCTGGAAGGTGCTGGTTTAAGAAGATGATTTTGACAGTGCTATCAAAGGCAAGAAAAAAGATTCCCAAAGGCACTTACGGATCATTCCTCCATGGAAGTCTTTCATAATATGATAGTATGTAAAAATAAGCTTACTGAAAATAAAATGTGAATGTGTATATCAGGTCTATGGAAAATGTCAACTCCTCAAATATAAAGCAGCAAAAAATATAAAGGAAAAATTGAGGGACACATTTTTTTAATTTAAAACTGATATAACTGAAAACTAGAGAAGCTAAAATAAAAGGGAAACAAACTGATAACCTATAATACAACAGTGGGTTAATATGCTATGCACAGCCTTTTATAATTTACAAAAATACAAGGTACTAAAACATATGACAAAGAATAAAAACAAAATATAGAAAATGCCACTAAGGACACTATAAATTGATATCAACTCTTTTGGAAAGCAACATGGCAAACTATATTTGGAACCATGAAAATATTCTCATCGCTAAAAATTTTTTCTATGTAAACAACAGAGCAACAGATAGCAACACTGCAACAAATACAAGCAGCATTTGCCATGACATCAAAAAATTTTAAGCAACCTCCTAAATTCTCAATGGGCATAATACCTGAAAAGAATTTTAAGTCATAACCTTATCTTCAAAGAGTTTTGCGAGCAAGATGTACATATGAAAACATTCTACCACAAGACAATAAGTGATAATTGGTAAAGAAATGGTCCAGGCAACCCTAATCCAGAAGAGAAAGAAATCATTTCCCACTTCCCACTGTGTGATCAATAAAGAAAAAATGGAATTCATGCTGACCCTGGAAGTGAGGGTGAGATTCTCATTAGCAGAAAAGAAGACAGCAGTTCAGATAAAAATAAAATAATAATATGCTCTACTAAACAGTACAGTAAAGGGAATCATCTGTTGGATATTAACCTGTCTTTCTCAAAAACTAATATAAAAATCATTCCAGGGACAAACAAGTTAGGCTAAGACTGCAGTAGGCTATAGCACCAAAGTTTTTATGCATGATCAGAATTGAGGTTTTATTTTATTTTAAAGTCTTTACTGAATTTGTTACAATATTGGTTCTGTTGTTTATGTTCCATCAGGGATAGAACCTGCACCCCTGGACTGGAAGGCCAAGTCCTAACCATTGGACCACCAGGGAAGTCCCCCAGACCCAGGTTTTTAGAAAGACCACACTGGCTGTAGTGTGAAGGCACGGCTGCAGGTAGGACATGGGAAGATAGAAGTCAAGATGCCTTTCAGAAAGCTATTTTAATAGCCCAAGCAAAAAGCTGGAGAGCTAAACTTTACACATCCCCATTAGGAACAGAGAGGAACTGCTGCCATGAGGAGTACTTAGCAGACAGAATCAACTTATGACTGAAGAACTGGCAATTGACTGGATGCTAGCCTCATGGGAATACAGTCAAAGATAACACTAAATTGATGCCATTGAAACTTCTATTTTGGCCAACTCTCCATATATTACAATAGATCGTATGAGAAAGGAAACACGTCTGGGTTAGACGGTAAGGAATAAAATGAATTTGGTTGTGCACAAATCAAACGTGAAGTTCCTAGGAGCCAACTGGTTGGAGATTTTCCAGCAAGAAGTTAGAAATATAGATCCAGGGTATGAGAAGGGGATGCATGGGGTAGCTGCAGTTATGGGAACTAAAGAAAATGTTCAGAGAGACTCCACCCAGCTGGCCAGGGTGAAGTCCAGGGCAAAGCCAGCAATGAGAGAGTACCCAGAGACAGAGGGGCCGTTGAAGGGAGCTGAGAAATCAGGTACCTGGAGCCATGGCAACCAAGGGGGTGGTGAGGACGCGGGTGGGAGAGACCCAGACATCAGCATCTGACGCTCCAGCAACAGCAGAGATAACGAAGTTTCCTAACAGACCACCAGCCGGGCCATGAGGAAGCCACACGTGGCCTCGTAACGGCCACTTCAGCTGGGCAGTGATGCCAGGTTGCTCTCATTCATTTATTTATCCATTCGGCCTCTCTTTCCTCTTTCTTTCAGTGATATTTATTGCGTTCTTGCCTCTACCATGCTAACACCGAGGACTCCAACAAGCTCCCTGATGTCCAGAAACACTGATACAAAACAGTAAGTGTAATGATGCTAACTAAGGAGCTGAGGTATGACTGGAAGTTGAGGAAGTAGAGACAGCAAATGCAGGTATTTCTCATGGAGGAAGAGCTCATGGTTGAGAGGTAAGCAGGACGAAGCCAAGGACTGTTCAGACTGTGAGAGACTTGCGTGTCTATTGGCTGAGGGGTCAAGTAGGGAGATGCTAACAGCAGAACAGGTTGAGTGTTTGCCATCAGCAGATCCTGTTGAAACCCATGCGATGCGACCTGCAATCCTCACCATGACTCGATGAGCTGAGAACGAACAGACCTCTTCTCCCAGGGCACACAAGGAGTGAGGCAGTTTGCTCAGGGCCATCCCCAGCTTAACCATGGCACGGCCGTGCACCCACAGGAGGGCACCAACCAGTGCCGTCCTCACTGAGAGTAGGGAGGCCCAGAGGTGGGGGAGCAGGAGGAAAGAGAGCAGCAGGCCCAGATCAGTGGGCCATGGAAGACAAGCCAGAACAGGCGGAAGCGCAGGAGCCACGGAGAGAAACATGATAAAGATCGCGGGCTGTACCCTCCGTGGACACGAAGCAAAGTGCGACAGAAGACGCTTCGCCTGTAGCCTGGCGTCTCGGCAAGAAAACTGGCTTGAAGCCTGCTGTGTGGGACACACGTCCTAAAGGACCTCGCCTAGGATGGATAAAGAAGATGTGGTACAGACATACAGTGGCATATTTCTCAGCCATAAAAGTGCACAAAATTGGGTCATTTGCAGAGGTGTGGATAGAATTAGAGACTCATACAGAGTGAAGTCAGTCAGGAAGAGAAAACCAAATATTGTATATGAACACATACATGTGGAATCTAGGGAAATGATACCGATAAACCTGTTTACAGGGCAGGAATAGAGGCGCAGACACAGAGCAAGGACATGTGGACACAGAGGGGAAATGGGAGGGAGGGGCAACCTGGGAGATGAGGATTAACATACGTACACGACCATGTGTAAAAGAGATAGCCAGTAGGACGCTGCTGTATAGCACAGGGAACTCAGCTCCAGGCTCTGTGATGACCCAGAGGGTTGGGATGGGGGGTGGGGTGGTGGGAGGGAGGCTCAAGAGAGAGGGGATATGTGTGTGAGTGTGTGTCTGCGTGTGTGTGTGTGATTCACTTTGTTGTACAGCAGAAACTAACATTGTAAAGCAATTATTCTCCAAGAAAAAAACAAAGAGAGGTTGTAATAGTCATGGAAAGCAGGGGCAAATACAGATGCTATAAAAAAAAAGAGAGAGAAAACACACTGAAAAAGAAAAACTAAGATGTATGTTTGTAGCTTAGTAGTCTAACAGCACAGGGAAGAGATGACAGAAGTCAGTGGCAGGAATATGAGGGGCTATTATTCAGTTTCTAAAAAACTGTTTTGCATCTTCCAAAGCTTTCTATGATGCTCCCTGCATAAAAACGTGTTACCCCATCAGTTAAAAAAAAAAGTACATTTTAAAACAGTATTGAGAACTCAAAAACTATACTAATGGTGGTAAAAAGGAACAAGCAAACTGGAGAGGCGTCATAAGGACGAACAGTAAATGATGACAGCTTGGATCTGTGGGGTGAAGAAAAGGAGAAGCCAAGGGTGAATGTTGAGTTAGATGGTGACACCATTTAATAGGAGCCTGCGATGAGAAGAAGGTGCAATTCCAAATAACCTTAAAGAATGGGATTACATCTGTATGTGACACGATGAAAGGACTCAGGATTAGAGGGCAACCTAACGTGGAGCTGACACACTGGAAAAGACCCTGACGCTGGGAAAGATTGAAGGCAGGAGGAGGAGGCGACAGAGGATGAGATGGTTGGATGGCATCATTGACGCAACAGACATGAGTCTGAACAAACTCTGGGAGACAGTGAAGGACAGGGAAGGCTGGCGTGCTACAGTCCCTGGGGTCGCAAAGAATCCTACAGGACGTAGCTACAGAATCACCACCAACAGGGTGAATATATCCAGGTAACTAAAGTGATGAAGAAAGGTCTGATCTGGGGCTCACAGGCCGTAAAAGAGTGGTAAAAATGATGGAGTTGATGATGCCACAGTAGATTATGCAAAGACAGGAAAGTGAAGGGAGTGTTTAAAGGTGAAGCACGTCAAGAGGAAAACAGAAAGTCACTCTTTGAACACCTTAATAATCATTGGTACAGGCAAAATCCAGCAAGAAACACCAACATTCAGAGGCAAAAGTTATTTTAAAAGCCATAAAGTTCCTCCTCAAAATATTTATTAATTACAAAGAGGAAAAGAGTAACTTTAGAGTGAAGATAACTGGCAGACACTCCTTAACCAACAGGTTAACCTCACCAGCAACAAGGCAAGGCCACATCACATACTTCTGAAACGATGCCCCAAGGAGGACACAGCTTCACTTCTGGGGCATCCTTGCCACAAATGCGTAACTTCAACCTAAACGCCAGGTAAACACCCTCAAGTTGTTAAGTTAACCCTCATTTGTTAAGTGAAGGACACTTAACAAATAACTGACCAGTACTCTTCCAACTGTTGAGTCATTAAAGACAAAGACTTAAGAACTGTCGGAGCTTGGAGGAGATGGAGGAGGCAGGATAGCTAAACACAATGTTTGGAAACTCAAAAAAAGGGGATATATGTAAACACGTAGCTGATTCACTTTGCTGTACAGCAGAAACTAACACAGCTGCTGCTGCTAATTCACGTCAGGCGTGGCCGACTCTGTGCGACCCCATAGACGGCGGCCCACCAGGCTCCTGGCCCTGGGATTCTCCAGGCGAGCATACTGGAGTGGGTTGCCATTTCCTTCTCCAGTTCATGAACGTGAAAAGTGAAAGTGAAGTTGCTCAGTCCTGTCCAACTCTTCGTGACTCCATGGACTGCAGCCTACCAGGCTCCTCCGTCCATGGGATTTCCCAGGCAAGAGTACTGGAGTGGGGGTGCCATTGCCTTCTCCGAACTAACACAGCACTACAAAGCAACTATACTCCAGTAAAAAAAATTTAAGATTTTTCGAAAAAAATAATAAAGATAAATGCAATGTGTGATTCTGAAACAGCAACAACAAAAGGCCAATGGAGAAACTAATGGAAGCCAAATAAAGCCCATAGTTTAGTTGCCAGGATTGTTCTCAAGTTAGTTTTTACTTTGATAATTGTGCCTTGGCTGTGCAAGATGGTCCCTCGTGGAAAACTGGGTCAAGGGTATATGGGAACCCGCCATCTCTGGGACACTTCTATTAAGTCCAAATTAATTTCAAAACTAAAACTCTTAAAAATGAGGCAGGCATCCTGCAAAAAATAAAACTGAAGTCTTTCTTCAAATAGTATACTAATACAACTTCCATGAGAATATTTTTAATGAAAACATAAAAACATTAGAAGAAAAGAAGAGCAACAATTTTATAATCTGAGTCCAGAGGACAAGAAGCATGAAATTCAAGCCATTAATGAAAAGACTGATCCATTCTGATTATATAATTTTGTTAAATCTGGCCAAAAAAAAAAAAAAACAACACAATAAACAAAATCACTAAAGGACAATCTGGAAAAACACATACTTGAAATTAGTATCACAAAGGGCTAATATCTTTTTAAAAATTCCTAGAAGTCAATTAGATTAAAAAAAAAAAAAGACCCCAACCTGGTAGAAAAAATGGACAAAAGCTATGGAGAAAAAAATAGATACGGAAAGATGAAATTTAAAACTATAAGAGGGTACACGCTTTTCTTAACAGATTGGCAAATGACAAAACATTTGGTAACACACTGTCTCGTAGAAAAACAGCCACTCTCATACATTACTAATAGGGAGGACAAACTGGTACCACTTCTATAAAGAGAAATTTTCCAATAGCTCTTACAAATTTAATGCCTGTACTTCCCTCTCCAGCAATATCACTTCTAGGAATTGATCCTGTGCATATTCCCCTACATGAGTGGAAAACTTAACATCCAAGGATATTCCCATCAAAACTGTTTCTAACAACAAAGGATCGGATACAACCTAGAGGCCCATTAATAGAAGACTGGTTGAATTAAAAAATGGCACATTGTGTAAGGGATACTCTGAGGTTAGGAAAAAGACTGCAGTGGCTCTAGACTCGTGTTATGGTATATGGTTAAGCGTGTAAAGCACAGTGCCAATGTGTGAGCAAGGAACATTAACTTACAGGTAAATGATATGCATATTCTAGACAAACATTCGTATCTCTGAGAGGATGAGAGGATGGATATTCAAAAAAATAGTGAACTACTGGCAACAGAGGGATTTTAGACTGGCATGTTTTACAGTTTTTCAAAACTTATATTTAAAAAATCTTTAAATAGAGCAGAGAGAGGCATAGAGTCAGGTAGTAAATTAGAGGGAAAAAGTACTGATAGATGATGACAACATGCTGGGGGCAAGTTGCCAAGAGAGGGTGGGGGCCCTGGAAATCATGACTGGAGAGATTCCCTGACTTTGGGGTGAAGTGTGGGTTTATTCCTGAGAGGTTAATTCTGATGGGGACTTGGAAAAGCCCTTAGGCTGGGAATTTGGAATCAAGCAGTGCCCATGGTGGGGTGGGGGAAGGAAGGAGGGTGGGGGGCATGTCACAGCATGTCACAGCTTGGGAGCCCAGGAACCCAGGGACTGGTTTCTAATACATGCAGATGTCACATACATATTAACTTACTCGTATCCAGAAGACAGCACACTTGCGTGTTTCTACCCTATTGCTTAAAGGAAATTCTGGCTCTTACATTCACACAGGATATTAAAGGATGTTACTGAGACAGTAAAAGGTCAATGGATGCCAGGGATTGAGGCATGGAGGGAAGAATAAGCAGATTAGAGAGGATTTTTAGGGCAGTGAAACTATCCTGTATGATACCACACTCATGGATACACATCATTATACCCTTGTCCAAACCCACAGAATGTACAACACCAAGAGTGAGCCCTTGTGTAAACTATGGACTTGGGATGACAATGACCTGTCAATGTAGGTTCATTGACTGTAACAAACATACCCCTCTGGTGATAATGGGAAAGGCTGTTTATGGGTGGATGCAGGGGGATATTGGAAGAGAAAGCTGCTCAGTCGTGTCCGATTCTTTACAACTATACGGGAAGAAGGCAATGGCACCCCACTCCAGTACTCTTGCCTGGCAAATCTCAGGGCCAGGGGAGCCTGGTGGGCTGCAGTCCATGGGGTCGCTATTAGTAAACCACATTTCTAGTCACTGAGCATTGGAGAAGGCAATGGCAACCCACTCCAGCGTTCTTGACTGGAGAATCCCAGGGCCAGGGGAGCCTGGTGGGGTCACTGGGGTCACTAAGAGTCGGACATGACTGACAGGACTTCACTTTCACTTTTCACTTTCATGCACTGGAGAAGGAAATGGCAACCCACTCCAGTGTTCTTGCCTGGAGAATCCCAGGGATGGGGGTGCCTGGTGGGCTGCCGTCTCTGGGGTCGCAGAGTCGGACACAACTGAAGAAGCAGCAGCAGCAGCAGCAGCAGCAGCAGACTCTACAGTGCATGCAATTCTCCAGGTCAGAATACTGGAGTGGGTAGCCTTTCCCTTCTTCAAGGGATCTTCTTGATCCAGGAATCGAACCAGGGTCTCCCTGCATTCCAGGTGGATTCTTTACCAGCTGAGGTGCCAGGAAGTTCCCCAAGATATGGGAAAACTCTGTACTTTCTTCTCAGTTTTGCCTCCAACTTAAAATTGCACTAATAATAAAAGTCTACTTAAAAGTGTGGGGGAGGGGAGCACCTAGTCTCAGCACACATCCCTGATGCTTGAGCATCAGATAAAGAACAATCAATCAGTGCTTGGGATTTATATATCATGTTGTATATAATATTACATCTTTCTCCTAAGAGTTCAAAGGTTTTAAATGTTCCTCCTTCATTTATCCTTACAACACCCTCACACCTACAGTGGAATATAAACACTGTAAAACTGGGTAGAAAGAGGCAATATCGGGAGAATGAGGCCAAGTCTCAAGATGAATCATTTGTATAAATAGACCTGCAATTCAACTTTCCTTATTGAGCATCATGATTTTTTCAAACAAATAAAGGCCATGTTGAAAGCAAACAATTAGGAGTGTCATCTATGTTCTACCCTCAAGTGTATGTGTGTGCATGTGTGCATACATAAACATACATACACAAATAGATACACAATCCTGCATTTATGCATATACACACCCTTACTCACACACATACACACACACACACACACGCACACACACACGCACACACACACCCTTACTCATATAATCATACTTCAGCGTAAGAGCCAGCTCATTCCTGGCTGGCTAAACTTAGGCATGTTTTTAAGCACAATAATAGTAAAACAGTGAAACTGACTATTAGCCATTATAAATAAAGAAACTTACATATGTCATTGTCAGGATTTCTAGTCTGAGATAAGTGAGAACAAACAAACTTACAAAAGACAATTACATGTCAAATATACTTGTCACTGCTCCCACTAAAATGATTTAATTTAAAACATCATCATATTGGAAGGAGAAATGAGACACTAATAACATGCACTGACTTTTACATAAAATTAGTATGTAAAGTGGAAGCTAGGAACCTAATGATGAATATGAAGCAACGGCTTGCGTTTTATCAGACTAAGCAAAAACATAATTGACAAAGAGGCAAATCTAAATGAATTTCCAGCTATTTCAACACTAAGCGCAGCTGCATACTAATTGTCAGTATTATAGATGAAAAAAATGCATTTAAACTGGAAAAATTTTTAAATGCAGCCAATAAGCAAACTTACCTACTTTACTGATGTTACCATTTATTTAATCAGAAAAGTATTTTTTTCCAAAAGGAATTTTTAACATCAGATTATTCATCTGCAGTTACTTCAAACTGATTGAGGAGAAAAGTGTTTGGAGGCAAATGAAAATATTAAAGTGTTTCTGGGAGCAGTATCTGTTACTTTTGGAATTAAGTCGAGGTTAAAAACATTTGTTTTCAAGAAGAAGCCAATACAATAATATTTCATTTAAGAGCCACTGAGAATATTTTATATGTATATATATGTACATACATAGGTACACACACACACATATATTTGTAACAATCAGTTTTCTGTACACCAGAAACTAACACAATATTGTAAATCAACTGTACTTCGATTTTAAAAGGCCACTAAGAATACCCTACTCGGTATCTTATGTCAGTGGCAGTTAAGAGATCAAACTCTGGCATCAGCCTTCTTGAGTTCAAATCCCAGCTCTTTCTTGCTGTATGGCCCTGACAGATCACTTAACCACACTGTGCCTCATTTTTCTCCTCTATTACAATGAGGGTGATGAACAGTACCTACCTCCTAGGGTCATTGTAAGAATGAAATATGTTCACATACACCACACTCATGCTCCATATCTGTGAGCGATCATTATTATCACCACTCAGGACAGCAGTCTCTTGGGGCAGGTATTCTTTTGTACTAAAAAACTGACCAAGAAGATGGTAGCAACATGTCATGATCCTGCTGGTCCCCCGGATAAAAAGTACTGTCATGTCCCACCTCTCATACCCTCTCCCTGGTCATGGGAATCATGGGAATATCTTTGCTACTTCTGAGTACAGATCCATCCTTGGTGATAAACTGACTGAGGCACCCCTCTCCCAGGAAATGCTGCACAAGTGACTCTAAACCAGAGGCTGCCAAGCCCAGGATATCTGAGAAGGTGCTCTGAGATTCTGGCATATCTTCCCTGCAACACCATCAGCCCTTAACGTGACAATTTAGGTGACTGGCCACACACCTGGCTTTGCACTTGATCTTTATCCAGATCCCTTGGAATATCTCACTGAATTATTTATTCTGCCTTTTCCAAGGTCATGAAAAGGACAGGGCGCAAAAATCAAAGCTGATAACAGAAAGGTTTTATGTTCATTCTTCCCCTTTAATTTACTGGAAGTTCCAGCATCTGAATAGAAGGAAAAGGCCAAGTCTGCAGGCATCTTGGCAGGGTGACGAGTCATCGAAAAGAGAATTGAATTCCCACAAAATAAATACACCAAACCCAGGCTTCTCTCAAGTGCAGTCAAACTGTGAGTGGACTGGCACCCCTGCCAAGGCATCAAGGGAAGAGAAACGGGAGCAAGACAGAGGAAGCCCCGAGCCTTGAATCACATACAAATTCTGATTTCAAAGGAGGACCAGAGTGCTTGCCTATGCACGGTCAGGGCATGGCACTCGTCCAGGATCCAGACAGACCACAGGGCCTGGCAAATATACCTGGAGTAGGGATAAACTCAGGGTGAAATCAAGCTCTCCCCACCTTCTCAACGTCCTTTTCCGTGTTTACTTCATCAGGACCTTGAAACTTCAACTTAGAAAAATCTACTCTCCAAAGAGGATCATTTACCTCTCAGCATGAATTTAATCCCAGTATTCTTCTCCAAATTATTTTGCTTCACTTATGATTTCTAAGGTGATCAGAGACTTTCCACCCAGTTCAAGTGGGGTCGGTCCTGAAATAGACTGCTCCAGAGAAGGAAATCTCCTCTGCTTGCATAGGACACCAGGTCGCATCTGTGGACCCAGACAGTCCTATTTTCACTGGGTGAGTGCTCAGTCACCAAGTTGTGACCCCAGGACTGTAGCCCGTCAGGCTCCTCTGTCCTTGGGATTTTCCAGGCAAGAATACTGAAGTGGGTTTCCACACCCTCCTCCAGGGGATCTTCCTGATCCAGGAATGGAACACAAGTCTCCTGCACTGGCAGGTGGGTTCTTTACCACTGAGCCACCTGGGAAGACTTATTTCCACTTGCAATGTCTAAAACAGATAACGACTGTTAACCTCAGTTAAATTGCTTCCCTGGTGGCTCAGAGGTTAAAGCATCTGCCTCCAATATGGGAAACCCGGGTTCAATCCCTGGGTCGGGAAGATTCCCTGGAGAAGGAAATGGCAATCCACTCCAGTATTCTTGCCTGGAGAATCTCATGGACAGAGAAGCCTAGTAGGTTACAGTCCATGGGGTCACAAAGAGTCGGACACAACTGAGTGACTTCACCTTCACCTTCAACTTCAGTTAAACTTAATAAAAATAAACTGAGCAGATTAAATTCCTCAAATACCATCGAAAGACAACAATCCTTTAAATTTAGAATTAGTCAAACCTCAGAATAATTTTAAAATTTAAGTGTATCATATTGGAAAGAAGAGCCAACAAACCTAATTTTTGATCCAACATCACCACTATCTTATCATGTAACCATAGACATATATCACTTGAACTTTCAGGCCTCGGTCTACAGAGATCAAAATTAATAGTTTTGATATCTAGCTAAGATTCCTTTCAACTCAAAATTTTCATGAAACATTAGTTATTTTCAGTTCACGTATTGGCAGACATGTGGGAGCAAAAGTTCAATTTGCAGGTAGCAATGAATATGAACTATTTGAATAAAGATACAAAAAATGGACTTTTAAAATTAATGTAGCATGGGTATGAGAAAAAATAGGGAGGATGCTTTAAAATGAAGATAGTTTTTCCTTCAGCCCATTATATAAGTTACCTGATCTAATATTACTAGGTTTTTGTTTTGTTTTACACTACTGTACAGCCATGTGAACTTCCAAATGTGTAACATACAAGGACCACACCCACAAGACTAGATGCTAGCTCTTGGAGTTCAAGCAAGAAATGCTGAGAATAATAACAAACTTTTGGGAACCGAGGCCATATCCTCCAGGGTCCCTTGGGAGGGTCTCTCTCAGCTCTCACCTTCCAGCAGTTGGTCCAGGCTGGAAATCTTCTTGAGTCCATCAATGGTGTAGATTGTTCTCACTCCCTGGGGCAAATTCACGTTATCCGACAGAGTTCGGGTCAGATCAGCAAGCAGGGCTTCAAAAGATCGGAACCGGTCTGGGGGAGATGGCATACACAATCCCTTTGAAGTAGCGATCTCCGTTTCGATAGAAACGCACTTTCTTGGCCTTCTTCTCGGAGCTGAGGGTCTGCAGCGTGCGGGTGCGGTAGAAGCTGCAATGGGCGCTGTGCGTGGGGCTGGGCAGCCCGTTCACCCGCGACCCTCGGCTGTACCTCTGGGCCTTGTCCCGCTCGTCAAAATGCTCCAGCTCCATGTCTCTGCCGAAGGACATGACTGCGGTTAGAGCTGAACCTGGGAGGCACAGAAACACAAACAGCCACACACAGGTGTTATTTTAGCATCCAGACCGGGAAGGCTCAGCTTGAGAACAGCCGATGGGAACACTGCTATAACAGATGATATGTTTCATATGAGTGATCAACTTGGGAGAGAAAAGACAAATATTTAGGAGAGGCAGACCCAGTGGAAACAGATTACTAATCAACCCCAGTTTTGTTAGAATACAGCTGGTATGTGTTGACCACCTAGAACGTCCAGCTTTGAACCGCTCTTATTTCTGACAGTCACAACAAAACTTTCAAAGTTTATTTATTATTAACCCCATACACAGATAAAGAAACTGAGGCACAGAAAAATTTCTCCCAAATTTCTCCAAATAATATAGTTGAGAAATGCTTGAACCAAGAACTCTGACCCAGGTTTGTCTGACTCCAAGGCTCCCTGCAGGTTAATCCTGATGGTAGGTAGCACATGAGGCTTCACATCAGTCCAGGGCTAAATATAAAAGATACAGCAGTGGGGGTGGACCAGGAATCAAAAGGGGGCTGCTGCTGCTAAGTCGGTTCAGTCAAGTCCGACTCCATGCGACCCCATAGACGGCAGCCCACCAGGCTCCCCTGTCCCTGGGATTCTCCAGGCAAGAACACTGGAGTGGGTTGCCATTTCCTTCTCCAATGCATGAAAGTGAAAAGTGAAAGTGAAGTCGGCTCAGTCGTGTCCAGTTCCTAGCGACCCCATGGGATGTAGCCCACCAGGCTCCTCTGTCCATGGAATTCTCCAGGCAAGAATACTGGAGTGGGTTGCCAAGGCCTTCTCCAGGGGATCTTCCCTGACCCAGGGACTGAACCAGTTTCTCCTGCATCGCAGGCAGATTCTTTACCACTGTGCCACCTGGGAATTTCCTACATAGTCAACTGAAATTTATTTGAAAAGTGGACTCACAGTAACTCATTTACTTATACTTAATGCTTCAGATAAGGTGGATTTTAAAAAAGGGGGAAAAAAGGAAGGGACGGGGAGAAAGGGAAGGAGGGAGGGATGGAAGAGGAGAAAGAAAAGGAAAAGCAACAAAAAATAAAACCAAAAAGGGATCAAAGTTACTTCTTCTTTGGGGCACTTGGCCCTTCTCTCCACTAAGATTTCTGTCTGTCTTGGTGTGGAGGAAACTGAGGCTTAAAGATGCTGATCCAGACTTGATTCAGAACAAACTATGTAACCCGGAGAAATCTACTTGTTCAGCATCATTAGCCCCGGTTTCCTCCGTCACACGTGGGAAACTCGATAGGACCTACCTCACAGTTAATATCAGCTATTAAATAACTGAATACACATGAAACACTTGGGGTAATGTCTAGACTATATTTTTAATTAATAAAATTTGCTTTTCTGTTCCTGACTCAGTGACAGGAAGAACTAGTAGGAAGAGAATCTCCCCTTTCAAGCAAGGGGGATCTGGGTGAGTGCCCACCCCCGACCCTCCAGCATTTCCATGCCAGGACCTTCTGGAAGACACACCTGTGCCCCCACAGTTGCATCTGACTTGGGACAGAGCTGGGTCGTGGGCAGGCTGCCCATGGGATTATTTAACCCTTGCTCAGGGGTTAGCTGACAAAGGCTCGTGCTATTGCCCTTCACAGGAGATCTGTGTTTTAACAGGACAATCTAGAAGATGGGAAAACCTCAGCATTCAAAGAAAGAAGTCTTAATGGCAAAGTTTCAGGCGCACGGAAACAGAACATAAGGGAAGTGAAAACTGGGGGCAAGAACTTTATGTTGTTCAATCGCTTCATTGTGTCTGACTCTGCGACCCCCTGGACTGCAGCACACCAGTATTCCCTGTCCTCCACCACCTCCTGGAGTTAGAACTTTATCAGTGCCCCCAAACCTCACCATGAAGACGATGTCACCGTTCTGAAGGTCAGTCCAAACCGACCCAAAAGCCAAAGCCCTGCCAAGCCTCCCTGACCTTTCCTTCACCCTCCAGTAAACCAACCTCTGATCCACTCAGAGCAACTAAAAATTCATGCTCAAAAGCTCCATGCACTGCCAGAGACTGTGCACTCCTGAAACGCATGGAGTGGAAAAAGCTCACATTTATCGGATGTCTGTGATGTGCCTGACACTGTTAAGTGGCGATCAATTGCTGTGTAACATGCTAAAAATGCCCTCTAGACCTCATGACAGTCCAGTGAGGCACGGGATGTTATTGTGACCGAGGGTGAGTATGAGCTGTATCCACGTGCCAAAGTCATAACTGAGGGCCTTGGGACTTGAACCCGGATGTACTCCAGCTGACTCTGAAGCTGGCACCCCCGCCCCCTCCTTTCTGACCCAAGCTCTGTGTTCTAGTGGCTAGACCCCTGCCAGCGGCTGTTCATCACATGTAAAGCAGGCTTTTGAAAGCCTTTGCTCCTCTTGGGCAGACCACTTAAACTGCCAGAGAGACTCCGTGTGCTTGAGACCAGGCAGGTCATCTGGCCTCCAACGTCTCCGCCTGCGCACCCTGAGGCGGGGCGGGGGGGAAGAGCAGTGCAGTGGGATTCAATCTGGAGTGAGGGGGTTCAGGGCACGTTTTTCCTCCAGACATGAAAACTACCGCATGCCACTTAATACCCCAAACAGCCTTAACTGGCATTCTCCAGGGACTTGCCTGGGGGTCCAGTGGTTAAGACTCTGCACTTTCAGTGCAGGGGGCAAGGGTTCAATCCCTGGTCAAGGAACTGAGATGCCACATGCAATGAGGCATGGCCAACAAATTAACAATAATAATAATAAAATAACCTTATTAAAATAAAAATAAATTTGCATTTTCCAGAAAAATATTTACCATATGTAAGTATGAACTGGTTTCACTGATTTTGAAGTTAGATAACTTCAAAACAAGTATCAGTTGCTATCCAGTCCTTCAGATTGCTAGTAACTGAGTAAACAGAACAAGTATTTTGCCGATGATATCATAACTGCTCCTATGCTTATTAATTATTTGTTTTTAAAGGCGTTCTTTTGTCTTCCAAAAGGGACGGTGTGTTGGGGCAATGATGCTGCCAGTACTCAGCCATACCAATTCATTAGGTTCCTCAAACTTCGTGAAGTATAAAGGCCGGAGTGGCTGTTGAAGATTTTATTTTTAAAGGCAGTGATAATTCTTCCCGGGCTTCCCTGGTGGCTCAGCAGTGAAGAAACTGCCTGCCAACACAGGAGATGGGGGTTCGATCCTTGGGTCGAGAAGATCCCCTGGAGGAGGAAATGGCAACCCACTCCAGTATTCTTGTCTGGGAAATCCCACAGACAGAGGAGCCTGGCAGGCTACAGCCCACAGGGTCCCAAAGAGTCAGACATGACTTAGCAACTAAAAAAAAAATTCTTCCTACCCTAGGCGTTTCGTCTCAAATCCAAATAAACTGAAACACACAGGACATGCGGAAAGGATGGTACAATTGTGTTGCCAGAGTGCAAATCTAATTCCAAGGGGCTCTTGTTGATTTGTAATTGGCAAGAGTCAAATGATTTAGCAACTGTTGGAATCCCCTTGAGGGACTTCTAGAACCAAGAATTCCACACCAGACCCCACGCAACCCCAGCCAAAAAAAAAAAAAAAAAAAAACCACATCGATTTAGAACAGAAAAGTTGATTTTGTTTTATTTGTACATTTCCCAAACTGGATCAGGCGTTCAGCCACAGCAGGGCCAAGATCTTTACTTCCCTTCACTGAGCCTGCTCCAAAGTAAGCAATGATGTTGGTGACAAAGAAAAACCACACTCCCAGTAAAATCATTCTGAAGGCTACAGCTACCACTAAATGAATGTCAAAACCACACTACACATCCTCGTGTTCCAGATATTATGTGTGTCATTAAAATAGGTGTTTTCTCCCTCTCTCAGCAATGGATTAGTCATTTATTTGAATCAAGAGCACCTGGGGAAGATTCACCAGACTTCCACGGCTCCCCTGCTTTCTGTGGAAGCCAGCTAAGGAGCACTAAGCCACACGGTCACAGACCATAGGTGGCCAAGGGCCTGGGCACAGGTGTGTCCTGATACCATGAAGGTAACCGCAAGGTCTGAGCCAGGGAGCTCATAGTCACCTGGGTGGGGAAGACCCCGGCCTTGCTCTTATCAAGAGATTTTCCTATAAACACTGCCAGGCTGAGAAGTCAGCGTTTTAGATGGTTCTCTGTGGGATTTCTCACCATCATGAAGAACCTCCGCATTCATCCTTCTCTAGATGAGCACATGAGTTCCCGTTCACAGATTATACTCATACATTCACTCACACACACACTCACACAGACCAAGAAATAATCTGGCATAAAGACTACTGTGTTTATAAATGTCTCTAAATGCATTTATATAAAATCTATATAGATGCTGGACCTAGAAATTCCAAGGCACATTTTGCCAGTAGAACTAGGATGTGGCGGGGATGGACAGGCGTGCAATAGGAGGCGCACACACACCTTCCAGAGTGCATGCACCACCCTGGACGCAGCTATATCACAGGATGCGAGCGTACCTTTCACAATGTTCTACACATAACCTCTCTCAGAATCCTTTCTGATCCGCATTCATGCGACATTTCATACTTAAAACGCTGTCCTACTTTCCCAGGGAAAGGAGATATATTTAGGAACATTCATAAAACGTATTCACAGAACACCCTGCGGCGTGGCCGCTGAACGCGTGTGCTCCGTAATCTGGACCCACGTCCACAGGTGCAGGGAGAGGAAGCTGGTCTGAACGAGACCTTTCATCTGCTCCATCTGCCACAAGCATCTCCCCGCCCAATCCAACAGTGATTCGGACGGAGCAAACCTGGTTTTCCACCGCCGCCCCTTTTGTGGGGCAATGCGGGAGCTGTGCGTGCGCTTCCACTAGGAGGAGAATGCCATTTCCTCTCCGCAGGCTTTTTAGCACTGCGGGCACTAATTTGTACAGGGGACAGCCTCGCAGTCCCCGAAGGAACTTGAGACCCCGCAAATGTACTTGCTACATCCACCCTGCTCCCCACCACCATGCACGGACCCTCGTCCTCCACCCTCTGGGCCCACGGGAGAGCGCACACACAATAAGAGGCCCGGCCCGGCCACTCCTTCTGGGCGCAGACTTGGTCCCCGTTCCGCGGCCAGTTCTGACAATGACCAACACCTCGCCCGGCCCTTCGCCCTGGTTCTCCACTAACAGCGGCGGCCGGGAGCCCCGCTCGCCCGACTCCCGTTTCCAGCGCGGTGGTGGCACCAGACAAAGAGGCAGGTGCCCGCGGCCCGGGGGCCGCCCGCACACAGCGCCCCCGGCAGGGGCAGGACCGGGGCAGCGCCTTTCGAGGAACGGAGGGCGGGCGGGGCGGCGGCGGCCGAGGGAGCGCCCACCGGCCCTCCGCGCCCGCGCTCCCCGGTGCCCCGCGGCTGCGGGAGGAGCAGGCTCGTCCCAGTCCCCGGCCGGCCCTCCCCACTGCTCCCTTCCCCGGGAGAAGGCAAATCACGCACCGGTCCGCGGAGAGACGCCGCCGGGGGTCTTTGTGGCCGCGCTCGGGCCGCCTCGTGCGCTGTCCTTGCCGGGCTGGGCGCGGCCGGGCCGCGGGGCTGCGGGGCCGGGGCTGGGCGGCGGCGGCGGCAGGAGCGCGGGCGTCTGGGCTGCAGCCGCTGGAGCAGGGATGCGCCTCGGCCGGTCCTCATTGAAATGCGGCGCTTCGCACAGCCTCACTCCTGCCTCTCTCCGGAGGAGGGCGGCGGCGGCGGCGGGCGCGCTCCCTTTTCTTGTGGCTCACTCGCTCGCCCGCCCCGCTCCCCCCTCCTCCTCCGCGTGCGCGCCCCGCGCCCCCGCCCCTCCAGGCCGGGCGCACCCACCACGGCTGCGCCCCGGGCCTCCGCCTCCCGCGCCCTAGCCTGCCACCGCGGCCTCGGTGCGTCTGGCTGGACAAACCCCTGACCTCCCGGGCCCCGGGAGTGGTTGTCTGGAGACAGGGGGCGGTCGGTGGTGGACCTGGGGGCCGGGAGGAGAGAATGTGGACCGGGTCTGAACTGGGAAACGTGCGCGGCGGAGACGTGAGGTGTGTCCTCCTTAGGGCAGGCCGGGCGTCGGGGGAGGAGGGACATTTCTCCCCTCAGGGTACACACACTTCTATGTGACCTCATGGTTTGACGCCATTCCCAGAACTGTGGAAGCCAACGTGATGGCCTTGTCATCATTTCTCACCCAGGATACGTCCATGTAGCATCTCTCTCGAGGACCATCCCCAGACCCTCCCTACCTACCGACGAGAGTGTCACCCTCAGGCTCCCTAACTGGGAAGGGCCAGATCTGCGCATAGGTCCCACCCATCAGCTCCACTGGAACCCGGGACTTGAGTTATCCTTGAACTGTGACCTCTGCTTGGAGCTGAATATGTCACAGCAGGCCTTTGATAACTTAGAGGCCAAGTTTTGCTGTTGGACACCTCGTGGCTGCCAAGGCTGGCGGTCAGCGCTGGAAAGCCCCATGAACTCACATAAGCCTTCCCTCCCGGAGCAGGAATGTTCTCAGAGCCCAGACTGCTCACAACTTCCTCCAGATTTTGCACAAAAGTCCAAGGAGTGGGATCAGGTCGCAGACTTCTGTGAAACCTTAGCCTGGTTCAGTGGCTTCCTGAATTCATGTCCAGTTAATCTCCTGACTGTGGGCCATGTCCCCTGAGACGTGTGGGTGTGTGTGACTTAAGTCACTTCAGTCATGTCCGACTCTTTGCGACCCCCTGGACTGTAGTCCACCAGACTCCTCTGTCCATGTGATTCTCCAAGCAAGAATACTGGAGTGGGTTGCCTTGTCCTCTTCCAGGGAATCTTTCCAGCCCAGGTATTGAACCTGGGTCTTTTATACCTCCTGCTTTGGCAGGCAGGTTACCACTAGCACCACCTGGGAAGCCCCTTGAGATGTGTGTTTGGCCCAAATACTCACACTTACACAAATACACAGGTATCTCTCCCTCTTCCTGAGCTTACACCTTTTAATGGAAAATGAATTTTTTCCTATCACCTGAGCCCATTATGTGTATTTGACTAGTTATTATTAATAAGACTATTCTGAATTACTTTCAAAGTATTATGTAAATACTAAATAATTACCGTTTGTTATAAAATGCAGCTCAAATGAGATGCATGTTACATATTCAACAAGTGCTGCATATTTATTTTTGAACTCCTGAATAGCCCAGGGATGAGTACAATAAACTCACTAAATTAACTACATGCAAAGTACTGAGACTGTTCCTCCAAATTCTAATCAAAACGAGGCCAAGGGGTAAGTGTGAAGAAAGTAAGGAGCCAAATGTATTATGGAAAGGGAAATAAGAGTTTCTGTTTATCTTTCCAATGGCAGATGCCAACTGATTTCTGCCAAAATGCTAAACCAAGAAATATACTCCGTCTCCTAACCCCTATGGGTATTCTGTCAGGGTCATTTGTTAAGCACTTTAAGTAACTCGACCATATCTTTCCTCTTTCCTAGCTCTTCAACCTGGGATATGCAGATAATGTCCAAAGAAACACCTTTGAGTTTGATCCTCTCAGTTGTAATATGCTCTCACTAGAAACTGTTGGGCATTATTAACCCTTTCACGACACCAAAGGGTAACTGATAAGTAAATAGATGGGCACACTGAATAGTACCCATCAACCACTATACTTTGGTCATATCATTCAGTCAGGATAGCAGGCTGGCACTAAATGGTACCCAGTAACCTAATAGCAGTAGCTATGTGTGCTGTGCTTAGTCACGCAGTCGTGTCTGACTCTTGCGACCCCACAGACTAGCCTGCCATGCTTATCTGTTCATGGGATTCTTTAGGCAAAAAACCCACTGAAGAGGGTTTGCTTGCATCCTAAGTCGCTTTAGTCATGTCTAACTCTGCAGCAACCTAGCCCACCAGGCTCCTCTGTCCACGGGATTCTCTAGGCAAGAACTGGAATGGGTTGCTATGGCCTCCTCCAGGGGCTCTTCCTGACCCAGAGATCGAACCCATGTCTCTTGTGTCCCCTGCATCGGAAGGCAGGTTCTTTACTGCTAGTGTCACCCAGGAAGCCCCCAAGTAACTATAGAAGTGCCTAGATTATTCCAGTGTGGCATATCTAACTCCTATTCAATAATAATTCCTGATTGAAATGAAATTTAACCAGGAAGCTCCTTGTTCAAATAATTTTCAAAAACTGATGTTACTTTCTATATATCACCAGGGTACTGATCAAAGACATGACTGGAATCAATCCATCCTTTCCTCCATGAAAATCTGGAAGGCAACAGAGGTCTCACTGGAACTTCCTAAAACTAACGCTGTTTAAGCTGTGTACCCCAGCTGCTGCTCCGAGCAGCTACAGAGCTGCACCCCGCAAGGTGATGATGGCTTGGACATTGTTTTGTCGATGGCACCTCTTAATTGAGTGCTTGCTCTTTGCTGTGCTGGGGGCTTTTGTACATTTTCTTCTTCCATCCTCCTAAGAACCACTCAAGGTAGCCGTTACTATCCTCATCTAAGAGATGAAGGAATTTAGGCAGAGGGAGGTTACTTCATTTGCCCAAAGTCATGTAGCTAATAAATCTCAAGTCCAACTCCATTTTTTAAAAATTCCTGTGTTTAAGATTCAAGTCAATTTTCCCATCGCTATGGCCTATAAAGCAATACCAAATTCTAATGTGAAGTGTAATCTCTTCTGGAAAAATGCAATTTTTTAACCAGTGGATTTATTATTTCGTAACAGAGCGAGAACAACTCTTGCTTTCGGTGAACGCTGCTTTCTGTAGTGATGGGTACCATCAGCTTGTCCTCTCTGAGCAAGACTTTTCATGAGAACATTTGCCCTTCATGCTCGTTCACAAAGTTGATGGACAATCTGATCTAAATGTGCCTTTTCATTTTCTTTCTTGAAATTAAGTTTTCAGGTGAGGATACGAAAGATAAAGAGAACTAAAGAATAATAATTTTTAGTTGACACCTCTTTTTCAGATACCTTTTATTGACTTCTTCATAGAAAATGTGCTTAATCATGCAGATTCAAAGAGGTTACAGAATAAGGGATATTAGCAATGAGACGCACTTCCTGTTTTTCCCTCTAGGAGGGGGAATTTACTCTGTCCTGTTCATCATCTCTCTTCAGTCCTCCTCTGGGACCATGCAGCCCTCTACATGTCCTCTAGGACATGCCATGCTCCTGGGTTGGGATACCCAGCATATTCAGTGCCCACCACAACAGTGGGAAATAGTTTTATAGAATATGATCGTCGTTTTAATTGTCCTTTGTATTTCTTCCCATCTCGTAAAGGCTCTTTACGGCATTTCCCACAGCGTTTCCTAATCGCCTCTAATTACAGAACACTTACTTTTGCCTTCTTCCTGAATGAAAGCAACTCCCTGATGAGGGACTTTGTGGCAGCCAGTCCGGTTTTCACCACCCTGCGCATGAATCCCCGCCACCACAAGGGGCCTTTCAGCCTGCCTTCGGCTGCTTCTGAACATGGCACATTCAGAAGAGAAATGAGGTTCTTCTCTAAGAGTTAGGATAGATCAGGGGATTCTAGATATGATGGACAAAAATTTCTAAAACTAGTTTTTTAACTAGCCGTTTCTCTCTGGCTTGGCACGTCAGACATGATGATATGGGTCCCAACTACACAAGTTCTGGACCAGTACAAAGGAGCCAGGGACTCTGCCACCCCGAGAGGCCCTCCTGAAGTGGACAGAGAGCCTCCCAAAGCTCACATCCCACTTTCCTATGTGATTTCCTTTAGGAAAGGGGTGCTAAGCACAACCCACTCCCCTGTCAGCAGAGCCTCAAGTTAAAACCTAGAGTTGCTTCCCTCAAATTTGCCTGGTGGTTCTGGCTCTTCTCTTCGGATCTGCAGAGGACAGATCTAATGGGCCCTGCTTCTCCTCGGCAGCCCTACTGTATTCTACCAAGTTCTGCTCCACTTTCACTAGGAACCCTGAGCCCCTCAACTGTTTCCCAGATGACATGGCTTGGAAGCGTCAGTGGTGGGCAGCTGTCAGGACCTCCTCGACACCTGCCTCTGGACCCGGGTGGTGATAGGCTTCAACTGTCCTTCGCACGCTGCTTCTGTTAAAGCAGCCAAAGACCACATGAGTGTGCCTGCAGGCGTGCTGCACTGTTGACTCATCCAGTTAATTAAGATCTCCGTGTGTCTCACACGCTTGGCTCTTAAGGGCCCTCAGTTCGTATTTGTTCAGTTAGATTCACAGGGCCTAAGTCTAGTGCTCTGTATCTTCCTTGTTAAACTGTGTGTTGTGTTGGATCCACCTTTCTAACCTGTTGAGCGGGATCCTTCACACGCCAGTGACCCCTCCAGCCTCCTGTCAACCCGATCAATACCACACCAACATCCTCCTCTGGTGTGGATAAAATCTTTCAACAGATAATGGTCACAGCAGGCCGCATTAACTACAACAAATGAGAATATGTTCTCTACAGCAAATACATATCTAAAGAACTAGTGATGGCTGAAATTCACATTTTTATATTTAGGATTATATCCTTGACTCTGTTGATACTTTGAGATCCTGGATATCTATAGATATCACTGTAAATCACTCACAAGTTTCCATCCCTTCATCCATTCATTCAATAAATAATTTTTGAGTGTCTTCAATGTGCCAGACACTGTGCTAGGAAGGAGCAATACAACCATGAGGTACATTTCCAAGTCCCCTGCCCGTGACCTTGAGTCTCTAGGAGAGTAGGATGGTATGTACACCTTACACAAATAATTCTTTAATTCCAATATCACTAAGTACCATGAGGGAAAAGAAAAAGAGCTTCAGAGAGAGCATCTCTTCCCTGAGGAAGTAACATTTAAGAAGAGACCTGAAGTTACCTAGTAACAGGTGGACAACTGTGATTCCAAGAAGAAATAGTCTTTTAAAAACTGAGTGGGAAGCGGCTTGTTCAAGGAGCAAGAGATGGGCCAAGGACAGGGGAGGAAATGATTCTCTA
The DNA here is from genome assembly GCA_917880005.1 of Nanger dama. Classification (NCBI taxonomy): domain Eukaryota; kingdom Metazoa; phylum Chordata; class Mammalia; order Artiodactyla; family Bovidae; genus Nanger; species Nanger dama. Next base: position 25,357,299 of record CAKJTW010000005.1, on the reverse strand, counting down.
AGAATCTAGATACACAAGCTGGGCCCCATGTAGGTTTGTGGCCTAAAGTCAAATTTCCTAGGGCCCCCAAAGCCTTCGAGTTCTCAATTAAAAATGGTGCCCAGGCACTTAGGAGAAGCAGACTAGATCTTCATTGAAGAAATCCATCTCCAACGTCGGCCTCAAAGATCACCACTGATAAACTTGCAAAGAATATAGGCTTAGGGTTAAAGAGAAATCACAAAATATATCAGTTAAGAAGGCATCGTGAGTATGAACTAGAAAAAGAAGAAAAAATTAGAATCAGAATCAAAATGATTTCTGACAGAATCAAAGTAATTATCTAAATGGGTTATAAAAATATATGTATGTAGAAGAAAGGATACAGCTTGCAAGCAAAGAGTGGGGTATTATTAAAAAATGACCAAGAGTATTTGAAAAAAATTAAACAGGTTGTGAAAATTATAAATAAAATAACTGAAATTAAAAACTGAGCAGCAGCTTGTTTAGCAAATTTCTACAACTACAGAAAGATTTAACAAACTAGAAATGAGATCCAAAGAATTGCTCACAATGCAGCACAGAGAAATGAAGAGACAAAAGATACTAAGTAATAGTTGAGTTATAGATAATAATTAAGTAAAAAGTTTAAAGAAAAAACATATAAATAGAGTCTCAGAAGAGAATGGGAAAAGGAATATTAAAAGAAGATATTTTGTTGTTGTTGTTTAGTTGCTAAGTTATGGCTGTTTGCAACCTTATGGATTGTAGCATGCCAGGGCCCTCTGGCCTCTACTATCTCCTGGAGTTTGCTCAAATTCACGTCTATTGAGTCAGTGATGCTATCTAACCATCTTATCCTCTGCCAATATGGCAGATATGTCTATATGGCAGAAGATATGGCTTAGCTTTTTGAAGAACTGATTAGAAACATTAAGCCCAGATTTATGAAGCCAACAGTGTCAAAAACTTAAACTAAATCCACACATAAACCAAAAGGAAGACCAACTACAGTTGATCCTCAATGTTCATGAATTCGTATTTGCAAATTTGCCTACTGCCTAAAATCTATTTGTAATCCAAAATCAATATTTGTAGCAATTTCATGGTCATTCATGGCCATGCACAGAGTGGCAAAATATCTGAGTTTCTGCACAGATGTTCCCAGCTGAGGTCAAGTATAATGACCCTCCATCGAATTTCAGCTCTCAGTCTAAACATGTGTCCTTTCACAGTCTATTTAGTGCCACATTTTCCCCATTTTTGTGCTTTTTGCTGGTGATTTTGCTATTGAAAATGTCCCCCAAGTTCAGTGCCTAAGTGCTGTCTAGTGTCCCTAAGAGCACAAAGGCCGTGACGTGCCTTTGGAGAAAATCCACATGTTAAAGAAGCTTCATTCAGTCCTGGATTACAGTGCTGTTGGCTTGAGTTCAGTGTTAATGTTTCAACAATATGCATTAAATGAGGTATATTTTAACACAAACATATATAAAATAAGATTATATGTTGGTCACTAATGAAAATATTTTAGCTAAAAATTTCTAGTGATGAAGATTCAATTGATCAAGAAAATACATTGGTTGTGAGCTAGTATGAATAAAATACAATCTCAATGATATAAGTCAAGAATTGACAGAATTATCATAAGAAAATGGAAAAAATTCACAAATTCCCAAGTATTGATGTCATGTAGTCACTATTCTCTCCTATAATGCATTTAAGATAGAAATGAGTTATTATAGGGAAATTAATTTAAAAACCCATACATTTAAAACTTTTCAAATATACTTTCAATAATACACTGTTCAAAGAAAAAAATTGTGGATTTTAGAAAAGACAGGGCTTCCTGGTGGCTCAGATGCTATAGAATCTGCCTGTAATGCAGAACATCTGAGTTCGATCCATGGGTTGGGATGATCCCCTGGAGAAGGAAATGGAAACCCACTCCAGTATCCTTGTTTGGAGAATTCCATGGACAGAGGATGGGGTTGCAAAGAGTTTTACATGACTGAGCAACTAACACTCACTTAGAAAACACATTAGAAAACCAATGAACTAAACATCTAATATCAGATGTTAAAAAGAAAACAACAAAATAAAACCAATGTAAGTTTTTTAAAAGGTAAATACAAGAACTTCTGGTAGGAAAAATTCTCAGATGCCACTCAAGATTTCTGCTTCTCTGAGTACACACTCAATATAATCCCCACTTGTTGAGTGTGGGTTGGCTTGACCTAATCAGTTAGGTTCCTTTTAAAGAGGATCTAGAGGTCATAGATGGAGAAGGCAATGGCACCCCACTCCAGTACTCTTGCCTGGAAAATCCCATAGATGGAGGAGCCTGGAAGGCTGCAGTCCATGGGGTGGCTAAGAGTCGGACACGACTGACCAACTTCACTTTCACTTTTCACTTTCATGCATTAGAGAAGGAAATGGCAACCCACTCCAGCGCTCTTGCCTGGAGAATCCCAGGGACAGCAGAGCCTGGTGGCCTGCCATCTCTGGGGTCGCACAGAGTCGGACATGACTGAAGCGACTTAGCAGCAGCAGCAGGGGTCATAGACAGGCTTCTGTGGTGGCTCAAGAATCTGTGGTGGTAAAGAATCTACCTGCAACGGGGAGATTCAGGTTCGATCCCTGGGTTGGGAAGATCCCCTGGAGAAGGGAATAGCAACCCACTCCAGTATGCTTGCCTAGAAAACCCCACACAGTGAGGAGCCTGGACTACAGTCCATGGGATCACCTAGAGCTGGACATGACTAAGTGACTAACACTTTGACTTTGAGATCAAAGAGATCAAGAGCTTCAGCAGGGCTCTCTTACCAGCCTGGAACAAAGCAAATAGCCATGCTGTGAATTGCCTGTGGATCCACACTGCAAAGAACTGTGGCTTTTCAAAGTTGAGAGTGGTCCCCAGTCACATGCTAGCAAGAAAATATGTACTTCATGTAACCACAGGAAATGTTCTGCCAAAACTAGTGAGCTTGTAACTGACTGTCAACAAAATAGCTACAATAAGAGATGGGAAGTACAAGATTTCTGGTGGCTTGAGTGTCTAATTCAGATGCTCAATAAAGGATGGATGAAGACAACTGAAAGGATGTAATAGTTAGAATCTAGGTTTAAAGTTATTTGGGAAGTGACTACAGGAAGCAAGAGTGAAGGACTGGCAAAAGAGTATGTTCTAATTCCATTCTACCTCCCAGTTATGGAGCATGTAATATAAAAGTAACTGTCATGTTCCCCCTTTCTATTTTTTCATATTTGATATAACTGTACAAATACAATTAGGAAGGCATAATTCACCAACTGTATTGGCTTCATATCAGTCTACTTACACATTAAATTCTTTCTTTGCAACAAGTATGAGGAACCATCTCAGGATTTCAACTTTAAATGTGAATTATCAGTTTCAAAGAGATTGAAATTAGGTTGAAATTAACAAAAGCATTGACATGTAATGATGAAGCTACATTTATTAGAAAAGAGTAAATCCAAGCTTCTAAATATATTTTATCATAGCTTCAAATCAAAATATTGTATTAATGTATTTTCATCATTACACAGTGAAAAAGAGCGTTACATTTAGTAAGAATCTACGTTATGACAACCACTTAATATATATTCTACCATTTAATCCTCACAACAATTCTTTTGACATAAGCTTTTCAGTTCCATTTTTACTTATTAAGAAAATTGGAGTCATTATGAAATAAAATAACTTTCCAAAGTTCTCATAATTATAAGGTGGCAGATTAAGGATCTGGGAGCAAATCTGCCTCAAAAGTCAGAGTTCCTTCTACTAAACCATTAAGCCTAGAAAATACTTAGAAAGCAAATGCAGTTCAGGAAAGGTGAATAAAAAGCAAGTGGGTAGGAAAACCAAAAAGAAATGTTCTCAAGGGTGGAGTCACATAATGTAATAATTCACAGCTAGAATTGAACTAATATGTCAATATGACAAATAATTTTTCCTACAATGGTTATTGTATTTGTAAAGAAATTACCAAAACCCTGAAAGCAATTTGTTCTTTATTTCCTTTTTTCTTAGTATCAGCTATTGTAGAAATTATGAGACTCATCACATTGGTAAAAGGCAGATCTAAAGATTCAGGATGCTAAATCTGGAAGGTATGCATAGCCTTTATACAACTCTAGAACAAGCTATACAAACTGCAATACTATGCTTCTTCTTGTCATTTCTTCTCAATATAGCAATTAATAAAGTAGCAAATAGCCCCATTCTCTAAGAAGTCAATTTTATTCCTAAAACTATATACACAAAAGGAATTAATTTTCATTATAAATTCTACATAAGATACCCCTGGTCTTTCTAACTAGTTTCCCAAAATAAAATCTAAGGAAATAAATAATGAAGATTAGAAAATGAATAGAAATAAAGTTTATTTATTTATTTTTAATAAAATAGAAAATCAAAACAATACAGAAAATCAAGGAAACCAGAGCTGGTTCTTTGAGAAGATCAATAAAATGGTAAACATCTAAAGAAACCATGAGAAAAAAGAGGAGAAGATACACACAAATTACCGGTATCAGGAATGCAAAAGGTTATAGCAATAAGGACTTTACAGGTACTGTAGTAATAAAAAGGGACTATTACTAACAACTTTATGTCCACAAATCCTACAGTTTAGAACAGAAGGACAATAAAGACATAAACCTCCAAAGCTTTGTCAAGAATAGATAAATAGCCCTTTACCTATGAAGGAAATGGAATTTGTACTTTAAAAACTTTCCACAAAGAAACTCCAGACCTAGATGGCTTCACTGGTGTATTATACCAGATAAAGAAGAAATAATACTAATACTATACAAACTCTACCAGAAAATTGAAGAGAAGGGAATAATTCCCAACTCAATCTAGAGACCAGCATCACTCTATACCAATTTCTGTCTGACAAAGCGTCAAAAAAAAAAAAACTTTACACCAATGGAATTCTATTCAGTTGTAAAAAGAATGAAATCTTGCCGTTTGCAACAATAGCAATGGGCTTTGAGAGATTATGCTGTGAAGTAAGTAGACAGAAAAAGACAAATACTGTATGATTTCAATCAGATGTGGAATCTAAGAAAGAAGACAAATGAACAAACATAACAGAAGGAGAATCACAGAGAAAAACAAGTGGTTCCCAAAGGGGAGAGGGGGGGAAAGATGAGTGAGATAGCTGAGGGAGATTAAGAGATACAGACTTTCAGCTATGCAATAAATGAGTCACAAGGATGAAGTGTACAGCATGGGGAAGACAGTCAGTGATACTGTAATAATTTTTTTATGGTGACAGATGGTAAATAGACACCATGGTCATCATTTTGTAATGTATAGAAATAATGAATTACTATGTTGCTCATCTGGAACTAACATAATGTTGTAGGTCAATTCTATTTCAATTAAAAAAATTAGAGCTGGTAACTATGAAAGAAAAGCATAGGTGATAATGTAAAATAAAATAGTGGTGAGGCTAAAACAATAAAATAATGACATGCATTTGTTTCCAATGGACATACTTGTGGCCAAGCTTCCCAGGAGTCATGCTTAACTGTAAGATGAAAACTAACACATTACTCAAAAAACATAAAATTATTCTGAGAATAAAAGCAAGGTAGGAATGTCCCCCATGGGGCTCTGTAATAAGGATACTGTAGGATTTTTTAAAGTCTTCAATATTTCTAGGAAATGCTGCAATAAATACCATAGGATATTTCAGCATCTCTCAGTATGTTTGGGTGGAGAAGGCAATGACAACCCACTCCAGTATTCTTGCCTGGAAAATCCCATGGACACAGGAGCCTGGTAGGCTGCAGTCCATGGGGTCACTAAGAGCTGGACACAACTGAGCAACTTCACTTTCAATTTTCACTTTCCACTTTCATGCACTGCAAAAGGAAATGGCAACGCACTCCAATGTTCTTGCCTTAAGAATCCCAGGGACGGGGGAGCCTGGTGGGCTGCCGTCTATGGGGTCACACAGAGTCAGACACGACTGAAGCGACTTAGCAGCAGCAGCAGCAGCATGTTTCAGTTCAGTCACTCAGTCATGTCTGACTCTTTGCATATCTGACTCTTTGCCACCCCATAAATCATAGCATGCCAGGCCTCTCTGTCCATCACCAACTCCCGGAATTCACTCAAACTCATGTCCATCGAGTCAGTGATGGCATCCAGCCATCTCATCCTCTGTCCCCTTCTCCTCCTGCCCCCAATCCCTCCCAGCATCAGGGTCTTTTCCAGTGAGTCAACTTTTCGCATGAGGTGGGCAGAGTATTGGAGTTTTAGCTTCAGCATCAGTCCTTCCAATGAACACCCAGGACTGATCTCCTTTAGGATGGGCTAGTGAGATCTCCTTGCAGTCCAAGGGACTCTCAAGAGTCTTCTCCAGCACCACAGTTCAAAAGCATCAATTCTTTGGCGCTCAGCTTTCTTCACAGTCCAACCCTCACATCCATATATAACCACTGGAAAAACCATAGCCGTGACTACACGGACTTTTGTTGGCAAAGTAATGGCTCTCCTTTTCAATATGCTATCTAGGTTGGTCATAACTTTCCTTCCAAGGAGTAAGCGTCTTTTACTTTCATGGCTGCAGTCACCATCTGCAGTGATTTTGGAGCCCCCAAAATAAACTCTGACACTGTTTCCACTGTTTCCCCATCTATTTCCCATGACGTGATGGGACCAGATGCCATGATCTTCGTTTTCTGAATGTTGAGCTTTAAGCCAACTTTTTCACTCTCCTCTTTCACTTTTATCAAGAGGCTTTTTAGTTCCTCTTCACTGTCTGCCATAAGGGTGGTGTCATCTGCATATCTGAGGTTATTGATATTTCTCCTGGCAATCTTGATTCCAGCTTGTGTTTCTTCCAGTCCAGTGTTTCTCATAATGTACTCTGCATATAAGTTAAATAAGCAGGATGAAAATATATAGCCTTGATGTACTCCTTTTCCTATTTAGAACCAGTCTGTTGTTCCATGTCCAGTTCTAACTGTTGCTTCCTGACCTGCATACAGGTTTCTCAAGAGGCAGGTCAGGTGGTCTGGTATTCCCATCTCTTTGTTTGGGGACTTGCAAACTTCAGTTTGAGTAATTCTACAAGGGACCATCATAATGAGTGGAGTCTAAACAGACCAGTCCATAAATTTGGCTTAAAACACAGGTGCTCTAGCTGCTGCTATTGCTGCTGCTGCTCAGTCGCTTCAGTCGTGTCCAACTCTGTGTGACCCCAGAGATGGCAGCCCACCAGGCTCCCCCAGTCCCTGGGATTCTCCAGGCAAGAACACTGGAGTGGGTTGCCATTTCCTTATGTTCCTTATAAATAGTATAGTGTTGGGCTCTGCTTTAGGAGCCAATTTGAATTATTTTCTTTTAATAGGTAAGTTAAACCCACTCATTTTTATTGATATGATTCATTGGATCTCAATTCTGTTATATTATTTTTATGTGTGTTATGTTATATTCACCTTGCTCTATTTTTTTATACAGTGTGTCTTCCTAGCTTCTTTTAAATGCTTGCTTTGGTGTTTGGAAAGACCTAAATTTTTGTTCTAGTAGGCATTTTGCATTTTTATCATTTCCAGTGCCATTAATCTCCCTTGTCTCCTGTTTAATCTTTTACTGTTTTGTCTGCCAATTTAAAATGGTATACTTTGATACTTCCAATCACCTATAAGAGAGTCAAATCCTCAAACTGAAAAGTGAATAAAAGTCTGAAGATGGACTAATTATGGACAGATAAACAGCAGCATTCAAATTTCAGATAACGAATTCTGATCCTGAATAAGAATTAAACCTATCCAGTGTCAATTACACATAGAATGCATTCAAATACCAGACTCACTGGTGCTAAAATTTTGGAAAACTTATAGAAATCTTGTTTTGTCTCATTTCTGAAATGAAAGTGGTAATAGTTCTCACACAGCTGTTTTAAACTTACATATGGAAAATACTTAACGGGGGGGCGGTGGGTGGAGATGGTAAAATTTTTACCAAAATAGATAGATACCTGCCAAATTGACCACAGTTAATTTTCCCTGACATTGAAGAGGATACTGCTGTTTGGAAACTGCAGATGGAATTGCTACTGATCTGAGTCTGAGAAACTTCCTCAATTTTGGTAGGTGTTCAGAAAGGGACTCAAACTTCAACAACTTATTTAAATGTTTCCTTTAAAACTGATGACTACCCTGGTGGCTCAGACAGTAAAAGTGTCTGCCTCTAATGCGGGAGACCTGGGTTTGATCCCTAGTTTAGGAAGATTCCCTGGAGAAGGAAATTGCAACCCACTCCAGTACGCAAAATGGGGTCACAAAGAGTCAGATACAACTGAGCCGACTTCACTTTCTTTCTTTCTTTATTGCTGGCCCGGGCATTCAGCCTGTTGGTAGTAGCTACCATGGAAGTCCCCCAATCAGGCCATAATCAGCCACTGCAGTTGTACTGTCATAGGCTCCTTGTTCGGGAAAACAGAGAGAGAGAGAATGATACCACCGTCCAGGTGCAAGAGAAAGAAATGATTCTTGCTCGGACCACTGTTTTGTGCTGTGCTTAGTCACTCAGTAGTATCCGACCCTTTGCAACCCCATGGACTGTAGCCTTCCAGGATCCTCTGTCCGTGGGATTCTTCAGGCACAAATACTGGAGTGGTTTGCCATTTCCTTTTCTAGGATCTTCCCAACCCAGGGATTGAACCCCAGGTCTCCCACATTGTAAGAGGATCCTTTACTGTCTGAGCCACCAGGGAAGCCTGGAGCACTGGTTTACTGAGCTATAATACTCTCCTCAGGCCCAGGGGCAGGAAGTGAACCTATGACTTTAATAACCATTGATTTCTAGATACAAAAGCAGACTATGAAGGGAATCTCCAGTAGATTCGCAGGCTGCTTGGAGAGCTGGGTCGTGTGCCTCGCACGTGGACAATGAACTCAATATTAATCAGAGGTGGCGCAGGAATGGGAGGGCTGGGAGCCTGGCTGTCAGGCCCAAGGGCAGAGGGCATGACACATTAGAAGGGTCACGCTTCCTCCCACCCCCAGCAGAGCACTGAGCGTTGCCAGGAGCCACACCCTGGCAGTGGGAGGCGCTGCAGTGACCATATGCTACGCTTTCCCCCAGGCTCCCCATGTGGAAACAGCCTCTGTGCCTTCCCTCTGTCCCCACCAGGGCCTCTTCGGGGCTCTTTTCACCCAGACCTGGGCTCATCAGATTCCACAACAGCTGCTCATCTCCCTTGAGACGCAAAGGTCTGTAAGAACACAGGAAGGGGATGCGTGGTCATGCAGATATTCACACCCGAGCATAATTTTCACCACGTGATTGAGTGAGGTACATACAAAATGTCTAAAGCCTCATAAATAAATAGCCCTGGGAGTTTGAACTGTCAGAATAAGTTAAGACTTTCCCTACTCCACAGAACATTACACCTACCTATGTTTTTAAAGTGGGGAGGGAAAAAAAACCTTGAATATCTTAGACTCCAAATCATTAGCTCTATTAATTTGCTGTTTTCTTTCTCATCAATACAATCGCCTTCACCTTGTGCTTCCCTGGGTAGCTTTTGTAATTAAAGGTCTCTCGAACTAAGAGTGGATAAAAATACAATCAGGGCCAGTGTAGAAGACCTTAGTTACAAGAAAACATAGCTATGTGAAAAAGTGGATTTACATTCCAAATTTCCCAAGTTAATTTCCCAAATTACCATTCTTTAAAACCATGAAGAAGGAAGTTGAAGTAGAGAAGGAACAATGTACTTACTGATGACAATGAATGAATATTTGATCTTTAACCTCTGAGACAGAAGCTTTCCATTTTAGGTGCTGATAAAACACCTTCTAGAAATTTTGACATTGCCAATTTTCTCACAGGCATTGGCTGCTGAAGGAATGCCTAGGATCGAGGCACCCATAAAGAAGGGCCAGCACTCTTTGGTGATGGAACGTTTGAGCAGTGACCTGAATGAAATAAGTTAGCCAAGCAAATCTGCGGAATAAAACACTTCATTCAAAAATAACTAGAAACACGGAGTTCCTGTGGTGGGCTTGTTCAAGGAACACCCAGGTGACCACTGAGACAGGAACAGAGGATAGAGAGGAAGAGTTGTTCAAGAGGATGTTGGAAAGGGGACAAGGACCACAGTAACACAAGGTCTCGCAGACTCAACATAAAGCCTTTGGTTTTTACTGAATGAGATGAGAAGCCATTGGATGTTTGCAAAGGGATGACATCTGATTTAAATATTTACAAGGTCATCTGGCTATTCTATGAAAAAAAAAAACAGATTGTAGGGAAACAAGAGCAGAAACAGGGAGACCAGTTAGAAGGCTGGTTGCAATAACCCAGGTGAGAGATATTGGTGGCTGGACCATGATGGGTGCAGGGAGCTGGGGTGAAGTGGTCAGGTTATAGTAAGCTTGTGAAACTCAGAGGTATGAGAGAAAGAGGAGTCAGAGATGACAGCGTTTTCTGGCTTGGTATGCAGAGTACATCATGAGAAACACGGGGCTGGAAGAAGCACAAGCTGGAATCAAGAGTGCAGGGAGAAATATCAATAACCTCAGATATGCAGATGACACCACCCTTATGGCAGAAAGTGAAGAGGAACTAAAAAGCCTCTTGATGAAAGTGAAAGAGGAGAGTGAAAAAGTTGGCTTAAAGCTCAACATTCAGAAAACGAAGATCATGGCATCTGGTCCCATCACGTCATGGGAAATAGATGGGGAAACAGTGGAAACAGTAGCAGACTTTATTTTGGGGGGCTCCAAAATCACTGCAGATGGTGACTGCAGCCATGAAAGTAAAAGACGCTTACTCCTTGGAAGGAAAGTTATGACCAACCTAGATAGCATATTCAAAAGCAGAAATATTACTTTGCCAACAAAAGTCTCTCTAGTCAAGGCTATGGTTTTTCCTGTGGTCATGTATGGATGTGAGGGTTGGACTGTGAAGAAAGCTGAGCGCCAAAGAATTGATGCTTTTGAACTGTGGTGCTGGAGAAGACTCTTGAGAGTCCCTTCCTTGGACTGCAAGGAGATCCAACCAGTCCATCCTAAAGGAGATCAGTCCTGGGTATTCACTGGAAGGACTGATGCTGAAGCTGAAACTCCAATACTCTGCCCACCTCATGCGAAAAGTTGACTCATTGGAAAAGACCCTGATTCTGGGAGGGATTGGGGGCAGGAAGAGGGGGACAGAGGATGAGATGGCTGGATGGCATTACCGACTCGATGCATATGAGTTTGGGTGAACTCCAGGAACTGGTGATGGACAGGGAGGCCTGGCGTGCTGCGATTCACGGGGTTGCAAAGAGTCGGACACGACTGAGCGACTGAACTGAACTGAAGAGAGAGGAAGAGGAATGGTTGGTGGAGTTCAGCTTTTGTAACCTAAGAGTCCAGCAATAGAGGAGGTGATAAAGAAGATGTGGTCCATACATACAATGGGACATTAACCAGCTACGAAAGAGAAAGAAATAATGCCGTTTGCAGCAACATGGATGGACCTAGAGATCATTTCATCATCCTGAGTGAAGTAAGTCAAACAGAGGAAGACAGATACCATATGATGTCACTTACATGTGGAATCTAAAATATGATACAAGTGAACCTATCTACAAACCAGAAAGTGAAAATGTTGCTCAGTTGTTTCTGACTCTGCCACCCCCGTGGACTGTAGGCCACCAGGCTCCTCTGTCCATGGGATTCTCCAGGCAAGGATATTGGAGTGGGTTGTCATTCCCTTCTCCAGGGGATCTTCCTGACCCAGGGATTAAACCTGGATCTCCCACACTGCAGGCAGATTCTTTACCATCTGAGCCAGCAGGGAAGAGCTACAAATCAGAAAGGGAGTCATTGACATAGAAAACAGCTACCAAAAGGGGGAAAGGGTTGAGGGGAGGGATAAATTAGCAATTTTGTATGAACAGTTACAAACTACTACATGTAAGATAGATAAGCAAGGTCCTATTGTATAGTTTATATCTTGTAATAAACTATAATGTAAAAGAGTTGAACTTTTGTTTTGTTTTTAACCCTGAGTCCTCTCTTTAGCCCTGTGTTCTTTTGCACAGTGTATTCATTGATCTTCAACCCCTTTCACCATCTTCTCCTTTGACTTGATACAGCTTCTTCCCCCAGACCTCCCCCTTTCATAATTATTCTGCATCTGCTTCATATCCTGATTATGCAGGAAAATTTTGTCCAACATTATTTTCAAAAGTTGGCATCATGAAGACATTGGGACTGTTCTCTATCTTGGGCTCTAGCCACTGAGAGCACTGCTGTCACCTGAACACTGTCTTCTATAAAGCTGTAATCTACTAAAGAGACAGACCAAGACCTTTAAGCCCTTTTTGGCACAAAACCTTTTGCTCCTGCAGGAGGGTCAAGCTGGAAAGAAAGGACCCGTAAGACTTGCTGGGAAACATGAATAAACATCACTCTCCTCCTCTGCTCTCCTTGTAGCTCCCTGGCATCACTGTCCCATCAAATTGCACCCAGAAAGTTGTTTGTTAAAATGGTGGAGGTGATCAGTGTGGACTGTCCAAAGTAACTTATTACCAACAGTGAAAGTAGGCTTGCATACTATCTGTTTTTTTAAAAGTGAATTGGAGCCAACTAAAACTGTCCTCCTATCTTATTGTCACTCTTCCTTGCATTCTAGCAAGAGAACAGGATGAAATTACCACTTGCTCCAGTGTTGGGAATTTCAATGAATCCTGAGCATCCCCTTGAGAGCCAACGTGCACGGCAGCCATTGTGTGATTTGACAGAAAAGAGACTGAGGGTTGCTGACTTAGCTGCCTAAGGACAGCGGTGTGCAGGGGCTCAGAAGAAATACAGGGCACCCTCACTGCCTTTGCAAAGCTTGAAATGTTCCTAGAGACTCCAAATGGAAGGCCAATCTAATGGTAGCATTTTTCAGTAATTACCCTCCCTCTCTTAAAGCCACTTTCCCCTGCCTCATCTCACAAACAGTTATTGATTGGTGCCCACAGTTATTGGGTGCAAGGAATGGGACAAAGCAGCCTGCGGAAGAAGCAGTGGCAGTGGGTCAACTAGTAGGGTTCATGGGCAGGAACCTATTGGCACAGATCTTCTTTGCGCCCACTGGCCTCAGATGAGAACAACGATAGCATCATCACCACCACCAATAATACTATAGCTAACACATGATGCACAGTTCCTGTATGCCAGGCCTGTCTTCTCATTTAACTTCACCACAACCTTGAGAGACTGGTTCTCCGAACTCCTCACTTCACAGATGAGGAAACCAAGACAGAGAGGGAAGTGTAACCTGTTCATAGTCCCCCACCAGGAAATAATGGAGGCTGGATTACATGTGCAGCCTGGCTTCCACGTGCAGCCTGGCTTCAGACTCTTGTCTGAATCACTCTTCTTATAAGAAGATACGGGCAAAGGAATTGTTTTTGGTAGGTGGGTAGAAAAAATAAATATTCTGAGCAGTTGGTATAGAGAGCAACACCGAGGCTCTTGGTTACCTTGACAAGACTATTCTGGGGGCAGAAGCGGGTTTAAGAGAGAATTCAAGAGAGAAATTTGGGACAAAAAGTAAAACTTTTTTAAAGAGTTTTGTCTCAAAGGGGAGCATTTCCTTACAGGTGGTAGAAGCTGAAAGTAAAATGCCCAGATATATGCATTAGAAATAAGTCTTTAATAGGTAGATGAGCAAGAAAACTACATTTGGTACAATTCTAATCTTTAATGTTGATATGAAGCAGGCACCCAGGCTACCCCCACAAAAATAAATCTTGGTGCTACTACTCCAGACAGATTATCTGCAGTGGACAGAGAAATGGTCTGGTATTATCTGCCATGTTCCTAGATTTTAACATATTTACCTTTGCTTTAGAGAAAAGTTTTAAGTTCTCTCTCTCCCCCTTCCTTCTCTCTTTCCTCTCCTTAACCCTTCCTATCCTTCCCCATTGTTCTAGTCCCCCGGTCCTGGTTGCAGGAATCTGGTCGAAGGGCCCTCAGCCTGAGCTGAGGATTGGAGACTGATCACCTCCTCCTGGCAGAGAACTCGAATTCTGGTTCTGGTCTGGTCTGATTTCTGGTAGGGCTGAGTTCCAGTCCTCCCTTCTCTGGAGGCCCAGGGAAAAGTCCCATAAAGCCTGGGCATCTGTAGGTGGCAGGAGACGTCTGTAAGGCCACCCCTTTTGCCCCCCTCTCCTGCCTCCTCCCCCCTTCTTCTTTCAACCTGGCTTCCTTTCCTCCCTTGAAATTTTTGATGTTAGTTCTTGGATCTGAAGTTCTATGTCTCTATAGGAGGTTTTCTGAGAGACTGTATTCTTGTATTCAAGGGTTTCCCTGGTGGCGCAGAGGTTAAAGCGTCTGCCTGCAATGTGGGGAGACCTGGGTTTGATCCCTGGGTCGGAAAGATCCCCTGGAGAAGGAAATGGCAACCCACTCCAGTATTCTTGCCTGGAGAATCCCATGGACGGAGGAGCTTGGTGGGCTACAGTCCATGGGGTCGCAAAGAGTCGGACACGACTGAGCCGACTTCACTTTCACTTTAAGTTCTCTCTTAGCAAATTTCAGTTACACAATATAGTGATATACATAGGGCTTCCCTGATGGCTCGGTGATCAAGAATTCACCTGCAAATGCAGGAGATGCCAGTTTGATCCCTGGGATGATCTTCCCCTGGGAAGATCCCCTGGAGAAGGAAATGGCAACCCACTCCAGTATTCTTGCCTGGAAAATGCTATGGACAGAGGAGCCAGGCGGGCTACAGTCCATGGGGTCACAGAGTTGAACACGACTTAGTGACTGAACAACAATAAAACATTTCATATTTTCTTTATCTGTTCACTCTTGACACTTAGACACAGGCTGTTTCTACACCTTGGCTATTGTAAATGATTCTGAAAGGAATATGGGAATACAGATATCTCCTTCAGACAATGAATGAGTTTCCTTTGGATGTACACCTAGAAGTGGAGTTGCTGGATCACATGGTGGTCCAAGTGTTAAGTTTCTGAGGAACCACCTGTGATTTTCCAAGTGTACATGGATTCCCTTCTCTCCACATCTTTGCCAGCATTTGTTATCTCTTGTCTTCTTGATAATGGGTATCCTCACTGGTGTAAGTATACATCTCACTGTGGTTTTGACCTGCATTTCCCTGATGATTGGTGATCTGGAACATTTTCTCATGTACCTGACCATTTATGTATATCTTCCTTAGGATACTGTGACCATCTTTTAATTGGGGTATTTGTTTATTTGCTATTGAGCTTTGAATTCCTTGTATATTTTGGACATTACCCATTATCAGATATGGTTTGTGAATATTTTCTCCCATTCCATAGGTTGCCTTTTCAGTTAATTGATGGTTCTCTCTGCTGTGCAGAAGCTTTTAGTTTGATGTAATCCCATTTGTTTATCAGAGCTTTTGTTGTCAAATCCAAAAGCTCAGAGCAAAACCAATATTCAGTTGCTCATCTGTATGTATCTTCCAGGGTGTTACAGTGTCAGGTCTTATGTTCAAGTCTTTAATGCATTTTGAGTACATTTTTGTATACAGTTTAAGTTAAGAGTCTGTCATATTCCTAGATTTGAAACTGACAAAGACCATCCCATTTTCTGCCCAGAGTGCTGTGAAAACCAACACAGAACCAAATATTTCAATCTAAGTAAAAATGTTAAAGCTTCCATTTCAAAAGATGAGGATTATCAGGACCAAGAAAAAAAATGTGCAGTTATAGCTGAGAATTCAGCCACAGGTAATCCCTGATTTCAACTGAGTCATTTGAAAACAAGTACCTAGAAGACAAATTTTTGTGATACCATAAGTGCTGAGAATAGCAAGAATAAATGTAAATCACATGCAAAACCTTATAGCTGGACAGGGTGTTACTATATCTCCAATTATGTATGTTTAAGCAATCCATAGCTTTAATACTGCCTATCAATTAGCTTTTGATGAGTCATTACTATACCATCCTTCCCCCTTGGAGTTGAAATTTGATTTTTCTAGCCTTGAGTTTGATTTCTATGTTTGATGAAGTATTTACTTTTAAGACTCACAGTTTCAAATTATTAATGCTTCTATTTATTCTCAGCCGTAAATTATCCTATTTAAATTTTGAAAATTACAGTTGCTTCCAGTGGCTATTTTTGTTGTGAAGGTGTTAATTATTTTCTGGGCCTAAACTGTGATAGCTGGCCTCATTATTGCAGGTCCAACACTGAGCTCCGATTATTACTGCTTTGATTTAGCTCCTCTGAGGGACTGACCTAAAATGGCTTTTATTTTTAAAGTGAAGAATTTAATAGTGTGATTGGGTTGTTGCAACAGCTTCCTAACCAGTGTCTCTGGTTTCACGTTCACCCTCCAGCCCACAGTCTGTTCTTAAGGTAGCAGTCAAGTGAACTTTCTAGTGCAAACATCATATCATGTCACTCCTCTATTAAAACCTTCCAAGGGCTTCATTTCCCTTTGAAAAAAAAATTTTTTTTTTAATTCTTACGTGGATTTCTTGGGCCCTATGTGATCTAACTAACCTCCACCCCACGGCTTGAGTGAATCTCACATACACAATGTTGGGCAAAAGAAAACATGGCAAAGAAATATGCATGGCATTACTGCAAAACACTTTCTCACAAACAGGCAAAACCATGTGTTAAAAATAATAACAGTAGTTATTTTGGAGGAAGAGGGAATGGTAGTGAGAAGAAAAAAAAACAAGATTTCTGACATGTGCCCAGTGTTCTATTTCTTGCTCAGGGGTTGGTATGTAGTGTGTTCACTTTATGATAATTCACTGAGTTGTATACTTCCCTATGTGTGCACCTCCCAGTAGGTTAACTATACTTCAGTAAAAATACATGCCAGAGAGGGACTTCTCTGGTGGTCCAGTAAGACTCTGCACTTCCACTGCAGAGGCGAAGGTTTGATCCCTGGTCTGGGAACTAAGATACCACATGCCGTATGGCGTGGCCAAAAAGGAAGAAAAGACACTTGCCAGAGAAAGAATAGGAAGTGAGGAAGTGAAGATGGAAGGCATGAAACAGTTCTTTCAAGAAGCTTTACTCTAACAGAGATAGAGAAATGGAGCACTAACTGAAAGAATGTGAGGTCAAGTCAAAAGATTTTTTGAGCTGGTTTGTTAAGATGAGAGATATGTTCACTGTGCTATGGGATCTACCCTGTCTGAAGGACTATCCAGTATTCAAGATGGAGATGGATATTTGCTAAAGGGACTTAGCATCTCATCCTCATCGAGAGGGGATGAGACCCAGGACTGGAGTAGAAGTTGAGTCTAGAAAGTAGCACAGTAGAGTACAAAGGATCAGACAATGACTGAATTCTATTAAGAAGAGCCTGGGTTCAGGGTAAGGGAGTGCCAGGGTCCCCATCAGTTCAGTTCAGTTCAGTTCAGTCACTCGGTCGTGTCCGACTCTTTGCGACCCCATGAATCACAGCACACCAGGCCTCCCTGTCCATCACCATCTCCCAGCGTTCACTCAGACTCACGTCCATCGAGCCCGTGATGCCATCCAGCCATCTCATCCTCGGTCGTCCCCTTCTCCTCATGCCCCCAATCCCTCCCAGCATCAGAGTCTTTTCCAATGAGTCAACTCTTCGCATGAGGTGGCCAAAGTACTGAAGTTTCAGCATCATTCCTTCCAAAGAACACCCAGGGTTGATCTCCTTCAGAATGGACTGGTTGCAGTCCAAGGGACTCTCAAGAGTCTTCTCCAACACCACAGTTCAAAAGACATCAAAACAGTGGGAAAGGAACATGGAAAGCTTAGACTTCTGGTGGTGACAGTATTAAATGACATAGAAAAGTGGGAGAGATTATTACCTCTCTTTAGAAGTCGGTTTCAATTTATAGAGAAGGGGCAACTCTGTGCTGTAATAGGAGGAAGAAAATTATATTTTTGTGCCCTTCTCATGTCCTGTATGGCCCCTCTGGAGGAGAAGAAAGTCTTGAACTTACAATGCATTCCTAGATACAGAACTGTGGGATTAAAAGTATGTACATTTGAAATTTTGATGGACATTACCAAAGAAGTGATGCAAATTCAAGCTCCTTTCCACACCTAGGACAGTTTTCTCCCACCCTCTTGACAACACTGTGTTAACATTTATAATCTTTGCTAAATCTTGTAGGTGAGAAATAGCTCACTGTTATCAATGACTAGTGAAAACATCTGTTCATATATTCACCTCCTTTATGTTTCATCTTTACGAAATGCTGTACGTGACTTTTGCCCATTTTTCTCTACTTTTATTTTCCTTATTGATTTAAGGAGGGTTTTTTTTTTTTTAATTTTAGGGAAACCTGCCACTTGTCAGTCATAACAATTGAAAATTTACAGTGTTCAAGAAACATGAAAAATTATACAGTGTATGTGTGTGTGTTTAATCACATGGGTCTGGACCTCATTGCCATTCTTTAAAATAAGTCATCACTACAGCAGAAACCAATACAACATTGTAAAGCAATTATCATCCAATTAAAAATAAGTTAAAAAACAAAAGAAGTCGTCACTTCAAGTTTACAAAAACATTCATCTGTTTTCTTTAATGACTTTTGGGTTGAGTTTTTAAGTTCCTAAATCTTTGTTAGGAATTACTTTTGCTGAGTGAAGCAGGAATAAAGCTTTAGTGCTGGTTTTTTCCTCCCAGAGAGCTGGCAGTGGTCCCATCATTGTTTCTGGGATAATCTGCCTTCCCATAACATCCTTGAAATGCCAACTTTATCCTCCCTGATTTTGAGGGCACTCACCACTCAGTTCTAGAGGAGGCTCATCTGGAACCAGTCACAGGCTATCAACCTAAGGACTTCCCTCCGTCCTTCTTGGTGCATACACGACTTGGCATTGACTCCTGGGCTCTGAGCTCTAAATCTGGGGTTACATTAATCGGAGTTTTTACTGTGTTTCGAGGTCTTTCAGACATTAGTTTCTGCTTATTGCTATTGAGTGGAAGTAAACAAGATAAGCAAATAATTGAGTCCCCTTCCTACATTTATTAAAATAACATTTTTTACCTTGTGAAAACTTTATTAACTCCCTGGGAATGGCTGGTTTTTGAGAATATTGGCTGATGGTAAATTACTCTTGTATGTGCTCACACATTCTCTATCTCACCCTCTCTGTCTCTCGCTCCCTGCCCATATTCTATTCAAGTACTGACTACAATAACCCTCAGCAACATGACTGAAGCTACTCAGTTAACTAGCCATTAGAAAGAATCTTATCAGAATTATTAAAATAAAACATATGTTTTATGTATTTGCTCTCTGGAAGGTTCATACGAATGGGATTCTCAATTGCTGCCAAGGCTGGAGAACTGAGGTCTTGCAGTTACTGGTGTGTGTTTTGTCTCAATAACCATTCATAATCACACCTGACTTTCCACAAACAAGAAAGCACTCTTGTCATTACACCAGTAACAGCACCCTTTCCCCACCCAGGACCCTGAGTAATCCCTCTCTCACCTCTACACCTGCTCTCACTCCCACCTTACCCTTAGTCTTGCTGCTCTATCTGGTGCCTGCTTCCAGTGATTTTTTAACCAGACAGGACCAAGACCTCGATCCATGGGTCCCATTAAGGTACACTTCCCGTCCTCCTTCCTGGCCAAAATTCTCTGGTTCTTTGTCTGAGTGATTCTGGCATGGTCCCTCCACTCCGCAGCCCCTACCTTCTCTGTTGCTCAGTGCGACTCTCCAGTTATATCTCTGTCAACTCAAATAGCCACCAGGTAGCTGGATCCGCTTGGAGAACAACACACAAACAAATGCTAACTGGTCTTACTTTAGATGCACGACTGTGTTCCCCAAGTGAACCCTTGCACGCACAGGGTTTATTCCCTCTCCTGCTCTCCTGGAAAATCATTTCAAACTCTCTCCTCTCCACCTTCCATGACTCCCACCCTCACATCTGTAATCACTCCTGCACCAGAGTGCAGAGGGCAGCCTCCCCTCTATCACCCACCACTGGCTGCACTGCTCTCAAGCTGAACCACCCTCTGGCCACTCCAGAACATTTGCTCTAGCAATTATCCTTCATTTCTTTTCAGTATAAATCTTTCATCCTTTATAGGATCATTTCTATCAGCATATGGTCATGTAAAAATTTCTCCTGTTTGGGGGTGGGTGGGAAGGGAGGCTCAAGAGGGAGGGGGGGTATATGTATGCATATAGCTGATTCACGTTGTTGTGCAGCAGAAACACAACACTGTAAAGCAATTGTCTTCCAATTTAAAATAAATTTTAAAATTTCTCCTGCCTTAAAAAACCTATTCTAACTCCACATGCCCCCAGCAACCACTCCAGGCCTCAACACCCACTTTGGAGAGCTGTCTGCTCTTGCCTTCTCTCAATCTTCCCGTTTTCTCATGGAACCCTCCAATCCGGGGGCTTCCCCAGTGGTTCAGCAGTTAAGAATCTGTCTGCAATGCAGGAGAACCGGGTTCAACCCCTGGGTAAGGAAGATCTGCAGATGATGACTGCAGTCATGAAATTAAAAGATGCTTATTCCTTGGAAGAAAAGCTATGACCAATCTAGACAGCATATTAAAAAGCAGAGACATTACTTTACCAACAAAGGTCCGTCTAGTCAAAGGTATGATTTTTTCCAGTAGTCACGTATGGATGTGAGAGCTGGACTATAAAGCTGAGCGCCAAAGAATTGATGCTTAAAAAAATGAAAAATGAAAATGACAAATTTAATTTAAAGGAAGAAACCCAGAAATTGTCCAAAAACAATGGAGCAAATCAACTCCTGAAAAGCTCTGTATCACAGTGATCACATTTATTGGAAGGGTTGGAGAAAAATAAAAATGCTGTCTAGCTGAACAATCTGTGAGTTATCTACAAATCAACTTATTTCAGGAGTGGAAGAATTCTTAGTTATTTCTTAGTATCAAGATGTGAGTCAATCTCTCTTTTGAGTATCTTTCACATTCAAAGGGCAATCACACAGTATCGCTCATTTTCCACATGTGATAAATTCTTTCATCAGTCAACTCTCTTTGGCGGGGCAACTAGCACAACACTGTCTCCCCAAACAAAGAGCATCAGAATATTCCATTTTGTTGATTTATATATCTCTTCATATGTTTCTTCATTAATTTCTATAGTTGTCACAGTTTCTTCCACATCTCTCAATATCATATATAAATGCTGATCATAAGCATGTAACCTGCCTCAAAGCTCTCTGTCATTTCTCATCTTCACATAGACTCGCTCATCCAGGCTGAGCCTGATGAGATCCAGGGGCTCTTCCACAGTGCTGGTAATTTGTTGCTGGTCCATGTCATCCGCCATCTTTCAGATCCTTGAATTGATGTTTTTGAACTGTGGTGCTAGAGAAGACTCTTGAGAGTCCCTTGGGCAGCAAGGAGATCCAACCAGTACATCCTAAAGGAAATCAGTCCTGAATACTCATTGGAAGAACTGATGCTGAAGCTGAAACTCCAATACTTTGGCCACCTGATACAAAGAACCGACTCATTGGAAAAGACCCTGATGCTGGGAAAGATTGAAGGTGGGAGGAAAACGGGACCACAGAGGATGAGATGGTTGGATGGCATCGCTGATGTGATGGACATGAGTTTGAGTAAGCTCCAGGAACTGAAGATGGACAGGGAGGCCTGGGGTGCTGCAGCCCATGGGGTCACAAGGAGTTGCACACAACTGAGTGAGTGAACTGACTGACTGAGGGAAGATGCCCTGGAGAACGAAATAGCAACCCACTCCAGTATTCTTACCTAGAGAAATCCATGGACAGAGGAGCTTCACAGGCTACAGTCCACAGGGCTGCAAAACGTTGGATACAATTGAGTGACTAAAACCACCAACCACCACCCCAATCTGGCTTCTATGCTCACCAGACCTTCCAAAGCAGGATTTTCATTAACTACTTTTCACCACCCAAGATGAAGCACCATCCTCAGTTGCCTAAAGAGAATCTCACTGATCTTCTCTGGCTTTTGTTCCCAGTCTCTGCTCTGCCCAGTGTTCAGATTGGTCCTTTCATAATGCCCATTGGGTTCCATACCTCCTCTGCTCTCCCTTCCTTTGGGAAGAAACCAAAGTCCTAACAGTGGACTTTGAGGATGGACACCGTGTTGCTCTCCACCCACCCTTCCTTCGCTCCACGCCAGCCTCATGCGCCTCCTTTGTTGCTCTTCACACACAAGCCTGTTCCCACCTGGAGCCTTAGTAGTCCCAGTGCCTTCTACCTTAAATGCTCTCATCTCAGATCATAGAATGGCTTGTTCATCTTCCAAGTGACACCAGTTTCTCAGAGTCTCCTGTGTCCTCCCTGTCTGAAATAGCATCCCAGCTCTACCCTGCCCCAGCTTCCTTCCTTCCTTCAGGTATCTGTCCAAGCTAACTGACATGGCATTTTATTTTATGTATTCCCCTACCCCTGCACCAGCCAGAACCTAAGCTTCTTGAAGTTAGGAGTTTGCTAGAACAGGGTCTGTTACACAGAGGCTACTCAAGAAATATTTGTTGGCTGAATGTATCATGCAAGTATATTTTCATAATTCTGCAAAGATACAATTGACATGTTTGTAAAAATTAAAAATTAAATATGGGGGAACCCCTAAATTCCTGTCATTGGGAAATTAATTAAATATATTTCGAGGTAGTCTGAAACACAGGCTATAAAGTGTCAAGCATTAAAAAGGATGGAAGTCTTGATATCCTGACATGAAAATGTCCACAAATGAGTTGAGGGGGTGGGGAGGAATGCAGAACAAGAGAATATGACCATATTCAAGGTTTCTCCATTTGCACAGCTTAAGTTTTTCTGTAAGTCTGGAAGGAAACTCACCAATTTGTCAAGGGTTATTATCTCCAAAGAGTAGGATTTCTAAAGAAGGGAGATTTTTTTACCGTTTTTTATATAGTTTTGGTTTAGATTTTATAAACCCAAATTACTTTATCACAAATAAACATATTATTTCAAAAGAAACCGTTGATGAATGTTGCTGGTGTTTGTGGAAGAGGCAGGGAAGTGAAAGTTAGGGAGACGCAAGCTTTCAGCAAATGTGGGATACAGCACAGCCTGTGGAATAGGACACGCAAGGCGGATGAAACAGACATTTTATCTGCTGAGCTCTGATCACTGAGCCTTAGTGACAGGTCCCATGCCTTTTCTCAAATCCTCCAGAACAAACTGGCAAGTTAGGTATTAGCTCTAGAGCAGTGGTCCCCAACCTTTTTGGCACTAGGGACCGGTTTCAGAAGTGGGGACTGGGGATGGTTTGGGATGATTCAAGGGCATTCCATTGACTGTGCACTTTGTTTCCACTGTTATTACATCAGCTCCACCTCAGATATCAGGCATTAGATCCCAGAGGTTGGGCAACCTCTCCTCTGTAATATGAGGAAAATGACTTCTCAGGACCCCTGAGTAAAGCCCAGAAGCCTTGGTGCCAATTCAAATCTATTGTTGCTTCTCACGCAGGCCAGCTCGTGGCTGGGGTGACGGAAGGGCAATTGGGGTCTGGAGATCCCCAATGCTGGTCAGGCTCAGCAGCCGAAGGAGAAGCCACATGAACTCTTATTCCCTTCCTGCTTCTATATTGCTTCACTTGAGGCTGGCGGGGGAAAGATCGCGCCCTAGAGGAGTCAGGACCTCATATGTCACAGGTCAGGGGCTAAAGGAGCCCCACAGCTCAGAGGAAGCCCAGCATCCTCCGTGTTTAGGGTCCTGCACAGCTGGGAAGGATGCTCTGCAACACGTGGAGAAAGCAGATTCTCCTCCTTCTGGGCACGCCGTCCTGGTGGGCGGAGGGGTGCAGGCAGGGGCAGCTGAGCTCTCCTGTGGGCCAGGAAACTGATAAACATTATCTTCCATCTTCCCAAGGATTACCGCTACCTCTATTTTACCAAAGAGGTAATTCATAAAGTGAAGAGGAACTAAAAAGCCTCCTGATGAAAGTGAAAGAGGAGAGTGAAAAAGCTGGCTTAAAGCTCAACATTCAGAAAACGAAGATCATAGCATCTGGTCCCATCACGTCATGGGAAATAGATGGGGAAACAGTGGAAACAGTGGCAGACTTTATTTTGGGGGCTCCAAAATCACTGCAGATGGTGACTGCAGCCATGCAATTAAAAGATGCTTACTCCTTGGAAGAAAAGTTATGACCAACCTAGAGAGCATATTCAAAAGCAGAGACATTACTTTGCCGACTAAGGTCTGTCTAGTCAAGGCTATGGTTTTTCCTGTGGTCATGTATGGATGTGAGAGTTGGACTGTGAAGAAGGCTGAGCGCCGAAGAATTGATGCTTTTGAAGTATCCATTGGAGAAGACTCTTGAGAGTCCCTTGGACTGCAAGGAGATCCATCCAGTCCATTCTGAAGGAGATCAGCCCAGGGATTTCTTTGGAAGGAATGATGCTAAAGCTGAAACTCCAGTACTTTGGCCACCTCATGCAAAGAGTTGACTCATTGGAAAAGACTCTGATGCTGGGAGGGATTGGGGGCAGAAGAAGGGGACGACAGAGGATGAGATGGCTGGATGGCATCACTGACTCGATGGACGTGAGTCTGAGTGAACTCCGAGAGATGGTGATGAACAGGGAGGCCTGGCATGCTGCAGATTCATGGGGTCGCAAAGAGTCGGACACGACTGAGTGACTGAACTGAACTGAGTAAGAGGTAGAACTGCGCTAGGATCACACGGCTCGCACCTCTAACTGAGTGCTCTTCCCAGGACACCAAGCTCTCTCTCTGGGTGGCCAAGGGGCCCTCGTGTAGGTGCCCAGTGCCAACGGGCAAGCCAGGGCATCAGGTGTGGAGGAGAAGACCACAAGGACCAGGAAGATGGCAGCGGGAGGGTTGTGTTTCGGGAGCCTGCCCCGGCCAGGGAGGATCGCAATCACCAGCGTTCAGCCGTGCCTTTGTTTAACTGGGAGCAGAATGTCTGTGTTGACAGTGAAAAACAATTTTCAGCTGGAAGCCTCGCTTGGCCTGGCGAATGGGATCTGATTAGTGTTTTTGAACTCTGATTAGCATTTGAACGAAATACCCAAATGACACAAAGCCAATTTTAGTAGTGGAGACTTAACATTTTTTACTCTTTCTCTAAGGCAGTCCGGCACCTTCTTTTTGCAAACTACTTTGGGCCTCCAATAAGCAAATCATTTTTACAAGCACCCTCACATTCCCCTTCCAGAAACCAGAGCAGAGGAGGTGGGTCCTGGGAGAGTTAATTTACATCACCGGCTGCTGGGCTGGAGAAGTGGGAGCCTTTTCCCAGCCTCACTGGACCAGGGCCAAGGGCTGATCCCTTCACGTGATCTCCTTGGACCAGCTTCTGGAGCTGGCAGGATCCCGCCCCTGAGAGCTGAGTTTTTATTGCCCCTTTTGTTGTAGGTTCTCCATTTTAGGGAGAAGTGATGGCTGAGGCTAAGAATAAACACATTCTGTGCCAGTCAGATTCTGTGGGGAGGTTTTTTAAAAGGACCTGGCCAGCAATAATATTTATGTTGAAACTCAGCTCTTGCTTCACAGCGAGAGGGCATGGGTGGTCAAGAAAGGAATTCCCTACTCCGCATACAATACTTCTCGCTAGTCTCAAGAAAGCTGAGGAGTATTTGGAGCTCAAAGTAAATTCTGCAGTGGTTTCTCGGTTGCCTAAGATTAGGATTAACCCTTTAAAAAGTGTTTTTATGCCAAGACGGACCTTCCCAGGTGGTTCAGCAGTAAAGCATCTGCCTGCCAATGCAGGAGACCCAGGTCTGATCCCTGAGTCAGGCAGATCCCCTGGAGAAAGAAATGGCAACCCACTCCAGTATTCTTGCCTGAAAAATCCCATGGACAGAGGAGCCTGGTAGAGGCTACAGTCCATGGGGTCATAAAAGAGTCATACACAACTTAGTGACTAAACAGTAAGAACAATAATGCTAAGAGGATATTTTCATAATTAAACTTTTCAAAAATTAATTTTTTTCTAAAGAAAAAAATTGGTATCTCACTCTTTCTCTTAACTTTTATCAATGGCTTCGAGGCATTTTTGTCCAGGTCCTGACTCACTAACCCAGTAGAGTTTAACTTTTTTCACACTGAAATCCTTTAGCGTTTTTTTCTTTTTGGCCACACCACGTGGTATGTGGGATCCTAGTTCCCTGATCAGGGACAGAACCCAAGCCCCCCACACTGAAAGCATGGAATCCCAACTATTGGACCACTAGGGAATTCCTAGCAACTTAAATCATGATTTCAGTAGTTAAATGTCATGAAGGGTAGTTCAGTCACAGTGCTCCAGTAGGTGACAAAAATCAATGCTTCAACCATGCTGGCCACCTTTTTATTATAATAAATAAAATCTTTAAGTAATAAAACTAGTAATCCCACAGGGAAACTCCTATGGATTTTCCCACTCTTAATGCTTTAGAAACAACAGATTTGGGAATGTTAGAATACCAGAACATGTGATAACTAGTATTAGTCCAAACCAATAGATGGGGGGTGGGGCCGGGGGGTGAGTTTATTCTTGTTTCTGAGAACCTGTCCTAATATATACGTAGCTGTGGGAGAGATTTCCCACTTCCCCATAGTTTTCAGCCCAACACTGAGATTAACTTTAGGTTTCTGGAGAAAATAACCTGCACGGAGTTTTCATGGTGTTTGCCAAGTTGAGACCTGTTATTGGAGATTTTAAAAATGGTGTGGATCTCATAAGTCCTAAGTCACAGAATTTTTAAAACTTTGGTTATTATTTTGAAGAACACAAGAAAATAGCTTGAGACAGGATACAGGAGGGGGAATTCAGTGTTTTAGAAAACACACCATTGCCAACACCCTCACATAGCCTATCTGGGGAAGTGAGAAGTGGAAAGGTATTTCTGTCTGCAAAAACTTCTTGGGATAGATGGTTTAGCAGACACCTTTTCAGAACCAGTGTATCTGTGCACATTAGAAGTCTATTTCACTGCAGTACTCAAGCCCTCCTAGTTTACAATCTGACCTCTTCTTCAAACAAATGTTTGCTTTGAGCAAAAATGAAAAATGCTTTTTTTCTTGAGTTTGATGAGTAAAATTCAGCAGCATACAACATACTATGTAATGCAGTTTTGTGTTTTTGTGTATCTTCCTGTTTTTTGTTTTCAGAAAGGATATTATTCTGGGATGTTAAAAATCCCCCTTGAAAAACAGAGATAAGAGGTTTCTCTGTCTTGCATTAGGGGTGTCACGTTTCCATAGCGATGAAAGCAGCTCTTGATACCTGATTAACCAAGGGCTTCCTGTTTCCTCATTCCATGTAATAGGGAGATAGGCAAAGGGGAAAACAACAAGGATAGAAAATTGCAAAGGCTCAGGTTTGGTCTCAGGGATTTTGTGATAATAAGTATCCAGAGACATGAGATGTTTCCTGGTGTTAGTTATATTGAAAAAGGGGCTTTCTGCTTTTAACAATCCCTGTACTTTTACAAACATAAACATCTAATAAACTTGAGAAAGCACCTCCCTTCATACAAATTTTTACGCAATCAAGATTAAGCGCAAGTGAGCCAACCAGACCTCACTTTCGTGGTTTTCACTCTTCTTAGTTATTTCTACTAAAACATCCCTGGGTCCTCTCCCAGAGCCTTTGAATTGCCCCACAGCTATGCTCTGACCTGATCATCGTTTTAACTTACCAAAGCAGTTTCTGAAACTCATCTCCTTAGCAAACCTTTTTCCATCACCCAGTGAGGCAGTAATGATCCTCTCCCATGAGCTGCAGAAATTTGGGAGGCTCTGTTCCTCCTGCTTCGTTCCTTAACATCTGCTCTCAGGACACTTCACTAGCACATTATAAATCTAAGAGTGGGCTTCCCTCGTAGCTCAGTTGGTAAAGAATCTGCCTGCAGTGTAGGAGACCTGGGTTTGATCCCTAGGTCAGGAAGATCCCCTGGAGAAGGAAAAGGCAACCGACTAATAAATCTAACAGTGGCTCTCAAACCTGGCAGTGCATCAGAATCATTCCATGTTGATTACTGGGCCCTGTTCCAGAATTATGGAACCAGAGTCTCTGAGACAGGAGCCCCCAGATGCATGGTTTTCATAAATCCACAAGTGCTTCAGGTTTAGAAGTTGATGACATTTTACTATTTCTATTCTGTTTCCCTGGTGGCTCAGATGGTAAAGAACCTGCCTGCAGTGCAGGAGACCCAGGGTTTAATCTCAGGGTTGGGAAGATCCCCTGGAGAAAGGCATGGCAACCCACTCCAGTATTCTTGTCTGGAGAATCCCATGGACAGAGGAGTCTTGTCTATGAGGTCGCAGAGTGGACATGACTGAGCAACTAACACTTTCACTTTTTACATTCTGTTTCATGTCCCCTCTGAGTATCTGCATCCGTTTGTGTGCACCGCGTGTTTTTAGGGAGGATAATCAGATGCCAGCAACATCTTGGGCACTGTTGTCATAATATGAATTCCTTGGTACTGCCATGACCAAGCTTGCCAATCTGACCGTGGGATATGCTGCCTGGGAATGTATATTTTAATGTGCTGCCACTCTCCATCCCCCAAGTGTGGGGAACAAACCGGAATACCTATAGGGACTGGGCAAGTCATTTCAATGAAGGAAGCAAGCTGGGTGAGATGTGACTAGAAGGAACCTGATACCCAATATGAAGGGCCAGGTACTACTTACCTGAGCAATGTGCTGCTATTTTGCCAAAGCAGAAATACATCCAGTATTGCCTAAGTTTTGAATTTTTCAGAAGCCAGAAATTCAGAGAAATTTAATTTCTCACTGGGGTTGGGGAGGGGGAATTGGATGAAGGTGGTTTCAAAAGGTACAAACTTATAAGATAAATAAGCACTAGGGATATAATGCACAGCGTGATTAATATAAATAACCCTGATGTATGTTATATATCAAAGTTGTTAAGAGAGTAAATCCTAAGAGTCATTATTGCAAGGAAAACTTTTTTCTGACTTTGTATCTATATGAGAAGATGAATGTTCCCTAAACTTACTGTCCTAATCATTTCATGATGTATGTAGGTCATTATGCTGTACACCTTACACTTATACAGTGTTGTATGTCAATTACATCTCCATAAAACTAGAATAAAAAATAAAACAGTAAACACAGCCACAAGCAAGTTGTACCCTTTGCCTTAGAGAGGTCTACCCATGTCTCAAAACTCTGGTAACTTGCAGTGTCATGCGACACTTGAGGCCTGACCGAGTGACTTCTTATGATGAACTGTAACAGAATTGGAGGGTTAGAAGGCCCTCGTTCATCACCCAGGCCACCATTTAACGACTGAATCCCCACCCCCGGCCACATTTTCCTACCTCAGGATGAAGACACCTTAAACCATCTCTCACTCCAATCCCTGCCTCTCTGTGTGCGCAGATCTGAGTGTTTTTTGGCCACCTCCATTAGGATACCATATACACACAAAACGTAGCACATTTCCAGATGAAACTGTCATCATCCAATGCCATCCCTCCAAATGCTCATTTCCCTGTGTCCCCCAGTGAGCTCAGTGTGATCTGTCCAGCAACCAAAGCCCGAGACCTGGGTGTTATCCTTACTACTTTTTGCCCTCCTTCACAACCTCTATATCGGATCATCTACCACCTCTTACTAATTCTTCCTTCTTAATATCAACCAAATTTGCCTCTTTTCATTCCCATTGCCAGTGACTTATTTCAGGCCATCTCTTGTCTGAAAGCCAGTCCTTCCCCTGCCAAGCTGGTTTTAGCCCCGCTCTGATTCATTCTGGCCTTAACTCACCAAAACCAGAATGGTCACCCTAAAATGCAAATCTGATGACATTAATACCATGACAACAATGAGGACTAGTCAGAGGGCAATCAGGGCAACATCAAATGGCCCTTGCCTGTCTCTCCCTGCTCCATTCTTCCTCGATCCCACGCCTGAACTCTCTTCACAGCCACACAGAATCGCCTTCACTTCTCCAGGCGTGTTACAATGTTCTTTCCTTTGTTGCTTCGCAAATGAGGTTCTCTCTGCCTGAAAACTCATCTCCCAAACCAGTCCCCAAATCTCCATGGCCTGGCTTAGTTTATGCCTACAGGCCCTTAAAATCTTAGCTTAATCACTGTTATAATTGTGGTGATGACAATCATATGAATGAATTAACATGTATTAAATGCTTACTATGTGCCAGGCACTGTTCTAAGAGCTTTCACATATTTTATCATTTAATCTTCACGACAAGCTCAAGAGATAGGTCATGTCACTCACTACCAGTTTTAAAGGAGAGCACAGACTGGCAGGCTGCAGTCCATAGGGTTGCACAGAGTCTGACGTGACTGAAGCAACTCAGCACACACCCACAGACATCACCACCTCCATAGCCTCTCGTGAATCCCCCAGAATGCTGTGTGCGATGCTTCTGAGAACTTCATATTTTCCCCCTGCATAGCACTCACTAAACTCCACTGCAGTTCCAGCCCACCTGTCCCTCCCAGCAGATTCTAAACGCCTATATATAGAACACAAAAAAGACAATGCCTTATATAGTTTTCTCAGCATTTAAGACAATGCCTATCATGGAACTTCCCTGGCAGTCCAGTGGTTAAGACTTTGCTTTCCAGCGCAGGAGGTATGGGTTCAATTCCTGCGCTGGGAGCTATAATCCCACATGCCTCAGGGCTCCAAAATCCCAAAACATAAAACAGAATCAATATTGTAACAAATCAATAAAGGCTTTAAAAAATGGTCCACATCAAAAAAGAAGTCTTAAAAAAAAAAGACATAGTCTGCCAAATAAATAGAGAAAAGTTAATAAATAACGGAATGATTTTTGAGTTGTTCAACATCTGACTGTTCTCCATTGAATAGACAACGGTTTGTTTGAAAACACTCCCCATTACTGCCATGTCTGTAAGCTGGGAGACAATCCAACTCATCTATTAGAAAAGCGTGGCTGAGGGGCAGGAAATAAGTGTAAACAGAGCAGCGATACACTCTCTGTAAAAGCTATACCGACGGATGGCTAAGCATCCACTGCTACTCACTCTTCCTTCTCTTTTGACTTTAAGTGGGTCCCTAAGTGCCTGACCATGTCTTCTGCTTTCCTTTCTCAGGATCATCACCCATGTTCAGACACCTCCTTCCTCTTGGCTCCTCCTTCCCCCAGGTACCCATCCAAGTACCTGTGCATCCATCCATCTAACCAGCCAGATGGCTGACATGGAGGGTCTAGAGACTGGTACAGCTAAGTCCTTCTCCTCAAAGGCCTATCTCCTAAACTGCCTGGGCCACAGAAAGGGCTCAATAGACATTTGCTTCTGCCCCTGATCCCTATCTGGGGAAGGGACTGCTGTAACCATCAGTGTGAACCTGCAAGCTGCCCCTTTTTCATTGTGAAAACAACATTGCAACTGTCTCATGATCAGTCATCCTGACTTTACAAAGGAAAATCATGTTCTAGTTTTACAAGCTGAGGCCCAACTAACCCTTCCGCCCCAGCTTTCAGCTGAACTTAGTCAGAAGAGCATAATTTATTAAAAATAAAATTCATGTATTGAAAGTGATTTTGGACACCTGCATGAAGGATCATGGGGACCAGCATTGAAAAAAAAAAGAATCTGGCAGCCTCTTCTTCATGTAGAAAGAGAAAAAAAGAAGGATTGAAAACCACAGGTGGATGGGAGGTGTGTGTCACCCTTCTAGGTATTATAGAATTCCAAGCCACAACTGTGTCTCATGGTCCATGCATGTATTGAGGGAAATGCTGACGCAAAGAACAAGTCCCAGTATAAACTAAGACCATCTGTAAACACAGAAAGTCATCCCAGTGCTCAAAACACCTCCACAGGTTCTCCTACAATGTCAAAGCCATTACTATTCCCAACAGTAAGAGTCAAGCACATGTTTATAATAAAAAGCACAGAATCTTAGTTAGAAACTTCTAGTTCCTTTATCAAGTTTGCCAAATATCTACAAATTCCATCATCTTGCCATCCTCAAAGAAAAGTTATACATTTTAACATGAAATGTAGGCTATGCCTAATTTTTAAACTGCTCAAAACTCTAGTAAAATTAATTTCCCTACATAGCACCACTAAAAGAGGGAACACGTATTTATTAAACAGAACAAAAACTGGTTATCATTTTCAGTATCAGAACTGAATATTTCCTTTAATAATAAAACTTATGCATAAGAACATTTCAGTGAAATATAAAACAAACATTTTTCTCCCCTTATTTCCAACAATCTTTTCTAATGCCCATAGGGAGAAGGAGATGGAAAACATAGAAAAACCTGCTAATATGTAACCTGTAACTAAAGATCCAGAAAGATGTTAGTTCTCATTTCACTCAAGGGAAGGTGAAATGCAAAAATACACACGTCAGTTTATTCATTAGTAGTCAAGTCAGGAGGTAAGCACATCTCTCAAATTAAGGTATCTTAGTGTGAATAATGAAGGAAGTGCTCTAAAATGCCAAATCTGGAAAAGATACCACCTAGAAATAAGTGACAGTAACTCACAGTGATACTAAAAATAAGAATCAAGTTGCAATATCTGTACTTAGCAACATCAATGTACTATGTGGATCTTCTTTATAATGTACTTTTTGCATAAATTGTGGATATTCTTTATAATGTACTTTTTGCATAAATTGTGGAATGTGTTCTGAGAACAAAAAGTGTCCAGGTCACCTAGGCCATTTATTCTTAGAGCACCTTGGTTGGGGGAGATCCAAGTGTGTATGAAGCTAAGTATTAATAAAAGCCTATGGCTAGCTAGCACTCTTGCTGCCTGTCTTTCTACCTGCAGAAGCTTTTAGCACGTTTATCAGAAGCCATACAATGCAAACCCTTTTGATATTAGGTCTCTGGGTGTAGCTTTCAAGATCATTCTTTGTTCCATTCTTCCTGTATTGTCAAACGGCACCCAATAGGTGGTCTAGAGTGAATTTCAAACATGTGCTATTAATACGCCCAGAACTGTTGCTGCAAAGGTGAAAAACAAAAAACACATTAATTGAATACTGGCCTGTTCTTACTCATAATGACACAAATGTGTGTTCTATGTCCTCAAGCAATAGGAAATAATTTGTAAAACCATGAACTCTTTAGGTGAATATGCCTACAGGTTTTAAAATATGTATTATTCATTTATTCATAGTTACTAAACAATTCTCCAGCAAAAACTACATACACTTAAGTGTAGGTCACAATTAAAAAAATAATGTTGCAATCCTTTTTTTTATTTCCTCTAGTTTTTGGACTAGTATACTAAAGATTATTAGCAACAGTATTATATCTGTAGATACTTCATGTTTTAAAATGTCTTTCTAATGCTCTTTAGAATAGTTTTCTTATTTTGGGGGAAAGTCACTATTATTCCCACTCTGTAGATATCATATGGAAATGATGTCCCTACCTCAAACGACAGTCACAGGTTCATCAGATAACCCACATTAACATGTACGGTATTTGACACGTTACTTACTGAGTGCTCAAACATTAACTATTATTATATGCAAAAGTATTGATAGTTATATTAAGGTTATGAGAGTCTATTTTAAGCAGGCAAGTCTGGTTTGGGTCTTTCTCTGAAATTGGACAATTCTTGCCCAAAGTGAAGATACCACTGTTTATATATGCTGAACCATCTGCCTGGAATGTTTTTCCCTTCCTCACTCACAGTTCCTAACTGCTCTCCTGGGCTAATTCTCACTCTTCAGATCTTAGCATAGACAGTACTTCCTCCAGGGACATGCTGTCCTGAACCTTGCCCGCATCTGTGTCACACTGCATACACTGAGGTCTCCCTCTACATGCTCCAACGCACATCACCACTGTCTGCTTCCATGTTTGCACCTTAGGAGACTCAGCTTCAGGAACGCAGGGATTGTGGTCTAGACACTCCATTCTCGGTGGTTAGCACAATACTGGAATACAGTAGGTGCTCAATAAATATCTGTGGTATGCAGACACCTGGGATGTGAAACCAGCCTGGTTGGCATTTCAAGAACAAGTTTTTATAAAGTGTAAGTGACTGGGGCCTAGAGATAAAGCAGAACCCAGCCATGGGGCCAGTGGAGGATGAGGGTGGTGGGATGGGGAGCAGTGAGGAGGGGTGCTAAAGGAGATTAGGTTCCATTAGGTCACTTCCAGTGAGAGCAGCAGGGCCATGTCCAGACTGACCCTGGATATCTAGAGAGTCATTGTGCAGCACTGGGAACCACTGCCTGGGCTGCCTCCCATGGTCCCAGTCCGAGAGATTTCTAACCCTGAGCATCAGCAACAAAATGCAGTTCAGGGGCCCATGTGGGCTGGAATGAGAGAGCCCGGTCTGACCCACAGACTCCAAGAAACTTACCAGACAGTTGGGGTGTGCTGTGCATGCCTGGCCCAACACAGAATTGCAGTGCTGAGGAAGAAACTTGGAGACTTTGGCTACAGCTGTTGGGAAACGCACTGAAGTGTTCTGATTTGTTACTGCAGCTGCGTCATAGGAAGAGAGCACTTTAGAATAGTATCTGACAGCATGGAAGGAATTAAGAGACAGAGCTGTGCTGGAGATTCGGGTTTTATACACATCACCGATAGCGTTCTCTGATGCAGAGCTGGACTGACCTTTAATAAAAAGAGTATCCATCAGTATATGCAAATTGGTAACTCTGAACTACTGTATCAGAAATAAATCACCCTCTATTTCATTTCCCCATGGTACAAACTTAAGATAATGCTACACTCAAATGCTGATGAAAAAACAAAGTGAACTTTTCGGTACTGACATTTAGTGTAATACAAACACTATAAATTAGTGTTCACTTGTCATTTAAAGACACAGATTTTAGAGACACATCAGCTCTCTCTGCCTGTGTATGCGTGTGTGTGTCTTTCATCATAAAAAGTGACCATTTCTATGAAGCAAGAAAGAATGCTGGAAAGAAAAACTCCATTCAGCCATAAATAGTTTAGTCACTGATTTTTCCATCAGTGAGTGGGTTATACTGTTATATCGCTCTATTCTGTACAGTAACTAGAAGGCAGAAAAAATGCTTAATATATACTGAATATTAACAATGTAGTCCCTATGCTGTGAATATTTACTTTCTTCTGGACAGTAACATAAATGAAAGTAAAGGAATATAATTTTATATTGACTTTAAATACAAATGGACCTGGAATATTTGTGAAAAAAATCATTTCAGCAAAAGTGTACATGCTGCTGCTGCTGCTAAGTCACTTCAGTCGTGTCCGACTCTGTGTGACCCCATAGACGGCAGCCCAACAGGCTCCCCCGTCCCTGGAATTCTCCAGGCAAGAACACTGGAGTGGGTTGCCATTTCCTTCTCCAATGCATGAAAGTGAAAAGTGAAAGTGAAGTTGCTTAGTCGTGTCCGACTCTTAGCGACCCCATGGACTGCAGCCCACCAGGCTCCTTGGTCCATGGGATTTTCCAGGCAAGAGGACTGGAGTGGGGTGCCATTGCCTTCTCCAAAAGTGTACATAAATTTATGGAAAAGGACAAGTAAAAGCTACTTAATGAAGTCTAAACGCTGACTAAGATCAGCACTTCTGGTTTACAGGTCAGATTTATCACAGAAAGCAGGGGATCATAGGTGGCCACTTAACTTCTCTAACCTTGAATTTACTGGCCTAACTGGTGAAAGTGCAATTTGAAAGACTTAACTGATTCCAACTGTTTCATTCGTCTTTCAAAACCCATTTTGCAACATGCATGGCCAGCATGCATGTGCTCACATCCAGTCCAAGGAAAAGTCCAAAACATAGAAAAATCCATATATAGGGATGTACTTTCTGAAATATGTATAAAATCACTTTCCCCACAAACCTGGAAACACTAAATGTAGCAAGAAAACTATTCTCTAAATCACTGGATAAACTACTAAAACCATTAAAGGCTGCATAACACAAAATCCAAGCGTACAGGACACAATGTTAAGTTAAAACATCAGAGATAAAATTGGAGGTCTGACATGATGACTACTATGTTGTTGTTGTTCAGCTGCCCCACAGTGTCCAGCCCCTTGCAGCCCCGTGGATTGCAGCAGGCCAGGCCTCTCTGTCCCTCAGCATCTCCCAGAGTTCGTCCAAGTTCATGTCCATTGCATCAGTGATGCCATCCAGCCATCTCAGCCTCTGATGCCCTCTTTTCCTTCTGCCCTTGATCTTTCCCAGCATTAGGAACTTTGCCAATAAGACAGGAGTTTGCACCAGATGACCAAAATACTGGAGCTTCAGCTTCAGCACCAGTCCTTCCAGTGAGTATCCAGGGTTGATTTCCCTTAAGACTGACTGGTTTGATCTCCTTGCTGTCCAGGGGACTTTCAGGAGTCTTCTCCAGTACCACAGTTCAAAGGCATCGATTCTTTGGCATGTTGCCTTCTTTACAGTCCAGCTCTCACAATCATACATGACCACTGGGAAGACCAATACTATAGAAGATTATTACTATAGTATTACTACCAAAAAAAAAAAAAATTTATATATATACATACACACACACACACACAAACATATATATAAAGACTTGAAAGAAATACATTAAAAAATGAAGTTATTATCTTAGCTGGGTTTTGTTGTTCAGTCGCTAAGTCATGTCCAACTCTTTGCAACCCCATAGACTGCAGTACACTAGGTTCCCCTGTCCTTCACTGTCTCCCGGAGTTTGATCAAACTCATGTCCATTGAGTTGGTGATGCTATCTGACCATCTCATCCTCTGTCACCTCCTTCTCCTCCTGCTGTCAATCTTTCCCAGTATCAGAGTCTTTTCCAAAGAGTTGGCTCCTCACATCAGGTGGTCAAAATACTGGAGCTTCAGCATTAGTCCTTACAATGAATATTCTGGGTTGATTTCCTTTAGGATTGACTGGTTTGTTCTCCTTGCAGTCCAAGGGACTCTCAAGAATCTTCTCTAGCACCACAATTTAAAGGCATCAATTCTTTGGTTCTCAGCCTTCTTTATGGTCCCACTGTCACATCTGGACATGACTACTACTAGCAGGTTTTCAGTAAAGGACTGATACTGCCTTCAAATGGAAAAATGCATATAAATAAAATCAGAACGAGGGGTTTGGTTCAATGACCTCCAAGGTCTCCTCCAGCCTGAACCTGACATAAGCCTATGGTCCTAGTGGATTTGTTTCTTCTTGGACCAGTCACTTTAGGTGATACAAAACCAAGAGATCCGGGGGCACAGAAAGGCCTGAACTCACTAGCATGAGGAGACTGTTTCAGAGATTCTGCAGGATATGAAGAGTGAAAATGCAGAAGTACTGTCTGTATAAGAAGTAGCATTGACAGGCATGTGCCTGTGGCCTGGCCCCTCTCTGATCTAATCCGGGCTGATTTAATCATTCTTTGTGACATTCAGCCAGAGCTACTCTAAGCAGTTTAACCATGGCTCATGGCTACTTTTCCTTCTCTCCTTCCCTCCCTACTATGTCAGGAAAAAAAGACTAAGAGGACTGACAAACACCCTGAGGTTGATACATGAACAAGGAGGGCTGTGCCCTATTTTGGGCCCCTTTCTCCTTTGACTTTTGACATCAATCACAGTAACCCCATTTGTTCATGTGGTCTCCATTATGTCCCCAAAATATGCACACAACCTCAATGACAGTATCACATCTTTGCTATCACTACTAGTATTCGCTGAAAACTCAGATGACAGCTAGCATTTTAAACCAATGAAACTTTTTAAAATTAAGGCCTGCATATGACTTTTTAGACATATGCTATCATGTACTTAACAGACTATGGTATGGTGTAAACATAATTTTTATGTGCACTGAGAAATCAAATAACACGTGACTCTATTGCGAAGCTCATTTTATTGCAGTGGCCTGGAAGAGAATTCACAATATATCCACGGTCTGCCTATACACTCTTAGCACTGAATTAACATGAATACTTCCCTCGCTTTAGATTCTACTCACATAATACACACAGTCACGAGTGTGCTCGTCATCTGTGAGCAAGATGAACTTTCTGGTGATGACAGTCAATTTTCAGCCCGCCCTCTGGGATAACACTAGTCAAACGCCTGTGGCCAGCTGTGTCCTCCCAGCGGACAGCACCAGAGGACCCAGGGTGCAATCTTCCAGCTACGGCTCATCCCTTGGTTATGGCAGTGGCGGCACAGGAGCCCCGGCTGAGCAGGACACGCACCGAAGCCCACATACACTACAGCCGCAGAGCAGCGGGCCGAGCTCACCTGTCACAGCTTCATCCAAGGCGTCCTTGGAGGTAGGAGCAGAGTACACATTAGTCAGGACTCTGATGCCTGACGCAGGTGAGTGAGTACTTCTCAGCACACTGTTTTCCCTTAGAAGACAAAAAACATTCCTTAGGCATTTCTCAAAGAGGAAGATATGAACACTGTTGAGTTGAACTGCTCTTCTGTCATTCGAGTTCTAAAAGGCACAGAGATAAACTCTGTATTAAATATTAGAGCAAAGCATAAACTAGGACTCAGGATGGTTATTTAGGACATGAAGGAAAGGTTTACTTTTCCTTGTTAAGAATTCTTCTTGGTTTACATATTCTAATCAATTTATATAAGGAAGCATTCATTTGGCACACCACCTTTTACACTAGAAACTTCTTTAAGGACTCCTAACTGAAAAAAATGAGGCTGGATTGCCCTGGTCACAGAGGAATGCTAGAATCCATCATGCCACGAATACACTGTCAGTCACCACAGGCACTACTTGTGAAGTCTGGTTTAAAGAAACAACAAAAGAAGAGTGAGTCAAGTCATGAAGGGATCCCAGGCCTGAGACTATTATATATTTTATCCACTATAATTCAATGACGCACATCAGCAAAGGGAAAAGTTTACTGATTCTCAGTAGATGCCTGAGTTCTCAGTATGGGTGGGTTCAGTGCCTGTGTTATTTCTAGCATTAATATCAGAGAAAAACAACAAGGCAACTTTGGATTCGCAAGATTCAGACTGTCATACCTTTGTGCCATGATCGTGCCTGGGACGGATAGCTGGATGGGCATTTGTTGTTTCTTACAAAACCTCCCATTGCTCTGAAGTACTTCTGTAATCTAAGAAACAGACAGACAGACAGAGACCTACTTTATCAATAGATAGCTATAGATGTTTTTCAAAATATACAGACATACATTTCCTATCATAAAACAGAAAGAAAGGAAACTGCAGCATTAAAGCATTGTCTACGAGGATAAAATTCAAGGGCTTGAGAGTTGCATACCTGGCCCATGATGGCTGGAGGGATTTTCTCCCGGACAAACTTCACGTAATCAACTGTGGCCTCGAGGACGGAAGCCGCATCATTCTTTCTCCCCTTCATATACGGCAGCAGGGTGCGCAGCTGCTCACAGCAATACTTAATTCGTTCTCTGAGCAGAGAAGTGCAACAAGTAAGGAATAATTAGTCTACCTTCTTCCTGTCACAAGGAACAGTCTTCCTCCTGGGTCTGTTTATAAAGGAACCAGCCTCTCCCTTTCTGGTGTCCGATTCAGAGGAAGACCATGTCCCCACAAGCCAGCAGCCTCCATGGCCCCTGGAATCCCAGCTTCCTGGGGCATCAGCTCACATGCTGCCCAAGTACAGTGTCTGTGCTTATGGCAACCCAGCTCACTCATCCCTGTGGGTGTGCAGGATGCCCAGACACTGAGGACACCGGAGAACACCCCTTCTGCCTATGGAAACCCACAGGCGATGCAACCCTCAGAGGAGAGAATCACACACCACACAGGTAAATCCTTGTATGACCACACGAGAGACAACTGGAAGACAGAGTCCATGGGATAGTCCCGTCACTCTGATCTGGACCACATTTCTAACAACACACAACTAGCATCTTGAAATCCATGGGCTTTAACTATGTTCTGAAAGGAAAATCAAAAGCCTGCTTCCTTTACACAAGGCGGGCACAGGAGGAAATCAAATAAATCCATATGCAAATGAGAACGACCTCCAGGCTCATACCAGAAAGAAACCAACCTAAGTATTTCATAGTTCTGAAGGGAAATACATGGGAAAATCAACACCAAATTGACCGAAGCCTTTGGAACCTTCAGTTATCCATGTTTTCATTTAATAAACATTCTTAAGCATGTTTTGTGCTGAATATTGCCATATTGACATAAGTGGGATCAAAGGGTAGCTTTGCCAATTTCTAGCTGGGATCTTAGGCAAGTTACTAAACCTTTCTGAACCTCAGAATGACAAAAATAAATGGATTAAAAAATCCACTTTGACATATAGCCAGTGAATAACTCAAATATTCCAGACCAGTGGGTGGTATTTTAATTGGGCTTTAAGCTTTGGAGGTTCCGTGGAAATGTATCAGGGACGATTCTGTAAAAGGGTTGGAAGTATCCACAATTTGACACATGGATGAAGGGCTTTGAAAGGTCATACACCCTTCCATAGGGTACTTTCACTTATAAGGATCACAAACACAGAATAAACTTTCTGTAGAATGATATCCATTATGGTAGCCTTTCAGTAAAATGACTTCCCTGTGGCTCAGATGGTAAAGCGTCTGCCTACAATGCAGGAGACCCGGGTTCAATCCCTGGGTCAGGAAGATCTCCTGGAGAAGGAAATGGCAACCCACTCCAGTATTCTCGCCTGGAAAATCCCATGGATGGAGGAGCCTGGTAGGGCTACACTCCATGGGGTCGCAAAGAGTTGGACACGACTAAGCAACTTCACTTTCCTTTTCAGTAAAATAGGTAAACCAATCTAAAGACACAAAATAAGTGGATGCTTAAGTAAGCTAGAGGATATTAGTTCAGCAGAATATTATCTGGACATGGAAAGGATATAAAGCTTACTGGGAAAAAATAGGGCATTTCTATAGGCTATAAGTAGAAGATAGAAGCATATAAAATATGATTACAGCCATTAAGGCCAAAAGAGACAATAGTGTCAATTAGTCATTATTTCTAGATAGTTGGACTATAGAACATATTATTTCTTCCTTTTATTTTCTACATTTCTCAAGTATCTGTGGGGCATATATCACTTTTATAGTGAAAAATCATATTAAACATTTCTTCCATTAGGAAAATGTTCAAACATACAGGGAGACTGAGAGAATTAAAAATTCTTATTCTTTAAAAGCTGAAAGAATTAAGAATTTGTATAGGGAGCACTTAAATACCTATAACCTGGAGTCCACAGTGAACAGTTACTGTCCATGCTTTGTCATATATGAATCATCCCACTAGCCAGACATCAATCCATTTCATTATACTTAAGTATTTCAAAGTAAATTACAGACTTCAGTACACTAAACCCCTAAACATATTATGAGCTACAGTTAAAATTATTTTATTTTCAGGTAAAAGTTACATAAAATAAAATGCACCAATCTTAAGGGTGCCATTCTATGAGTTTTGATAATGTACAAAGCTGTGTGACACAAACCACCTCATTAACATTCTCATGACTCCAGAAAGTTCCTTCTGTCCCTTCTTAGTCAGTCTCATCCCCGTAAAAGGCAACCGCATTTCTGATATTTTTCCTTCTCACATTAATTTTTGCCTCTCTTTTAACTTCATATGCGTATTTTTATGTAAGGTTTCTCTCACTTACATAATGTTTTTGAGATTTATCCAAGATAATCTGTTATGTTAGTAATTTGTTGCTTTTTATTAAAAGTATTCCAAAGCATAAATATGCCACAATTTATTTATTCCGGCTCTTATTAATTAGCACTTCCACTATTTCCAATTTTTGATCATTAGGAATAAAACTACTAGATCTTCTATACATCTTTTTGTGAATGCACATTTTTATTTCTCTTAGTAAATGTATAGGAATTGAATCAATGGGCTATCTTGTAAATTTAGAAGAAACTGGCAGAACTTTCTCCCAAATTCTGCCATTTTACACTCCTACCATCAGTGTATGAGAATCCCTGTTGTTCTAAATCTATGACAACATTTAACATTGTCAGTTTTAGTTTTAAAATATTGGACTTTCTGAGGTATATGTGGTAGTATCTCATGCTTTATAATGTGCATTTCCATGATGAGAAATTACATTCAGCATTTTTTTCCACTGCTTATTAGGCGCTTTATCTTCCTTTGTGAAGTGTCTGTTCAAATACTTTACCTATGCAGGTCTTTTTATTATTAATTTTAGGAATTCTCCATATATTCTAGTATCAGTATTTTATCAATATATTTGTTTTGCAAATCTTCTTCTCCCTGTCTGTAGTCTGCCTATTTATTTTCTGAGTGGGGTCTTATGAAATCGAAAGTTGTAAATTTTGAGGAGTCCTAATTCTGTTTCTTTTGTGGTTATTGCTTTCTGGGTCATAAGGAACAATCGCCTACCCTCAGATAGTGAAAACATTAACCTTTATTTTCTTCAAGAACTGTAGCTTTCAGTTCATTACCTATGAGCCACATTAATCTATTTAAGTATAAATTCATAAAAAATTAATAAAAATTTGAATTCATTTCCTAAGTTGCAATACTCACATTTCAAATACTCAATAATATGACTTGCAGCTACCTTCCTGGACAGCAGATACAGGCCATTTCTAACACTGCAGAAAGTTCTACTGAACAGCCCTATTGTAGAAGCTTTACAGCTCTAGCTTTATACAGTAGCCCTATCTATACTCCATGCTGAATTAATTTTCACATGATATGAGTAAGCGGTCAAGTGTCATTGTTTGTTTCATATGGATGTCCAGTTGTTTCAGCAACATTTACAGAGAAGACTTTTGTCCCCATGTTGTTTGCCCTGGTGATTTGCTGAAAATCAAAAGACCAAAATATGTGGGTCTAATACTGGGCTATTGTGTTATATTATCTATCAGTCCATCTTCACTTTAGTAAAATAATTAATAAATGTAGCTGTATACTATGTCTTAAAGCCAGGTAGCTTACACACTCCAATTTTGTTAGACGTTTTCAAGATTGCTTTATTCTAAGGCCTTTTATATTCAGAGCCCTTTCCATACAGTTTTGAATTAGATTGTCAACTTTTTCCAAAAAGAAAAAAAAAAAACTACTCAAATTATCTAGATTTGAATTGTATTTCAGTTTAGTGAGGACTGACATCTTAATAACAAAAATAGTTTAATCCATAATTATATATAATGCATGACTTAGGTTTTTAGTTTATCACAGCAATATCTTGAGTGACCACTACACAGATATTACATGTCTTTTATTTTTGTTCCTAAATATTTTTGTTAGAAGTCTGTCTGAGCACTAGGCTAAGACCTCCTTGAAGGCAACAATTTATTTCTTATCTCAATTCTCCAGTCATATTCTGGCACATTACATTCACACCTACTTGCTGAATGGCTAAATGAGTAGAATGAGTGAGTAGCATATATTCAGTTGCCAGATAAACTAGTTTCACAGTGACGACTTTTCTTTTTGGCCATGCTACGTCTTTGTTGCTGCCTGCAGGCTTTTCTGTAGTTGCAGCGAGTTGGGGCTACTCTCTAGTTTCTGGTGCCCAGGCTTCTCATAGCCAGGCTTCTCTTGTTATGGAGCATGGGCTCTAGGCATGCGGGCTTCAGTAGTTGTGGTACGTGGATTTAGTAGCTCCGAAGCACATAGAATCTTCCCGGACTGGGCTCGATCCCACATACCCTGCACTGGCAGGCAGATTGTTAATCACTGGACCATAAGAGAGGTCTTCACACTAACTTTTAACAATGCTATAAAAAACTATGAAATTCATGAAAGTAATTTCTTCCTACAAAGGAATACTGCTAAAAAAAAAATGGGGGGGTAGGCTGTATCAAAATTTACCTTCTCAGCTTTTCCTTGCTTGAATGAAGAAGAGAAATCTTTTTTCTTTTCTCAAAATTTGACAATGGAGCCTTTAAATCAAATCCAATGTTGTTTCTTAGAGATTCAGAGCTAGAAACAAGAGAAAAATTGTACCATATATTTAAAAGGAAAATTATGAGGCAATTGTAAAATAATCACCAAAGCATTAACCAAATGGTAAATGCTTTGATAGCATTAATTATCAAAGCATTTTACCTTATGTAATTGGTACAGAATATTTTATTTCAAAAGAATTTATTATTAAGATTATCATACATTCAATCCAAAATTCTAAAAGATACCTATTAATAACAGATACAAACAGTACTAAAATATTCTAACCTCAATGATTATGAGTATTCCAAATTACATGACTGTATTTAAAGGTGCATTGCAGGAAAATAGCACAGAGGAGAAGACCAAGATATACTATTCCAGCTTGATCAGCAACTGGTGCAGTTTTCCTCCATGTAAAAATGCGTCATTTAATGGATATTTTCTGGCTCTACCATTTTTCTAGATTTGATTTTATTTGATTTAAAAAATATATTTCCCTAAGAAACTTACAAATTAATATTATCTTCTTCATTTGAAGATGAATAAATGACTTTCAAATGACTTCATTTGAAAATTTACTTTATTTATACTAGTAGGCTTGTGAGGAAAAACAAAGATACAAGATGAGGAGGGCTCAAAAGCAGTTTTAAGTAACACAAGCCTTCCAAAACCCTTCCCAACCTCAACTCTCAGAAAAAAGTTTAACACAGAAAATTTCTTTGAGGTTAAAATCTTAAGTAAGATAAAGAAAGCTGCTGTTACTCTGCACTACTGAAGTAAGTGCATCCCTGATTTAACCACACTTACTGGTTGCCAAGTCTCCTCCTTGTACAAAACAGTAGATGGTCACATTCTACAAATTCTGGAAGTGACTCAAACTTCTTACTGCCATTACCCATAATCCTTAGCACTTTTGTCCATTCTTTATAGTCAAATGCTCTATTTAAAAATCGCCTTGGAAATCAGCTTCAAGTGAAACAAAGAAATTCACACATATAGAATTTTTATAAGCATTCAATGTTAGAACTGAAAGGGTTTTAAATGGCCCTCAGTTCAATGGCCTATCCTCTGTAGGTTTGAAGGCT
Organism: Nanger dama; assembly: GCA_917880005.1. Classification (NCBI taxonomy): domain Eukaryota; kingdom Metazoa; phylum Chordata; class Mammalia; order Artiodactyla; family Bovidae; genus Nanger; species Nanger dama. The sequence continues at coordinate 25,312,416 of CAKJTW010000005.1, read as the reverse complement.
AGTTCTAATATCCCAGAGGGACACAGATAGAGAGACTGTCTTTAAAGGGTCATTTTCAATAAACAGGCTGATAGTTCAGGAAAAGACATAGGGGAAAAGCATAGCAGCAGATGGATAACAGCTCAGGATTCCATTGTTTTAAAAGTCTGAACATCACTGCTTTTATTTAACCCAGTCTCTAGTTGAACATGTCCAGTGATGGGAGTGGGTAGTCTATCCCTTCTCCAGTGGATCTTCCCAATCCAGGATCTCCTGCATTGCAGGAGCGATCAGGGAAACCCGATAGTAAGTTACTACCTAACAATTCAACCTGCTCCCCTGTGGTGGTGGAATGCTTCCTATACTTTGATGGATACTTCTCTAACATGCACCCTCAGTGCCAGCTCAGGATTCTGAAATATAGAACAAGCTGTATCCTTCTTCCACAAAACAGATACTTTCTTTTGCATCAACCCCAGCACTGGAGCTGCTGTTCCACAATCAATAAATCCTCCAGAAACATTTTTAATGAAACGTACACAGTAAAAATTGCTATTAGGAAAAAGTGAACAAAAAAAAAAACTAACCAAGCAAATACATTAGTAGAAAAATATCCAAGGTGTTCACTGCAGGACTTCTGCAAAGGCAACTCAGGTTCTTCAGGCTTCACAAAAATTTCATTCTTAACTGCAAATTTAAAAAGGAACCATTTTAATTATTTTTATTTTATTTATTTATTTATTTTAATTATTATTATGATGTTAATCACACATGCAAGCTCTAATCAAAAACAGTTGTCATGTTTCACTCAATAGGTTTTACAAAGCAGTGCTTTTAAAATAAAAAGTAATTTATAGATTTCAGCCTGTTAAGCACGGAACCACTCAGGTGAGAAACCAAAATTACAACACTACATAAAATTTACTCCACAGCAGCCTCCTTTAACCAGATTTTACTAATTAGTGATAGGTGTGCTTAAAATGCATTCAACTGAGCTTATTTATTATTTACAGGTAAATGTCAGAGGCAGAAAATGCATATGAGTCTTCAGTAAGCAGCTGCATTGTCAAAATAAAGCATCTGATGGTTGTATTGTTTTTTGGTTTGGGGGTTATTCTTTTTTGTGTCTTGCAGCTGCTCATCTTCAGAGCAGAGATGAGATGACTGGTGAGATGTGGTTATGACCAATAGGAATGTGCTAGACAAGTGGAGATGAGCAGCTGTTCTATTTCCAATGAGAACCAAAATGAGAAGAGATTACCAAAGGACCTTGGTCCAGAAGGGTTACCATTTCTCGCCAAGGAAGAACTCTGACACTTGCAGTGGCTGGGAGCCATTAGAGTATTACAAAACAGACTCACTCATCTTCCCTCCATAATGAAGAACATTAAAAAAAAAGAGGTGTACTGAATCTTGTATCATCTGGAGTATGAGCTTATCCATCACGATCCCAAAAGTGTCTTCCAGGTCCATTTGAAGAAAAATACCTTAATTTAAATAGATTCCTGCTTGTAACCCAGGCTTTGAAAAACCATAAATAGTCACTGATCAACAATGATTCCAGTAGAATTTAATTTCAGAAATTGGAGTCAGCCCTTTTACAAGCCATATTAAAACTAATTTAATTATCTTAAGTGTTCAGATGCTGGCAATACACATAATACAGTATAGATGAAGAATTTAGAAATGTAAGGTCTCACTGAAGCACTGACACCAATTATCTGTATATAAAAATCTAAAAAAAAAAAGAACAAAAAAGAAAGTAACACACAATAAAAATCTAAAACAGAAAGGATAACCAGTCTATTAACTTAAAGAAGTAAAATAATTTATATACAAGTGTTTACCAAAGCACAAGACTCAAGGTTAATGGCACTGGCTTTTACATAATCATACAATGACATAACATGAATAAGTCCATTTAAATGACTAAGGACTAAGTCCATTTAAATGACTAAGGAATGATTTAGCAGCTACTAAAACAAACAACAAACAAAAAAAAATACCCTGTGCTTAACTACAACATTGCATTTGTCCTTATGCAACACACTTTAAACCTCTGAAGACAAACTTCTCCACAGGTAGAGAACATGTTTCCCTTTATTTTATTCACACTTGTTTTCTTCAGTTCTGTTTAGTTCAGTGGTATCTGACTTTGCGAGCCCACAGACTGCAGCACGCCAGGCTTCCCTGTCCATTGCCAACTCCCAGACCTTGCTCAAACTCATGTCCATTGAGTCAGTGATGCCATCCAACCATTTTCATCCTCTGTCATTCCCTTCTCCTCCTGCCTTCAATCTTTCTCAGCATCTTTTCTAGTGAGTGAGTTCTTCGTATCAGGTGGCCAAAGTACTGGAGCTTCAGCTTCAGCATCAGTCCTTCCAATGAATACTCAGGACTAATTCCCTTTAGGATTGACTAGTTGGATCTCCTTGCAGTCCAAGGGACTCTCAAGAGTTTTCTCCAACACCACCATTTAAAACCATCAGTTCTTTGGCACTGAGTCTTTTTATGGTCCAACTCTCACATCCATACATGACTACTGGAAAAACCACAGCTTTGACCAGATGGACCTTTGTTGACAAAGTAATATCTCTGCTTTTCAATATGTTATCTAGGGTTGGTCATAGCTTTTCTTCCAAGAAGCAAGTGTTTTAATTTTCTGGCTGCAGTCACCATGTGCAGTGATTTTGGAGCCCCTCCAAAATAAAGTCTCTGTTTCCATTGCTTCCCCATCTATCTGCCATAAAGTGATGGCACTGGATGCCATGGTCTTCGTTTTCTGAATGTTGAGTTTTAAGCCAACTTTTTCACTCTCTTCTTTCACTTTCATCAAGAGGCTCTTTAGTTCCTCTTTGCTTTCTGCCATAAGGGTGGTGTCACCTGCATATCTGAGTTATTGATATTTCTCCCAGCAATCTTGATTCCAGCTTGTGCTTCATCCAGCCTGGCATCTTGCACGATATAATCTGCACAGAAGTTAAATGAGCAGGGTAACAATGTACAGCCTTGATGTACTCCTTTCTCAATTTGGAACTAGTCTGTTGTTCCATGTCCGGTTCTAATTGTTGCTTCTTGACCTGCTTATAGGTTTTTTAGGAGGCAGGTCAGGTGGTCTGTTATTTGCATCTCTTTCAGAATTTTCCACAGTTTGTTGTGATCCACACAGTCAAAGGTTTTGGCGTAGTCAACAAAGCAGAAGTAGATGTTTTTCTGGAATTGTCTTGCTTTTCCTATGATCCAACAGGTGCTGGCAATTTGATCTCTGGTTCCTTTGCCTTTTCTAAATCCAGCTTGAACATCTGGAAGTTCTTGGTTCACATACCATTGAAGCCTAGCTTGGGGAATTTTGAGCATTACTTTGCTAGTGTGTGAGATGAGGGCAATTGTGTGGTAGTTTGAATATTCTTTGGCAGTGCCCTTCTTTGGGACTGGAATGAAAACTGACCTTTTCCTATCCTGTGGCCACTGCTGAGTTTTCCAAATCTGCTATCACATTGAGTGCAGCACTTTCACAGTATCATCTTTTAGGATTTGATATAGCTAAGCTGGAATTTGATCACCTCCACTAACTTTGTTCTTAGTGATGCTTCCTAAGGCCCACCTGACTTTGCATTCCGGGATGTCTGGCTCTAGGTGAGCGATCACATCATTGTGGTTATCTGGGTCATAAAGGTCTTTTTTGTATAGTTTTCTGTGTATTCTTGCCATTTCTTCTTAATATCTTCTGCTTCTGTTAAGTCCACACCATTTCTGTCCTTTACTGTGCCTATCTTTGCATGAAATGTTCCCTTGGTATCTCTAATTTTCTTGAAGAGATCTCTAGTCTTTCTCATTCTATTGTTTTCCTCTGTTTCTTCACATTGATCACTTAGGAAGGCTTTCTTATCTCTCCATGCTATTTTTTGGAACTCTGCATTCAGATGGGTGTATCTTTCCTTTTCTCCTTTGCCCTTCACTTCTCTTCTTTTTCAGCTTTTTGTAAGACTTCCTCAGACAACCATTTTGCCTTTTTGCATTTCTTTTTCTTGGGGATGATCTTGATCACTGCCTCCTGTACAATGTTACCAACCTCCATCCATAGTTCTTTAGGCACTCTGTTTATCAGATCTAATCCCTTGAATCTATTTGTCACTTCCACTGTATAATCTTAAGCAATTTGATTTGGGTCATACCTAAATGGTCTAGTAGTTTTCCCTACTTTCTTCAATTTAAGTCTGAAGTTTACAATAAGAGTTCATGATCTGAGCCACGGTCAGCTCCTAGTCTTATTTTTGCTGACTGTGTAGATCTTCTCTATCTTCAGCTGCAAAGGATATAATCAGTCTGATTTTGGTGTTGACCATCTGTGATGCCCATGTATAGTGTTGTCTCTTGTGTCTTGTTTTCTTTGGACTATGATAAACAAGGATTATAGGTCCTATACTATTGAGAATGCAGTTAATCTTCAACATATAAAAGGCATCAGTGGAAAACCAAATGTATAAAAACAGTTCTCATAGAATTTTAATTAAATTTTTCAAACCTTTAGAAACTTGTTTTCCACTCACCAGTATGTGAGAAATATGTTTTCCAGTATTTCAACACAACACTCATTTTTTCCATTGTTAGTGGTTCGGTTAAAGCAATATCAGCTCCGTGCCCTGGAACACAACCTAAGAATCTTTGTATTAAATATTGACCTTATGATTTCTTCTTGGAGGAAAAACAAATAATATACCCAACAGGCACATACCTTTAAAATTCTCAGGGATTATAAAAACAAACAGCATATGTGTATTTTTTTCCTCACCAAATCTGAAAGGGAAAAGTTTTAAATGAAGCAAAATCAACATTAAAAACTTGGGATTCATACATTTAGCTTATTAGGAAGTAACTACACTAGGGTGATTTTATTTCATTAGAATTTAAAATGGTGATGTTAATATGGAAATTTACTGACAGCAGCATCTTAAATCAGTAAGGGAAAAGACTGTTGTTGTTCAGTTGCAAAGTCATGTCTGACTCTTTGCTATCCCATGGGCTGTAGCTCGCCAAGCTCCTCTGTCCATGGGATCTTCCAGGCAAGAATACTGGAGTGGGTTGCCATTTTCTTCTCCAAGGGATCTCTCTGACCCAGGGATCAAACCCGAGTCTCCTGCATCTCCTGCACTGCAGATGGATTCTTACCCCTCAGCCACCAAGGAAGCCCTAGTGATAAAAAGGATTTTTTTTTCAATTTACGAGATGTTGCATTTTGATTTCATGCAATTGTATGAAGAGGGTTCTGCAGTGTGTGGCTGAGGTGGGCAGTACAGTTACAGATTATTTGAAAAATACAAGGGAAGGGGATATTCTGAAACTCATGCTGGCTCTATTTAAAGTTTTATATATAATAGATGCTTTAGCTTCTCTGTTTCCTTTTAATGGGCAAGAAAATCCAAATTCTGAATCATTAGTCAAAACCCTGGCTTCTCTGAGCAGGAGTTCACTCTGCTAATAAGAACAGTCTTTTTACAGTTCATTTCTATAGTAACCACTAATGCCAGGCTGTTTAAAACTGGGCAAGGGGTAAGTGAGAGAGAGGTGATTTTTTAAAAATAAACCTTTAACTTTAGAATAATTTTACATTTACAGAAAAAAAATATGAAAATAGTAGATTTTCCGTATACCCTAAACCCAATTTCCCGTACTGCAAACACCTTACATTAGTTTAGCAAATTTCTTACAATTAATGAGCCAACATCGATACATTATTATTAATTTAAGCTCATTCTTTATTCCAATTTCCTTAGTTTTTCCTAATGTACTTATTTTTCCTATGCCAGGATCCTATCCAGGATCCTACACTACATTTAGTGATCAGGCTACTTAGGCTACTCTGCACTGTGACATTTTTGCTGACTTTTGTTTTTGATGATCTGGATAGTTTGAGGAATACAGCTCAGGTATTTGAAAATACCACTCATGTATTAGGTAGAATGTAAGATGGACCACTTTAATTCTCACTTAAAAAAAAAAAAGAGCCAAAACCTTATCCAGATTCTTGATCTAACTATAACTTTACAAGACATTTTTTTAAAAAAAAGAGGAATATTTTTTAAGATGCTATGGGGATGAAATCAGAATGTGGGAAATTTATGACAAATGGCCCCTTTATAAAACACACAGAGAGAAGATAAAAAGAAAAAAATCAAAAGGAAAGAAAAATTGAATCTTCATTTGTATAAAACTCACCATTTAAAAAAGAAATCATAAGATAAACAAGAGAAATTTGAACACCAGCTGGATTTTTGACAATACTAAGGAACTGTTATTCATTTTTAGGTGTGATTATTGGTATTGCTTTTTAAAGATCCCTTATCTTAGACAGGTACTTATTCAAGTTCTTATGGAATGATGTCTTAGATTTGCTTTAAAATTATCCACCTTGCCTTTAAAATAACCTACCAGTGAGCAGGGATGGGAGGCTGGAGAAGGAGGTATAGGAGAGGGTAGGTATGAAACAAGATTGGCTGTATATTGATAACTATTAATATTATGGGCACTTGGAAGCTCACTGTACTATTCTAATACACTTGAAGATTTCCAACATGATTTTTTTTTAATTGTGGCATTATTGTTAACTATACTTAGGAATTCAGTAAGGTAGAATTCTGATAGTTTGGTGGATACTGAGCATTGACATTAGCTAAAAGAAAACGATTTCCCACAGAGAATAATACTGTGAACCTGACTTTAAAGATTACAGCTAAAACTGTTGAAGACAAACTATTCTTAAATATGCAAAGCATCATTTATTAGTATATGGCCATATATATGGTTATTATTTATTCCTTAAAACAAGACCTGGAAGAACCCCCACTGAATAATATTTGGTCATCTTATATCTGCATTTGAAAGTAAATATACTCTATTATACATTCCAAATTACATTACACACAGAATATAGATCTGAGACATACATACTGAGAACCTACTGTGTGCCAGATTCTGTGCTGGCTCTGGGGGATACCATGAACAGACAGAAAGACCAGTCCCTGTCCTTGTGGAGTCAACACTTTTTGGGAGGACAGACAGTGAGCAAAGGCCTGTAGTTGAGTAATTCAGTGGCAACTCTGTGCCCAGTGCTGCAAAGGAAAGCTGTGGGGTCTCAGGGGAGCATGGCCTGGGCACCGACCTGCTCTGCAGCTTCAGGCAGAGTTACCCCAGCTGGGTAGGAGGAAACGCATGAAAGGCAGGGGCTGTGGGAGAGTGGGAAGCAGACAAGCAGCAAAGTGCATTCTGGAAAGGGAACAGCAGATGTACAGGCCTGGGAGTGCAACAAGCAAGTGAATTCCAGAAAGTAAAAGAAGTCCAGGATGGCTCTAGTACAGAGCTTCTGAAGGACAAACACTTAAGACAAGACTAGACAGGGAGGCAGGGCTGGAGTCTGATTATAGTAGGCCTTTTAGGCCAAGTTAAAGATGCAGTATTTCATTAAAATGAGCAAAAAATAAAATAAGATGGACAATGGAAACTGTTAAGCTTGGGAGTAACATGATTATCTTTGAATTTTTGGGAGACCACTCTGCCTACAACGGGGTGAACTGACAGAAGGTGGCACAGAATACATCTGAGAGATCACAGTGTAAGCTATCCAGGCAAGAGCTGATAGAGAAAAAAATTACTGAGACATACTAAGAACTTTCTTTAAATGATTCAGAATATTTACTAAGTCAATTATGTCAAACAAGTAGGATATTGCTAAAATGTGACAATCACGCTATTGAGATCTATTCAGGGTTGATTCTTTGCTATGAATTCTAAAAGAGAATGTGGGCTGAAAGAGAAGAAAGGAAAGAAGAGAGGAAACCTAATATGGTTTCTATGAGGAAATGAAAAGCTCAGGAAGTTGTTCTACTGTCAAAACAGGCAAGTGTGGGAGGGAGGGTAGATTTTGACCACAGACTGACATGACACTAAGAAAGGCCCATTAGCACACGGTGTGCTATGGACGGCGGGGAGCGGTGTGAACAGCGGGGGCATGGTGTGGACGGCGGGGAGCGGTGTGGACAGTGGAGGTAAGGATTCGGACAAATCAAAACCCCTACCATGATATAAGTTTTTCGTATCTATTTTGTAAGTGATGAAAAAGTGTAGAGTATACCAGGGGTATGGATAACAGGATGAAGTGGGAGGCACAAACGGACTGAACAGACAGAAACTTAGTGGGTAGTTCAGTCCAAATTTTGAAATAAAAATACTTTGCAGATTCATAAAAAAATACATCATGGTAAGTTAAAATATTCTAGAATTAGAGAAGTTTTAAAAAACAGATTCTGTTTAGAAATAATCCTGTTTCTACTTTTCAATTGCTTTTACTGACTAGAAAACAGGTCAGATTTGGATACATGGATTTTTATACCCTGATGAATTTCAAGCTTTACAAACGGAGTTGGAATTCCTGGATTTGTGAAGAGAACAGAATCAATTACCAACCCAAACAATTCCCCTGCCGGTGGAGTCCTAATTGTACAGGAACTCCAGCAATCAATAGAGTTCCCAGAATCCAACACTCACAGATCAGCTTCTCAATCACATTCTGTACAAATCAATAAGCTGAAAGAGTTTCTAGTATCCAGGGTCACCAAAAAGGTCCTCTTTCCACTAAATGAATGTTCCTTAAGCAAAACCAAAACACAACAAAAATCTCCTTCCTCCACCTCAACTGATACCACTTCTTTCACTTACCAAAGCCAAATTGCAGGTTCTGAGACCTTATGAACACTTTCTCAGTTGAGGTCTCCTGAGATTTTAAAAATCTTCAGCTTGCTGGGGGATAATTTATTTCCCCTTGTTTCACCACATACACTGCTGAAATGACATGATGCTTCCTCCATACACAAGACTGGGTGTTGATGTTCTAGTGAGCATCCCTACACGTCCATCTCCAGCAACCTCTGCAACTGGAGGCTGCTATAAGCTCACACTGAAGCAGTGCCCACCCCAGCCTGGTCCCCATCTCCAAGTCCAGTCCCTGGTAGTTGGAACAAAAAATAAAAAGATCTTACAAAGGTGTTTTGAGCTGAGTTGCACACTCTGATGACTGAAGAACCTCAGGAAAGCCCAGCTGGCCTCTGAAATCTATCATCTAATAGGAGAACCAAAAGGTTCTTTTAAGTCCATATGAAGCCAGGGGACATTTTAAAATGCACTTCCTTTAATAATACATGGATTTCAAAAGACAAAAGCCAGTGTCATTTTTGAGGAGCAGCCTCCTGAGTACTGTTTCCATTATGCTGCCTGTGGGCCCAATGCAATCAAATTAACCTGGCATGGTCTAGTCTGGTCTTTGTAATAAGTAATATTCTTTATTAATTAATTAAAACAACAAGCATTTTCATGAGAAAATTAAGAGTTTTTCTATAAATATGAAAACTGTGAGTAGACTTGCTACTAATAGGGCTCCTGTGATAAAATGCAATGATTTCTTCCAGTCAATAGTGAAGGCTGGTGTGCCCTGCTCACAGTGTGCTTTTTCTCAGAAGAATTTCTGCTGCAACCCCCAGATGATGTGATGCTAGAAACAATAAACATCTAGAATGTTCCTCAGTTCTTATAGAATAATGTTTTTATTTTTTAATTATTCCATGACTTTATGTTTATGAATAATGCTTTTAGAAAAACTACTTAGATGTTTTGTTGTAACAGTGTTTACTGTCAAGAATTCAGGTCATGCAGACTGGCTAATCGGATTTTCTGAGCAGCACTGTCAAGTCAAGGATGTCCTGGAATTTGGGAACATAACAGGACAACCTGTGGCTCACGAGATTGGGTTTCCTTAATGAAGTAATAAGTTAACTGATCAGATAACTGGATCTATATGGGAAAAAAATGAAACAGAATCAAACTTGATTTGCTGACTGAGCAGATGGAAGCACATTCTGTGTTCCCTCCCCGTCGCTGTGCTGCTCTGAGCTCACGAGAATCACAAGAGTTTGAAGGACCTCAGAGAAAGTTCGTGGACTGGAATATCACAGTGCCAAACAGGAGGCAAGCACAGTGGATGAGTCTGCAACATACTCTGATGTTCTGTCCTGGCCTTTTTAAGACATAGTGTTTGGATGTATCTGAATTACCAAGTGCCTGCCTTTTGAATTTGGCTCAGTTTTGAGAACTGACCTGTGCCAAGGGTCAAACACTCCTGAAATTCTGGAACCAAGAATATGAATCTTGAGATTATCTTAAAATACTTTACCACTGGGTGGTGTCTGAGTTCATCTGGCTTAATAAGAATGTATTCATGAAATGATATCAAGATCAAAAAGAGTAATTAAAGAGCCTCTTAATGAAAGAGGAGAGTGAAAAAGTTGACTTAAAACTCAACATGCAGAAAACTAAGATTGCGGCATCCAGTCCAATCACTTCATGGCAAATAGACGGGGAACAGTGACAGACTTTATTTTTGGGGAGACTCCAAAATCACTGCAGATGGTGACTGCAGCCATGAAAGTAAAAGATGCTTGCTCCTTGGAAGAAAAGCTATGACCAACCTAGACAGAATATTAAAAGAAGAGACATTGCTTTGCCAACAAAGGTCCATCTAGTCAAGGCTATGGTTTTTCCAGTAGACATGTACAGATGTGAGAGTTGGACTATAAAGAAAGCTGAGTGCCAAGGAATTGATGCTTTTGAACTATGGTGTTAGAGAAGACTCTTGAGAGTCTTGGACTGCAAGACTTGGAGTCTTGGAGTCCTGCAAGGAGATCCAATCAGTCCTTCTTAAAGGAAATAAGTCCTGAGTATTCACTGGAAGGACTGATGCTAAAGCTGAAGCTCTCATACTTTGGCTACCTGATGTGAAGAGCCAACTCATTGGAAAAGACCCTGATGCTGGGAAAGATTGAAGGCAGGAGGAGAAGGGGATGACAGAGGATGAGACGGTTGGATGGCATCACCGACTCAACGAACATGAGTTTGAGCAAGCTCCAGGAGTTGGTGATGGACAGGGAAGACTGGTGTGCTGCAGTCCAGGGGGTTGCAAAGAGTCGGACATGACTGACTGAACTGAACTCAACTAGAAATGTCAACCTATAATCGAGACGTGCCATCATTCTTGAGGATGTCAGGGTATAAAGTACGATTATTTTTATGAATATTTAAAACTGTTTCATGATTAGTCCCAGGCCAAAACCACAGTTCTTCTGTAAGAATAAATTCTAAAATCTTTTTAATGAGTTGGCTTGCATTTTATCCTAAAAGAAGTTTATATAGCTAACAGAGTACATTCATTCTTATTTTCAATAGAAATTGATATGTATTATAGATATACATACATTTGTGATCATGTGCTCTGACACTGAAAGTAAACATGGACCAGTTCTTTACTTACTGGCAGGGCACGTAAGTGCCCAAAGAGAGAAGAGTAAGGTAAATACTTCTATATTTTCCTGAACCTATCCAGATTTTGAGATAGAACAACAACAAAGCTCTAAGGGGAAAAATCCAAAATACAGCATATAAAAGCTAAACTGAAACCCTTTATCTTGGCTTAGTCATTTAATGTTAGCTGAAAATTCATGAGATAAAGTGTTCTAGGAAAGATAAAGATTTAATGCCTTATAAATGGGGCAAGATGTTCATGAGACTCATTATCCTAAGAAAATTATAGCCTCAAAATACAAACATGGTCCATAAGGGTATAACTAAATCATAAAGTCATAATAGTTCTGAGGACAAGAAAGGGAATTTCAGAGACATTTCCAGCTGCTGAGGTCAGTATCAGGAAACACAAAGCTTCCATAAAGAAGGCTTTGTCCCTTTTTCAAAGAAGAACACAAAAGTTAGGACTCATGGTCCTTCTTAGGTATGCTCACCCGCTCATACTTAGAGCAAAATACAGAATACCCAGTATTAGTCAATACCTAAACTGAATATTGAGAATAACATAATGAGACCAAAAAAAAAAAAGAGAGAGAGAGAGAAAACCAAATTCAAGTGTACTTGACAAATTATCTTTTTTTTTCTTTTTCAAAAAATGATTTTAGAGCAAAATAACCAAACTATCACATACATGTCTGTATATATAGTTCCTTTATCTGCCTTCTTCTCTCTGCTAACACATCTTAAGCTATGCTATTCAGAACAGAGAAAGAATCCAGAGGGAAGGATCACACAGAGGCTCTCTTCTCTGTCCCTGAAGCTTTTAACAACTGTGACTAGACATAAAGCCTGTTCTTCAGCATAACTTTAATCTTACCCTGTCCAAAATGTAGCCTCAATCATGCGCATATATGAGGCCTTTACCACCTTCGGAGGAGCACGGCTAGACTCTGGCCCCTGGAATGAAGCGGGGTCAGCCACGCAGCTGGTCCACTGTTCTTCCAGAATGATATGTTTAGTTTAGAGTAAGTTTGGCATTTACGGGATCTCAGAGGTGTAAACAGCCAGATCATGATAGACTTTTAGAAGAAAGAATGTGAAGGGAAGAATAAAGAATTCTAGTCTGAGTTGTGTGAACGCAAGCCAGGTGGTCTCATGAAAGTCACTTCAGCCTCAGGTTTCTAATCTGCTGAGTAGGAAGGACGAAGCCTTGCCCTCATAAAGCTGTTGTAAATTCTTTAAAATGCTATGTAGGTGAGATATTACTATGCACCTTCAATGAGAGGTACCCTATGTTTAGGAGACTTTTTGAAAAGATGTATTAGTAAAATAGGCATATCTTCAGAAAGAAGATTATACACACTATGTTTTGAAGTGATATCCTATTTGAGGTAATTTGCCTGGTTTGTTTAGTTCATATTCTGAGTAGAAAGCCAATGAAATTCATAAGAAGTAACCAGTGGCTCTGGCTTTTTCTCAGTCCCATCTTTCTTTTCTCCTAATATAATATTCTTGCCCCTTTTTACTTTGGGATTACAGTATTGCTCTGAACTTTCTTCTTTGGTGTACAAAGACCTCTCCTATAATGATGAGAAGTCCCTAAACATATATCAATATTATTTGCAATTACACTTCATCGAGTCTTATCACAGAAGGGAAACACATTCAATCCCACATAACCCTACTTAAAAACATCCTAAATGACTCAAAATCGTATGTAATCAGGCAAGGAAGAACTAACTCTTCACCTCTAGATTCCAGATCTCCAGAGTGAAGTGGGTCAAACAGAAAAATGTCTGTGGACCTGCTGGATGAAACAAGAGTAATGGAACCAGTATTGACTTGGACTCAGTGGATACAGAGAGCCTCGTGGCTCTTTCACATCAGGACATTTCTTGAAAGAGACACCTTCAGGCCACAGCCATCATGACCCAGAGTGGTCATCTGCTTTAGTATCTGCTATAACAATTAATGAACTCTGAAAAGATATGCCATGCTAATGACATCATTATTAAAAAGGAGTGCCTATCAAATTAAGGGAAGCATTATATACCAAATAAATTTCTACGACCAATTAATTCTTATACCCTCACCTATTACTTTTTAAGTTAAAATGACAATTCTTATAATAGTATGCCAAACTGGCCATAAAAACAAAGGCATATATAGAGATTTTGCCCTTGAAAATATCTCTCACCTTAAAATTAAAGTAGAATAGTATCATCTTCTAAGGATTTTTATAGAAGTAAGTTTTAATAAAAACTATTCTAAGATATAGAGTCAAGATTTTACCTAATTAATTTGACCACTTCCAGCTCCTCAGCAGTTGGTGGAGAAGTCAGCTTCAGGAAAACCATGTCAAATGTGCAGTCATCCATGAGTGCTGCTGCCTTCTTCACATCACTGATGATGATGGTGACTTTTGCTATATTTGAAAATAATTTCTGTACAGTATCAGCCAGGTACTGAACTGTGACATCGCCCACTAATAAGAGGTCTATATTTGCCTGAAAGAGAAGGAAAAAGCAGACACACAATGTCTAGGCATAGAGAACAAGTCACCATGTATGAGAAAATAAAGGTTACAAACAGCCAATGACTGACTATTCAGCTGGAATGAATGGCCAACTATAAGCATACATTAAGGGCAGGAGCTATTCATCTCATGTCGTTAGGGCTAAGTCACTTCAGTCGTGTCCAACTCTGTGCGACCCGACAGACAGCAGCCCACCAAGCTCCTCTGTCCCTGGGATTCTCCAGGCAAGAATACTGGAGTGGGTTGCCATTTCCTTAACCTAGGTATTGAACAGATTTGAAAGTCATGTTATTTTTAAAAGTTTTGCTTGCAAATACCATTCTACTGTGGTTGTCCTACAAGTCTCTTTCTCATCCTATTAACAGATAAGATTCTTTTGGTCCAGTTCTCCAACTGTCCACCCTGCTGGAAAACCTGTTTATTAATGAGAGAACAAGCTGGTGCCTCTCCCACGTGATTTATGTGTATGTATATGTGTATGTGTGTGTATATATGTGTGTGTGTGAGCACGCATATATGTATATATACATACACATATGTATATATACATATGTATATATACATACACATGTATATATATATGTGTATATATGTATATATGTACAAAATGTGCTTTTATTTAATAGAGTGATTACAATGTACAAGTTTCATATTTGAGAAAGAACTCGCCACAAAATTTTTACTTGAAGATGTTGAATGTCCCAGATGAAAGCATTTATTAGATGCTTAGCAATTTTAAAGTTTGTTTCTCTCTTAATACTACTTTCTTGCTTTATACAAGTTTATATGCTTAGTACATCTAAATAAAAGGTATTAGTAGAAAACAAAATGTTTTTAGATAGCAAATTAACACTTCATCAAAGGCTCCAGAAAGATAGTTTAGCAAATAGCATGGCCTTTGCAGTCTTGCTGTTGAGAAAATATGATTTTTTTTTTTCATTTAAAACAGTTTAATTGGAATGTATCATTGATTTTGATGAAAAACACATTTCAAAGGACAGAGAAAGATTTAAATCTCCCAATTCTAAGAAATACTCAAACCAAATCCTTTCTTTGAATGGAATATACGTGCTATTCAAATTCCAATATTAGGACTAAAAATGTTCTGTATTTTCATTTGGGGATATTTTTAAGCACATTTAGTTAGAAAAAATAGAATTTCCATCTTAACCTTTCATTTCTATGCTTTATTCTATACAGATATTAAATACAATCCAGTTAAAATGTCAAAGAACAGCATTAATGAATAAACTAAACTTCTCTTAATAGTTTCAAATGTCATATATATGTATTATATAAGTATGTATGTACGTAAATTTGGGGGACTTCATTCTGATGCATTGATCTATTTGCCTATTCCTGCTTAATAGCACACTAATTACCAGCTCTTTATATTTTATATTTGCTAGAGCATATGGTTCCCTCTTTACTATTTTTCTATTTGGTCTTTAGATATTTTCTCACAGTGTTTCTTCCTACAGAATTTTATCATCAGCTTGTCAAGTTCCATAAGGAATCCTGTTAAAATTTTAATTAAGATTGGAATTTATTTTTAAGATTAATTAGGGACTATCATTATGGTATTACATCTCCCTATTTAGGAAGTATGACTCGGAGAAATCTGGTCTAATGTTGTTCATTTTTCTTTTTGTTATTGCTCAGTGGCTAAGTCATGTCTGACTCTGCAACCCCACAGACTGCAGCATGCCAAGATTTCCTGTCCTTCACCATCTCTCAGTTTGCTCAAACTCCTGTTCATTGAGTCGGTGATGCCAAATAAACATCTCATCTTCTAGGACAGTCTCTCCTGGATTCAGTCTCTCCCTGCATCAGGGTCTTTTCTAACGAGTCGGCTCATCACATCAGGTGGTCAAAATATTGGAGCTTCAGTTTTCTAGCTACCTTCACATATATTTTTCAAGTGTCTTCACACATTGATTCCTAGATTTTTCAAGATTTCAGAATCAACGTGAAAGAGATATATTTTCTCACTATACTTCCTGATTGATTATAGCTGACGGAGAGAAGCACTATCAATTTCTATATAAGGAATTTGCTTCAAGTACTTTAAGGTACTCTCATTTAGTTCCAATATTTTTAGCTGATTCTTCGATTTCCTTGATAGGTTATCAGATAGTTTTTAAAAATGACATCTTTATCCCTGTCTCCAGAATTTATGTCTTTTACTTATTGATCTTAAAGCATGGCTAGGACATTCAAAGCGCTTTCCAGGTGGCTTTCCAAGTGGCAGTGGTAAAGAACCTGCTTGCCAATGCAGGAGACATAAAAGATGCGAGTCTGATCCCTGGGTTGGGAAGATCCCCTGGAGCGCACGGCAACCCACTCCAGTATTCTTGCCTGGAGAATCCCATGGATAGAGGAGCCAAGAGGGCTACAGTCCATAGGACTGTAAAGAGTTGGATACAACTGAAGTGACTTAACACTCACACACAGGACATTCAAAACAACAGTAAATAGCAGGAGTGAACTGAGCATGCTTGTCTTGTTCCTGACTTTCTATAACGGGAAGATTTCAAATGTTTTTACCACTACTGAAGGTCAATATCCTTTACCAAGTTAAATAGTTCTCTATTTGGAGGCTAAGAATTTTAAATCAGAAATGGGTATTAAAATTTATCAACAGCTTTTTCAGTATCAACATGATTCTATTTTTTTTCTCCTGTCATCAATTAGTGAATTACATTAATAGATTTCTTAATGTCAAGTTATCATTGAATTTCTGGGATAAATCTATGCTTACTGTAAACAGATTCCTTTATTTTATTTTAGATTTTTGCATTTATGTTCATAAGTAAAACTGGATATAATTTTGTTTTATGGTACTGACTTATCTGGCTTGGGTATCAAGGTTATGCCAGCCTTGAAGAAATAGAAAGCTTCAAAACTATTCCATGGTCTTGAATATTTTATAAAAGAAGAAATTATCAGCTTAAAGTTTGGGTAAAACTTGTCTTTGAAATCTTAGCTTGAAGTCACTTTATGAAGTTTAGACTGCCTTTCTTGTTCCTTACTGCTTACTAGTAAAATAAGTGTTATTTTAAACATCTACATAATGAAGTTATTGTCAAGTGGTTAGTGGCTTTTCTTTTTTTTTAATTTTGGGGGCTACTGACTCATTTCTTGTTTCAGTGCATTGTCATCAGTGGATGTACCCAAAATGACTTCTTTTTAGAACTGGTTGGTATTTTCTCTGTGACTTAATATACGATGCTTAATGTTACATGGATACTTGAAAAAAACTGCATATTTCCATTGGGCATATAGTCTTTACATAGCTTTCAGATTAAACTTGTTCATTGCTGTCTCACTTACTTTAGGTCTACTTGATTTTTCAGTTTATGAAGCAGATGTATAAATTGTCTCTCTCTAAATATGGTTTGTCAATTCATCGATTTCTCTAACTACAGACTCTGTCTATAACTATGGACTCTGTGTATAACTATGGATTAGGTACATAAAGGTTCCTAATAATTTCATATATTCATACAAATATGTAATACTTCATATATATTATATAGTGATCTATGTTTATTCAGTATGTATTAACATATAAATATTATATATTGCTAACTATATTGAAAATAAACTATATATAAAATATATCTATTTTTTTAATGCTTTTCATCTAAAATTTTATTTTTTTCTGATATTCAGCAGTTAGTTTTTGCACCCCTTTATTTTGAGGCTTTCCTTATTTTGATTTTGTATGAATTTTGCAAGTAACATATACATGAGTTTTTGTTTTTTCCATCAGATTTCAGTTTTTTTATATGTAATTACTAAGTTTTAAATAGGTAATTACATTAATGGCACTAGTTAATGAACATTAAGTAATTAAGGTAATCAATATAATGTAATTAACATTAATTAATTGTGAAACATTTATAACTTAACATGACATGGTCTTATTCCTTTCATTTGTTATCTCAGGTTTTCCATTCACTATAATTTTGTTTCTCTTTTCCCAAGCTTTCTGTTAGGCTGAGCAAATTTTCCTTTTCCCTCCTGTTACTCCTACAATGTTAAGAGTTAAAACTCCTTATTTATGTTCTTTGGTGGCATTAGGGCTCACAATTCAATGCTAGTTTTTGAATCAAAATACTCCAACAAATTAGAATCTCTTTATCTCTGAACTCTGAAGATACTGGGTCATTGCCTTCTTGCATCCAGAGCTGCTGATGAAAAGGAAAGGCTGCCTTGTTTTTCTTTTAGTGCTTTTCTCTCATGCTGTGGACTCTGATCATTTTCTAGGATGTGTCTGGGTATGGGCTTTATTCAGCTCACTTGGCACTCAATGGATCTTCAGCTCTAGAAAGTTCCTTCTATTATTTCTTTGGTCATTTCCTCCTGTTGTCTCTGTCCTTAGGAACAGTCTGTTAGATGCTGGGCATCCTAAATTGATCCTTCATGTCTCAACTTCTGAGAGACTTAAGCTTATTGTTCATATTACTAGCTCAAGCTTTAGTCCTAAAGATTTTTACAATTTCAGTTAATTTAATGTGAATTGCTCATTTCTAATATTTTTTCCTTTGATAATTGATCATAGTCTGAAATTTTTAGGATATGATATCCCCTCTAAAGATACAAATTAGAAATTTTAAAAGTTTTTCCTATGACCTTTATCACCTATACCTGGAACAACTGTCTGCCATTCTTGGTTATCCAAACATAAATATGAATCAAGGACTCGGCTGAAACAGTGTGAACAGTTTTCCCTGAAGGTGGGGGTGGCCTGCTTCCCCAGTTACTATTTCTTTTAAAGGAACCACCAACTGTGGGTTTGACATGAGTGGGAGGGATGGTGGAAGAAAGGCTGGACTGGGACTGGCTATTTGTCTAAATAAAGGCAGGCTTTACTCTAAAAACCAAGCGCTTTTTTTTTTTTTCTCTCCTCCGGGGTAGAGAGAACTGGCTTTCCTTCCATTCTTGTCAGCTGTAGACATCTGGAAACTACCAATACCAGGAGCCCATGACTCAGATAGAGTTCATTTTCTTTAAAAAAGCAGTGCCTGGGTTTGGCTCTTGGCTTGTAAGACTCATGCTCTGGCTGTAGTAGTAATGAAGGGGGAGAGTCTGGAGTAAGGAACTCGAGGGCCCCAGCTGGGCCCAGGGTTCTGCAGACGGCTAATCCTTTACCAGGGAAGCGCCCTTGGGCCCATTTCATGTTCCTTTCTGCAAACATTCTGCCTGGACTGTCACTAGAATTGTTTTACCTTGGCATTATTTCTCTTCTCCATGTCTTTTAAGCTATGGGTTGTTTTTCTTTTTCCTTCTTTTGTTTTAGTGGCAATTTGATTCCATCTGCTTTCTAAATTTCAAGCTTTCCTGCAGATTTTTTTTTTGTAATGTTCAGATCTTCTTCAAATCAAGATCGCATTTGGTTGCTATTAATATATGTCTGAGCCACAGTCAGCTCCTAGTCTTGTTTTTGCTGACTATATAGAGCTTCTCCATCTTTGGCTGCAAAGAATATAATCAATCTGATTTTGGTATTGACCATCTGGTGATGTCCATGTGTAGAGTCTTTTCTTATGTTGTTGGAAGAGGGTGTTTGCTATGACCAGTGAGTTCTCTTGGCAAAACTGTTAGCCTTTGCCCTGCTTCATTCTGTAGTCTAAGGCCAAATTTGCCCATTACTCCAGGTATTTCTTGACTTCCTACTTTTGCATTCCAGTATCCCACAATGAAAAGGACATCTTTTTGGGTGTTAGTTGTAGAAGGTCTTGTATGTCTTCATAGAACCATCCAACTTCAGCTTATTCAGCATTATTACTGTGATATTGAATGGTTTGCCTTGGAAATGAAAAGATTATTCTGTCATTTTTGAGACTGTATCCAAGTACTGCATTTTGGACTCTTTTGTTGACTATAAGGGCTACTCCATTTCTTCTAAGGGATTCTTGCCCACAGCAGTAGATATAATGCTCATCTGAGTTAAATTCATCCATTCCAGTCCATTTTAGTTTGCTGATTCCTAAAATGTCAACGTTCACTCTTGCCATCTCCTGTTTGACCACTTTCAATTAGCCTTGACTCATGTATCTTACCTGTCCTGGTGGCTTAGATGGTAAAATGTCTGCCTACAATGTGGGAGACCTGGGTTTGATTCCTGGGTAGGGAAGATCCCTGGAGAAGGAAATGGCAACCCACTCCAGTATTCTTGCCTGGAAAATCCCATAGAGAGGGGAGCCTGATAGGCTACAGTCCATGGGGCCACAAAGAGTCGGACATGACTGAGCAACTTCACTTTACTTCAGGTAACTTACGTTCCAGGTTCCTATGCAATACTGTTCTTTACAGCATCGGACTTTACTTCCATCACCAGTCACATCCACAACTGGGTGTTGTTTTTGCTTTGGTTCCATCTCTTCATTCTTTCTGGAGTTCTCCACTGATCTCCAATAGCATATTGGGCACCTACTGACCTGGTGACTTCATTTTTCAGTGTCATATCTTTTTGCCTTTTCATACTGCTGATGGGGTTCTCAATGCAAGAATACTGAAGTGGTTTGCCATTCTCTTCTCCAGTGGACCACATTTTGTCAGAATTCTCCACCATGACCCATCCGTCTTGGGTGGCCCTACATGGCATGGCTCATAGTTTCACTGAGTTAGACAAGGCTGTGGTCCATGTGATCAGATTGGTTAGTTTTCTGTGATTGTGGTTTTCAGCCTATCTGCCCTCTGATGGAGAAGGATAAGAGGCTTATGGAAGCTTCTTGATGGGAGAAACTGACTGAGGGGGAAACTGGGTCTTGTTCTGATGGGTGGGGCCACCCACAGTAAATCTTTAATCCAATTTTCAGCTGAAGGGTGGGGCTGTGTTCCCTCCCAGTTATTTGAAGTGAAGTCGCTCAGTTGTGTCTGACTGTGACCCCATGGACCCACCAAGCTCTATGGGATTTTCCAGGCAAGAATACTGGAGTGGGGTTACCATTTCCTTCTCCAGGGGATCTTCCCAACCCGGGGACTGAACCTGGGTCTCCTGTGTTATTTGACCTGAGGCCAAACTATGGTGGAGGTAATGAAGATAATGGCGACCTCTTTCAAAAGGTCCCATGCAGGCAGTGCTATACTCAGTGTCCCCAACCCTGAAGCAGGCCACCACCCTCCCACGCCTCCACCAGAGACTCCTGGACACTCACGGGCAAGCATGGGTCAAAACTCTCCAAGCCAGGCTTTAACAGTACATGGAACTGTGAACTTCCAGATGTTCAAGCTGGATTTAGAAAAGCCAGAGGAACCAGAGATCAAATTGCCAAGATCTGTTAAATCATCAAAAAAGCAAGAGAATACCAGAAAAACGTATGCCTCTGCTTTACTGACTACACCAAAACTTTTGTGTGGATCACAACAAAATGTGGAAAATTCTTCAAGAGATCAGAATTCCAGACCACCTGACCTGCCTCCTGAGAAATCTGCATGCAGGTCAAGAAACAACAGTTTAGAAGCAACAGTTAGAACTGGACATGGAACAACAGACTGGTTCCAAATCAGGAAAGGAGTATGTCAAGGATGCATATTGTCACTCTGCTTATTTAACTTATATGCAGGGTACATCATGAGAAATGCCAGGCTGCATGAAGCACAAGCTGGAATCAAGATTGCTGGGAGAAATATCAATAACCTCAGATATGCAGATGACACCACACTTATGGCAGAAAGCAAAGAACTAAAGAGCCTCTTGATGAAAATGAAAGAGGAAAGTGAAAAAGTTGACTCAAAACTCAACATTCAGAAAACTAAGATCATGGCATCCAGCCCCATCACTTCATGGCAAATAGATGGGGAAACAGTGGAAACAGTGTCAGACTTTATTTTTCTGGGCTCCAAAAATCACTGCAGATGGTGACTGCAGCCATGAAATTAAGATGCTTGCTCCTTGGAAGAAAAGTTATGACCAATCTAGACAGCTTATTAAAAAGCAGAGACATTACTTTGCCAACAAAGGTCATCTCGTCAAGGCTATAGTTTTTCCAGTAGTCATGTATGGATGTGAGAGTTGAACTATAAAGAAAGCTGAGTGCTGAAGAATTGATGCTTTTAAACTGTGGTGCTAGAGAAGACTCTTGAGAGTCCCTTGGACCGCAAGAAGATCCAACCAGTCAGTCCTAAAGGAAATCAGTCCTGAATATTCACTGGAAGGACTGATGCTGAAGGTAAAGCTCCAATCCTTTGGCCACCTGATATGAAGAACTGACTCCTTGGAAAAGACCCTGATGCTGGGAAAGACTGAAGGCTGGAAGAGACTGGGACAACAGAGGATGAGACGGTTGGATGGCATCACTGACTCAACAGAAATGAGTTTGAGCAAGCTCTGGAAGTTGGTAATGGATAGGGAAGACTGGCATGCTGCAGTTCATGGGGTCACAGAGTCAGACACTACTGAGCGACTGAACTGAAATGAACTGAACATATGTCTCCATGGACTTCTAATTTAGAATATCACCTCTGCTTTTTTTTTGTCTTTTCAATATTTACTTGCTAAAGGTATCAGCACACTTAAGCAACTCTTGCCAGGTAGACTGGGGAGGCCGGAATGTCGATAGGTGTGCTCAATCATCATGAGCCATTCCCACTCTCCTGCCCCACTCTATTTTAAACAGAATAATAATTCAATATTATTATTTGATATTAGGCCTTTCATAGCCTAATATCAACTCGTCACTAGCTTCATATCCTCCTACATTCTAAGAAGACAGCATAACACTCTTAAGTGAATTTTGAAATCTGCAATTTCTACAGTAGAGAGTATCAGGACCCTTTTAGAGTGTTTCCTTTTAATTTTGTAAACATTCTTCATTTCCATTAATACTTGGAGGAAGTGGGACTCTAAGCCACCATGATGCTTTTGAGTGAAGAGTGTTTGGGAATCTCCACTGGGGTACAGGGTTTCTTTTATACCATTACAATCCCTTGTGAACCAAATGCCAAGCAGTGAAACAATCATTAACAAGGGGTCCTAAAATAAGTAACTAGATTTTTGTTTTTCAATTAACTAGGTTAACTGAAGCAACCTATGAATGTCCAAAAGTAACGTGCCTGCTACAGATGGGGTGACCATTTAATTTACCTTCCAAACTGACTCATGAGAACAAAGGGGGTGCTATTAATTATTATACTAAAAACACGTATCAACTAGGATGTCCTGGGCTATGAACCACTTGCAAACCTTTCTAGCAGTAAAGTTTCTTTTTCCTTTAAGACCTCCTGCCACTTTTATTACATCTGCTTAAATATACTTGATGGCTAAGTACTCTAACCATTGGTATTTACTGAGTCTCTACTCCAGGGCAGATGCTGCGCTGGGAATTCAAGGTGAATAGACAGACCAGCTGTCTTATATCCTAGGAATCTTTTTTTTTTTTCTTTTCGCTATTAAGAAAGAATGGCTTTCAATCCTTGCAACACAGGGAAAATAGTGGAAGATCAGTACTACTAAAGCTGTTACTGATCCTTTAAAAAAAAATTAAGAGTTTAACTGCTTTACAATGTTGTGTTAGTTTCTACTGTACAACAATGTGAGTCAGCTGTATGTACACATTTATCCTCTGCCTCTTGGAACTCCCTCCCACCCCCCTCCCCACCCCACTGGAGCACTGAGCTCAGCTCCCTGTGCTGTACAGCAGCTTCCCACTAGCTATCTATTTCACACATGATAGTGTAAACAAGTCAATGCTACTCTCTCAAGTCATTCCATGTTCTGCTGCTGCTACTGCTGCTAAGTCACTTCAGTCATGTCCAACTCTGTGTGACCCAAGAGACGGCAGCCCACCAGGCTCCCCCGTCCTTGGGATTCTCCAGGCAAGAACACTGGAGTGGGTTGCCATTTCCTTCTCCAGTGCATGCAAGTGACAAGTGAAAGTGAAGTCGCTCAGTCGTGTCCGACCCTCAGCGACCCCATGGACTGCAGCCTTCCAGGCTCCTCCATCCATGGGATTTTCCAGGCAAGAGTACTGGAGTGGGGTGCCATTGCCTTCTCTGATTCCATGTTCTACTTCCCCCAATGTGTCCACAAATCAGTTCTCTGCGACTGCATCTCTATTCCAGCCCTGCAAATAGGTTCATCAGTACCATTTTCCTAGATTTCATATATATGTGTTAATATACAACATATTTTTTAAGTTTTCATGGTAGGTATAACAGCATCCACTGCCCTGTTCAGTCACTAACTAGCATCTCTGAGTAATATACCTATGCAGTCCTCATCTGGCTGGGAGGGTAATAATACTTAAATCACAGGATTGTTGTTAAGGAGAAATGTTTGTACAATGCCCTGCAGGTGGTAGTACTGCCCTATGAGGCGAAGTAACACCAAATTTGAGCACATGGAACTCATCAAATCAAGGAGCTAGGAAGGGGGAGTAGAATTAGAAGGAAAATGTGTCCACATCAGGCAGTGAAAATAGCCCTAAACCAAACTTCTGTCTTCTTTACTTGAGCCACAGGTAATGCAAGTTAAGTTTTGAACAATGTGCATCAGTTACTAACGTGAACCCTTTCCTGGCTAGCTCTAATGCGTCTCACCGCAATATTCTGCTCAAAGGCTCAGTTCTAAGTTTTCTAGAATTCCTCAGCTAGTCTTGTGGAGAAAAGTCACGAGCGAGCTTTGATGGGCAGAACCCAGGTACTGGGGCAAAACTGAGGAGAGGTGGAAAGAGATTCTGAAAGAGATGAGAAAGCAAATCTCCTCATGGGCCCTTCTGCAACTTGTAACAGGACACAGAGGGGCAGGAAATAAAGCCATTCTGAGAACTGATTCGCTCTCCTGCCAAAAGCTTCCGTCTCTGCCCCACAAAATGAACACACAAGGAACGTTCCTAAATCAGATCAGAATACTGCCCCACTGTCCCCAAGTAACTCAAATTAACTGAAGAGCTTCTAATCAACTTAAATTTGAATATTTATACAGTTAAAAATATCTTGTTGATGGTGTAATATGAGCACAGGTGATGAGAAGAATCCACTGATAAGAATAAAAGGAAAATGAATAAAACATTCTAGTATATTCAGCTCTGGAAAACTGCCTTTAGTACCTCTAAGATTTTCACCTGTGAGCATCACAACCTGAACTGATGCTGGGCTTCATTCGGTGGAATTTTTTTTTCCTATCTGAATTGTTTACTGCACTCCTTTAACAAAAGCAATACATATTCATTGCGGGAGGTTGGAAAATTCAAAGCAGTCCGAAGAGAAAATAAAAAGCATTTAATTCCAGCACTCAGGGATAAACACCTTGGTGTAGCTCCCTTAAGTGTGAGCAGTTTTTACAATGCCACACCATCATCACCCACGCACTTCATCCACTCTGATTACTAAGATCAGGGTAACAGGCAGGGCACGCCAGTCTCTGCCATTTTTAAAACACTGGATTTCCATTTGCAATCTGTGGCAGGCTAAACTCTTAATTAGTAACAGCAGGTGCTGAAGTGCTTAAGCAAATGGCTCCTGCATTTTAGTGAGCTGTTATTTATGTCACTCTTATCACCGGGAGCAGCGCTGACAATCAGCAGCAGCTGGGCAGGCTGGTGCCCTGACTGGGGCACTGGCTGGCCACCAGTTTCCCCAGGAGTCAGGGCTTTAAGCAGCTCTAGCTGTACGAATTGGAGAAGGCAAATGGCAACCCACTCCAGTACTCTTGCCTGGAAAATCCCATGGACGGAGGAGCCTGGTAGGCTGCAGTCCATGGGGTCGCTAAGAGTCGGGCACGACTGAGGGACTTCATTTCCACTTTTCACTTTCATGCATTGGAGAAGGAAATGGCAACTCACTCCAGTATTCTTGCCAGGAGAATCCCAGGGACAGAGAAGCCTAGTGGGCTGCCGTCTATGGGGTCGCACAGAGTTGGACATGACTGAAGCGACTTAGCAGCAGCAGCAGCTGGAGAAATGAGCAAACTGCTCAAAGGGTACAGTTGGGGCTTTGGGGTCTCTTAAGGGTGGAAAGTCACAATTATCTATGTACTAACTACTTGGGCATCAGATATTTTATTCAGAATTCCATTGTGTGCAGCTCTGCCGAATCACACACCCCCAAAATACTGTTTTTCCTGAGTTTAAATATCTCTCTTTCTCTCTCTTTAGTCACTAAGTCGTATCCGACTCTTTGCAACCCCATGGACTGTAGCCCGCCAGACAAGAATACTGGAGTGGGTTGCCATTTCCTTCTCCAGGGGATCTTCCCGACCCAAGAATCAAACGCCGGTTTTCTGCATTGCAAGCAGATTCTTTACCGACTAGACTACAAGGGAAGCCCGATAGGTGCTTCCATTTTGAAAGAATTACAAAAACCTCTTAAACATGGTCCACTTCCAAGTGGTAGTAATTCAGTTCAGAAGGCTTGTTCTCAAAGAATGAAGAGACTAGAGTATGCATAACACTCTCAGGGGTACAAAACTCGACACCGCCCAGAAGATTTCCCTCTCACATTTATCAAGACGTGAAACAGAAGAAAGTAAACGCCAGCTCGCCTTGCTTCCTAGGGTAGGTTGGGGTTTAGCTTATGCTTCCTTACTGGTTTGCTGCTAATCGCCTTTCATTAGTATCAAAAATGAGTCACAAAAATGATTCTGCATTTCTGCCGAGGGGATGGTAAATAAGGTGTGCCCCCCCGCTCCACCGAGGCCGGGGTAGGGGCAGGTTTGTGAATAGGGTGGGAGGATGTGGGAGGAAGGCAGCTGCCTTTTCCCACCAATGGCAACGGTCTCAACAGGCGTCAGCCGGTTTGGGGGTCAGGGGCATGCAAGGACACTCCGGACACCCCACCAGTGAGCAAAGTGAAAAAAAAAAAGGCACCCGAGTTGTGCAGAGTAGAGACCTGAAGATAAACTTTCCCGTATTCAAAATGATAACTGAAAGTCTCCATAGTGAAAGTGAAAGTGAAGTCGCTCAGTCATGTCCGACTCTTTGCGACCCCATGGACTGTAGCCTACCATGCTCTTCTGTCCATGCGATTTTCCAGGCAAGAGTACTGGAGTGGGCTGCTATTTCCTTCTCCAGTGGATCTTCCCAACCCAGGGACTGAACCTGGGTCTCCCGCGTGTAGGCAGACGCTTTACCATCTGAGCCACCAGGGAAGTAACCGAAACGTGTGGAACCAACTTTTGTGTACAGGATGCAGGCGAAAACATAAAAACTGCCTTATCTGGTCACTAGCCCAAGACGTCTCGCCCTCGGGTCGCCCCACCGGTGGTCCGGGGCCCCGAAACTGAGTGTGATGGGCGAGCGTCGAGAGCTCGAGGGGGGTAACTCTGTGACGACAACACGGCCCGGTCCCCTTCCCCTCCTCGGGCCTCCGCTCCTGAGGTGACCGAGCGCGTCCTCGACCTCGAGGTGGGCAGGCGCCCGCCGGGGCTCCCAGGAGCCGGCCGGGTTGCCAGGAGGCGTCCTGGACTGGCTCGCGCCCTGCAAAGGCCCCCGGGGTCGTCCCCGCGGCGAGCTGGCCTGCACCCGGGCGGGGGCTGTACCGCCCGACGGGCCGCCGCGCTTGCCGGCGCGCCGTTATAAACGCAGCTGCCGCCCCTTCCTCCTCCTCCTCAGCCTCTTACCTGCCCTGGGGTTTGGCGGAACTCCGGGCCAGTAATTGAGGCCGCCATGGCCCGTTGCGCACGTGCGAGTCCTGGGGTAGCCTCACCGCGGGAGGAGCTTGGCGGCCAGCCTGCCTCGTCAGCCGCCTGCCCCGCGCCAATGGCTCTGGGCCCCCAGCGGCGGGCGCCCGCCCCGGCCCCGCCCTTAAAGTGGCCCTGCCGCCCGTCCTGGCTCCAAGTCTCCGCAGGACCAGGTCGGGGGTGAGGGGGACTTCCGGGGAACCGGGGGGATGGCGATGGGCCGCCCCAAGGTGCCCTGCGGGGCCTCAGAAGACCCTGTCACTAGCGGCAGCCCACCAAAAGTTCCATTCCTCTTGTTCTGGACCTCACACAGCTCAGGCCTGGGGCAAGGACATGTCTAAAAGTCTTCAGTGTCTTATGGGAATGCTTTCAAGTTTAAATATCAGGAATTAGCAAACTGGATTTTTCTTTTTCCAAGACCAAGGGATGGTGGATAGTGAAGACTGATTATGGTGTTTTCTTTCCAAACTACTAAGAACCGTCCTGTGAGTCAGCAACAAATATCGTCCTCATTTCTCAAGTGAGAAATCTCCAGGTGGTGGCTGCTATGAAACCTGCTTTGTTCAGCCTTGTAGGACATTTTATTGAGATCCACTGAGTGCCCCGACCCCTGAGGGATCCTTCCTCTTGTCTTTACCACTGTTATTGGTTTCTTTCATTGCTAAAAAGTTGGGGGTGGGGGGAATGTCACTTTGGATTTGGCTAGACCCTTGATCTTACTTGAACACATAATACACACGTGCTCGACTTGACCCACCACTTTCCATCTCTGGGCAAGCCTACAGTTTCCTGAGCAGATGGTGAAGGGGTTCTGATTTAGATCATGACAGTGAGCAAAAATATAACATGATTTTTTTGCATGATTTT
Source organism: Nanger dama (assembly GCA_917880005.1). NCBI lineage: Eukaryota > Metazoa > Chordata > Mammalia > Artiodactyla > Bovidae > Nanger > Nanger dama. Next base: position 25,284,064 of record CAKJTW010000005.1, on the reverse strand, counting down.
CATGCAAAGAAAATGCAGACAAATTTCTGATGGGATCATTCTGCATTATTTTTGGAAGATAACTTTAATAGATACTAAGAAAGCTGTAAATGGACCATAAAGAAAGCTAAGGACCAAAGAATTGATGCTTTTGAACTGTGGTGTTGGAGAAGACTCGAGAGCCCCTTGGACCGCAAGGAGATCCAACCAGTCAGTCCTAAAGGAAATCAGTCCTGAATATTCATTGAAAGGACCCATCCTGATGCTGAAACTCCAATACTTTGGGCACCTGATGAGAAGAACTGACTCACTGGAAAAGACCCTGATGCTGGGAAAGATTGAAGGTAGGAGGAGAAGGGGACGACAGAAGATGAAATGGTTGGATGACCTCACTGTCTCAAGGAACAAGAGTTTGAGCAAGGTCCAGGAGTTGGTGATTGACAGGGAAGCCTGGTGTACTATAGCCCATGGGGTTGCAAAGAGTTGGACAGCACTCAGTGACTGAACTGAACTGAATTTTGGCTCTATTGTTTTTCCAATTAATCAGGAACTAAGAGTGTTCAGCTAAACATCTGTGAGGCAGTTGGCTTGCCCAATAATAACATAGGTGAATTCATCCCCAGGCATTGAGGTAGGGGTGAATTGAGACAGCATTAAGCACCTTCCACAATCTGGTAATCAAGTTTATCATTGACCTAAAGGTCTAGATTACCAAGTCTGATGCTAATAGTGATGAAACTATTGTGGAAACTGACAACAGTCATTGCTTTTTAAAAAATTTGAGTGGATGATGACAAAATTTATGCAAGAGGAAGTAATCATTTCCTGTGTTGGAGGAAGCAAAAAGGTGAAAAGCTCTTTAGTATCAAGAATATAAGAATCCAGGTTCCATAAGAACCAATTTAGATATTTGAGAAGTTTCCAATCGCCTAAAAGAAAGAAGCTTATTCTGTAAATGACCAGGCAACTATGGAAACGAAATGACACTCCCTGGGGGCAATTTTTGTCTCTCAAGAAACAGTTGTCAACATCTAGAGACATTTTTTTTCATTGTCACAACTAGCATCTAATGAGCAGACATAAGGAATACTGCTAAACATCATACAGTGCACATAACAGCCTCCCAGAACAGAGAATTAATTATCTGGCCCCAAATGTCATCAGCACTGAGGTTGAGAGGCTCTACTATAAACCTTCTGAATTATAACACAAAATTTTAAACCATTTGTCTTTTTCACCATTAACATTTTTGAATCATACTCACTTTTATTACTAGAGATAAATGGACAGACGAACTCTTCCTGTGGTCCCCTAGAGTAACAATATGCTAGTCATATTCTTGATAGAAAGCTGAATACCAAGAATTATAAAATATACAAAAAATAATTGAATAATTCTATATAGAGAAATATATTTTAAAACATACTCAAAATTAGCAATTCAAATTCCTCTTAGAACATAGTTTTCCATTTAGAATTATTAGCATTCATATGCTATATGCACTACATTATTTCCCCCAAACTAAATTATAATTATGTATTTCTCACAATATTCAAATTACAAATAGGTTTGTAAGTAGTACAGTACACATGGTCTCCTCAAATGAACTTGTGAAGAACCTATTCTTAAAATATTTGGAAATATTCCATCCAAATATTTTCTAGAAACTATTCTATACTTGGCTTGTTCAAGAATCAGAGAAATTTAGAATTTGATAGGAACCTAGGGATTACCTGATTGTCTTTTCTGTTTAAAGATGCTGAGGCCCAAAACTGCTCTCCTAAGTAGGTAGGACTGTAACCAGAGATTGAAAGCCAGAGACTTAACTGATTTCAATCATTTTTACTAATTTTTTTATACTTCAGTTCAGTCGCTCAGTCGTGTCTCTTTGCGACCCCATAAATTGCAGCACGCCAGGCCTCCCTGTCCATCACCATCTCACGGAGTTCACTGAAACTCACATCCATCGAGTCAGTGATGCCATCCAGCCATCTCATCCTCGGTCGTCCCCTTCTCCTCCTGCCCCCAATCCCTCCCAGCATCAGAGTCTTTTCCAATGAGTCAACTCTTCGCATGAGGTGGCCAAAGTACTGGAGTTTCAGCTTTAACATCATTCCTTCCAAAGAACACCCAGGACTGATCTCCTTCAGAATGGACTGGTTGGATCTCCTTGCAGTCCAAGGGACTCTCCAGAGTCTTCTCCAACACCACAGTTCAAAAGCATCAGTTCTTCGGCACTCAGCTTTCTTCACAGTTCCACTCTCACATCCATACATGACAATTAGAAAAACCACAGCCTTGACTAGATGGACCTTTGTTGACAAAGTAATGTCTCTGCTTTTGAATATGCTCTCTAGGTTGGTCATAACTTTCTAAGATGCACTAAATTCACTTTTAAAATACATATACTTTTAAACACTGTGCCTGCAATATTTTGGAATATTGAACCCAAGAGTGTACCATAACTTGACTGTTAAGTTCCATTATAGAATTGTAAACAAGGATATTTTATACTGGTAACTAAGGAAGGTGACCTTTGTTTCCACTTTTGCATTTTCCCCCATCTCCTTTCAGGCAGTTAGTTCATCACAGAATAGCTAGAAAAATCTTTTAAAATAAAAGTCAGAGTATTAACTCTTTCTCAAAACCCTTCTGTCAGAAAAAAATTTTTTAATTATTTTCCAAGTCTAACAAGGCTTTATATCATCTGACTCCATCAACTTTATCTCTTACCATTCCTAGGACCTCTCATGACCTCCTCTTCTTCCTAAAATACCAGGTAAGTGCAAAGCTAGAATATTTTGCCCTTGTCATCCTTCTGCTTGGAATGCTTTTCCCCAGGTTTCTCCATTTCATGTAGATTTCTGTTATGATGTCATCTCTGTGGATACTCCAATTAGAATTAACCCCTCCATTTTTCTTTATAAAATTTTTTCTAATGTTATACAGCATATATATGTTTTTACTTGTTTTTCTCCCCTGGAAGAGGAAATTTGTATCATTCACTATTATCACCTTGGCCTAGAAAAATGCCTGGCTCATAGCAGGCACTAAATATGTGAATGAATGAATGAGTCATTTCAGTAGTTGATTGGTATACACTGACTTAGACTCCAGTCTTTGTGCCTCCAAGTCTACAACTTGTCCTTTATTTCATAATGCCACTCATTTCATCATGGAAAGAAAAAGACGAGGTTTAGAGGAAAGGAAAAAATATTGCAGGCACCAAAATGACAAGCTTGGTATCTTGAAGTTGGACAGGTATCAGTTGTGTTGGTAGTGGCACAGGAAATGTGGATAGGTCAGTTTAATCTCATCCCTTCCTCATTTAAAGTGCGCAAGGCTCCTCTGCTTATCAAATTAACTTCTCATTCCTCAGTGAGGCACTAGGGCACACATTCTCTTGCCCCTATCTGGCTTTCAAGATTCAGCTTTTAATCAAGTCAACTAGATTAAACTAGATAAAGTGAACAGGATTCCCTGACAGTGTCTTGGGATGCTCCTCAGCATAGGATCCCCACAACCAGACAAAGTGGCCTCTTTCTTGAGACTAAAGTGCTGAAGGGATAAATCACCTGAAGCCTAGAGAAGCCCAGAGCCACCTTCAAAGGACAGAGCAAAGTTGGCCAGCGACCACTGTGAACCAAGTTCATTGATTTACCATGCTGTATCTCTCTTCTGACCCTCCCCAGCTGACTCATTTATCCCTTGGTTCTGATTTCCAGCCTAAAAACTCTCCCTGTTATCCCTATGTCAAAGAGGCTAGGACGCTTTCTGTTCCCATGCCTCCTTTGTTTAGCTCACTTGGTTCTCCCAACCTGAAGGCTCATCTCTGACAACTGCATAGTGTAAAGTTTATTAGTACACTTACCCCTGAACATTCTCATTCATCCTGGCTTGGGGGCTCTGCCATGCTACTCTCTGACTCAAACTTCCCTTTGGTGGTTAATTTGGGAAGACAACAGGAAAATTCCCAAGGTACTCCCAACTCTGTCTGACATCTCTGCTTCAACAATTAGAATTGATTGTAAGCAGCATGATAAGGCAGAGATTTGTTTTATTTGGGTGCAAAACAGTTCATTTTGCTTCTTTTCCTAATTTTGCTTAAATTTCAACTGTAATAGTATATGCTTTAAAATAACATTCCTTTAAATAATATGATAAAAATAATCATTAAGAACAAAGGAAATAATGGTTATCTGCAAAAGAATAACTGTATACATATAACTGATTCACTTGATTTGCTTACAACAGAAATTAACACAATACTGTAAATCGACTATACTCTAATAAATATCAATTTTAAAAAGCCTTGCTATTTGCCTAAGCCACTGAAATGCTAGAGGAAAAAAACAAAAACAAATCTTTATAATACAAAGTAACTTTAACTTTTAATTTAAATTTTATATTGGTGTTGAGTTGTTTAACAATGTGTTAGTTTCAAGTGTACAGCAAAGTGGTCCAGTTATACACATAAAATAACACATTTTGACTTTACTGTGAAGTTATTCACAGAGATTTCTTTACTACACTTGGTATTCTAGCATGCAGTATATAGAGGGTGATCAGTAAATATGTTTTCCCCAGTGAATTAGGAACTATTGCCCTTAGGCAGTGATGAAGGTCAAAGAATAGTATCAACTTTTAATGATGCCTTGCAGCCGATAACACTAAGATGTGACAGTTTTCTCATTGTCCAGTATACCAGTATACTTTCAACAACAGTTTAGTTTTATGGAATGAGTCTTTACTAGGAAATGTGGAGCTAAACCAAAGTGATACTCTATAGATGAGGGGGGCTGTGTCACTCAAGGTCCAGAATGAGGCTAGGCCACAGTGATAGTTCTGAGGGCGTCCCTCCGGGTAACCACACAGCAGAATCATTAAAAGCAGCTTCCCTGGAATCATTGATTATGGCTTTATTGCCTGAGGAGATCAGTAGTTACAAAGCCACACAGCCTTCTTTAAGCCACAAAGACTGCGGACTTAAAGTCCTGTGGAATTTCTACATCACAAACATACTAGACAATCTTAAAGTCTCTGGTATTGTGAAGGTGGCTGATGAGGTGAAGGAGAAAAAAAATGATGTTCACACTTTCCTTGTAAATACTTACATGTATACTAACATGAGTTAAAGTCAACTGGAGAAATTTTTATTATGAAAAATTTCATATATATATGTATGTAATAGATGTACAACATTAAGTATATGAGTGTATATGCACCTACCACCCAACCTAACAGACACTCAATAATTCTGAAGTCTTTTAAGTTTCTCTCCCATTCCTGGTCTTCTTTGTCTTTCAAGATATAAATATTATTTATCTTTTTTTTTTTTAACTGCTGAAACCTGAATGGATTGTACTGAGAGAAAAATAAGCCTCTGTGTGAAGCCCCTGAGGTCTAGAGTTGTTTCTTATAGTCTTAATGCAGATATTGATGAACTTAAGTGCTATATTAACAAAATATTAATACTAAAACAACTGGCATGGCATTAACTTAGCAGGTCTGCAGTGGGAGGGAGGAACACCAAGTCTGGGGACCCCTATTATACACAGCAGATTAAGCGCTTTCCAAAGCTGTGGGTGAAGGAAAAGAGGTGGGAAAACTAATAATGATGCATGTCTGATGTTACTGGCTGCCTTTGACCAGGTAGAAGGAAAAAATGAGCTTGGGATATCATCAGCCAGTTTGCAAGGAAGAGGGTATAGAGAGTGTCTCAAGGAGAGCCCAGGAATTTGGGGGCATGAAAGGGTTGGAAAGGCCAACTACTTTTAGACCTAAAAAAAACAAGAAATAAGACCCCTAGAAGGGTTGTGTGCAACAAGAGGCCACCAGGACAGCCTGTGGCAAAGATTAGACTGTGGGTATTAACTTATGTCCAACCATAGATGCAAGGTAGCTGCCATTTGGTAGGTAGAGAGATACAGGCCAATGAAACAAATCTTGCTCTAAAACTGTCACTATTATACATGGAATTGACTACTATTTTAATAGAGCTATATTATCCAAGAAATCATAAACATGGACTAAAAGGCTTTTGACTAGAACTAAGAAGCCACTGTCTATGGGAACCCAAGTTTGTTCTAACAGAAAATGAGCTCTAAAAGCTGTGCATCTCCAAAGGGGGGTCTAACCCCCAAATCCCACTTTAAATATGTACAACAAGATTGAAAGGGAAGAATCTTTCAGGGAGTAGAGTTAGAGGCCATTGAGAAAATTAAACAAGGACACTCCTAACAGGAAGCGGAATCACAGCCTGATCCAGGAACCTACCCCATTAGTAGGATTCCATAAATGGAATGTTCCATAAATGTTATGGATCAGAGATGGTGTGCAGTCTTCTTTTCTGAGTAGAAGTGCTTATGGTTTCCCCTCAGACACAGATTGGTATATTCCATGGTTGTTTGGGTGCAACCTGTATTTGGCACTTGCACAAGGCTTTAAAGAGCTTCCCTTGTGGCTCAGCTGGTAAAGAATCTGCCTGCAACGCGGGAGACCTGGGTTTGATCCCTGGGTTGGGAAGATCTCCTGGAGAAGGGAAAGGATATCCACTCTAGTATTCTGGCCTGAAGAATTCCATGGGGGACTAAGCAACTTTCACCTAAAGAGCTGTATGCTAGAAACCAATGGATGAAAGAGCAAGAGATTCTGTTTAGTGAAAAAAGGAAAGAAAATTATTTTGGTCTGTTCAGTGGACTAGAAAATACACTGAGTTAGAATTGCTGAAATTCTAGAATCCTACTCAATGATGGAGGCAGGCCAGGGGCCATCACTATCAATAAAAGGCTGAATTTATCTTAAGTAGTTTCAAAGAAAGATATCATTATCTGCTGAAAACAATATCCAAAGACTTGTAAGATTTACTAAAAATATTGTTTGATACTATATTAGTGAGCACAGGCTGCTTAAACAAGTAAAATCCAAATCTCAGTAATTTCACATAGTCACTCACTCACAGAAAGATTTACTTTCCGTGTACCCCATAATCAAATGAGAGCTAGCAAGGTAAGAGGAATGGATTTGCAACATGATTTTAGTACTTTTACCACATTAAAATATCAGAATTATCTCAAATAAAAAGGTTTCCACCTTCCTCTTCCCTATCACATACTCATAAAGGTATCTTTGAAATCCATTAGTTCCTTTTTTTTCCCAAGATTTAACCAAAATTGTGATTTTTATAATGGGGAGTAGCAAAAGGATAAAAAGAGGAAAAAAATTCTTATGTACTATAATAAGAAAGTCAATCGATAATGTTTTAAAATTTAATCAAGAGAAGAGTTTGCACATATTTAAAAATATGGAAATAAATGTCCCAAGGGTTGAAAATGTAAAATAACTGACCCAAGAATAGGAAGTTGGAAAATGAAGGACACAGGGAAATGATACAAGGAAGTTTTAGAGATTCTGGGATAATAAGTAAGGTGATAGTCCTAGTTTATGGGCAGTTTTCCCCCAGCATCCTGTCCAATTTAGCAATTTTTCTTGTGAAATCACTTAGCTCCATCTTCATTCTGCAGAGGAGATACTTAAGACAGGAAAGTTATGTAAACTTTCCTAAGTTAAACAGGTTGTTAAAACATGCTCCCTTCTAGTACTCCACAAGGCACTCTCCCTCTTCACCTATTTCTGAATCATCACTTGGAGCCTATCTTATCTTCCTCTGTAGAGCTGGACAGTAAATTTGTGTAACAGAACACATTTTTGGCACTTTCAGAAGACTAAAGCCCCATTTTTGTAGTCTCTCCTATATTTTCCAATAATTAAAATCATATTTTATGTATGACTTTGCATCACTATGTTAACTTTCTAATGTTAAGTCCTCCCATGATCTGTTTTGCAAACTCCATTGAAATCAAACAAAATGTATTATGTGCCTGTCGTATACTAGGTAATAAGCTAACTGGTGACAAATGATGAATAAGAGTGTTCATTATATTAAAGTGCTGGAGATAAAGTACACTGAAGTATGTCAGAATGGAGATATATGAGAAGAAATAATTTTAATATAAGATAGCAAATACTAACCAATGCAGAATATTTAACCATGTGCAAAAGCACAGTCGGCTTATGCATTTCCCTTTAATTGTGCATTTTTGGTATGACAAATAATACTGATACAGTAATTGTCCTTGCATGTTTTCTATGTGCAGGGTTTCTCATTAGACTTGATTACCAGAAGTACAAACGTTAAGTCAATATAACATTGTCTTTCAAAAGAATTATATGAATTTATATTCCCAACTGCAGTGTATTAGAACTTCTTAAAGGAAAAAGAAAGTGAAGTCGCTCAGTCATGTCCGACTCTTTGCCACCCCATGGACTGTAGCCCACCAAGCTCCTCCGTCCATGGGATTCTCCAGGCAAGAATACTGGAGTGGGTTACCATTTCCTTCTCCAGGGGATCTTCCCGACCCAGGGATCAAACCCAGGTCTCCCACATTGCAGGCAGACACTTTAACCTCTGAGCCACGAGGGAAGTTAAGAACCTCTTAACTTCAGCTCTATTAGCACTGAAAATTGTCTTTTTGAAAATCACTCTTTATAGATGAAAAATGGTATCTAATTTTAGTTTACATTTAATGAATGGACAATAATAATATTACTCCTAATTTTGCTAGTTTTGGCTACTGGTAAAGCAACAACATTTATGAAAGTCCATATTTACAGTCTACAGATACACAGCCTATAAGACACAATTAACATATTATTTTCAGAAGCCATTTTTGCATCTGATAATGGACAGGGATGCAAAGAAATAGATAAAAACAATAGCATGGGAAAGAGTGTAAATCTCTTCAAGAAAATTAGAGATACCAAGGGAATATTTCATGCAAAGATGCACTCAATAAAGGGCAGAAATGGTATGGACCTAACAGAAGCAGAAGATATTAAGAAGAAATGGCAAGAATATACAAAAGAACTATACCAAAAGATCTTAATGGCCCAGATAACCATGATGGTGCGATCACTCACCTAGAGCCAGACATCCTGGAGTGTGAAGTTAAGTGGACCTTAAGAAGCCTTTCTATCAACAAAGTTAGTAGAGGTGATAGAATTACAGCTGAGCTCTTTCAAAGCCTAAAAGATGATGTTGTTAAAGTGATGCACTCACTATGCCAGCAAATTTGGAAAACTCAGCAGTGCCCACAGGACTGGAAAAGGTCAGTTTTCATTCCAATTCCAAAGAAAGGCAATGCCAAAGAGTGCTCAAACTACCACACAACTGCACTCATCTCACATGCTAGTAAAGTAATGCTGAAAATTCTCCAAACCAGGCTTCAACAGAAAATGAACTGTAAACTTCAAGATGTTCAAGCTGGATTTAGAAAGGCCAGAGGAACCAGCAATCAAACTGCCAACATCCACTGGATCATCGAAAAGCAAGAGAATACCAGAAAAACATCTATTTCTGCTTTATTGACTATGCCAAGGCCTATGACTGTGTGGATCACAACAAACTGTGGAAAATTCTGAAAGAGATGGGAATACCAGACCACCTGACCTGCCTCCCTGAGAAATCTGTATGCAGGTCAAGAAGCAACAGTTAGAACTGGATATGGAACAACAGACTGATTCCAAACTGGGGAAAGGAGGTCAAGGCTGTATATTGTCACCCTGCTTATTTAACTTCTATGCAGAGTACATCATGAGAAATGCCAGGCTGCATGAAGCACAAGTTGAAATCAATACAGCCGGGAGAAATATCAATAACCTCAGATATGCAGATGACATCACCCTTATGGCACAAAGCGAAGAAGAACTAAAGAGCCTCTTGAAGAAAGTGAAAGAAGAGAGTGAAAAAGTTGACTTAAAATTCAGAGAACTAAGATTATGGCTTCCAGTTCCATCACTGCATGGCAAATAGATGGGGAAACAATGGAAACAGTGACAGACTACTTTTGGGGGCTCCATATCACTGCAGATGGTGCCTGCAGCCATGAAATTAAAAGATGCTTGCTCCTTGGAAGAAAAGCTATAATCAATCTACACAGCATATTAAAATTAGCAGAGACATTACTTTGCCAACAAAGGTCCATCTGGGTCAAAGCTATGGTTTTTCCAGTAGTCCTGTATGGATGTGAGAGCTGGACTATAAAGAAAGCTGAGCGTCAAAGAATTGATGCTTTTGAACTGTGGTGTTGGAAAAGACTCTTGAGAGTCCCTTGGACTGCAAGGAGATCCAATCAGCCCATCCTAAAGGAAATCACTCCTGAATATTCATTGGAAGAACTGATGCTAATGCTGAAACTCCAATACTTTGGCCACCTGATGTGAAGAACTAACTCAATGGAAAAGACCCTGATGCTGGGCAAGACTGAAGGCAGGAGGAAAAGGAGATAACAGAGGATGAGATGGGTTGAATGGCAACATCGATTTGATGGAAATGAGTTTGAGTAAGCTTCGGGAGTTGGTGATGGACAGAGAAGCCTGGCAAGCTGCAGTCCACGGGGTTGCAAAGAGTCGGACATGACTGAGCAACCGAACTGAACTGAACTGAACTGACTGAATGGACAGGGAATCAGAGTATCTTAGTAGCAGAAGGGATACTGCTGCTGCTGCTGCTGGTGCTGCTAAGTTGCTTCAGTCGAGTCCGACTCAGTGAGACTCCAGAGACAGCAGCCCACCAGGCTCCCCCGTCCCTGAGATTCTCCAGGCAAGAACACTGGAGTGGGTTGCCATTTCCTTCTCCAATGCATGAAAGTGAAAAGTGAAAGTGAAGTCGCTCAGTCGTGTCCGACTCTTAGCAACCCCATGGACTGCAGCCTTCCAGGCTCCTCTGTCCATGGGATTTTCCAGGCAAGAGTACTGGAGTGGGGTGCCACTTCCTTCTCCAATGCATGAAAGTGAAAAGTGAAAGTGAAGCCACTCAGTCCTGTCCGATTCTTAACAACCCCATGGACTGCAGCCTTCCAGGCTCCTCCGTCCATGGGATTTGCCAGGCAATACTGGCAGTCATCAAATTCACCCAACTGCAGAGTCCTTTCTGTAACATCCCTGACAAAGGGACACCTAGCCACTGCACGAACAATTTCAATGATGATAATAAACTCACTGTTGGGTAGCTCTCTGGATAGTAACACGCTCTCTGTAACTGATACAGAAACATGAAATTGCTTTATAAAGTTAAAAGGATGCTCTATAAATTCAAGATTTTTTTCTAATTCATCAGTTGGATTAATATGTTAACTTGTTTTAAAAATAGTGTTCTACTGTCAAAACGGTATGATCTTGCATTTAAATACACCTTTATTATTTAAATGTTAGTCACTCAGTTGTGTTCAACTCTTTGCAACCCCATGGACTGTAGCCCTCCAGGCTTTTCTGGCCACGGAATTCTCCAGGCAAGAGTACTGCAGTGGGTAGACATTCCTTTCTCCAAGGGATCTTCTCGACCCAAAGATTATACTCAGGTGTCTTGCACTGCAAGCAGATCTTTACTGTCTGAGCCATGGGAAGTCCTATATTATATTTTAAAGATACTGTCATATCTCAGTCACACAGTGATTTTAATAGCAGCTTTTAGTATTCTGGTGTGCTTACTCTCTTTAAATGCCAAAATCGCAGTATCTTTGTTGTCACAAGTCTATTATTCTGCTATTTAAAAATAAAAATCTATATTATTTACACACTGAAATAACTGTATTCAATTACCCAATTTATCCAAGAAATGACATGTTATATTCGGTCTAGACAGGCCCTCACTTGGTGCACAAAGCAAAAAAGTGTTAAACTTCTGTTGCAAGACATAATTCTTAGTCCAAAATAATTTCTTGTGCAGTGGATTATGACCATCACAGTACTAAAACTGATATAGGTAACTTCACATTGGAATCTCCAGCTATACATGATAAAACTAACAAAGATGATGAAAACTAGAAAATGTCTTTGAAACAAAACCTATATAGCTCTCTATAAATTAGGGGAAAAAAACCTAACCCTAGTCAAATGTCAAAAGATGCTTTATTAATATTTCTACAAGGTTATCAAACAAGATAGGATTATTCAAAAGAAGTCAAGAAATACTGGGAAGTAGTATATAAGCTTCATTGTCCTTCTGACTAGTGTAGTACCTGAAAGAGCTTCTTCATTAGAAAATTATGGTAAAAATATACTTGACTCAGCAATGGCACTAATGACAATGCATTTTAATGTTTAAGATCATATTTTCTAAGATCAAATAAATTCCTATTAAAATTCATCTGCCAATTTATATTAAAAGGTTAACATGTTTAATTATGTTTTTAATAATAGTTTTATTAAGGTATAAATAACACTACATGCAATTCACCCATGTAAAGTGCTTTCAGTATTTTTTTACATTTTTTTCATTCATGAAGTTGTACAACTATCACCATGATTAATTTTAGAACATCTGTACCAGCCCCCAAAGAAACCCTATATACATTAGCAGTTCTTCTCCATTACCCACCCTCTTCTTCAGCTGATGCTGAAGCCCCATCAGCCTTCAGCAACTATATTAATTTACTCTCTGTCCATACAGATTTGTCTATTCTGGACATTTCATATAAATAGAATTATATAATATGTGATCTCTCGTGACTGGCTTTATTCACTCAGGATAATGTTTTCAAGGTCCATCCGTGTTGTACTTCATTCCTTTTACTGCTGAATACTATTCCATTCTTTGGATATACCAGAATCTATTTATTCATTCATCTGCTGATGGATATTTATTATGTAGAATAGTGCTATAAATACTTGTGTATTTGTATTTGTATTTGTATGTGCACATTTGTATGTGCACCTTGGTTTTCATTTCTCTGGGGTGTATCCAGAGGAGTAGAAATGCTGGGTGACATGGTATCTCTATGTTTAACCTTCTTAGGAACTGACAGACTGTTTTCAGAGCAGTGGTACAGTTTTACATCCCCACGAGGGGATGTAAATTTTTTTAATGCCTTAAAAGAACACGTCTCATACTATTGTTCTATTTCCACTCTAGACTTGAGTACTATGAACACTTGGCCAGTGTGTGAGGGTTCCAGTTTCTCCACATCCTCATTATTACTCATTATACCTGTCTTTTTAATTACAGCAACATTTTTTTAATAAATGGTACTTTTAACATTTTGTAATACATTTATAGGTGCTAAAATTTTTGAAATAAACATTGTTACTGATATTTTGCTTCAGGAATTGTGAACGCTTCAAAAAAATCAATACTGATATTAATACATACTTCAATATTAAATTAAGACCCCAAAGTATAAATTTTATGCTGATTATTTGAGTAAATAATTGCAAATTTGTATAAAGCTTCACACTGACAAATTACCTTCAGAGCTCAGAATTAAGTATAACTTTTTCTCGACTTGTTTTTCCCTTCCATTAAAAAAAAAGAGAGAGGTGTGTAATTCACTCTTTCTTTGTGCTGATTACTAGGAAACTTAAAATAGAGCTTTTTCTTAGTTGAGAATCTAGCAAAACTAACTTTTATTTTTATCTTTCATCTTATGGGTCTTGTTTCAATTTATAGATATACCTCTATATTTAGTAAAAGGTAACACAATCCTTTTTAGAAATAGTGTATACAGAAGTAAATAAATAAAAATGTAGTATTTAGTAAGTATCTAGTAATTATTTTAGAGAAGGCAATGGCAACCCACTCCAGTATTCTTGCCTGGAAAATCCCATGGATGGAGGAACCTGGTAGGCTGTGGTCCATGGGGTCGCTAGGAGTTGGACAGGACTGAGCGGCTTCACTTTCACTTTTCACTTTCATGCATTGGAGAAGGAAATGGCAACCCACTCCAGTATTCTTGCCTGGAGAATCTCAGGGACGGGGGGAGCCTAGTGGGCTGCCCTCTATGGTGTCGCACAGAGTCAGACACGACTGAAGCGACTTAGCAGCAGCAGCAGCAGTAATTATTTAATAAAATGAGTCATGGTACCTGATATATCCGTAGCTAGCTTAAACATGGGTGAAAATATTTCCAAATGGTTTCTATTTGGAATAATTTACAGGAAGTTACTTTATGTTTCCCTGCATTACTTTTTTTTAAAAATTAATTTATTTTTTAATTACAATACTGTATTTGTTTTGCCATACATTGACATGAATCAGCCACAGGTGAACACAGTCTCCCAATGCCGAAGCCCCCTCCCACCTCCCACCCCACATCCTCTACCTGAATCATCCTGTGCTCCAGCCCCATGCATCCTGCATCCTGCATTGAACATAGATTGGTGCTTCGTTTCTTACAAGAAAGTATACATGTTTCAATGCCATTCTCCCAAACCATCCCACCCTTTCCCTCTCCCTCAGAGTCCAAAAGTCCGTTCTATATCTCTGTGTCTCTTTCGTTGTCTCACATATAGGGTCATCATTACTATCTTCTAAATTCCATATATATGTGTCAGTATACTGTATTGGTGTTTTTCTTTCTGGCTTACTTCACTCTGTATAATCGGTTCCAATTTCATCCATCTCATTAGAACTGAGTCAAATTTATTCTTTTTAAGGGCTGAGTAGTTCTCCATTGTGTACATGTACCACAGCTTTCTTATCCATTCATCTGCTGATGGACATCTAGGTTGCTTCCATGTCCTGGCTATTATAAACAGTGTTGCAATGAACATTGGGGTACATGTGTCTCTTTCAGTTCTGGTTTCCTCGGTGTGTATGCCCAGCGTCACATAGAATAATTATTTGTCATATGAAATGTATATATTCTAATTTAAAGAAAGTGAATATCTATAAATAGTTAGAGAAAAGCATCTGGCATCCATTATTGGTGATACTGAATATAATTTAGGTTTTGGTATCAGATATAAGGTAAGAATACCAGAAACTATACTTACCTCTGAGTGATTTCTATAAAATCCAATAATTTAACTTGTTAGCAGGGGGAATAAATCATATGTCTCTTCCAGACATAGATAACAGTAAGAAAACAATCTAAATAAGAGAATTCATAAATTTTTTAATGTCTTAAAAGAACACTTCTCATACCCTGTTCTATTTCCTCTCTAGACTTGAGTATTATGAACACTTGGCAAAAGTATGGCCCAAAGAACTAGGCCATCCCCATAAATTAATACACGTCATAGAATGACTTAAACTGCCAGGCGTTAAGTGGCAGGATCTTGCAGTTGAGTAAGTACTGGCTTTCTAGAATGATAAGAAACCTTAGAAACTGTATAGCTTGCTTCAGTTACAGATGTGGGACATGAAGATGAGGTGAAAGAATTTGCCCCAGATCTCTTAAGTTCACAGCAGGGTGGGAATTATACCCGAGCTGATTCCTGATTGAAGGCTATTTCCACAACACCATGATAGTTCAAATTAAAGTTTAAAATGTATTTGATTTCCAGCTTTGTTTAAACCTTGAGTTTTAAAAAGCTGAACATGATATAGCCTAAAATAGCAAAAACGTTCTGATGAACTCACATTTTTAGCTAACAGCTAACTAGAATCCAAATAAAATAGCAATGTTACTATCAGAACAGATCATGAGTATATCATTAAAAGCAAGTGTAATGATGCCAACCTTAAGGCTTACTAGGATATTTTAAAAATCATAAGAATGCTATCAGATGGTTTATGGTCACTTGAGAAAATTACTTTCATATAGACAAAAGAACAAACTTCTAGAAGAAAAGCTGAAGATAAGATTGATAACTCTTTCTTATCTATTTCATTCCCTGAAAAGTATGTGAAACATTAACTGCACAAGGTAAATATTAAAATGAAAAAGGGAAGAAATACAAACTATCCAGTTCAGGAATCACAGATTGAGTTTTGAAAGACGGCTTGATCTTGAAATCTTTTTTACTGGTCCTCTCATGGCATTCATTGTCTTCTGATTCACTGAATTACATCTTACCCTGAAATAAGATAAGCATTAATCATGATTTTTCAGTTACCATTGTGTGCAACAAAAACACTAGTATGTCACATGGGGAGAACTACCTAGTTCTCCTAGTTCCCCCAGCCCACAGTCCTTCACAGAGAAATCTCTCTATGCAGATTTTTGTTTACTGTATAATCCTAAACAGCCATATGTTACAGCATATCATATCATCTTGTCAAGTTACAGAGACAACTCCCTCAAGGGCAAATAATCCAAAAGCCTAGAAGTAGCCATGAGGTAGCCTAATGTGGAAAGTTTTGTCCAAAGAGGGATGAGATGGACCAATCTGATGCTTGTCTCTGGAATGTGAGTTAAAGCTAAGAAAAATACAATCCATGAAGTAGAGCATGGACAAGATGGAAATAAGAATCCATGAGTAAGCCAAAGATGCATGACCTAAAATTACAATAAAATTGAAACTATGATATATACCAGATTCTGTAATGTAAAAGTGTAGAAAGTAAAATTGGCAGTTGGTAATGAGAAGAAAAAATGAAGCAGAGAATAAACTAGTGGTCTATTATACTACAAAAACAATAGCAACATTCTTAGAGCTCATAATCTGAGTCAGGGACTGTTCTAAATTTTATTTATTTACTTATTATCAACTTCACAAAATCTCTATGATACAGATACCATCATTAGCTCTGTTAGCTCTGACAGAAGACAGAAACAAGTTTTACAGTAAGTAAGTAGATCTGGAATTTGAATCCATGAAGTCAAAGTTCAAAGTCTGTGCTTTTAATTACTATCCAATATGGCAAACCACTAAAGTGATGATCCATGAATATCTGCTGAGGTCTTTAAGGCTTCTCTGAATTCAACTTCTAGTATCTGTGGATCCAGTTATATTGGAATTCCTGGTCTTGGATTTCGACAAGACTGTCTTTCCCTCATTGACTTATATGTCTTTATAAGGACAACTTCCCCATGTGCTCACTTGATAAAGTAAGAGCCACCTTTAATTCCCTGCAGGTGCTTAAAAATATTTTACTCAGAGTGATGTCAGCTAAAATGACAGAATAGGGACCCCCAAAAATAATTTCCTCCTTAAAAAATGAGACAATTTACAAAAAAAAGTTCAGAAGCAAGTTTTTAGAACTCTAGAAATTAACCAAAGGCTTGCAGCAATCCTGGAGAATTTAATACATACACACCCACACACACACCCCCCATGGCAAAATCCAGTAAGAATACTGAATTCTGTAGCTATTTAACTTGCCCTACTCCACTCTTTCCTCAGCTCTGTGGTGAAATTCCTATGATGAAACTGACAAACAAATCCTAAAATGAATACGGAAAATAAAGGGACTCTGAACAACCAAAACAATCTTGAAAAAGAAGATTAAAGTTAAAGGACTCACTCACTGATTTCAAAACTTTATGAAAAGTTATAGACATCAAGACAGAATGGTACTGGCATAGGGACAGACTTACAGATCAGTGGAATAGATCTGAGAGCCTAGAAATAAATTTATATGTTTATGGCTAATTTTTAAAAAGGATGCCAAGGCAATCAACTCAGTAAGAATAGTCTTTTCAGCAAATGATGCTAGAATAATTGAATAAACACATGCAAAAGACTAAAATTAGATATATTTCACATCCTATACAAATATTAACTCAAATGGATTGAAAAAGAGCTAACACTATAAAACTTAGATGAAAATATGCATAAATTCGTATGTTCTCAGATTAGGCAATGATTTATTAGATATGATACCTGAAACACAAGCAACTGAGAAAATAAATCCTAGGAAGACAGTATCAACTGGACTTCATCAAAATCAAAACTGTCTTCTTCAAAGAACATCATCAAGAAAGGGAAAAAACCAATAAATAGGAGAAAATATCTGCAAATCATTTATCTGATTAGGTCCAATAACCAGAAATATAAAGAACTCTTATAATGCAACAAAAATAACACAAACAAGCTTTTTAAAACGTGCAAAGGACTTGAATTGCTATTTCTCCAAAAAGATATACAAATGGCCAGCAAATATATGGGCGCTAAATATCTAATGTGGGCCCCTGGAATCAACCTTCACAACTCATTGCTGGAAGAACTAAGTTTCTGCGAAACTTTACTGGGGGAACTTTTAGAAGCTTGTGCCTGGTTCCCTCCAAACTTCATCTAACGCACCTCTTTCTTTTGATGGTTTTGTTTGTATCCTTTTACTGTAATAAATCTTAGCTGTGTGCACAAATAGATGCTGAGTCCTGTGAGTCGTTCTAGTGAACCACTGAACACAGGAGTTGTCTTGGGGTCGTCTCAACACAGAAGTACAGCATTTTTCAGAAGGAAGTCCTTTTCTACAATTTACTTACATGCTTTAACTCCATTGTATTTCCATTGATTATTCATTATCTTGTATACTTCAAGTATTTATGATTACTCAAGGAAGAATAAATACATTCTTGTCCATCTAGCCAAATACTGAACAGAACGTTGCTATTCTATGAATTTTCACCAAAGAAACCGATTATACTACGTGCACTTTGAGTGCCTGTGTTTGAAAAGAAGTCTGATCTATAATTTATATCTTTGCTTATAATTTTAATACTGTTAAGTTATATATGAATATATTATCTGCACGAGATAAGGTTATAGAAGACAAGAATTGCCTGAGTAAGTCTTCTGTACTTAGTACCGGACCAGAGAAAAGCATGTGAGATATAACCTCCTAAACGCCTAAAATATTCTTCTGTTCTTTATT
The DNA here is from genome assembly GCA_917880005.1 of Nanger dama. Lineage (NCBI taxonomy): Eukaryota > Metazoa > Chordata > Mammalia > Artiodactyla > Bovidae > Nanger > Nanger dama. The sequence goes on along the minus strand of CAKJTW010000005.1, from coordinate 25,265,487 downwards.
CATCCTAAATTATTTTTATTCACATATGAAAACATAGTTTAAACTGCATTGACGCCTATATTTATTTCAGTGTCCATACTTGCTCACTAAAAGGTTCACTTCAGTTCAGTCATTCAGTCATGTCCGATTCTCTGTGACCCCATGGACTGTAGCACTCCAGGCCTCCCCTGTAGATGGCCAACTCCTGGAGTTTACCCAAACTCATGTCCATTGAGTCGGTGATGCCATTCAACCATCTCATCCTCTGTCATCCCCTTCTCCCACCTTCAATTTTTCCCAGCATCAGGGTATTTTCTAACCAATCAGTTCTTTGCATCACATGGCCAAAGTATTAGAGTTTCAGCTTCAACATCAGTCCATCCAATGAATACTCAGAACTAATCTCCTTTAGGATGGACTGGTTGGATCTCCTTGCAGTCCAAGGGACTCTCAAAAGTCTTTTCCAACACCACAGTTCAAAAACATCAATTCTTCTGCACTCAGGTTTCTTTATAGTCCAACTCTCACATCCATACATGACTACTGGAAAAACCATAGCCTTGACTAGACAGACCTTTGTTGGCAAAGTAATGTCTCTGCTTTTTAATATGCTGTGTAGGTTGGTCATAACTTTCCTTCCAAGGAGTAAGCGTCTTTTAATTTCATGGCTGCAGTCACCATCTGCATGATTTTGGAGCTCAAAAAAAAAAAAAAAGTCTGCCACTATTTCCACTGTTTCCCCATCTATTTGCCATGAAGTGATGAGACTGGAGGCCATGATCTTAGTTTTCTCAATGTTGAGTTTTAAGTCAACTTTTTCACTCTCCTCTTTCAGTTTCATCAAGAGCCTCTTTAGTTCTTCTTCACTTTCTGACATAAGGGGTTGTCATCTGCATATCTTGACATTTCTCCCAGCAATCTTGATTCCAGCTTGTGCTTCATCCAGCCCAGCATTTTTCATGATGTACTCTGTATATAAGTTAAATAAGCAGGGTGATAATATACAGCCTTGATGTACTCCTTTTCCTATTTGGAACCAGTCTGTTGTTCCATGTCCAGTTCTAACTGTTGCTTCCTGATCTGCACACAGATTCCTCAAGGGGCAGATCAGGTGGTCTGGTATTCCCATCTCTTTCATAATTTTCCATAGTTTGTGGTGATCCACACAGTTAAAGGCTTTGGCATAGTCAATAAAGCAGAAATAGATGTTTTTCTGGAACTCTCTTGCTTTTTTGATGATCCAGCGGATGTTGGCAATTTGATCTCTGGTTCCTCTGCCTTTTCTAAAACCAACTTGAACATCTGGAAGTTCATGGTTCGTGTTCTGTTGAAGGCTGGTTTGGGGAATTTTGAGCAATACTTTGCTAGCATGAGAGATAAGTGCAATTGTGCAGGAGTTTGAACATTCTTTGGCATTGCCTTTCTTTGGGATTGGAATGAAAACTGACCTTTTCTAGTCCTGTGGCCACTGTTGAGTTTTCCAAATTTGCTGGCATATTGAGTGCAGCACTTTCACAGCATCATCTTCCAAGATTTGAAATAGCTCAGCTGTAATTCCATCACCTCCACTAGTTTTGTTCATAGTGATGCTTCCTATGGCCCACTTGACTTCACATTCCAGGATGTCTGGTGAGTAATCACACCATCATGATCATCTGGTTCGTGAAGATCTTTTGGTACAGTACTTCTGTGTATTCTTGCCACCTCTTCTTAATATTTTCTGCTTCTGTTAGGTCCATACCATTTCTGTCCTTTATCGAGCCTATCTCAGCATGAAATGTTTCCTTGGTATCTCTAGTTTCCTTGAAGAGATCTCTAGTCTTTCCCATTCTATTGTTTTCCTCTATTTCTTTGCACTGGTCATTGAGGAAGGCTTTCTTATCTCTCCTTGCTAGTCTTTGTAACTCTGCATTCAAATGGGTATATCTTTCCTTTTCTCTTTTGTTTTCCTCTTCTCTTCTTTTCACAGCTATTTTTAAGGCCTCCTCAAACAGCCAGTTTGCTTTTTTCATTTCTTTTTCTTGAGGATGGTCTTGATCCCTATCTCCCATACAATGTCACAAACCTCCATCCATAGTTCATTAGTCACTCTATCAGATCTAGTCTCTTAAATCTATTTCCCACTTTCCCTGTATAATAGTAAGGGATTTTATTAGGTCATACCTGAATGGTCTAGTGGTTTTCCCTACTTTCTTCAATTTAAGTCTGAATTTGGCAATAAGGAGCTCATGACCTGAGCCACAGTCAGCTCCCAGTCTTGTTTTTGCTGACTGCATACAGCTTCTCTATCTTTGACTGCAAAGAATATAATCAATCTGATTTCAGTGTTGACCATCTGGTGATGTCCATGTGTAGAGTCTTCTCTTGTGTTGCTGGAAGAGGGTGTTTGCTATGACCAGTGCATTCTCTTGGCAAAACTCTATGAGCCTTTGCCCTGCTTCACTCTGTACTCCAAGGCCAAATATGCCCATTACCCCAGGTGTTTCTTGACTTCCTACTTTTGCATTCCAGTCCCCTATAATGAAAAGGATATCTTTTGTAGGTGTTAGTTCTAAAAGGTCTTGTAGGTCTTCATAGAACCATTCAACTTCAGCTTCTTCAGCATTACTGGTCAGGGCATAGACTTGGATTACCATGATACTGAATGGTTTGCCTTTGAAATGAACAGAGATCATTCTGTCATTTTTGAGATTGCATCCAAGTACTACATTTTGCACTCTTTTGTTGACTATGAGGGCTACTCCATTTCATCTAAGGGATTCTCACCCACAGTAGTACAACTAAAAGGTTAAGGCAGATCATTTAATTGGATTGTTGTTAATGGTGTAGTTCTAAGCTCTACTTGGGAACAGTATCATTTTAGCTTAGAAAATAATATCATGTTTGAGGATGAACAATATTCCTGCAACCTACCAGATATTTATAGTAAATGGAGAATACAAACTTCTCTAAGTTATCTTACCATCTGCTATTTTACATTGTTGCTATAAAAGTTAAGTTTCCAAAATATAATGGACACCTGCTTTATGAGTACCATTCACATTTTAACGTAATTAATTAGAAAGGAAAGATCTAGACTTACGTTTCACTAGATTCTCTTTCATTTTATGCAGTTGATCCATCTGTTTCCTTTGAGAAACTTGGTAGGAGCCAGAGATCTGAAATACAAATAGTTGAGCATTTATCCTCTTATTTCTTGATTGCTTTCGGAGATAAGTGAAAGTGAAAGTGTGAAAGTGAAGTCACTTAGTCGTGTCCAACTCTTTGCGACTCCACGGACTGTAGCCTAACAGGTTCCTCTGTCCATGGGATTTTCCAGGCAATAGTACTGGAGTGGATTGCCATTTCCTTCTCCAGGGGATCTTTCCAACCCAGGGACTGAACCCAGGTCTCCTGCATTGTAAACAGACACTACCATCTGAGCCACCAGGGAAGTCCTAAGGAATAGTCAATTCTCAAATAACTCTTTCCTAACCAGGTATGGATACGGTATTTTAGATATAATGCTGTTGTACTACATTATAGTGTAAAAAAAAAATAATATGGACTAGAAACCAAAAAATTCATGTGACTCACTTTATTGTAATATTTGTTTTACTTTATTGTGATGGTCACGAATCAAGCCTGCAATATCTCCTAGGTATGCCTGTATATCTTTTTTCTCCTTTCTTTTTAATTGAAGTATAGTTGATGTACAATATTATATTGTACATAAAAATTATACAATATTGTACTGGTGTACAATACAGTGATTGACAATTTTTACAGGTTATACTGCATTTGGGGGCTTCTCTGGTGGCTCAGATGGTAAAGAACCTGCCTGCAATGCAAGAGACCTGGGTTTGATCCTTGGGTCAGGAAGATTCCCTGGAGAAAGGAACGGCAACCCACTCCAGTATTCTTGCCTGGAGAATTCCATGGACAGAGGATCCTGACAACCTATAGTCCATGGGGTTGCAAAGAGTCAGACACAACTGAATGACTAACACTTTCACTTCATTTTGCTTTATACTGTTATAGTTACTATAAAATATTGGCTAGATTGCCTGTATATTCTTAAAAGGCAATGTCCATACTGTCCATACACCATGTAAATTGGAAGAATCCTAAGATGTGGAAACTCAGTTTCAGTCAAAACTGTGAAGCCAGCAGAAATATAAACAGCAGAGTCAGCAAACAGCTCTAGTTATCTACTAAAGAATCAATTATTTATGTATTCAGCATGGACAGAATGGCAAATCATTCATTGACCTTTCCAGTCACCATAGTATGCACATAGTCAGAACGATCTTTGACTATAAAGATTAACAATTCACTCTGGAGTGAAAAATCCTTATTAACATTTATACAGGAAACAGGATTAACATCTTCCTGGGAAGCTGTTAAAATAGGCTTTGATTGTATGTTCAGTGATCCTGTATAATCAGAGTAGGAGTTATTCCACCCAAATGATTTTTTTTTTTTTTTCAGATAAACAAAGCTAAAGGAGGACGGCTAAGGCAAGTAGAAATGCTGATATCCCTGTTACAGAGGGAGGGGCTAGGGAGATCGGAAAGAAAAACAGGAAAATATTATTCACTGTTTATTGGAATTTAGAACCAATTATGAGCCAGGCATTTCACTCAGCACTTTATATACATCATATCTCCAGACCCTCACAAATCCCCGGCAGGATACTCCAACTACTTCCCTCTTACAAAGGAGGAAAGAAATCGAGGCCCCCAAAGGTCACACCACAGTAGGTACACATCTGGGATTCAAGTCCAATTTGCAGTGACTCCAAAGTCTGTGGCCTCTCATCATATCATGGCCTCATAAAGGAGAGGGCATTTTGCTACACCTTGAAGGAGGCAGAACTGGAATGTAGGAGAAACAGCATATTCTGAGGAGACAGAGTATGTGGTCTGAGGAAAGGCCCTTGGATGCCAGTGCAGCAGGATGAAGCAGGGCTTCCCGGCCAAGCATCCAGGACTATAAAAGGTGGACTGACTGTCCATTTCATGGGTAAGAGACCATAATTTTGTCTCAACTTCCTACTTACCTTCATTGGCACTAAAGTCCAAGCTTGCCTTTACCCCTCACCCTGACTTTCATTCTCAAGTTGTTCTGTGCATCCCATTCTCGATCCCAATTCCCAAAGCTAACTCCCTTCCTTCCAGTCCCTTCATTGAGCCTCTGGAAACACCAAATCAGTGGTCAGCTGATTACTTTTATGTCAAAACCAGTCCTCAAGGTCCTCTACCTCAGTGTCTCATGTACCTATGTCTTGAGGACACTGACCCTCTTTTGGCTCTTCTTCCCTGGCTATCACTGCTGAAACTCTTCAGAGCTGTATCCAGACTATCTCTTCACCCTGTGTATGCTCCCTGATGCATCTGATTCATTCACATGGGGTCATTTACTATCTATATGCTAATAAGTTCTAAATCCATTTCTTCAATCCTGATTTTTATTTTTTTCTCTTAGATTCATACATCCTAGCCCTCTTTGGACACTTCCATTCAAATGCTGCACATTGAAAACTGATTTTGCATCCTAACCTGAAAACATATATCAAAATAGTTAATAAGGCTTAAATATCTAAATAGCAAATATTAAGCCATATAAGTACTAAAGAGATGTGACGAATGTTATGAAACTCTGAGACAAAGACAGTCTTTTAAAATATGACATAAGAAGCCATAAATAAAAGATTGCTCTGACAACATCTAAACAAAAACTCTATATACCAACAACATCATAAATAAAATGGAAAAGGAAACGAAAAACTGTGGAAAGTATGTGCAGTGTCTTTCATAATTCATTGATCACTTCCCTGTCCTGCCACTTGTAAGTACACACTTTCTAGCAATAGCAGTAATGCCTTGACTTTCATGACAGAGGAGTGATAACTACTTGTTTGAATTCTAGTAATTACAAATCAAACTAAAGGAACAACTAAAGAAACAAATACACAAAATATAATATTAATTTGGGAAACATATCTTATTTTTACTGTTTTATAAAAGTTACATATTTTATTTTCCACCTTCCATATATAGAAACTTGGTACTTTTTTCCTTTAATTCCAACAGCTGTTTCTCTACTAAACCAAACCAATCAAAAAACCTAGAAAAGTGAAAAACATAATTTACAGTACCTCTTAAAAACTGAAGGTAAAGAAACAAAAGTTACCTGAGACATTTCAGTGAGGTATGTACGGTGCTCATTGCTGGTCCTGTGGCAAGCTTATGTGAAAGATATAAAACTAAAGAAAGTGGTATCAAAGAAGATTTACAATACTAGCAAGACTACTGCTAAGTTATGTCTCTATTTTTTTAAAATAGTATACAAAATAGTTTTGTAAGTATACTGAAATTTATATAGTATGTTTTTAATAACATACCAAAAATCATGGTAGTTCCAAAGAAATTTCTTAGCATAGAATAAAAACAAACCTTTGACTCTTGTTCCAGTCTCAGTGCATAGACTTTCACTTGATTTTCAAGACTCCTTTTTCTCTCCCTAATTGTTTAAGTAGTGCATTTAAGGATTTCTGAAAGTATAAACAGTATTTTTACATGCACTCACATTTTAAATAATATTAGGACCACCAATTTCTTCCTTGGCAAATTCCTTCTATTCCATATCATTCTGTGACTCAAAAGTCTATAATATGTACCTTTTCAATAATAATGCATGTACTGTGCTAAATGCTTTCCACAGATTATTTAATCCTTATTACTGCAGTTGAGAAAACTGCATCTGATAGAGCTTAAATAACTTGTCCAAAGGCACAGAGCAAGCAAATGGTAGACATGGAATCCAGGTAATCTGACTCCAAAGACAATACACACTAAATGATTACTATATATGTGTATTCATACAGTTGCTATCAGGGTAACTAAAGTACAGTGTTAGAACAGGCAGTAAGGGTTTTCCTGGTGCCTCAGTGGTATAGAATCTGCCTGCAAATGCAGGAGACATAGGTTTGATCCCTGCTCTGGGAAGATCCCACATGCCATGGAGCAGCTAAGCCTTTGTGCCACAACTACTGAGCCTGTGCTCGAGAGCCGAGGATTCGCAACTGTTGAGCCCACGTGCCACAGCTACTGAAGCCAGGGCCCTCAGGAGCCCATGCTCCACAACAGAAGCTCCCACTTGGTGCAGCTAGGGAAAGCCTACACAGCAATGAAGACCCAGTACAGCCATAAATAAATAAATAAAAAGAACAGGCAGTAGAGTTGATAATCAAGGGAACTATGAAAATATGGCAGAGTAGAATAGTTCTGGAAACCACGACATCAACCCATCACCACAAATAGGTGAACAGCATAGAGGAGAAAAGGGTTAGCCAAGCACCAGAACAATAATGCATTACACAGATTGGGTTTAGAATGTTAATTCCTAAACTAATAACTGATCTTTCCCAATAACTCCCATTACTTCTCATATTCTGACACATTAAAAATCTCCAAGTCGAATTCTACACAGCTCTTGCTGGTCATGATCTGGGTCACTGAATCTATTAAAAGAAACATTCAAATAAAAATGGAAGCAGCTGATTTAAATCGCCACAAAGCAAAACTGCAAGTTATTTTAGAGCTCATACCCACCTCCTGAAATTCAGCTCATTCTCTAAAAACTTACTGATTTTCTCTTAGATATTTGCTGGTAATTATTAGAAGTATAAACAAATTGTATTAATGGGAATAATTAGGTCAGCTGTAACAGGACAAGTTTTAGCATCTAAAAATAGCAGCAATGATGAAACAAATCCTTTGGAAGTGGCGATTCTCCACTGTTTGCTGACCACCTCTGTTAAACACGGTCAGTGGTGTTCCTCAGGCGGCCATTTGTCTTCAAAGCTTATGCCCTGGTGTCCTAAGTGGTTTCCAACCCCCACCCCTAAATACAGGCTTTCCTGGTGGCTCAGCGCAAAGCATCCGCCTGGATTGTAGTAGATGCAGGAGACTCGGGTTCAATCCCTGGATTGGGAAGACCCCCTGGAGGGGAGGAAATGGCAGCCCACTCCAGTAGTCCTGCCTGGAAAATCCCATGGACAGAGGAGCCTGGCGGGCTGCAGTCCATGGGGTTGCAAAAGATGGACATGACTGAGCATGCACACATACATACATGCCTCCAAACACAAACTTGCTCCAGAAGAAAATCAATGAAAGCCCTATCAGTAGAAGAGGATAAATGCACTGAGTTCTCTATAGAAAATTAAACCCTTATGAAGTAAACCAATGCTCCAAAATGAGAGTTTTTGAAGGGACAATCAGGGAGTGATGTATGTAGTCCAAAATTTTGCTACATAGACCCTTGCTCCAAGGATTCCCAGCTTGGCTTTCTGTAGTAATACGCTTCACTTACATCATTTGTTAATAAATTTTTAGAGATGTAAATAGAATCTAATCATTTTTAATACTGAGTCAATGGAAAAATGCACTTGAAATACTGAAAGAAATTAATTTACAAATAAATGGAACACAAATTATTTTCATATTAATGAGATATGGTCCAAAACTCTAGAAGCTCATACAAGAAATGTAGATAGGAAACAGATAAATTCAAGAGCTGAAGCAAAATATCTGAGCAATTAATAAGAGGCAAGGTAAGATAACTGGGGAAGGTCCTGGTTAGAGAAGGCTTAGGATGCTAGGTTCAGGAGTCAAACCACCAGAGCTATTGAAAGTTATTAGAGAAATGATATGATGAAAGCAGGGGTTTAGGAATATTAATCAAGTGGTTGTTTTTACAATAAAAGGATGATTTCTGTTATTTGTCAGTGTGGGTTTGCAGTTTTAACCTTTGAGGCTTAAATATTTTCCATCTGCTTTCTCTATGTTAAGACTGTATCTTGGTGCTATTCCCATGATGATCTGATTCCTTGTCTTGTCTCCCAATTTTACAATTCATTCCTTTATGCAAAAATATTCATCAAGCACCTCCTGTGTGTCAGGCATTGTACTGGGGATTCCACAGTGAGACTGAAAAACCCAGAGCCTAACCTCATGAAGCTCAGAGTCTAATAGGGTGCCTAGAATGTGCTTTACACTGGTGAATGTTACACCCAAGCTTGAGGAGAATCTGAATTCTGCTGTAGTGGGATGGAACATTCTATAAATGTCAACAGATTGAGTTCACTGATAGTGCTATTCGGATAAGCTATTGAGTATCTTTATTGATTTTTCTGCCTTTTTGATTTATCAGTTACTGACAGAGCGGTGTTAAGTCTTCAACTTTCATAATGGATGCACCTATATTTCCTCCAGTAATGCATCACAATTACCATTGAAGCGTTCCTATCAGTTTGTATACTAGGCTAAGCAGATCTCAATGTCTGTCTGGATTTGTCTGTTTATACAGATTTCAGGGTGGGAATTTGCTCTGCAAATTCAGTTTTTAATGAGTAAAGAAGAGTCACTGATTTTCAGGTAACCCATCTTTGCTGCTGTTGTGGTGACAAGATCGATGACTTCCAAGCACTATACATAACTGGAACTGAAACTAGAAGCCACAAATTGGTCTTGACTCCCTTTTCTAGTCAGAATGGAGAGTATACTCTCCAAGCAGTGGCTGCACTCCCTGCACTGAAGACCTGTTAGTCTGCTCTAGCAGTGAAACCACACCTGGCAAAACAGATGGAGCTACTAACTGGTTGAGTCTGCAGTAACCTACAGTCTTTCTCTAAGATACACCCAGGGTTTGCAGAGGTCAGAGTGGCAAATTAAACAGAGCTATGTTAAGCCCTCTGCTGTCTTCCCTGAGATAAGAAATTATTTTTGTTTGGCAATTTTGGCCTGGGTGGGGGAAGGCACCATTTCCCACGTTTCTATTTGGTTTTCTGCACCAAATAGCTTTTACTTTAGAGATGAGGGCCTGATGGAAGGTTAACTTCAACTGCCAAGTACATGTACTTCATTAGGTATTCAGGGACTGAGAAAATCATCATTGCGAGGTTAGGTGAGTCTGTTGGCCCACTGTGATTTGGACTTCAGGCTTAGACCCTCATCTTGGTTATTTCCTTTCCTGCTGTGTACACCACTTGGGCACGTGATTAGAGGTCTCTTGAGGGGCAGACTGGAGATACTGTCATGATACATACTTGGACTGCTACTGCAGGGTCCTTCCTTCTAGTAACCCAGCCGCTTCTTTGGTCAGTGATTTCTGGATCTAAAAATTGGTTCAGCTCTGGGAAATAAGGAAAGACTCATGCTTTTCACCAGGCTAACTGTCCTCAGCCTCCACTCCTCTGTTCTTAACTCTTTAATTTTAAAAATTATCGATGTTGAACAACACCCTCACTGATTGTCTTGGCAGCCAGGAGAAGAGGTGGGGACAGCTCCAGAGGGGTCAGATGGTCGCCCCGTTGGCGAGAGGCCCATGAGCAGCTTCCAGGACTTTGAGTGCTCCAGCCCTTCCCAGAGCTAGAGGCGGGCCGCCTCTGCTCACCCAGCCGGGTGGAGGGGTAGAGTCATGATGGGCAGTCATCCAGATGTCCTGCCACAGGTTTAGGATCCCTGGCTCTTCTCCTCAGGGCCCTGCCCCTCCCAGCAGGCCTGCTTGGACAGCCCTGCTGTTCTATTGTGGCTGCCCTTTCACTACTGATAGACAGCCTCTTTCAGACACTACCACACCAAGGCTCTCTGCTTTTCATTGTTAGGTATTAAGGGCTTACTATTTTCAGATGCTCATTATCCTTATGAAGGATGAAAATACAACTTAGTAATAATCCTGTATTTTCCAAATGCCTGCATCATGGCTTCTTTCACAGTATTTTCCTCCACAAGAATGTTTTCCAAGGTTGCCATCAGCGAAGTCCTTAGCAACTGAATGGCCACACTGTGGACCCATTGGTGCCAATCTACTAATCAGGACAGCACCTTCTGGCTGTCACACAGTAAATGAGCCAGGCCCAAATCTCAAGTTACCCCTGTTTTCTCTTAGTACCCCCCAATACCTCTAGCTGTAGATGTGGTCTTCTAAGACGCAGATACCAAGATGGGATTAGATATGAAAATAATCCATTATTAGAAATGCCTGTGTGAAAGGAAATAGGAAAGGGGCAGGAGAGGGCTGGGAAAGCAGTCAACTGTAATGCAAGTGTGACCACCCCCCGCCCCCGAACGGGAGAAAGAGAGGTCAGGAGAAAGCGGGAAGCAGCCCAGGCTGGCAGCCACCTAAGCAAAGTCTGGCAAAGTTACCGACAACGGGGGTAACTGTGTTTCCCAGGAATATGACTGCCTCGGTATCCCCCTGCATCTGACCATGCGGTAGGAACAGTGGGAGGTGTGGTCTTGATGAAAAGCAGTGATGGACTTCGAAGCCTAACACCAAGGGTCCTCAGTCAATGAACTTCCCTGTGCTGGGAAGTCTGTGAGATACATTCTCTGGGTGGACACACTGACTGCTTTTCTTAAGGGCATTTTAGTTTCTCAACTGAAGAACCCCCCAATTTCCTATGCTGTGAGGAGTAATCCTGGCTGCTGGTTTTCTGGGAGTAGAGCAAGGGGAAGACAGCTGAGAAAATGAGGACAAATACTGGATTTTGTGAAAACTACATTAGTCATGGACCATTAAATGTAAGACATTTGCAATTCCATTTATAAAATTATTATACACATTGGAAATCCTTTAAAAATTATAAAGTCATACTACAATAATGTTAAGGTTCATTCTAGATTTTGATTCTTTATTTTACTAACTTCAAAATAAACTAGTATTTAAAAATGATTTTATCAAAGGCACACAGTCTCTTATTCCATCACATCCAAATCACTGGAATACTCACAAGTTCTTGGTCTTCCCAAAGAGCTGGTTTTATCTGATTATATAATCAGTGGTCACATGCTAGAAAACTGCAGCTTGGAAAGATATACTAAAGCTACAGCTAAACTGAAGACTCCACTAGAAATTACGCCCCTTCCCTGCCTCCCCCAGTCTCACACACACAATTAATTCTACTCCTATTATGAAAGGGCTGTTTTGTTTTATTTTTGAAACTAGTCAGTTCTTAGCGTTGCAAGCAGTATCATACGTCACCTATATTCATGTCTTAATCTGGACTTCCCTGGTGGCTCAGATGGTAAAGCGTCCAGTCTACAATACGGGAGATCTGGGTTTGATCCCTCGGTTGGGAAGATCCCATGGAGAAGGAAATGGCAAGCCACTCCAGGACTACTGCCTGGAAAATCCCATGGACAGAGGAGCCTGGTAGGCTACAGTCCACGGGGTCACAAAGAGTCAGACACGACTGAGCAACTTCACTCACAATCTGTTTGTTTGTAAAAGTCACCTTCCAACAGAAGACTGAAACAACAGGTAAGAATAAGAAATTTCAGGGTATATTTACACACCTGAAATCAAACATACTTATATTTTTTTTTAATGTCCCTTTCCTTTATCCCAAGTAGAAAAGAGGCTCTATTAGCCACCTCAATTCAATTCAGTCACTCAGTTGTGTCTGATTCTTTGTGACCCCATGGACTGCAACATGCCAGGCCTCCCTGTCCATCACCAACTCCTGAAGTTGACTCAAACTCATGTCCATTGAGTCGGTGATGCCATCCAATCATCTCATCCTCTGTCGTCCCCTTCTCCTGCCTTCAATCTTTCCCAGAATCAGGGTCTTTTCAAATGAGTCAGTTCTTCGCATCAGGTGGCCAAAGTATTAGCCACCTATTTTTCTAAATAATGGTAACTGCTAAAGAACATATAAAACTAAAAGCTCAAAAAATCACTCTATTGAATGTTTACAAGAGAAAACCCTAAGAAAACAGTTAATTACAACTTGTAGATATGCCTTACTTCTCAAGGAAGGCAATTTTAACAATTAACACAGCGCTCTGCATGCTTAAGTGTCATGCGCCCCCTGGTGGACAACGTTGTTATTACAGTATCTTTACATATAAAATTTGTTTTAACTTTTCTCTGATTTGAAGTTACATTTGTCTCCAAATTAACCATTCTGATCTTTGGGGAGAACACAAATCTGGTGACATCTGTGATAGAATACCTAATGTTGATTCTACAGACCATTTTCAACAAATTGAACCTTCCTGAAAATGCCTTAAGATATAAGAACAAATTATAAGGATTTGGATTTTGGCAAATTGTCTATGAATTGATTTTTTTAATAGACTGACCAAGAGTCCTGCAGAGAACACTTGAGGTGGACCAAATATTGTCCTAAAGAATGTTGTTTTCTGTTTCTACACCCCCTTCCTTGTGCCTCACACCACCAGCCCATCTTGTTGGCTTTAGGAACAGAATCTCCTGTGCTCTAACCATCTGATTGACAGACACATGTGTTGGCAAGAGGTTTTCTTGAAGGGTCCGAGTTGTCTGGATGTAGTGGAAAACAAAGGAGAGGACACTGAGGGAAAATTATAAACAGAGAGAAATAGGGGTGCTACAGTCTGACTGTCCCTCTCCCAAACTCATATACTGAAATCTTAATGCCTGATGTGGTGGTGTCAGGAGATGGGGGCCTTTGGGAGATGCTTAGCTTATGAGGGTGGAGCCCTCATGCACAGGCTTAATGCTCTTATGAAATAGCCCCCCCAGATCTCCTTCACCCCTTGCACCATGTGAGGACACAACAAGGGGGTGTCATCTATGAACCAGAAAGCGAGCCCTCAGCAAACACTGAATCTGCTGCCATCATCATCCTGGTCATCTCAGCCTCCAGAACTGTGACAGATAAATTTCTGCTGCTTAAAATCCACTCATTTTGTGTGTGTGTGTGTGTTTGTTTTTTTTTTTAATAGCAGCCCAGACTGAGATAAGGGATCATTGATTTCATAATTCTAAATGTGTCAGGACTAGGACTTCCACTTTGCAGTAGAGCGGGCCGTAGGAAAATAGCAAAACTTGGTGATAAAAACATTATAGTAACTCTTGTCACAAGACAGGCTGTCTTGCACATCTTTCTCTGAGGGATATAAATTCCCCAAATCTTTTTATTTTTCCTTCAAATTGTGCTCTGCCATAGAACCTATTGAAATGCCTGCTAAAAATACTAGTGTTCAGGGCTTACCCTAGACCTACGAAATGAGGATCTCTTAGAGTAAACCCCAAAACGTAAACTTTCAATACATTATCCATGTGATTCTTAAAGAGTTTGAAAGTTAAAGAACACAACTTGATAGACTGGCTAGCAGCTAAGGATGTGGCAGTGCTTGTCAGTAAAGGGATGCTGGGAAGCAGAGGAGCTAATCTTCTTTCCTGTGTGTGGCACAGTGTCATGGGTACTAAGCTTGACTTGGCCTAAGGAAGCTAACCTAGGAAAGAAGGCACGCATTGCCAAATGTTAGTCATGACAGTAAAGCACTGAAAGATTGCTCAGCATACTGCTCGGGAACCATCTGTGGGGCTGCACAGTGGAGGTCATCAAGCTCTGATAAAGAGCATAGTGCATCCTCAGCTCCATAACCTACCTAAGTGAGATTAATGAAGCAACCCAGAGGGCCAGGTCAGAACCTGAGAACTAGCTAGTGCTCATCAGAGGTGAAACAGCCTAATTAGCCTTGACATTTAGTTGTTTGGTACTCTTAAAACAGATTCTAGCTTTCGAGGGAAAGGCTGCAGATCTTTGTGGGACACACCTGAAAATTCTTGGAACATGACGGAGGCTCTAGGTTCTGTTTCCCAGAGAAGGCGATGGCACCCTACTCCAGTACTCTTGCCTGGAAAATCCCATGGACAGAGGAGCCTGGTAGGCTGCGGTCCATGGGGTTGCGAAGAGTCGGACATGACTGAGCAACTTCCCTTTCACTTTTCACTTTCATGCACTGGAGAAGGAAATGGCAACCCACTCCAGTGTTTTTGCCTGGAGAAATCCCAGGGACGCCGGAGCCTCGTGGGCTGCCGTCTATAGGGTCGCACAGAGTTGGACACGACTGAAGTGACTTAGCAGCAGCAGGTTCTGTTTCCAGTGGATGCAAACAAAAGAGGCTTGAAAATGTATAACCCAGCTGGCTCAAGAGGAGTAAAGGTTCTACACTTTTATGTGAAGCATTAAATCCCTACAGAGGTCCCTGCTCTCTGGACTGGTACATAAAACCACAGAATTCTACCAGAGCTTTAAGAAGGTACCAGAAAATTCACAACTTGTATGACAGCAGAGCTTAGTAAGTCAGACTGCACATCTCTGGGCTTTGCCCTCACCCCTGTTCCTTCAAGTGGATCAAGGTTAATTTCACAACAGACTTGCTTCAATGAAATTATACTTCTCTTTTATCAAAGGAAGGAAGGAAGGGAACTAACATGCAGCTCACTCTGTCAGGCACTATGTGTACTGGTTTTATATATCTCTAGTAGCCTTCATGACAAAAGCAGCATTCATGCTTTTGTTGCTCACAAGCAAACTTGCAATTTGAAGTTACTAAAAATCATTATTCAAACTGAGAAACATCAGTTTCTTAAGTATGCATGTATAGGTTACTCCAAAAGACTAAGCAATCTACAACAAGGATAAAGTGTTTGTAAATTTACAAACAAAAACAACTAGTTTAAACCCTTTTCTCTGATTATCAACCTAATATTAACATAAAACCAAAATGTTTGCGTTACACAAATGGTACATCTGATCCTCACAAATATTGCTTTTTATATAAAGAATAAGATAATATCTCTTCTGTCCTTGGGAAAGAGAAATTTCTTGACTGGATGCAAGATTGTAGGATCCCAAGTTTTTTTGCTTAGCAGTTGGCTACTTCCAACTCCCCTCATAGCTCAGTTGGAAAAGAATCTGCCCACAATGCAGGAGACCCCCAGTTCAATTCCTGGGTGGGGAATATCCACTGGAGAAGGGTAGGCTATCCACTCTAGTGTTCTTGGGCTTCCCTTTGTTCAGCTTCCTTTGCTCAGCTGCTAAAGAATCCACCTGTAATGCGAGAGACCTGGGTTTGATCCCTGCGTTGGGAAGATCTCCTGGAGAAGGGAAAGGCTACTCACTCCAGTATTCTGACCTGGAGAATTCAGAGTCAGAACCGACTGAGTGACTTTCATTTTCACTGGCTACTTCTAGTACCAGCTCCTGGCTAGATTCCTAATCCAGCCTATTTAGACAAACCCCTCCTGAATTCCACTGTGTAAGAAAACCAGAATATGCAGGGTACCTACCCAGAGAATAGAGAGCATCAGTTCCTTAAGAGCCTGAACTTTCACTATCTTTCCTTTCTGCATAGTATGCGGCCCCATTCTTGGTTCTTCTAACATTTTTTTTTTTTTGAAGAGAAATATAATTCTCTGTTTCTTAGAGAATGACATTTTCAAGAATAATAATTCATCCAGGGAAATAAATGTATTGTTTGTGAACATGAGTATGTCACAGTCTGAGGCAGCAATGAAAAAACTGATGAAACCCTTCCTAGATATGCTGCCGAGTCTTCGCTCATGTCACTCCAGCACTCTGTTGCTAACTTCCATAATGCTAGATGCCCTCATTTCCTGAGCTAGGACTAGGGGTGGGTTATCTAGAAGAAGGACGCCAGAAGGTTTTATATTCTGTAGGCAGTACTTGATATTTTATATTCTGTAGGCAGTAGTAAAATTCTACCAACAGTTAAGAAACATAAACTTAAAACAGTCCTTGCCGCAATTTCTAAATACCACAAGATGGAGCTATGACTCTATGGCAGAGGAAAAAAAACTTGGCCACTTTTCCAACAATAAAAAACAAGAACAAACAAAAAAAATCATATTATTTTCCTGACTTTCTAAAACACAGTCACAATGGTATTTCTGGATTGTACACAAGAGGTTTGCAAAAAGTTACTTTATCCCTAAATTCATTAACAAAGGTAAACGATTTTTCTATACCTTTCACTAAAGGTTTGCAGTTATTCAGAGTACTCTCCATAAATGTCCAGGAATACAGCAGGCACTTAGCGCCTTACCACAGGTACTAAAACACACATTACTTCTGATCAGCAGTATCACAGAGCTGTTGGTACAGCAGAGTTAAATGGCATGGGTTTAAAAGTAAGAAAATTTGAATCCATATTTCCAGATGTGTGAAACTGAGTAAATCATTCAAACCCTTTAAGTTTAGAATCACATATATTAAAAAACAATATTAAATTTTATAACATGGGGTTTGTTGCAAGACAGAAATAATGTGTATGAAATTAATTTGCATATTATATACATATGTTTAATTAAAGACAAATTATTATTAAGAGTAATGTTAAGTCCTGCCAATTTAGTTGAGTATTGTATCTTCATCTTCATGCACAGTACCCTTGATTTATTTACAAGGTTTTCATGTTTCTCTGAGTATTCTTGCAATAAAAACAGCAAGAGTTCAACGTAAGTCATGTTATGGGCCTCCTCTACATTTTCAAAATATTTGAATGAATGAAATGCAAATGAATACGCTCTGTAAAGTATAAAACATAAATTCATTTATCAGGGATTAAAATTAGGAGATCCAATCAGTCCATCCTAAAGGAAATTGGTCCTGAATATTCACTGGAAGGACTGATGCCGAAGCTGAAACTCCAATCCTTTGGCCACCTGATGCAAAGAACTGACTCATTAGAAAAGACCCTGATGCTGGGAAAGATTGAAGGCGGGAAAAAGGGGATGGCAGAGGGATGAGATGGTTGGATGGTATCACTGACTCAATTGTCATGACTTTGAGTAAACTCTGGGAGTTGGTGATGGATGGAGAAGCCTGGTGTGCTGCAGTCCATGGGGTCACAAAGAGTCGGACATGACTGAGCTACTGAACTGAACTGAAAATTAGCTCTCAAAGGAAAAACAATGTCTCTAGGCAACCAACAAACGAAGTAGGTAAAGCAGCCCAGTAAGGTAATTGAATGGGTTCTTTATTAGATTTTATACATAGTGAGTGAGTGAGTCAGTGAGTCAGTGAGTGAGTGTGTGTGTGTATGTTTCCTAGAGGAACTAGGATGGAACTGATGGGTATGAAGAGAGCTATTTCCAGTTCGCGCTAGTGGTAAAGAATCCTTCTGACAATGCAGAAGACATGAAGAGACGTGGTTCAATCCCTGGGTCAGGAAGATTCCCTGGAAGAAGAAATGGAACCCACTCCAGTATTCTTGCCTGGAGAATCCCATGGACAGAAGAGTCTGGCAGGCTACAGTTCATAGGGTCACAAAGAGCTGGATATGAGTGAAGCAATTTAGCATACAGCACACAGGCACTTTTAGATTGCAAGGAATAGACACACCCAAGTTCTGCCCCCCACCTCCAGCCTGACCACTGAGATCCTTTCACTTCCATTTTGTTTGTACTTGCAACAGAATCTCTGTTCAAGTTTATAAGGAGAGATCAAGGCTGCATGTATAGGATTCCTTACATCCTAGGAAAAGCTCCACTGAACAAAGTATTTTATTTGGACCTTTAAAATTTTTGTAGAAGCTGCCTGGGGGCAGGAAATATACACAGTTTCCTTCAACTATTCCTTTTATTTAACCATCTTTTACTCACCACTGGCATCTGTTCATAGACTCAAATAGAAGACAGTCTGTCTACAACAAAGCAAATATAAGTAATTGATCTTTTATCAGTTTTTACTCAACTTATGAAACATACATATATATAGTTGCTTCCATATCTGAAGGACTTCCACAATTTTTTTTTCCATTTTCTCTTTGAGAGAAACAATTTGCTTTTCTAGTTGATCATTTACTTCGAGTTGTGTCTCCTAATGAGTTTTTCATTCATCACCTGAGTGAAAAGAGGGGCAGGATCAAGATCACCTCACCATCTCTCATTATTCATGAAAACAACATTAATCAGCTCAGCCTGACTCTGTCACTATACTGGGCTTTATTAGTAACACAGATGCACCAGAGTGAACTAACGTCTAAGGAAGGACTCTCTGTTAGACAGGATCTGTGTAGATGGCAGACTCACAGGTTCCCACCAGCCTGGACCTCACAGTCATTATACTGTGATTCGTAGTCTGCTCACTCTCTGCCCTGTTTTGTTCTTTGAGTTCTTTGTGTATATTTATATGGAATTCTATTAGAGGAAATATCAGCAACACGTTTCTTTCCTCAGAAACTGAAATAGCTATAATTTGGTTGGCCGAAAAAGTTTGGGTTTTTCCATAAGATGTTATGGAAAACGCGAACAAACTTTTGGCCAAACCCAGTGTTACAGCCTAAAAGTACTAGCCTCTCATCCAATGTAATATTCATTTCTTTTTCTTTGCAAAAGAATTCTGAGTCCATTTAACAACTACAAATTATGTGTTTGCTGTGTTAAAAGCACACAATGCCTTTTATATATTAACAGATTCAATCCTTATTTACAAACATTTAGTTATCCATTTAACAGATAAGGAAAACAGGCTTAGAGATGTCAAATAACATTATTAAGGTGACAAAGCTAATAAATGGGGAACTGGGGTTTCAACCCAGTTTGTTCTGACTTGAAAGTGTGTCCTCTTAACCTCTGTGCTATGGTAACACTACTTATATATCTGGCTATCTGTTCGTCTTTTCTTAACTGTAAGCAGTTTTCTTTAAATTCCTTTGGCTACTACGGCCAAAACATCTATCTGTCCTATTGCTTCTAGGCAGAGGAGGAGGATACACAGCCTAGAATCAAAAGCTCCTTTTCATGATGTCTATCTTCTTTGTGAATTGTATCTTTTACCATTAAAAATATTCATCCTAATTTCATTTAAAATATACAAATTTTTAAAAAATTAAAAAAATACACCAAAGACTTTAAAAATAAGACATGAATGAGATTTAAAATTTTTCAAGAAAATATTAAATACTTAAAAGAAAAAATAAAAGTACACACATACATACACAAAGCTCCTTTTCAGCTTTAAGGCTCAAAGCTAATTTTTTTTTGTTTTTGAGTCTGCAAAGTCACACTTTGTAAAAGAGAGAAAAAAATAGTTTGTTTCTAAACTTTAAATGTTCTTTACATATATGAGGCAATTTCTGCTACACAACAGTTGATGGAGGAGTCTAAGCAGCAAGACATTAGCTCACATCACTGCCAATGTCTTCAACCCTGCACAACCCTGCCCTCACCCTCATCTCTAAGCAAATGTAGTCTACAAGGAAAGGGGGCAGGAATGTCCTCCCATACCCAAGTCCAAAGTCATTAATCCAAATACTCAACAAGTGGATAGAGGTCCACAAGACCAGAAATTAACAACTTTTTGCTTTCTTGCTACATAACAGTATTGCCACCCTCACCTCCAATCTGGTCAATTTCCTACTATCAACTGTTTTATTTTTCTGAAAAAAAAAAAAAAAAAAGCACCCTGAATTTTATTTTTCCTACCACATTTTGTTCTGTGACAAGCCAAAAGTATTGAATATACTGAGGTTTGCAATGTTTTTGCAAAATTTCTTGCAAAATAAGTTTTCATCTGTCTTTAAAATGCAATACTATTTAAATTATGCTCTCGACTGGGAATAAGATTAACAATTCAAAATGGCAAATTTTGGAAATAATCTTGATTCTAAGGAATGTCCAGAGCCATCTGAAAACATCCTAGATAAGAGATGTGGTGGTCATTAGACAATCACAACAAACATGACTCCAAAAAGATGATCCATGATCTTGAGCACAACAGCAGCCAACCTATCAAGGCCTAAAATGAACCCATAACAAGTCATTATTAAAATACAGATTATGAGGATAAAGGTTAGCAGAAACACAAGCACTGTACTTTGGAGGGGAAAAATCAAACTGCTTTGTAATCTCAAGAGGGATCTTGGCTAGAATCACTACAGTGAAAAGCAAAATCACACCAAAAATTGAAAAATACTGGAAATTTGATTTATGGTCAAAATTGAAGTTAAAGGAGGAAGTTCATAAAGCAAGACAGTATTAGGTGGAGGCCTACCTTTCCAATATGAACTTTTTCCCCCTAAGAGAGATAAAATGTTAACAAACAAAGCCTAACTAAACAACAATGCCAAATATTTTAATTGTTAAAAGAACATACTACTACTAAGTCACTTCAGTTGTGTCCGACTCTGTGCAACCCCATAGACAGCAGCCCACTTGGCTCCCCCGTCTCTGGGATTCTCCAGGCAAGAACACTGGAGTGGGTTGCCATTTCCTTCTCCAATGCATGAAAGGGAAAAGGGAAAGTGAAGAGTCGCTCAGTCATGCCCAACTCTTAGCGACACCATGGACTGCAGCCTACCAGGCTCCTCCGTCCATGGGATTTTCCAGGCAAGAATACCGGAGTGGGTTGTCATTGCATGTCTGTGCTGTTCACTATATTTATTACAGTGATAGAGTTATATTAACTTGAAAAAAACTCTGTAAAATAAGAAAATGTTAACAAGGAAAGGAAAGAGCTTACTATGTGGCACTATACAAGGCAGGAGGGATACAAAACTAAAATAGACATAGTCTCTGCTGTCAATCAGCAGGAGGGCAGTTAGGAAGCATAGAGAGTAGAGAGACATACAGCCAGAATATTTG
Organism: Nanger dama; assembly: GCA_917880005.1. Lineage (NCBI taxonomy): Eukaryota > Metazoa > Chordata > Mammalia > Artiodactyla > Bovidae > Nanger > Nanger dama. The sequence goes on along the minus strand of CAKJTW010000005.1, from coordinate 25,244,082 downwards.
TGAGAGTCTTTGGTTAATTGGATGTACTGGAACACAGAGAAGGACATCCAACCTGGAAGGTGGCAGAAGGGAATGAGAAATGAGATCAACATGGAAGAGGGTCAGAAAATGCTTCTTGAGGGAAATGACATCTATTCTAAGCCAGAGAATAAGAATATTCAAACAGTGAGAATTACATGAATAAAAATACCAATATGTCCCAAGGGGAAGTATGGTGTAAAGAGTATTTCCTTTGGGTAAAGTTGTCCCCCAGCCAAATTTTCAAAAGACTCCATAAGGAAAAACATCTCCAAAGAAGGACTAGTGGGTTTAAGTCATGTCTCCACCATTTACTAGTGTCTTTCTGTGATCCTGAGCAAGTTACCTTTCCCATGCCTCAATTTCTCATCTTTAAGATGAGGATAATTAAAGTTCCTACCCTCTTGGGTATTGAGAGGATTAATTAAACATGTGAAATTCTTAAGACAGTGCAGCACACACAGAAATTGCTATAGAAGTTAGTTGGTTTTGTTATCATTTTTATCATTAGAAATTTGCTGCAAAATTATTTCCCCAAAGGTAGTACTACATTGCTATCAGTACAGTATAACATTCCTATTTCACTTAAAACAAACAAACAAACAAAAACCCTACTATTCTGATAGGCAACACATTTCTTTAACTTAAAAACAATTTGGGTCCTTTTCCATATTTATGAGTTGTCTCTATGTCCTACTTGTATTTATCTACTGGGACTTAAGTGTTTTCTAACTGAAACTGCAGAGAATACAAGCCAAGAAGGGAGATCTCAGAAGAAACCAACTCTTCCAGTATCATGATCCTGGATTTCCAGTATCTAGAACTGTGAGAAAATAAACCAGTCTGCAGTACTTTGCTATGGAAGCTTTACCAAACTGGTACACTTATCTATTCTGTTCTACTGATTTGTTTCTAGTTTTAGTCATTATAGCTTTATTTTATTTTACAGGAGTCCCCCAACCCTGTGCCAACTACAGATTGGCACTTACCAAGAGCATTGCAAACGACAGAAGAACAAAGGCATTTGCCATCTGCCTCTACGGAGATTGAACCCCATGCTGAAATAGCTGTTGACCTTCATTCAACAAGCCCTGAGGGAGTTCAGATTGGAGTGAGGCACTCTGTGCTCCAGGGAATCTTGTGGGACAGGTCTTTAGATAGTTGGATGTTTTTAGGAACAGATTTTATGATCTCAATCCTTGCATCTCCTCATATCTAGAGAAGCACTAAATCCCTTCGTGGTGACATCAGATCCTCATGACTAACAAAAACCTTTTGTAAAATGAGTGCTTCATGGCACTGAACTTCCCTTTACCAAAACCTTGTATGTTGACTTTCCCCCACTGCTGCTTTGGATCAGTCTCTCAGAGCTATCTGAGATGCTGCCTCCTGGGCTGCAGTCCTCATTTTGCCCCAAATAAAACTTAACTCACAACTTTCAAGTTGTACACCTTTTTTCAGTTGACACCCACTATACAAATTCTTATCAGTTATCCATGTCTATTTATGCACCTAATTAACTTTAGAGTCAGTTATTGAAGTTAAGAAAAAACAGCTCGTTGTTTTAATAAGAGTAAATTAATTTGATGAGAATAAGCACATTTATAACATCCAATTCTCTGACATAGAAAAAAGTCTATATCCTTATAAAACCTTATTAATAACTTCTCCAATTACATTTTATTTTAGGGTTTCTCTCCAGTATTAAATTTCTCATGTTAAATAAGTGAGAATTCTTGCTAAATGGCTATAATGGCTCATTATAGTCACAGTCTTCTTTTTCTCTTCATATGGATACTGAATATTTCTTATCAAAGATATTATCAGATATTTGATGATTTAGGCTGGAACTGTTGTGAAATAGTAGAAAACTATTTTCCAACTGGTTACTGCTACACAAAATGTTTTCAATAAAAATTTATTCCACTATTGTATTCAACCATTTTCTAATTTTTCACTAATGTACTAGTTTTTCCACTGATCCTCTGGAAAGTTATAGATATCAAATTATAAAAGTGTAAAATTATAATAATTTTATATATTCCTATCTAATAGCTGTAACTCTTATTTCTGTTTCATATTTTATTGTTTGACTGGAACCTTCAGTTCTGTTGCTCAGTAACATCCGACTCTTTGCAACCCCACGAACCACAGCACGCCAAGCCTCTCTGTCCATCACCAACACCCAGAGTCCACCCAAACCCATGTCCACTGAGTCAGTGATGCCATCCAACCATCTCATCCTGTGTCGTCCCCTTCTCCTCCTGCCCTCAATCTTTCCCAGCATCAGGGTCTTTTCATAGGAGTCAGCTCTTCGAATCAGGTGACAAAAGTATTGGAGTTTCAGCTTCAACATCAGTCCTTCCAGGACACCTTCCAGAACACCCAGGACTGATTTCCTTTATGATGGACTGGTTGAATCTCCTTGCAGTCCAAGGGACTCTAGTCTTCTCTAACACCATTAAATTTAACACCATTAAATTTTAATGGTGGCAGGTGGCATCTTTGCTTTTTTCCCAGGAATGAGGATGCCTCTAGCATTTCATCATTATGTATTATGCCTGATCAAGATAAACAGAAATATCTTTTAATAAGGAAGATATTTATTAAAAATATATTTTAGCATTTATTGAGATGAGTTGTAAAAACTTTTTGATTTACCAATATTTTACTTAATAACCAAAGAGTTTTAAACTAGAAACCAGCCTATAAATGAAGACGAAAAAGGAGTTCAAAGGAGAGGTCTGGGATGGAGATATGTCTGTGTGTTGTACACAGATGGCATTGAATACCATATGACCAGAGGAGGTCCCCTAAGTAATGAGAGCATACATCAGAGAAAAGTCAGAGAACAGAGGCACTCCAAGTTTTTAGAACTCATGAAGATGAAGAGAAGTGAGGAGTAGCCAGTAGATATGAAGATAACCAAGGGAATGTGGCATCCCAGAAGACAAGCAAAGGGTTTCAAGGATGAAGATGATCAGCTGTGGCAAGGCTGTTAACAAGTCAAGATGAGGACTGAGAGGTGACACTGGATTTTGCAAATTGACAGTCATTGATGACCTTGCTAAGAACAGTTTCAGGAGATTAGAGGTGAAACTTCTGATTGGAATGACGAAGTCCAAAAGAGAATGAGAAAACTGTGTTTGTGCTGGGCAAATTCAGCCCATTTTTATGCCTAGATTATCAATGTCCCAGAGCCTCAGTAAATCAAGGTTCTCTTCTCCAGATGAAAAAAACTTGAGAAGCAAATTTAAGAAACTTCAGTGGAAAGAAGTAGAAGCTGAGTTTGGGCTCTGATGCCAAAATGCCTGGATCTAAATTCCCGATCTGTCTGTCCCCACCTCTGCAGCCTTGAGAAAGCCATTGAAAATCCCCAAGTCTGTTTTTCATCTATAAAATGAGGTGATACATTTTTTAAAGGGTAGTTGTGAGGTTTTAATTTTTAAAAATGTACTCAAACTCCCTACACCAATATGACTCTTCTCACTTTTTAAGTCTCCTGGATATCTTTTTTCCTGTTCCTTGCCTTGTGGCCAAGTTTTAAGATGGTGAAATTCAAATTTACTTCAAACAAACCACTTTTTTGCATATAGTTTCCTATGAATCCTAAAGGGCTTCAAAGGGCCACTAAAATATGTGAATCCCTTTGAAGTTCATTGTGTTGGCCATTTTGCCTAAAAATTAATCCTGTCACAAACCAAGTAGATTAAATGATTAAATAGGAACAAACAGGTAAGAGTGGAAATTTAAAAATAAATTGAAGAGTTTTGCTATACATGGAGCAGTGAAAGGGAATAACAGTAGAAAGCGAAATGTGAGGCCAAAGGAGGGTTGCTATTTGTTTTTAGATAAAATAAAGTTGGCATGTCTGCGTGCTGCTGGAATGAGCCAATGGAGCAGCGAAAACAGATGGTGCAGGAAAGAAAGATGATCAGTTGTTGTTCTATCCTGGAGGAGGTGAGGGTAAACCAGATCTGCTGCACAAGTGGAGGGATTAACCTTAAATAAGAGGAACACAGAACACACAGAGAAACAGGAGGGAAGGAAGACGAGGTGTAAAGATGCAGGTAAATGGGTAGCCTTCTCAGTAGAAACACTTGGAAATTCTCTTCTGTTTCTTCTCTTTTTGGAAGAGAAAGGTAAGCTCATTAGCTGAGAGTGAGAATGGAGAGAGAGGTGACAAGATTTGAGAAGGGGGAAGTGTGAAAGAATTACCTAAACAGATGTATCACAGTCATCACTTGTGCATGTATTTCTTTTATAATGTTGAACAATAGTAAATTTATTTTGAAAACTCCTTTAATAATCTCATTGCCTTCAGGATAAAAGGGCTTTCCTCATAGCTCAGTTGGTAAAGAATTCACCTGCAATATGGGAGACCTGGGTTTAATCTCTGGGTCAGGAAGATCCGCTGGAGAAAGGATAGGCTATCCACTCCAGTATTCCGGCCTGGAGAATTCCATGGGGTCGCAAAGAGTTGGACGCAACTTTCATTTCACTTCACTTCTTCAGGATAAATAAAAATACATCAGCATCATATTAAAGATTATTCCTCCACTTCTTCATAAACCTTAATCTCATCTCCTGCCACGTTCTTGTCACAATCTATGTTCCATCTTCATCAGTTAGAGTTCTCAAAAGACATATTTAATGTTCCCTATGGCAGACTGGTAGGCTACAGTCCACAGGGTCGCAAAGAGTCGGACACGACTGAGCGACTTCACTCATGGTAGACTGCATTTTCCAAAGATGACTGCAAGAATCTATCTCATCTCACCTGACCTTGTGCAATGTGACCCTGACAAGTAGATTTTCTCCATCCTCTCAAATCTATGATTGTTTTGACCAATACAATACAGTGGAAATGACACTGTCAATTTCAGGAGTAGCCCTTAACTAGCCTGGCAGTTTCTGTCCTTGCTCCTTTTAGAATGCTTGCTTTTGGGTACAGCCTGTTGGAACCGGGTGCCATGTTATGAGAAGCAAAAGCTACACAGCCAAGAGCAGGCACTTCTGATGGGCTGTCCCAGCTGGGCTCCCAACCAACACCCAGGATGCGATGCCAGCCATGTGAGTGAATCATCTGGGATTGTCTAACCCCACTGCACTTACAGATGACTGAGTGCCAGACTACATTTGACTGCAGTCATACAAGAGACCCCAATTAGGGACATCCTAGATGAAGACAGTCAATCCACAGGCTTGTGAGAGAGATGTTATTTAGGGCCCCAGATCACAGGGTGATTGGTTGTGCAACAGCAGATAACCAGAACTGTTGAGCACTGACCAGGGAGACAGCAGTCATCTTGGAAATGGCAGTAGTGGTAGATACGTGATTTAGGATAAAGTCACAGTTCTGCCGCTCCCTGGCTATGTGATCTTAGCAAGTGACTTAAATTCCTGAACTTCATTTTTCCCTAAATGGAGATAATAATAGTCACCTCTGCTGACACAGTTCCTGGCCTTAGTTGATACTGAAGAAGGCATAAAGGTTTCCACCTTCCATCTTAGGCTTTAGCTTGGCCCACTGAGGAAAGAATTTTCTCGCCTATCATTTTACCTTTTCTCTTTATACCCACAAATCAGCTCTTCCCTGTGAGAAGAGCTGTTGGTAACTACAACTTGTTGGGCGTTCATTTTACCAGTGGCCAAAGTTATTGCACTGTGTGTGTACCTGTGAGCATGACCTGCTTTGTCTGTAATTAGCTGGATGAGGAAATTCCAGCCAGCCTTGACAGTGCAAATACTCAGTAAGTGTACTCAACAGTCTGCACCCATGGAGCCAGTTTCACTAAGGATATAGATAGGGAGGCAGAGGAAGCTACTTTAGCCTTGGGATAAAGTAATGTTCTCCAATCAAGCTCTAACAGAGCACTGGGCATTATGAAAAGTAGCATTATATTTGTCATATGGCTGCTAATCCATTTTGTTTACAGCTTCCCCAATAGAAGAGAGCAGCATGAACAAGTTTAAGAACAAAAGCCCAGCCCTATAACCCTAATAAGCTCCTACTGTTCTCTAGCATTCAGTTCAAGACTGCCCCTTCCCTCATGCAGGTTGTGTTTGGTTGCCCTTACCTGAGGTGCCATTTTTCCTTATGCAGAATTTACATTACTTGTCATTTTCATATTTTAATTTGACACTTCCTCCCAATAGTCAGTGAACCTCTTTAGAAAAGGGAAAAGAAAGGTCCTCCATTCAAAGTGTTGACATATGGCAGGATCTCAATCAATATTTGTATAACAAATTAACATCTTACATATATTACAAATTTTAAGGACATGGATGCTTGTGTATTTGGTGTGCCATATGAGTGCAATACTTGCCTGCCCCTCCCCCATTCTTCCAACACAAATAGTCAAAACCTAGATAAGGATTTTAAGGTTATACTTCAACTTTAGCAGTTAAGGTATAAAAGTTATTACTCAAATTATGTAGAAAACTTTGTGATAATTATTTATTTAAATAAATATTTATTAAGTTAATTATTAATATAATTAAATATAGTATATTGTAGATCTTAATATCAGATAGTTTAATAACTTTATCAATATTTATTATTTTATTATTTCCTTGATAATATATATAATTTATATATACTAAAAATATTTTTATCAAGGAAATAATGAATTGATTTCATAAAACAAAGGTTCTTCTAATTGAAGAATGAACATTTTGAACTCATAAGTTGATAAATAATTATAAAATAACAGGTTTGACATTCCAAAAATCAATTTTTAAAGCCTCTATATTAAATTATTATTAATGCTGCCAAAAAGCAACACTATAATTTGGGCACTATTATTCCAAATATGTAATGTACTATAGATATCTTAGTACAATGAACAGTAACTATATAGGAGTCATACCTAAAAATATTTACTTATATACCTTCATCATCAGTATTGAGTTTGGTTTCCAGTTCTGCAATCTTGTGTCTTATTTTAAGCACTGAGAGTTGCACTATATCCCTATTATTGAACACATTTAGTTGATTATGATTCAATTAAAAATAACATGAAAAGAATAACACATGGTAACTCACTGCTTCAGAAACACCATACTATGAAATATCACTCATTGATGGTCTGGTCGAGAAAAAGGAATCAAGAAAAAAATGCAGGCTTCTGATAATCTGGGTCCAGAAGGACACTCAAATGCACTAAAGGTCAAAACTCTCCATGTAACCCCTTAATACTCTTTATTCTTAAAGTTGACCCCAAAAAGTCTGACCATTTTTGTTTATCTGGTTTCTCAAAGCCCAACAAATGAGCTGCAAATTACTATAGAAAGGAATAGCTAGGACAACAGGTAACAACTGGCAACCTGATATAAACAGAAAAAAAAGAAGCACTAAAAAAAAATATGTACATACATAACACTACAGAGATAATCTATTTAGGACATCAATAAGCACAGTAGTTCTCAAAATATAATAGAATCATTTATTCAATACATATTTTTGAATGCCTATTATGTCAGAGGCATTGTGATATACCCAGTAAGAACAGCAATATGCAGCAGCCAACTTCCACTGAATGTTTATCACAAGCCAATGCTAAGTGCTTTACAAACATTTAGTCCTGGTAACAACCACATGATGTGTGAAATAAACATTTCTACTACAGTCTTAGATTTGAGAAAACTGCAGCTTAGAGGTTCATTAACTTGCCCAAGATCATGTAGCTGCTGAGTTTAGAGTGCTGTGATTTTAATTTGTGCAGGGTTTCTCTAAAGTACTGGTACCTATAGTCTACTGTTTCAGGGACTACAGAACCTGTCCTCAGAGGGCTTACAGCTTATTATCAGACCAAGAAATGACTGAGCAACTAAAAGAGTGTGTTTGGAACTGTTAAGAGAGGAAAGCAAAGAAAGCTATAAAGACCACTGCTTCCACACAGGCGGGTCTACCCTCCTGTGGCCTACTGGTGGGGACAGGGAACCTTAAAAATAAAACAAAAACTGCTTAAAATGTTCCAAAGTTTTAGTAAGAATACTTATATGGATTATTTTAAGAAGTATATATATATGAGGGGCTTCATTTTTACAAAATGTCACCAATTCTTAAGTGCTTCTCAAGGGATGAAACAGCAGAATAATAACTGAACAAAATGTCTGGCACCTGAAACAGAAACCCTGAACCTACTGGACCATCAAAAGCGCACACACATTTTAGTGTTAGAGCATATGCACACAGCACACGCCATTTGACTTGATCCTGAAGGCAGTTCGAAATCTGCCTCTTTGACACCCAATGTACGAGGTCAATGAATCTATAGTTTTCAGATGGCACCAGCTCTGCCCGAGTATCAGTGACCCTGCAGCTGTCACATCGGCCTCAGGGGCTTCGACCTTGAGCCCTGGACCCCCACAGACGCCGGCCTCCGCGCTGGCGGCGTGGCCGTGACCTCCACACCCGGCGGGAGCGCGCCGGTCCCCAACTCACCTCAGGTGCATTTCTTCCGATAACTCCAATTTAAGACGGTCGGTGCTCACACTGTCGAAGTCGTCGCCTCTTCCTTCCATCATAGCGTCAGTTCAGAGGCCACCCACGCCTTGCCCTCACACAGCTGACAACACTAGACCGGAGGGGACACTCAGAACCCGAGTGAGGGGGGCCTCTCACAGCCTCCCGGTCGCGGCCAGGCTCCCCCTTGTGACGTCACAGGGCGGCGCCCGTGGGGCTGGGTCGCCCAGTGCGGTCACAGGTGTTAAGAGGGCCAGTGCTGGAAGTTTCTAATTGAATTGATTAAACAGAACGTGATGTGGTGGCATATTAGACGGATAGGGTGTTCAGTGTCCAAAAGAACCGCCCTGAGTTGTGGGCCAAAGATAATTGGCGGCATTTGGGGGCATCAACTCAATTAAATGCAATTGAGGGCTTATTTTGTACAAAGTGATGTGTAAGAAGACACCAAGTAGGTTCACTGCCTTCAAAGAATCTACAGTTTAACTGAAAAGTGCAAAAGAACTCCCCTCATAGCATGTCAACAGTCACATGGCATGGCAAGTTTTGTACTCCTAACTTCTGTGCCCAGTCTGAGGCAGGTGGGGAGCAAGGTGCTGGCACCTCTCACTCACTCACCAGTGTCTGTCTGTCTTGGGGGCTCCTCTTCTTGGTCCTCAGCCACTGTTCTTAGTGCTCTCATAGACTGCGGAGGTGGGGATGAGAGTGAGCTGGCTGGTAGAGAGAGAGTCACATGTTTTCCCAAATCTGATTCACACATAAATCATAGCTTTTGAAATGTCAAAAGCTAAGAACCGATGGGTTTATTCTCTAGTTTGTCTATAGAACTCCTGCTCCTTTGGGTCAGGAGGGTCAGGAAGCCTCTCTGCCTCGAATGCTGCTTCCAGCATCACTACACGCTTCCATCTTCATGTAAAAACCCACTCCTCTGATGCACCATCTTGGGTGTGACACCATCTGCTTTTCCCTTTGCTTCACCCAGACTTACCAGTCACACCTGTCTACTGACTCTGACTAAAAGGTAATCTTTCCACTGTCAAGTCTTTTTTCACCCTTGAGTTTGCAACTCTCAGCACTTTAATTTCCACCCCACTTAGACAGTTACAGACTGAATCCTGTCATCAGTGTGGTTTTGGTTCAAAACCCTTAATTTAAAAATGGCTGTTGATCTGCAACAGCAACCCACAAACAAGTGAACAGTGTAGAATGAAGTGAAAGGGACAACTAGGTTTCTGTTGACAATCCAGCTTTGTTGACCTCTGCTCTAAGATAATTTTTTAAACTTCAGGCTCCATTAATTGTCATTCCATTTCTTAAATAAGGCAGAGACTGACTGAAAGCTATTTACTAATTCAACTTTATTTCCATTTCAACTAGAACATTATCCTTGGCCCTAGGAAAAGGCTCCAATTCTGTGTTCCTGAAATACAAGTCCATGAATACATTTGAGGCCAAGTAAATCAAAGACAGTTTATTCACAAAGTGCACTCTTTAGTTTCAAATAAAGTCTAATAAAGTAAATAGCAATTGGAGATTCAGAAATATCAGGAAGGACTATAGTATGAAAACCATCTTTTAAAATCAAGAAACAAAAATAAAATGCCATTAGCTATTTTAATTACATGTTCGTAGCTTACATGTCTGTGAATATCCTGTCTTCTACCAAAGTGGACATCATTATGCCATCCACAATGGAAAAATGCCTAAAGTCTTCACATTCTTTACCTGAATTATGAATAAAATATTTCTAATAATTTAATTCATTGGTTTTTAGTATATACAATTTTAATGACCGAATCCCAAAATAAAAATTATTTACCATACACAATAACTCAACTGTTTATATATTTTAGTTTTCACTAAATTTTAGCCTTCTGGAAAAACACAGTAGAAGTGATTACATTTTTGTCCAGTTGAGCTGATAATAATCACTTATTGTTACAATACCAACCACAGCCCCAAATTTCCTAGGCTCCTAATAGATCAGTAACAGTATAAATCTAGAAGACTTAATTCCAGAAGACTTAAAAATCTGTTTGTAATCATTTAAAATCAAAAGACTGTCCCATTTTCTAACAAAGAGATTAGCTATCAAATTATTTTATAGAAACTCATTTTAATTTACATGATTAGTCTATTCTTTGTTTTGAAAAAGTCTTTTAAATGTTATGCAAGAATTCTTTTCATTTAGGATCACAGTTTTTGTTTAGCTTACATACTGACAATTCTGACAAGCACCCTAAAAAAAAAAAATCCACAATTAGTGCAAAAGAGGAAACAACATTTTAAGTCATCCCTTCTCAGTACACACAGAACTGAGGTTATTAACTTCCAATTTTATGTATATGTGTATGTATATGATAATTTCCTACTTCACTTTCTGAAAGACAGCAAATACAAAAATAGTTTAACAATAGGTTTAATGAGGTTTATAGCACATCTATTATTAGTCTTATTTTAACTGCAAAAATATTTTAGCCACATTTAGAAAAAAATAAATTCACACAGAATGTTAACTATATTTCTAAAGATCAGATGCAAAATACTGATTCTTTTCCACAGAAGCAGAATACATGACATAAAGCTTATGAAATAGTCACTTTGTAGGAATGAATACATTTTAAAAATCCTGGTTAACCTGTGAGGATTACTACATCAGCGTATTTAACAAAATTGCATCCATTTATAAGGCTTTGGTATAGGCAATGCATAGGACTTCCATCACTTATCTTTCTTCTTTGCCCCGTTCTTCTCTGGTCCCTCTTTCTGCTCATCTTTCTCCCCTTTCAGGTTTGCATTTGCTCCTCCTCCTGGATTTTCCTCCTTAGAATTATCAATGATTTTATAGTCCTCAAGCAGTGTGTGTCCTGTTTGTTTTGCAGTTTTCTTCACCATTGCTTTGATGCCAATGTTGTCAATATTATAGGCAGTTACACCAACATTGATGGCAGAATCTACTGCATTGTGCGTAGCTTCTCCTGCAGTATGTCCATATCTTTAAAAGAAAGATTAGAGAAAGCACAACAAAATTACAAATATAAAACAAAGTCTTCTGAATTAATGTTAAATAGGTCACGTGATTAGTATGTTATCCTTGGAAGCAAAATCAAAGATTGTTTCAATTTAATTAATAACATAAAACACAGTAAAGAATAAAATCACACTGTGCCAACACTATTTTCTCCTTCAGTAAAAATAATATGAAAATAAACTGAGGCTGAGATTAATGCAATGAAGACTGTTTATGCTGAAGAACAGAATGTAAATTTTAATAAAGGTTGTTAATCAGTCATTCTTTCCTTTTTTGTCTCTTTCTGGAAATATAAATTTTAACTGAAACAACTATCAGTTCAGTTCAGTCACTCAGTCGTGTCTGACTCTTTGCAACTTCATGAACTGCAGCACACCAGGCCTCCCTGTCCATCACCAACTCCCAGAATTCACTCAAACTCATGTCCATCGGAGTCAGTGATGCCATCCAGCCATCTCATCCTCTGTCGTCCCCTTCTCCTCCTGCCCTCAATCTCTCCCAGCATCAGGGTCTTTTCCAGTGAGTCAACTCTTTGCATGAGGAGGCCAAAGTATTGGAGTTTCAGCTTTAGCATCAGTCCTTCCAGTGAACACCCAGGACTGATCTCCTTTAGGATGGACTGGTTGGATCTCCTTGCAGTCCAAGGAACTCTCAAGAGTCTTCTCCAGCACCACAGCTCAGAAGTATCAATTCTTCGGCGCTCAGCTTTCTTCACAGTCCAACTCTCACATCCATACATGACCACTGGAAAAAAAAAATAGCCTTGACTAGGTGGACCTTTGTTGGCAAAGTAGTATCTCTGCTTTTGAATGTTATCTAGGTTGGTCATTACTTTCCTTCCAAGGAGTAAGCATCTTTTAATTTCATGGCTGCAGTCACCATCTGAAGTGATTTCGGAGCCCAGAAAAATAAAGTCTGACACTTTCCACTGTTTCCCCATCTATCTGCCATGAAGTGATGTGACGGATGCCATGATCTTAGTTTTCTGAATGTTGAGCTTTAAGCCAACTCTTTCACTCTCCTCTTTCACTTTTATCAAGAGGCTTTCTAGCTCCTCTTCACTTTCTGCCATAAGGGTGGTGTCATCTGAATATCTGAGGTGACTGATATTTCTCCCGGCAATCTTGATTGCAGCTTGTGCTTCTTCCAGCCCAGTGTCTCTCATGATGTACTCTGTATAGAAGTTAAATAAGCAGGGTGACAATATACAGCCTTGATGTACTCCTTTTCCTATTTGGAAACAGTCTGTTGTTCCATGTCCAGTTCTAAACTGTTGCTTCCTGACCTGCATACAGGTTTCTCAAGAGGGAGGTCAGGTGGTCTGGTATTCCCATCTCTCTCAGAATTTTCCACAGTTTATTGTGATCCACACAGTCAAAGGTTTTGGCATAGTCAATAAAGCAGAAATAGATGTTTTTTCCATGATCCAGCAGATGTTGGCAATTTGATCTCTGGTTCCTCTGCCTTTTCTAAAAACAGCCTGAACATCAGGAAGTTCACGGTTCACGTATTGCTGAAGCCTGGCTTGGAGAATTTTGAGCATTACTTTACTAGCGTGTGAGACGAGTGAAATTGTGTGGTAGTTTCAGCATTCTTTGGCATCGCCCTTCTTTGGGATTAGAATGAAAACTGACCTTTTCCAGTTTTGTGGCCACTGCTGAGTTTTCCAAATTTGCTGGCATATTGAGTGCAGCACTTTCACAGCATCATCTTTCAGGATTTGAAATAGCTCCACTCGAATTCCATCACTTCCACTAGCTTTGTTCATAGTGATGCTTTCTAAGGCCCACTTGACTTCACATTCCAGGATGTCTGGCTCTAGATGAGTGATCACACCATCGTGATTATCTGGGTCGTGAAGATCTTTTTTGTAGAGTTCTTCTGTGTATTCTTGCCACCTCTTCTTAGTATCTTCTGCTTCTGTTAGGTCCATACCATTTCTGTCCTTTATCAAGCCCATTTTAGCATGAAATGTTCCCTTGGTATCTCTAATTTTCTTGAAGAGATCTCTAGTCTTTCCCATTCTATTATTTTCCTCTATTTCCTTCCATTGATCGCTGTGGAAGGCTTTCTTATCTCTCCTTGCTATTCTTTGGAACTCTGCATTCATATGCTTTTATCTTTCCTTTTCTCCCTTGCTCTTGGCTTCTCTTCTTTTCACAGCTATTTGTAAAGCCTCCTCAGACAGCCATTTTGCTTTTTTGCATTTCTTTTACATGGGGATGGTCTTGATCCCTATCTCCTGTACAATGTCACAAACCTCTGTCCATAGTTCACCAGGCACTCTATCAGATCTAGTCCCTTAAATCTATTTCTCACTTTCACTGTATAATCATAAGGGATTTCATTTAGGTCATACCTGAATGGTCTAGTGGTTTTCCCTACTTTCTTCAATTGAGGTCTGAATTTGGCAATAAGGAGTTGATGATCTGAGTCACAGTCAGCTCCTGGTCTTACAACTATAGGTCACTATAAATGGTTTTGAGTTCTAACTTAACCAGACTCTAGTTAAGCCTTTCAAACTACTGGAATCTGAGTTTGTCTCTCAACAGAGATTCTACAACTTTCTCTCTCACTCCACTCCACCTCACTGCAGACTCACTAGCCTTCCTGCTGTTTTTGAACCTACCAAGCACACATGCAGTGGCCCTATGGCCTTCGTACTGGCTGGTATCCAGGTAGACTACTCTCACCCCAGGTATCCACATGGCTAACTACCTCACCTTCTTCAAGTCAGCTATAATCCTCTTAGCATTTAATCTATTTTAATTGCCTCATCCCACAGCCAATCAATCCTCCCTTAACAGTCTTTCTTCTCTAACTTAATGCCTGTTTTTTCTACAGAACTGACTCACTGGAAAAGACCCTGATGCTGTGAAAGATTGAAGGTAGAAGAAGGGGATGACAGAGAATGAAATGGCTGGATGGCATCACCGACTCAATGAACAGGAGTTTGAGCAAGCTCTGGAAGCTGGTGATGGACAGGGAAAACTGGTGTGCTACAGTCACAACGAGTCGGACACGACTGAGCGACTGAATTGACAACTACAGAACAACTTTTTAAACACCAAAACAAAAACGCCCACTGTTTTTGTTTTGCTTGTCTCACTAGAATATAAACCCCATTATAAAAGGATCTCTTTGCTTTGTTCATTAATGTATCTTAAGTACTTAGAACAGTGCCTAATACCTAATATGTGTTGAATGAATAAAATAAGCTCTGCCCTAGCCATCTAAGAGTTTCCTGGGTTCTCAAGTAGAGCAAAGGACTTGGAAAATTGTAAAACATCACACAAAGCAGTTATTACTGACCATAATCAATACAATTGATGGTGTCTAATACCTTTTCCATAAGAAAATACAACTTGAGGTGTATACAAGGACACTAAACCTTATTCTACTTTGTTTTACTCTTTACCTTTTTCTAAGTACCAGGCTTTAAAATCTTTTCCTGTCCATCAGTTTAGTTCAGTTCAGTTCAGTCACTCATTCGTGTCTGACTCTTTGCGACCCCATGAATCACAGCACATCAGGCCTCCCTGTCCATCACCAACTCCTGGAGTTCACTCAGATTCACATCCATCGAGTCCATGATGCCATCCAGTCATCTCATCCTCTGTCGTCCCCTTCTCCTCCTGCCCCCAGTCCCTCCCAGCGTCAAAGTCTTTTCCAATGAGTCAACTCTTCGCATGAGGTAGCCAAAGTACTGGAGTTTCAGCTTTAGCATCATTTCTTCCAAAGAAATCCCAGGGTTGATCTCCTTCAGAATGGACTGGTTGGATCTCCTTGCAGTCCAAGGAGCCTGTCCATAGGTTTCCCCAAATGGAGGACTGCTTAAACAACAAACTAGAACAAAAAGGCAAAATTTTACAGTCTTTTTTCTAGAACATACTGAAGTTTCCTAGATGCTTTGTGACCAATATCTGGATATTTTTTCTTACACTGGATCAGACCTCCAAATTAACAAGTCCTCTATTACTACTAGCCTGGCCTTCTGTGGTTTGTGACCCTATTGGTTTATTCATGTTTTTTGTTTTTTTCCAACTTCAGTGCTAGAAATATGCAATAATCTTATAATTCTTCTGAATATTTCATTCAGAATGTTAATCAGAACCAGAGCACAGCAGAGCCTACAGTCTTTCAAACCTTATGTCTATACCACTCTTGACTGGGGCTTTCGCAACAGTTACCCAATGGAAAAGCTCCTGACTGCTTTCTGCCAGTCCCTGCTGCTTTGCAACCCCTCGTAATTCCACAGAATTGCGGATGTTGCAAAAGACATGGGGCCTTCTCACACTCAATTAAGCCTCAGTCACAAATACAGTCATCACGTGGCAATGGCTCAGGCTCAATGAGAAGAAAGGGGTGGAGGCAGTTTCAGCACTGGAAGGGTGCCCAAAACTCCTGGTTGAGCAGGTGCCCAAAACTCCTGGTTGAGCAGGTCCCTCCCAGGGCTTCTCTCTCCAGGCCTGGGTTAACTGCAGTCAAGTGACATGAGGACTGAAGAATGTGGCCCTGTTAGTGTTTGGAGGAAACTACTAAATGGGGAGTCAGAAAATTAAAGATTCTAATACCAAATGAGCCAACAATTAGCCATGTTTCCCAGGTGAAGTCCCCACTTCTTTTTACTTCATAAAATTTCCTCTCCTTCATCTTATGAGATGTGTATGTGAAAGCACTTTGAAAATTCCATAGGACTAAAGATATTTTTAAAGACCCTACAGAACAGTTTTTCAGAAGTTGTGTTTATTTTTTAAATATCTCCTCACTCATCATCTCTGCTTCTCAACATGCCCAGGAGCCAGGATTCCTGGCAGACATTCCTTTTCCTCTCTTGCCTTAATAACTGTTCAGTTCTTCTCTTTATTCAGACTCAAACTACATTGTTAAAGACTCCTAGAAAGCCTATCTCTGGCAAAAAAAAAAAAAAAAAAAGCTTATTTTTTATTCTTCCTTTTAAAAAAGTTAACTATATTAGCTAATTGAATTATATCTTATATACTGAATGCTACCAATTTAAGAACAATAAAAAATGAATATAAAGAATGCTCTACATAAGTCAATGGGATTCAGATGTCAGTTTGAATGAGACTTTTCAGAAATTTCTCCAGTGCATTCAGTAACATATAGCAAAATAGCACCCTGGCAGTGGATTCCAGATTTCACTCATTATAGCAAAATATCATCACAACTTTCTAATAAATCTGCCTAAAATTCAATTTACATGCAACTTTCAAAGTTATTCTTAAAAATGTTAATCTTAAATATTTAAAACAGAAATATCTTCTTAATAGTTCTCAAACACAGATGGGGTACAAGCAATCTTATAGGTGAAGCTAAGGAGTTTAAACTTTATCTTGAAATCAGTAGAAAGGGTATGACCAAATCTGCATTTCAGATGGATTTATCACAGGTTGCATTGTGAACTGTAAGGGTTTAATACTGAGGAACCAGTTAGGAAACAAGTTTTGAGCTGGATGAAAAATGATGAAAATCTATTCTAAGGTAATGGTAATGAGGCTGGAGCTAAAGGGATCAATTAAAAAAAAAAAAGACTTGTGGACTGAATGGCTGCAGTGGTATGCAGTTGGGATGTATGGAGCCTGTAGATTAAAAGTTAAGAGGAAATACAGATCTAAGAGTTGTTGAGATATAGGTGATAAGTGTGGTCACAGGGGTGTGTGTGTTTATATATATATATATGTATATATATGTGATATCCACAAAGAGCAGAAAAGGGAGTACAGAGTAAAACCATAGACAGACAGAACCAATATTTAAGAAATGAATGTGGAAGACAACCACCCTAAGAAGTATCTGTAAGACAAAACTGAAAGGTGGGAAATGACAATACTGTTAGGAGACGTGTAGACAGCTGACCCACTAGTCTCAGTAAGTATTAAATCTTGGATAAAGATCAATCAGGAACAAAGGCTACAATAAGCATGTGATTTGACTTTATCCACACACACACACACAAACACCTGTGGAAAAATCCCAAGACGTAAGAAAGACACATCTTTCAACCTACAGGTAACTCAAAACGTAAGGCTAACATGGCACACATCAAAATCTGAAGCCAAAATGATAAGACAGAATTAATGATGGGTCAAAATCAACAAAGTACAATTAAGCCAGAATAAATGTAAGTTTTTATTTAGGTACAAATATCAACTATCTAAAAATAAGGCAAAGGTTCATATTGTAAAGCAATTATAATTCAGTTAAGAAAAACAGGTTTGATATGGGTCAATAAAGTAACAGCTACTATAAAGACATTACCCTTTGTCTTCTATTCCATGTTTATCATATGCTAAATATGACCAAAACAAGGGAGACAACCCCACTGTATTCAAGCTGGTTACAATACCTCTAGAATATGAGA
Source organism: Nanger dama (assembly GCA_917880005.1). NCBI lineage: Eukaryota > Metazoa > Chordata > Mammalia > Artiodactyla > Bovidae > Nanger > Nanger dama. The sequence continues at coordinate 25,226,178 of CAKJTW010000005.1, read as the reverse complement.
TTCAACTCTGGGTTCCATATTTTGAGAACAACATTCATGAAGGAAAGATCTGGAAACCATACTATATATGGAATTGTTAAACTGCGAGTATTTAGTAGAAAAGAAAAAATAAGTGAAAGACATAATGATATTTAAATATTTGTACAGTTACCATATTGAAAAGACAAGACCAATCCTATACAACTCCTGAGTAGATGTGATATAGAGTTTTATGGATAATATGACATCTGCTAAAGGGGATACCCTCAAATGGATTTGAATTTGTCCCTTCACCCAGTGAAAATTTAAGGGAAATTTTAATTAAAATTTACTAAATAAATCAGTTAAATATTATACCTTAAAAGAGTTAATTTGCTACAGGAAAATATTTTTACTAAGCTTATTCTTCACAAATACATGTTCTAAGATAAAATATTACTGAGGGGGAAACAAAAATGTACCTAACTTACTAAAGTTATATTATTTCCCTCTAAACAATTTAAAGTGGAAAAAGGAACTTAAAGGTGAAAGTTAGAAGCTATGTAGAAGAGTGATGAATTATTTAATAGACACTACACTGCAATTAGGCATAGTAGGTTTAAAGTTACTCAACTGCTTTTTCCTTATTCCTGTAGGTCTTCTTGCTCCTAAATCTACATGACAAAAGTAGTAATATAACTGACAAAAATAAAGTCTTAACAAATCTTTCTTATACATTTACCTCAAAAAATTAGCAGGAGTGTATTTAATTATACAGGTCATTAGGTAAGTCATTCATAATGAATGAACACAGTTCTGAATCAGAATCAAAACCATAAAAGGCATGGAGAATATACTTATCTAATACAACCTGCCTTTAAATATACCTAAATTTTTTTAATAAGTAATTCTTTGTATTTGTTTATACTACAAGAAACTTGATATGGAAATTTATGTAACATATTTTTCTCCTAGGCATAGTGCAAATAATTAAGGCAGATTTGAAACAACTACTTGGGAAAGTAATTTCTCATAGGCAATAAGAATACACATGTTCAAAAAGTAGTTAAGTTTTCTTCATTATACCATCATCAGTTGGATTAGAGTAGAAAATACAAATGTTCCATGTATCAAATAGCTTTCATAGTGTAAACAGGTATAAATTTATATTTGTGTCAATATAAATATATATTATTTTATAAATTTATGTCAATTATGGAGAACTAAACTAAACGGCAGAACTAGATTTTCCAATTCTTCAGTAATAAATATGACTGAATTATTACTGGGTTAATACCTGCAGTTTCTTCTCCTAAAAGGTAATTTCACTTCTGGGCAAGATTATTCTTAAGTGAGAAAATAGTATTACTTGGACAAAACCTGTTTTTTCCCACTGTCCTTCCCGTCTTTCCAAGTTTCTAATTAACTTACTGCTAACGCTAAGGTATCCTGATAATTGGAAATACAAATCTAATTAACTAAATCCTCACCTGCTTCTTTTCTTAAAAAAGAACTGAATCTTTGGAGGAAAGGATAAAACTAGCAATGTACTCCATAACAGAAATAAATTAGCTCCAAACCACAGTAAAAATACTATAATATCACATTAAGTTCTCCTCACTAAGGACAAGAAATACAAAATCTATACCAAAACCTTGTACTTCCTAGTTAGGTGAATTTCAGACTTCTTAAAAGACTCAATTTAATTCAAGTACTTAGGTACATTTTTTTCTTTAAGGAGTAGGAAATGGACAAATCCAATAAAGCAATTCCTACTTACTCATGTGACCACCTACTTAGCCATGCTAGCACATAATAATCTAAAAATAATCCACTTTTGGTCTAAAAGACACTTGTGACTCTCTCCTTCGCTTGTAACAAAAAAGAAGTGATTTTTCTAATGATGACTAATCCATTAAAAGTAACCTAAAAGGCATAACAAAGAGTATTAGATTAGAGGTCAATGCCAAGAGTAGCAAGAAGTCAGCTGGAAGACTTGGGGTTTACATTTCCATCAAAATTTCAGATCTACTCTGCATCTGCTTTTCCAAATCCTCTGGTAAAACTGACACTCCTTGATGACATGCCATGTTACTTTTACTCAAAGGTATGTTTGCCCTGGACTGAGCAGACCAAACCAACTTAGGCTGGAAATTAAGTTAGTAATTTACTAGTTAGCTAATTTACTATGATGGGAGGGAGTCTAAACATATTGATGTAGTGCTGGAAAAGAATTCCAGATACTAAACTCACACAGATATCCCATCAAGGAGAGCGGTGGCCCGGCACTGTTCCCTGACACTTCATGACAAAGACCTGGCTTACATCTCAGCCCTACCACTTACTAGGGTGCAATTCTTAATCAGGTGTTTAATGCTCCATGGTTTTGGTTTCTTCATTTATAAAATGGAGATAACAGCATTAAAAATTAAACAGTACATATGGAAAGCACGGAACACAATGTCTGATGCAGAAGTATGAACTGAAACGCTAGTAAATAATTATCACATAATCTAGAGCTGAGAACACGATTAATTTTTTTCTTCTAAATAAACATTAACTATTAAGGTCTAAACAAGCTCAAAGTTAAAAAAAGCAACTCAAGTCCTTCATACTAAATTTGAGTTTAGCCTTCTAGTACTTATAGACAGAATAAAAAGCTAAAATCCTGTTTTTAAGTCTCATCTTTAATACCACTTATCAGGTGAACTTGGATAAATAATTCAGTTCTGTTTGTTCATTTCTTAATGGCATGTCATACCAACTGTCTGTTCCAATACCTATGCACAGTGGCACACCCAAATAAGATGTGAAAATTTAATATTCTTTGTATATAGAAGGGGATAGTACTAACAAAGTGTAATACTTTAAATATAATTCAACTTTTCCCCACCAAAATCACAAACAAGAACAGGAAGGCATATAGAAACTCCGGGCATTAAAAATAACATGAATCTATTCTTTCCATTGATGATGAACAAATATAACAATCAGTAATACAAGGCAAAGTCACAGTAATGCTATTGATTTCTAGAATCTTTATTCTTCTCCCTATTTAGAAATTGCAAGTGAAAAAAAACTGTTTTATCAGATATTTAATAAAAAATAGCTATACAATCATTTTAATTATCCCCAGAGTTTAACAAATGCTATAAGAGATCTCATTATTAAAATGATAAAATTCAACTTACTTGTATCTGACAGTTTGTACAGTTTCTGCTGAAACATTGTTAACAATGCATTTAGCTGCACATTCCAATCCTTGCCAGACAGTTGAGAATCCTGAAAATGTATTCAAAAGTAAGTAAAACCATCCCTTGGCAAACAGACCTTCCTAAGTTTTCAGAGTTTTATGTTACCTTGAACACTACTTGCTGCTACAACCATAGCACCATCCAGGGTCGACTTTCCATTTCGGTCTTTTTAAGAGATTCTGGAACAAGTTTGCTTCCGTGCTTCTTGACGTGCGGAGCTAATTCCTTTCCAACACAATTTGCCACAGTACAAACTCCATCAACTAATAAAACCATTTAAAAGAAAAAAAAACTTAGAAAAACATGTATTTTCCCCTTGATTTTACCATTCTCACTAGGCAAAATTCTTTCATGAATATCTAAAGTTGTTTCATTGTATAATGTTACCATTCCTATTTAAAAAGGATGAAAACAAGGCTGGTTATTTTTTTAAACAAAGGCTATTGTTTGCTTTAAGGATGTGTTTGCAGAGCTTCAGTTCAGTTCAGTTCAGTTCAGTCGCTCAGTCATGTCTGACTCTGCGACCCCATGAATCACAGCACGCCAGGCCTCCCTGTCCATCACCAACTCTTCGTCTTAAATATAATTTTTCATCACTTTGCTTAGAAGAGAATCATTAACCTTTTCTATTTGCAATGCAAGACTGGTAAATCCAACTATCATGTTTTCCAGCTAAGCTAATTTGTACTTTTTCTCCCTATCAGCAAATACTCAACTGAAATAGTAATAAAGTATTTAAGTGTACATAAAAGTAAACACACCAGAAATCTGATTCAAATGCAGTGACTTGTCCTTGAAAGCATGTGTCATACTCCAGGATGGTAAATACCCTTGGCAAATACATTCCCTTTCAAAGGCACAGATGCTCCACTCTCCAACCCATCAAAGTAACCTTTAACCAGGGCTTCTCAAGCTGCAATAAGCAAGTAGGAATCACTGAGACAGCTTGTGAACTGGAAATACCCAATCAGTAGGTCTGTCAGTGCCTGACGTACTTCTAAGGCTGTCAGGGGGTGCTGCTCATCTACAGATCCCACCGTAAGTAGCAACGTAAAACTGCTTTGTGCAAATTCTTTACCCTCAAAGTTAAACCATCCAAATGAGATTAGTCTGGACTAAAAGAAGATTTTTAATTTAAGTAAAAGTAGTAAAGGAATCTAAAGTCACTTTACCCAGAAACTGACTGACTTTGGCTGCTCCTCCAGTCGCCTGCTTTGCCATATAAAGTCCCTTGGTCACAGCTGGACTAACTTCCACAGGCTTTTCTTCTGGTTGAATCCGTTCTCGAAGTTTAGATGCTCCTTTCTGGATGGCTTTGCCAGTAAACTCAGCACCTTTGACCAGACCCCAACTCACCCAGGAAGCACCTTTAAAGGGAAAAATAACTGGATAAAATTAGGACTGATTATCTGGGTCTGACCCTGGGTTGGTAAGATCCCCTGGAGAAGGAAAAAGCTACCACTCACGTTTTCTGGCCTTGAGAATTCCATGGACTGTGCAGTCCATGGGGTCACAAAGAGTTGGACACAACTGAGTGACTTTCACTTTCATACTTTCATTGTATACATTTAATACCTATACCAAGATTAAGAGGGGATTTCCAAGGGAAAGGAAAATAACTGATTTTATGTTCAGAGTTATTCTGAAAGCTTTGGATTTCTTGAAGCTTTTCACACCAATTCTCCCAAGAGTAAAAAAAGAGAAAAATAAACCAAGAAGAACTTACAACAATATGACAAAATATAACATTTGAAGAGATAAGTTCTATTTTTAAGTATTTATAAACTAATCATTTAAAACCAGAAGATAAAACAGTATCTTTCCAAGTATTCTTTAATGGGACCCACCCAAAAGCTTCACATCCTAAGTGAAAAAAGTTATCATTACTATAATACCTGACAAAATGTTGTGAGCCACTTTCTCACTCCATTCAGGTAACTCCTTTGCTTTTTCTTCTGAAACTGGCTCGCAGGGTACAATGTGACTCAGATTAACTTCTTCACTTGAAGTACCTTTGGTCTAAATGGTAAAAATGTTTCAAGAAGTGAAAATAATAAAAACTAAGATGAAGGAAAACTATAGGCATTTTGTAATAAAATACTAAGCCAATAAATACTAATGAATGAAAGTATTTCTAGCCAACCTAATTATTAGTACATTTTAGTACATAAAACACAATACCCATAACCACCATGAAGCTTAAAACTGTTCTGGTCTTATGTTAGGTCCCACTGGTTAAGAGAGATTTAAATATCAACATACTTCCAATACAGCATTTATCAGATTCTATTTAAATTTGCTTTTTTCTTTCCTTGACTAGATCGAGTTCCTTCAGAAGGCTATCATTCCCCTAAATACCCATATGCATACATTCCTCGGTAAGGTTAAAAGATGTGTTAAATAACTCAATCAGTAATGAAGAATGCATCCAAATGAACTGGTTTTGACAGACTTCAAGTAAAAGCAAATACAAATACATAAACACAGAATCTGCCATTCCATTTGAATGGAAACAGGAAACACAGAAATACTTGCTAATTCAATGGCTAGGGCCAACACTCAAAATATCAAAGCTAAATTTATTTCTTCATTATAAAATACTTAGCAGTAGGCTAACTCAGACCTCATAATATTATAAAACAACTTGAAACTCAAAATTTAACCCAACAGAAATACAACCTGATTTAAAATATAAAACATTAAAAACAAAAACTCCTACATGTGGGGAAGAGCCACTCATAAATAAAACCTAAAGACAAAATGAACAAAATACTTGCAAGTTCTATCTTTGACAATGGGCCAATGTCCATAATATATAAAGAAATTGAGAAGGACTGGCAACCCAGTAATAAAAATGGACATGCCTAGACATCACAGAGGGAGAAGGCAGTGGCACCCCACTCCAGTACTCTTGCCTGGAAAATCCAATGGACAGAGGAGCCTGGGGGGCTGCAGTCCATGGGGTCGCTAAGAATTGGACATGACTGAGCGACTTCACTTTCACTTTTCACTTTCACGCATTGGAGAAGGAAATGGCAACCCACTCCAGTATTCTTGCCTGGAGAATCCCAGGGATGGGGGAGCCTGGTGGGCTGCTGTCCTATGGGGTCGCACAGAGTTGGACACGACTGAAGCAACTTAGCAGCAGCAGCAGCAGCAGACATCACAGAGAAAGGACATGACTAGACACCACACAGAAAACAAAACTCGAGTTATCCTTATACCTCTGCTCAACTTTACTCACAAAAAGAGCAATGCAAATTAATATATTCCAGTATATTTCTCTCATCATTGCACTGCCAAAATACAGAAAGAGCAACCACCCACTCTGCTAGCAGGCTGTGTGGAGACAGGTGTTCATGTACCCCTGGTAGCATCTGAATTGTGTAATCCTTAGGAAGGGTAATGCAGCAAGATTTATCAAAATCACAAATGCATTTATCTGTTGACAAAGTAACCCCACCTCTAAGAAACTGATGAATTACCTACAGATGTATGAATCAATAGCTCTACAAAGTTATTCACTGATGCACTGTTTGTAATAGCAAACAACCACACCAAATACCGCTATACAGATGGCTAACAAATACATGAAAAGATGTTCAACATCACTCATTATCAGAGAAATGCAAATCAAGACCACAATGAGGTACCATTTCACACCAGTCAGAATGGCTGCAATCCAAAAGTCTACAAGCAATAAATGCTGGAGAGGATGTGGAGAAAAGGGAATCCTCTTCCACTGTTGATGGGAATGCAAACTAGTACAGCCATTATGGAAAACAGTATGGAGATTCCTTAAAAATTGCAAATAGAACTGCCTTATGACCCAGTAATCCCACTGCTGGGCAAACACACCGAGGAAACCAGAATTGAAAGAGACACATGTACCCTAATGTTCATTGCAGCACTGTTTATAATTGCCAGGACATGGAAACAACCTAGATGTCTATCAGCAGATGAATAGATAAGAAAGCTGTGGTACATATATACAATGGAGTATTACTCAGCCCTTAAAAGAATAAATTTGACTCAGTTCTATTGAGATGGATGAAACTGGAGCCGATTATACAGAGTGAAGTAAGCCAGAAAGAAAAGCACCAATACTGTATACTGACACATAAATATGGAATTTAGAAAGATAGAAAAGATGACCCTGTATGTGAGACAACAAAAGAGATACAGAGGTATAGAACGGACTTTTGGCCTCTGAGGGAGAGGGAGAGGGTGGGATGATTTGGGAGAATGGCATTGAAACACGTATACTCATATAAGAAACGAAGCACCAGTCTATGTTCAATACAGGATACAGGATGCTTGGGGCTGGTGCACGGGATGATCCAGGGAGATGATATGGGGTGGGAGGTGGGAGGGGGCTTTGGCATTGGGAGATCGTGTACACCTATGGCTGATTCATGTCAATGTATAGCAAAACCAATACAGTATTGTAATGTAGAATAAAGTGTTAAAAAAAAAAAAAGAAAATGTGACCTAACCCATGTAACTATAAGAAAGGTTAGAATTCCTTTGATTTTGCTAATCAAAACAGAGTCAATGAACTCATTCCAAAGCTTTTATATATTAAAATTTATCTAATGCACACACAAAAAAGAAGCTGATTAAATAAACTGTGATCTATTCATACAATGAAATAAAATGTAAAAAGACCGAGGAAGTTCTAGACACTCTATATGATGCCACCTTTGTATAAGAAAGAGAGAGAAATAATAACAGGTTTTATTTGCTTTTATCTACCTCAAAAAAACCAGAAAGAAACAGAAGACATTAATAAAATTACCTACAATGGCAGAAGGGAAGGTGTAGACAGGGATGAAGGTGGAAGTAAAGCTTTTCAAAGGTATCTACCATCTTATGTAATTTGATTTTTTTAATCAAAGAATTAAATGTTTAAAAATGAACTTCTAACTTCCATTTTGAATGCCTAGGTCCTCATAAAGCTGGTCTAAGATGCTCAACATAACCCACAGTGCCAGTTGGTGTGTAAAAGTACAATATTCACGTGACATTCATTAATTCCAAAGACAATTACCAAGCACTGATGAGTTACAACAACGAACAGTGCCAAATTGTTTACAATTCAATAGTCACACAACGGTACTTTCCTTCTTCACAGGTTTGCTTACTTCACCTCAGGACTCATCTCAGCCATAATGCCGTAAGGCTCCAGGAGGAGCCTCCTCAACTGCTTCCCACACCACACATCTTCTTGGAAGGTACAACTGAGCCTTCTATACAACTTGTGTACTTTCATCTAACCATCACGTTGGGTAGAAATTCTCTCTTTGCTAATCTATCCTCCCCACTAGATGGTAAATATTTGAGATGAGGAATTTCAACTTTTTTCTATTATGCTCAGTTTTCTCAGTTCAGTTCAGTCACTCAGTCATGTCCAACTCTTTGCTACCCCATGAATCGCAGCACACCAGGCCTCCCTGTCCATCGCCAACTCCTGGAGTCCACCCAAACTCATGTGCATTGAGTCGGTGATGCCATCCAGCCAACTCATCCTCTGTCGTCCCCTTCTCCTCCTGCTCCCAACCCCTCCCAGCAGCTTTCTAGCACTCAATAAATACTTACTGACCTCTAATCCAAATTAAACATTTGGTACATAACACAGAATCTAAGAAATGAAAGAAAAACGCTAAATATATATTTTTAAAAGCCCATTTTCTCTGTTCTGCTGACTACATGAAGAAATAAGGAACTGAATAAAAATGGCAGTATAAGGAAAAGTATACCTAGACCCAAGATCTTGGTGTATATAGGAAGGTAGAAGATAATACAAAACAAAAAAGCATATTCATCATTAATGTGAATATAAAAATCTTTCCAATAGTTGAAAAAGATGTATCCTCCAAATACAGACTATCGTTTAAGACAGTTTAAATAAATACTTGGAAAGGGAAACAAACACTGATTCTAACTACTTTACCAGTGATCACTCCGTGATCTGCAAGTTGCTCTGCTTTAGTAAACGGGGATCTTATACATAATTTAAACTGGTGAAAGGTACCTTTAGGCTAGAACACACCCTCATATCTTGTTAATTTTTCACTTTACTTACCTTTTTTCCTCGTTTTCCCTTATGACGCACATCTTTATTGCCCGGGTCCAGCTGTCTCAAGTCAGTGCCACTGGCTTCCTTCAACTGGTCAGAGGCAGATCCTGATCCTCCAGGAATCTGGAATTCATTTTCTCCTTCTGCCCGGTCCCAGTTGGTCTAGGAATAAAGGACTCAGTTTAGTTCAAATTCACATTTCTTCTAAGCTATGGCACATCATGCTGCAGTAATATACTTATTCAAATGACAGTGTTTTACAACTACTTTTGCTAGTCTTTCTCTATATTTTTATCTCATCACCAAATCTCAAACCTTTTGAGTTCTCTGGTTCACAGGATAGGGCCTAAAGTAAATTTCAAAAGACAAAAATGTATGTGAGATAAACTTACAGCAGTTGCTGGTATAAGTGATCACAATATCAGATGCAGATACATTTGAATTTAGTTAAATAATAAATAAGTTTTAGGAAACACATATAGGACTAAATGAGTTTAAAGGAACTCATATCCAGTTTAATTACTCTGTATTGTTGGAAGGCTGCTTTTGTTTTTTTCACTTCTGCACTCAACACTGAAGGAAATCTATTTACACACACTTTGCTGAATGAATACTTAAGAGTAAAGAAAAGTCAAAAGAATAGTAACTAAGCTATTTTTTACTGTTGGAGTTCTAGGACAATACAGAAAACTAAAAATAACATGCAACTGAAAAATAAAACTGAACAGAGGACATAAACAGCTAAACTAAAGGTCAGCTTAATTTCTTGCCTAGAGCTTAGTAATATAAGTCAAATGAATGTAGGGGTGAAGAGAGTAACAGCTCCATAAAAAGTCTGGATCACTTAAGAATGTCACTGTCTTCAGCTAGGAAACAGCAAAGCTTAGATTTAAACCCATACGCATTTGACCACACTGCTGTCTTTGTAAACTCTCCTGAGCATATTGAGGCTACACACACTTCCGTATGGGGGTCATAGGTTTTGTTTGCATACCTCACTGGCATTTTAGTTCATACTGATCATCAAGTCACTCATACACAGTTCTTACACTCTAATGCTTAGATGACTCTCTGACCTATCTCTTACCTGGTGATCTGCTCCCAGCACCTTTGCCCTTAAATGTTTGATATAGGTATGGACTGAAGGTATATTCTACTTTCTGAGATAAAAGGAACAAATCTTTCATAACTGAACTCAAAACTATTTTGTGAAATCCTCTCTGACCTCCTTTCACTTTTTTCCATCATCGACTACACTATACTGTTGTTATTTAACAGACTATTAACATGCTCAAGAATAGAAGCTGTTATATATGTATTTTTATAGCCCTCTCTGTTCTTTCTTACCATCCCATCATTTAACACAGAACCAGGTTGAATAATGAATTCTAAATATCTGTTGATGGAAGGAGAAAATAAAAGGTTTTCTATATATACTATATATATATATTACCAGGCTATCAATCTTCTTCAAACTCTAATAATTGTAAATATGCACAATCAAAAATGGTTTCCTCCCCTTGTCCTACATTAGGATGGGCAAGAACACCTAAAGAAAATATCTCCATTATACTCTATTTCAACTTCCTAAAACAGATCAGTATTGGGCAGAGAAAATGGGTTAAATGAGGCAAGTTCACAGGATGACCAACTACTTTTTAAATCACATTTTGCCTTCATTCATCGTAAGAACAAAGACAACTTCCTCAGATAAAACCTACTCCTCATACCCCTAAAACATCTAACACTATCCATCTGCTAATGCTGAAATTAACTTCCTGGGTGGCTCAGACAGTAAAGCGGCTGACTGCAACACAGGAGACCCTGGTTCAATCCCTGGGTCAGGAAGATCCCCTGAAAAGGAAATGGTAACCCACTCTAGTACTCTTGCCTGGAAAATCCCACAGAACGAGGAGCCTGGTAGCTACAGTCCATGGCATCACAAAGAGTTGGACACAACTGAGCAATTTCACCATCAATGCTGAAATTACCTCCACTTCACCATTGAGTCCCATTTTTGGGCTCTTTGAGCCCAATTCTCCAACTGAGAAGTAAGACAGTGGTTATAACAAGAGCTAATACCCATACTACTTGCTAGCACTGATACAAGTGTCTTAAGGCACTAACTTTTAATCTTCATCATAGCCCAATAAAGTGGATGTTATTATCTTTATTTTATGATAAAGAAACTAAAGCATAGGGAAGATTAACATTCAGATATAGATTAACTTGAATTAGACAGCTATTAAGTTCAAGAGTTCAAATTCAAACCGAGACAATTTGATTTCAGAGACCCTACCTACAGCCAATTCCCAATGTGTATTAAATATCTGTGAAGACACAAGCAAATTATGTACTATTTCCTACTGATCAAACTGGAGCTTATTACAATTTCTTTGAAAGCAGGAGTGATTATGTTAAAGTAGGTTTTCATCCTGAAGGTGTCACAAGTTACCTGGAGCCGAAGGTCAGACATTTGTCTTAATAGATCCTCGAAGAGTTCTCTGTCATCTTCTGGTAATTCAGATGACAAGACAACCCCCACAAAGCATCCTGATGCTTGTAACATTGTATCAGGAAACATGTAGGCACCTACAGTACATTTAAGAACTGGAGACCTATCAGGAACTAGAGGATACAACCAGTCACAAACCTGAAAGAATTAATTGAAAACAAATCAATTAACAAAACAAGGTTTTCACTGAAGTTTTAAGTATTGTTTTACTAGCAAATATACACTTTAAGGTTTGACATTCATTTTATAAGGCTTTGTAGAACCATCAGCATCAACAAACTCCCAATAAAAATCAATCATTTGCTAGTCTGATCCTCCTGCAAAACACAGGAATTGTGCTAAAAATCTTACTGCTCCTCTAATTAAACAGTCTTAAAATCAGTGCCCTGAAATAGCCCACTGTTAACTGATAATGAGTCTAGCTTTAAATAAATAATGGTCAAAGTAAATTAAGCTTTTATTATTAAACATTCTTTTGTGGAAATTAAATAAAATCAAACTGTTTCTAAGTACTCCACATATATTTACTGATTTAATCCTCAAAACAATTCCATGAAGTTGGTTAGTGTCATTTTTTTTGTTGTTTGCTATTGTTCTTTTATTTATTTATTTAAATTTTACTTCATTTTACTTTATAATACTGTATTGGTTTTGCCATACATCAACATGAATCCGCCACGGGTGTACAAGTGTTCCAAATCCTGAACCCCTCTCCCACCTCTCTCCCCATACTGGGTCATCCCAGTGCACCAGCCCCAAGTATCCTGTATTCTGCATCGAACCTAGACTGGAGATTCATTTCTTATATGATATTATACATGTTTCAATGCCATTCACCCAAATCATCCCACCCTTTCCCTCTCCCAGAGTTCAAAAGACTATTTTATACATCTGTGTCTCTTTTGCTGTTTCGCATACAGGGTTATCGTTACCATCTTTCTAAATTCCATATATATGGGTTAGTATACTGTATTGGTGTTTTTCTTTCTGGCTTACTTCACTCTGTATAATCAGCTACAGTTTCATCCACCTCATTAGAACTGATTCAAATGTATTCTTTTTAATGGCTGAGCAGTACTCCATTGTGTATATATCCACAGCTTTCTTATCCATTCACCTGCTGATGGACATCTAGGTTGCTTCCATGTCCTGGCTATTATAAACAGTGCTGCGATGAACATTGGGATAAATGTGTCTCTTTCAATTCAATTTCCTCGGTGTGTATGCCCAGCAGTGGGATTGCTGGGTCATAAGGCAGTTCAATTTCAGTTTTTTAAGGAATCTCCACACTGTTCTCCATAGTGGCTGTACTAGTTTGCATTCCCACCAACAGTGGGAAAGGGTTCCCTTTCTCCACACCCTCTCCAGCATTTATTGCTTCAAGACTTTTGGATTGCAGCCATTCTGACTGGTGTGAAATGGTACCTCATTGTGGTTTTGATTTGCATTCCTCTGATAATGAGTGCACTAAGTGCAGGGGGCTGCGGCCAGTGTACTAAGCACGGCCGAGAGGAGCTACCCCACATCCAAGGTCAGGGTGGCAGCCAAGAGGAGTTACCCCACATCCGAGGTTAAGGGCAGTGGCCTAGAGTGCCAGGGCTGTGACGGCGCAGGAACGGCCGAGAGGAGCTACCCCTTGTCCAAGGTCAGGGGCGACAGCAGAGAGGAGCTACCCCGCATCCAAGGCCAGCGGCAGCGTCCAAGGCCAGGGGCGGCGGCTGGGAGGAGCAACCCCACACCTGAGGCCAGGGGCGGCGGCCGTGGCTGCTTGGGCCCAGGAGGGCCTAGAGGAGCCACCCACGTTGAAGGTTAGGAAGGGTGGTGGTAAGGAGATACTCCTCGTCCAAGGTAAGGAGCAGCGGCTGCGCCTTGCTGGAGCAGCTGTGAAGAAATACCCCACGCCCAAGGTAAGAGAAACCCGAGTAAGATGGTAGGTGTTGCAAGAGGGCATCAGAGGGCAGACACACTGAAACCATACTCACAGAAAACTAGTCAGTCCAATCACACTAGGACCAGAGCACTGTCTAACTCAATGAAACTAAGCCATGCCTGTGGGGCAACCCAGGGCAGGAGGGTCATGGTGGAGAGGTCTCATAGAATGTGGTCCACTGGAGAAGGTAATGGCAAACCACTTCAGTATTCTTGCCTTGAGAACCCCATAAACAGTATGAAAAGGCAAAATGATAGGATACTGAAAGAGGAACTCCCCAGGTCATTAGGTGCCCAATATGCTACTGGAGATCAGTGGAGAAATAATTCCAGAAAGAATAAAAGGATGGAGCCAAAGCAAAACAAATACCCAGCTGTGGATGTAACTGGTGATAGAAGCAAGGTCCGATGCTGTAAAGAGCAATATTGCATAGGAACCTGAAATGTCAGGTCCATGAATCAAGGCAAATCGGAAGTGGTCAAACAAAAGATGGCAAGAATGAATGTCGACATTCTAGGAAACAGTGACCCAAAATGGACTGGAATGGGTGACTCTAACTCAGATGACCATTATATCTAAAAAAAAAAAAAGTTGTGGGCTTAAAGCTCAACGTTCAGAAAACGAAGATCATGGGAGCCAGTCCCATCACTTCATGGGAAATAGATGGGGAGAACAGTGGAAACAGTGTCGGACTTTATTTTTGGGGGCTCCAAAATCACTGCAGATGGTGACTACAGCCATGAAATTAAAAGACACTCCTTGGAAGGAAAGTTATGACCAACCTAGATAACATATTAAAAAGCAGAGACATTACTTTGCCGACTAAGGTCCGTCTAGTCAAGGCTATGGTTTTTCCAGTAGTCATGTATGAATGTGAGAGTTGGGCTGTGAAGAAAGCTGAGCGCCGAAGAATCGATGCTTTTGAACTGTGGTGTTGGAGAAGACTCTTGAGAGTCCCTTGGACTGCAAGGAGATCCAACCAGTCCATTCTGAAGGAGATCAGCCCTGGGAGTTCTTTGGAAGGAATGATGCTATAGCTGAAACTCCAGTACTTTGGCCACGTCATGTGAAGAGTTCACTATTGGAAAAGACTTTGATGCTGGGAGGGCTTGGGGGCAGGAGGAGAAGGGGACGACAGAGGATGAGATAGCTGGACGGTATCATGGACTCGATGGATGTGAGTCTGAGTGAACTCCAGGAGTTGGTGATGGACAGGGAGGCCTGTCGCAAAGAGTCGGACACAACTGAGTGACTAAACTGAACTGATGTTCCTTCTATTCTTGCTTTCTGGAAAGTTTTTATCATAAATGGATGTTGAATTTTGTCAAAGGCTTTCTCTGCATCTATTGAGATAATCATATGGTTTTTATTTTTCAATTTGTTACTATGGTGAATTACATTGATTGATTTGTGGATATGAAGAATCCTTGCATCCCTGGGATAAAGCCCACTTGGTCATGGGGTATGATCTTTTTAATGTGTTGTTGGATTCTGATTGCTAGAATTTTGTTACGGCTTTTTGCATCTATGTTCATTGGTGATACTGGCCTTAGTTTTCTTTTTTTTGGCATCTTTGTCAGGTTTTGGTATTAGGGTGATGGTGGCCTCATAGAATGAGTTTGGAAGTTTACCTTCTTCTGCAATTTTCTGGAAGAGTTTGAGTAGGATAGGTGTTAGCTCTTCTTGAAATTTTTGGTAGAATTCAGCTGTGAAGCCGTCTGGACCTGGGCTTTTGTTTGCTGGAAGATTTCTGATCACAGTTTCAATTTCCATGCTTGTGACGGATCTGTTAAGATTTTCTATTTCTTCCTGGTTCAATTTTGGAAAGTTGTACTTTTCTAAGAATTTGTCCATTTCTTCCAAGTTGTCCATTTTATTGGCATATAATTGCTGATAGTAGTCTCTTATGATCCTTTGTATTTCTGTGTTGTCTGTTGTGATCTCTCCATTTTCTTTTCTAATTTTATTGATTTGATTTTTCTCCCTTTGTTTCTTGATGAGTCTGGCTAATGGTTTGTCAATTTTATTTATCCTTTCAAAGAACCAGCTTTTAGCTTTGTTGATTTTTCTATGGTCTGTTTTGTTTCTTTTGCATTTATTTCTGCCCTAATTTTTAAGATTTCTTTGCTTCTGCTAACTTTGGGGTTCTTCATTTCTTCCTTTTCTAGTTACTTTAGGTGTAGAGTTAGGTTACTTATTTGACTTTTTCTTGTTTCTTGAGGTATCCTTGTATTGCTATGAACTTTCCCTTTAGCACTGCTTTTATAGTGTCCTACAGGTTTTGGGTTGTGTTTTCATTTTCGTTTGTTTCTATGCATATTTTTATTTCTTTTTTGATTTCTTTGGTGATTTGTTATTCAGCACCGTGTTGTTCAGCTTGCATATGTTGCAATTTTTAATAGTTTTTCTCCTGTAATTGAGATCTAATCTTACTGCATTATGGTCAGAAAAGATGCTTGGAATGATTTCAATTTTTTTGAATTTACCAAGGCTAGATTTATGGCCTAGGATGTGATCTAACCTGGAGAAGGTTCTGTGACCACTTGAGAAAAAGGTGAAATTCATTGTTTTGGGGTGAAATGTTCTATAGATATCAATTAGGTCTAATTGGTCTATTGTATTATAGTTTGTGTTTCTTTGATAATTTTCTGTTTAGTTGATCTATCCATAGGTGTGAGTGGGGTATTAAAGTCTCTCACTATTACTGTGTTATTGTTAATTTCCCTTTCATACTTGTTAGCATTCGTCTCACATATTGCGGTGGTTAGTGTCATTTTAACCACAAGAAAACTGAGGCACTGAGAGGTTAATTAAGTTGCTCAGAGTCAACAACCAAAAAGTGAAGCTAGGGTTTAAACACATGTTATCTGCCACTGGAGAAGCTAAACAATTATTTTAATTAGAAACACAGTTTTTTGGTGGTTTTTTTTTTTTTTTTTTTTTTGACTAAGTCCAATCTGATCTGATAGAGCAAGAACATTAAGTTACATTTATGGATTCACTATCTATTGTGAAGTTAAACCAAAAGCTGCCCGGCAACATCATACGGCGAGGTCAGATTATCAACTAAGACTTAAACTCACCTCCTAGAGATCTAAATTCAGAAGAAATTAAGTTTAAATCAGAATATCCAAATGTAGTAATTTCCATTATTTTTGAGTGACCAGAATATAATTTTGCCCCTCACCAAGACGTTCTCTAATATTAAGAAACTTGGAAGAACAATTGATTTTTATCAAATATTGTCTGATGTATATGAGTCAAAGAGATGAACGATTTCATATAAACAATGGAAAATTCTGGTGTACTATCACATCTCTGACCAACAGAATACAAACATGTAGAGATCAAGCGCCCAAGTCTGACTCTTTACTACAAAAGTGCTTAACATTTTCAACTTCTTATTTTAGTGGATTCTTTGTTTTAGTCGTTTCAAAAGCCACACTCCAGCTTTCA
The DNA here is from genome assembly GCA_917880005.1 of Nanger dama. Taxonomy (NCBI): domain Eukaryota; kingdom Metazoa; phylum Chordata; class Mammalia; order Artiodactyla; family Bovidae; genus Nanger; species Nanger dama. Next base: position 25,208,986 of record CAKJTW010000005.1, on the reverse strand, counting down.
TAAAAATCAAACTTCAGACAAGTTACAATAAAACTGATGGCTGTATTTTCCAAAGTATGATATATAACCATCTCTAGTATGTGAAATGACTTCAAGTAATGTACAAACTATTTAAATTTGAGTAGCTACATATTTCAATATGTATTAGGGAAAAATACAACATTTTTTCCTCAATTTCACAGTTGTTATTGCTTAGGATAAAGTTAAAAATGAGACATTTTAAAAATTATGAATAACAGGTGGTGTATTTAATAACAAAAAAAAGTTGTAATAGTTACACTTAAATGATGAAAGTTAGAGAAAGGGTTCTTTTACTGTGTCATTATTTCTCTAAGATAAACTACATTCTGATCACCTTGACTGAAATGGAGTATCCTCAAATCTTCCCAAATAAAACTTATAGACCTTTCTCAGGGCAGAGTATTATAGATTGGTGAGCTCACCCACCACAGGCTGACTTCTCCCAGTTTCACTTTCACAATACAATTTCATATCCAAGTTCCATATGAATTTTCTACAAATCTGACAGGTTTAAAAAGTATATTAAAACTAAATTCAAGAGAAAAATAGTTTTTAGAAGCCACAGAATTCTAGTCTGCCAACTTTAAATTAATTTCTAATTTCTTAAATAAAGCAATAGTGATTTCTAAGAACAAAAAATTCAGTAAACATGTGGCAACTCTCTTTTAGGACACTGTTATAAATAACTGAATACATGTAAATGAGAGTCCCTTAAAAAGACTCAAATTTTGCATACAATTTTACTTTTTTATTTAGGACTCAAAATAGAAGATACTAGGAAAACAGAATTAAATGTACAGAACAAATTTTTACTAAAGGACAAGTCATTTTAACGGTTGAACGCATGTAATCAATAGAATGTTTCAAATTTTCATTCCCTGCACCTCCAGTAGCCCAGGACCCAAAGGTTTTTAAATTCCACTCTTACAATGCCACTTTATTACCAGTTCAGCAGAAAATATTTTGCCTTTTATCAGATCCCTCAGGAGCAATAAGCTTACTCTTTTCAACCTTAAGGCTTCTTCTTAAAAAATAACTTATGATTCACACTATTATTCCTGTTCATTAATGAAATCTTTCTTCCAACAACACTCCCAGGTATCTCCTTCATACACTCCTAGTAAATCTCCAACTATCTGTAAACAACCTTTAAGTGGACTTCATAAAGTAAAAGCTGCATAAGAATTGAAAATATAACATATCAAGAAAGAAAACAAATGTAGATAACTAGTACTGTAGCTAAACCACATCACCTAGACTTGTGAAAGCACCTGCCTTGCTCAAACAGTCATCTCCCTGCCATGCAGATCCTTTTGTTATATCCAATGAATACTGAATCTGTACTTGCAGAAATCCATCTCCCCATACTAAAACAGATTGATACTGGACCATTACCTTCAGAATACCTCAGGAATTCCATTAACAGAGTCCTAACCTCAACCTTTATTTAGCAACAGTCTTTGCTCTTGGACAAAGGTGTATCCTGGTAAATGTCTATGCTTGGAAAGTTAGAATTGCTTCTCAGATGATCATCACCACAGTCTATACTTGTAGACCATGGTTTCTTAACCTTGGCATGACTGACATTTTCAGTTATTTTTTTAATTGATAAGAGCTATCCTGTTTAATGTTTAGCAGTATGCCTGGCCTCTACCCAGCATATATGCCAGGAGCAACAGCACACACCCCAGTCTAAGCTGTGACAACCAAAAATGTCCTCACGACTGTCAAAATATCTCAGGGTGTGTGAAGACAGCAGAGTTGGTTCCTACTAGTTGAGAACCACTGTTCCAGACATCGGGCTGCATCTAGCCCAGTTTGGCCCCTCAGTGGGGGCTTGACATTTGTGGAAATTCACAGTTACACATTCACACAAGAGTTAGACAAATCCCTTTTGAAATTAAAGTTATTAGGGTTCTTCTTCAGATAAAAAACTAAAAGGATGAATATCCCAATCTCCTTCAGGTCTTGTCATCACAAGTTTAATACTAAAACAAGACTTTATATATAAAGAAAAAGAAATGTTATCAAATACAAACACAATGCTGAAGGTGCATAAGTTTCATGAATTTAAAAAGGAACTAGAAATTATAGTAACCTTTTGCATTCACTGTCTTGGACACATCATCAATATTATCAAATAAAAGTAGTATGTTCTACACATATTTCAAATTTGTTTACCTCTTTCTTTGGCTTACCTGGAGAAATCCAGGAGGACGATTTAGAAAGGTATCAAGAGAATTATCCAAGAACCTCACGATTCGAAGGTACCCAGGATATGAAGGTGCACTAACCTCCCCTGCGGGATTTACAAAGAAAATTTGTACTCCGTTTGGTATCAAAATCAACTCATCTGCATCCAGCCCTAAGGTCTCAAGAGGAGGTGGCTGAGAGTGATTCCTATAGAAGTTCTCCCCAACTGAGGAGAACTCCCCAGATTCTGTTCCATAGGATACCGTGTAGTGACCCTCAGCAGCCTGAGGAGTGTAAGCAGGGGGTGCTTCGGACGGATGACTCTGACACGGCAAGGCCAAAGGAGCAGGTGCACTACTCGATTCTGCACTGGCAGCTGAAGTGCCTCCATTTACTTCACTGTGTTGAGGAAGTGAACTAAAGCACTGAGGCTCTGGTGACTTTTCAGACATGTCTTTAGGTGGAAATTCTGGATACAACTTGGGCACCTCCTGAAGATCATTCCGTAGAGAAGTGGCAAGACCCTTCTCTAGAATTTCCAACCTGGTACGTACATTCTGTAGCGTTTCTTTCATTTTCTGTTGCATCTGCCTAGCAGACTCCCACTCAGGACCTGTGTACTCAGGGTCCGTTGATGAAACGCTGATTCCTCTAAGCAGGTGTCCTATTCCTTGCTTATAGTAGTTCTTTGCTTCTTCCTTTTGACCTAATTCATCTGTATTCAGTCCTTTATTAACAAATACAAAGGCTTTCTTGTATGCTTCCTTGATGATCTTAATTTCAACAGGTTCTCCATCCTGGGGTTTTTGTTCCATTTCTGCAAAACAGGAAATATATTTTTAATTACCTTATTTAGATATTTGTTTACTTATTTAGTATCAATTCCTCCCACCTGAATATACTTCAGAGGACTGGAGCCTTGCTTGTCTTTGTTCACTGGTGTATTTCCTAAGCCTATTTAGATATGACATACAGGAAATACTCAACACGTATTTTGTTGAATGGATGAATACTGCTCTTGCTCCTATCTTTTTAATTAAAAATGTAAGAATAAGCCAGAATATAGCTACTGAATAATTTTCTTGTTCCAGTTTCTTAGAAGAAAGAAAAGTTTCCTATATCTTTTAGGTTGGAACAAAAGAGTCTCATTCTAAACTCATTATACTCTCCCCCCGCCCACCCCCCGCCACCAAACAAATAAAATAAAATAAAATAAAATAAACTCATTATACTTCTGGATTACAGTAGCTAATTAAAAATGAAGTTGAATCACATACTGGAGAGGACAGAAATGAGTGGGGAAAATGTATCTGAATGAAGCTTTACAGTTACCTTACTTTCATTTAAAGGTGGCAGGTTTCTCACATGCAGTTAGCCCTTTTCCCTCCCCAAACTCCATTAAAGTGACTCACAAGATTATTTAAAAGGCATAACCATTCCTTTCAATGAGAAAGAGGTATGAACAGATACTTCACAAATGGCCATGTGAAAAGGCATTCAACACATGATTCCTTCATGGAAATGAAACTAAAACCCAAAATATGACTACAGCTGACCCTTAAACAGTATGGATCCACTTATATGTTTTCAATAAATATATTTTCAATAAATACAGTACTGCATTTCATTTTATGGCTCTAAGTGTAGGGCAAAGTCTGTGTTTGATTAGTCATCACAACATGTGGAACCAAAAGAAAGAAGGTCTGTGTCCTGATTCAATCCAAAGTGTTTCAGTTTTCTGCCCTTGTTATTTATCAATTCCTTTGTCTGAGGCAGAGACAGTAATACAGAGATTTTTAACTGTGGGGTGATTAGCACCTGTAATCCCATTGTTCAAGGTCAACTATATATATTTATCAGGTGGCTAAAATTGAATACTGGCAAATGTTAGAGAAGACGGAAACTGGAACTCTCACATATTTTGCTGGTGTGAGTGAAAAATGGTACAGCCACTATGGAAGTCTGGCATTTCTATCTAAGGTACATTCAGCCCCTCTATGATCCAGCAATTCCACTTAGAGGTATATAACCAAGAGAAATGAATGAATACACACCAAAAATATGTACAATAATATTCAGAGCAGCTTTATTCACAAAAGCCAAAATTTTGAAACAATCCAAATGCCCACCCACAGGAGAAGGGATAAACAGTGGCATGTTCATATTATGCAGTAATACACAGAATTTTTTTAAATTGATGCCTGCAACGCAGATGACTCACCAAGTCTTTGCACAAAAGAAGCTACATACAAAAGATTTCATACTGAGACTGCTATCCTGTATGATTTTGAGGAACAGGCAAAACTAGTCTTTGATGACAGAAACAAAAATAATGGTAACAGGTGCTGGTATAGCCTTGAAAGGGACACAGGGGACGACCTTATAGCATATGGAAATGCTCTCTATCTGGATCTGAGTGGTGATTACATGAGTGTATGCAGATATTAAAAATCTGTAAATTTAAGATTAATGCACTATATTTCACCTTATTATATCCATTAGTAAAACAACGAAGCCAAAACTCACAAAAAGGGAGGACGGAGGGAGTCAACAGTGCTTCGTTTCTGAAAGAGGTGGCAGACCCAGCAACTCAGAAAACAGATCTGAGAAAGCGGAGGCCTACACTGTCAATCAGGAAATCAGAGAAGCAGCCCCACATATATTTCATGGTAGAACCTCCAAAAGGTACAGGGACTGATGGGATTCAGTCCTCCTTTGGAAGAGAGAGTAGAGGACTGAGTAAGGGATGGAGTCAAAGCTAATTTACAAAGTAGACCCTCAGATCTCCCCTAACCAAGCCCAAGAACACTATTTCTCTCCAGCCTGTAAAGAAGACTGGGTGCTTTAATTCAAAAGAGTGTAAAAGAAAATACCTAATGTGTTCTTAAGTTTTCAGAAGAGATCTATATTAACTGGGAGGACTCAGGTTTTAATCAGCAATAAATACAGAGTAAACTAAGGAAATAAAAATCAAGACAATTATTAACTCCAAGGAAAACAAGATGCTGAGCTAGAAAGAAAAGTAATCAATGTTGATTAATATCATAATAATATAAATAACAAATCCTGATACAAGCCAAATTATAATACAACCATCTTGAGAAGATGGGAAGATGAATGGATAGAAAGTTTATGTGCCTGTGGTACAGCATGGGAGACCTAAAATTTCATCTTTCCTACTAGAAAATTAATGGACAATGCCTAACCCTGAAAAATAAACTAACAATATAAGCATCCTATTTATTACAGATTCAGACAGAAAGGCCAGAAGTGGTAAGAAAATGGATACAAGCTTTGGGAGTAAGGGATGAGCTCAGGGTGGTGGGATCTCTGATTTTCACTGCAAGCCTTATAAAAATATTTAATTCTTTATATGTGCAGGATAAAAACAATTATTAATTTAAAAAAATTAAACTAAAGCTTTAGAGCAGCACTAGCCAACAGAATTATAAATGTTAACTACATATATAATTTAAAATTTTCTAATAGCCACATTTAAAAAGTAAAAACTTCAGTGATAGCATTTTATTTATCCAAAAATATCCAAAATATTATTTCACCATGTATCCAATATAAAAATTATTAATGAGATAGTTTTCCTTATTTTGGGCATTAAGTTTTCAAAATCTAGTGTGTATTTTATACTTGAGGCATATCTCAATTTCAACTACCTTCATCTCAAGCCCTCAATATCCACGTGCCTACTACAGACACTGTGGTTTTATTTTCCTGTGATCTCAGTAAAAATTATGATAGGATAATCTAAAGGACTCAGGGCTCTTTTAGCAACCATCTGCACTATAAAGGCATCACCAAACGAGCCTAACCATACTTTCTAACCTGAAAAATAAACCACTGGTCACATATAGGGATTTCACAGTAGTTGAGAGTGTATGTGTGTATGTACATTTATATATATATCTCTGTCCCCAATTTAGAAAACATCACATACAATCGACTATAATCAGAGATCTTACTTGTCTCACCTTGAATCCCCTATGAAAACTGACAACCCCACACTGGAATCTGTCTTTAGAACAGAATGCCAGTAGAATGCTTTCTTTCCTCAGACATTATGGGATAGGAATTCTGCATTCCACCTTCCTTAAGATACAAGCAGGCTCAGAGTTCAGAAAGCAAGACAGCAGAGGTTACACAGGCTATGGCGAGCTGACCCAGGAATTTAACCAGCACTCTTAAGTTTGTTCAAATGACTTGAACGGGGTCTTGAAAACACGGTGACTTGGCATTTTTTGCTCTGTGCTATAGGATGCCACATGTTCTTCCCTGATAGCTCAACTGGTTTAAAAAAAAAAAAAATCCACCTGCAATGCAGGAGACCCTGGTTTGATTCCTGGGTCGGGAAGATCCCTTGGAGAAGGGATAGGCTACCCACTCCGGTATTCTTGGGCTTCCCTTGTGGCTCAGCTGGTAAAGAATCCACCTGCAATGCAGGAGACCTGGGCTCAATCCCTGGGTTGGGAAGATCCCCTGGAGAAGGGAAAGGTTACCCATTCCAGTATTCTGGCCTGGAGAATTCCATGGACTGTAGTCCATGGGGCTGCCAAGAGTCAGACAGGACTGGGTGACTTTCACTTTCACAGGACACATGACTACCAAGGACACCATTTACAGAGCTTTTAACGTGTGCTAGAGACCAAGCTAGATGTTCATTTCATTCAGTCCTTACAAATAACTCTTGAGACATTGTTATTGTCACCAGTACTTCACAAAAGGAAGAAAAATGAGGTCTGAAGGCCATAACTGCTTTAGATCACATGTTTCTGAAAGACCTTGGAGCTAAGAATTACTTTCATATTTTTAAAAGGTTATAAAAATAAGGATATGCAACAGAGATTGTATGTGACCCACAAGCCTAAAACATCTTACCATCTAGTATTTGGCACTTACAAAAAGACTTTACTAACCCATTGCCTTAGATTACAGAGTTAGATAGTCTGATTCCAAAACGAATCCTCTAAATCAGGGTTTCCAACCTCAGTTTGACTCACATTTTGGGCTGGGAAATTCTTTGTAATCGGAGGCTGTCCTGATCACTGGAGAATGTTTATCCCTACTCTGATCTCTATCTATTAGGCACCAGAAGCAGCGACCCCCTCTACCCACCACATGACGATCAAAAATGTCTCCAGGCCCTGGTGGCTCAGTGGTAAAGAATCTGCCTGCCAATGCAAGAGACACAGGTTTGATCCCCGATCTGGGAAGATCCCATTCAAAGCAACTGAGCCTATGCTCTAGAACCTGGGAACCACAACTACTGAAGGCCCAGTGCCCGAGAGCCCATGTTCTGCAACAAGAGAAGTCACAACAGGAACTAGAGAAAAGCCAGCGAAGCAACAAGGACCCTGCACAGCCAAACATTTAAAAAATAAATAAGTAAAATTATTAAAAAAAAAAAAAAAATCTCCAGGCATTGCCAAACGTACCCTGGCTGCAAAATCATCCCCTGTTGACAACCACAGCTCAAATGGTCTTTAAATGAGGGACTGTTTACCCAGGGGAACATGAAGATTTGTCAAGGAACATGTAACAACAACATATACAATTTTAAGAAAAAGGCTTTCAGATCCCTCCTCACTAAAACTGACCTATGGGGCAACAGACCTGCAGTTTAGCTACCATGCTATTGCTTTTCCTCGTTCAAGCTCCTTTCACAGTCTTCCCAGTTTGCAAAACTTTACCAAATATACCACACTCCCATTTCTATTTTTACTATGGTGTATTTCCCAGCATGGAAAGGCAGAATTCATGGTAGAATGAAACAGCCCAAAAGTCACAGGTGTCAATTTCAATTTTAGGCATGACTCCAACGATTCATCTCCTTAAGATATAAATTTCCACTAAAATTCCATTTTTATATTGAATTATCCTTTATCAAAACCCATCAGGCATTATGCTATTCTACTACCACTTGCAATAATTCAATCCAGAAGAAGAGTAACTCCTAGAGCTATAGTCAAAGAAAAATTTTAAAACTTAGTTTCAACTTACACAAGTATTTTTATTAAAGACATGTATGATAGAGAATAAAAAGCTTTTGAGTATAAATAAATAACATTAAGAGAATACTCAGGAGTGGGTAAAAGTAGAAGTGGATAAAATCAAAATACAATTTCAAGAAAAGGAACCATATAAAATAGCATATATTTTAAAAACTGATGGTGATGTATAAAAAGTGCAATATTATACCCCATGAGATACAGTTAGGAGTGATGAACCAATTTTATATTAAAATGTATCTATACTATGTGGGATACTGCATCCTTTCCAACCACTGAGAGTATAATGCAAACATTATAAAACCAACTTAAACCTATGCAAGTGGAATTGTTTTACACAAATTATTTTGAGGGTTCACAAGTAAATTAAAAACACAGTTCTAAATCCACTCACTATATTATATTGCAAACATGAGACACACATGGTCTGTGACACTTAGAAGCACCGTAATTTACTACCTTTTATTAAGCTCTCTGGATATGCTTGGCACTGTTATATGCTCCATTTACTCCTCATATCCTTGGAGGGTTGTTCTGATTTAGAAAATGTTTAACAAATACTCAGCAGCTTGCTCAAGGACTAGTAAATGAGATGGTAAATGGAAGAGACAGATTCAAAGAGTCAGGCTCAATAGGTATTTGTCAAGAAAATGACCTGTCTGACTTCAAAGCTAAACCTCCTGCTATATGAACAAGTGAGCAGAGTGAAGGAGGTGTGAAGGGTAACTGAAGTGTTTCAGTTACTTAGACTTCAGGCTTAAGTCTTAAAGGGTAGATAGCATTTGAAGACAGAAAGAATGCACAATAAAGGAACCCCAGGTAGAAGCAGTATTACCTTGCAAACGTCTTTATTTAAAAACTTATTTCACACAGTGAGCTGAAAGATTTCCTAAATAATGTGTCACTGGAGGAAGGTGGTGGGGGGTGCTATTCGCAGGGAAGACAGGTGTGTGTGCATACGTCCGTGTGTGTGTGTGTGGGGGGGGTGGTTCCATGGGTCAGCTGCTGCTGAAGAGCCTTCCTTGCTGTCGTCTTCACTTTGAAGAGGGAAATATATATATATGGCAGTGACAGCCTGGAGATCTAATGGATGAAATGTACTTGGTAATCTCATCACAGAAAGAAGAAACTTTCTACTAAAATGTTACATTTTTATTTTGTGGTTGTTATGGGATTTGCTTTTTCTCAGTACTCTCTGAGAAGATGCATTTCACAGAAAAAAAGGACTATACGATGGTGACTTAAAAACAAAGAAGTCTATCCTACCCCTAACCATAGTCAAGTGCTTATAAAGTGTCTTGAAAAGATAAAAACTATTATTACATGACTTCGCACTTTAAAGTTGAGTACAGAAAAAGTCTTTGAAACGGTTAAGTATCAAATGAAACAATATCCACACCACTACATTCATCTTCAATCACAAATCAAAACCTGGCTCCAGATACCAATGGCGCATTTAACCCATATTTTAAACGTTCTAATAAAAGTAAAATGCATTTATTTCATATAACAGTGTGTGTGTGTGTGTGTGTGTGTGCGCACGCGCGCGCAAAGTGCACTTTAAAAAACACTAGGAGCAAAGAAGTTCAATTCTGAACCAAACACTTTATTAGTTCAATCTCATAAACACTTGGAGAAGGCAATGGCACCCAACTCCAGCACTCTTGCCTGGAAAATCCCATGGATGGAGGAGCCTGGTGGGCTGCCGTCCATGGTGCTGCGAAGAGTCAGACACAACTGAGCGACTTCCTTTTCACTTTTCACTTTCATGCATTGGAGAGGGAAATGGCAACCTACTCCAGTGTTCTTGCCTGGAGAATCCCAGGGACGGGGAAGCCTGGTGGGCTGCCATCTATGGGGTCACACAGAGTCGGACACGACTGAAGTGACTTAGCAGCAGCAGCATAAACACTAATAGTAACAATCATGCTAACAATCAATATGACAAGAAGTCTTTTAATAATATAACCATTCATCTCCCGAGAAGGAGCAGCAGAACTGTTCTGATGCCCACCCATCTGGCCCTTTACAGAATAAAACCAAGCAAACAAAAGGAGCAGGAACTTTCCCCAAATATCTATCTGTAACTGCGTTCTGTAACAACTCACCCTATTTTGGTTTGCTGGAGCAACTATATATAGTGACATTTCACAAAGCCTCACAGATGAGAGAGAGCACAAGAGAGAAGAGCTTCTTACTCCAAATACGTTTCACATAAAGTCACCAACTTAAGTCTGCTAATGTAAAAGAGAGCGAAACAAAAAGTACCTCCACTTATAATGGCAGGGGGCCCACTCATTACTTTAGCTTTCAGAAATTTCAAAGAAAATTGAATTCCTAAACATTTAAGCCACGCATTCCAGAAGCAACAACAATGAAGACAAGCTCATTAAATTACAGTACAATAAAGCAAATCTCGAGCATCCTCAAGAGACAGAGTAAAGCAATTCATTTACAATTAAGAGAGTGGAAAACTGGGCCAACCCTACAGTAACGCAATAATGCCGTGTCACGTAACTGCGCATTCCAAGAGCAACTTTCTCCAGGCAGAGAAATTAAGTCGGAGGGATCTTCTGCAGTGCTCAGTGCCCCCGGCCCCCCGCCCTCCCCCAAACACGAACACCGTTTTCGAAGGAGTAAAATCGGGAGCTACCCACCCCCATGTGGCTGACTTTCTGTAAAGAAACGTTTCGGAACTTTCACTAAGCTGTAAGCGTCGGGTGAGGGTGAATAATCGGTAAACAGCGGGGGTGGGGGAGGCCAGAATGGTCCAGATGCTCCGCGAGGGCCGCCACCCGAGGGGGCCAGGCGGCGCCCTCCAACCCAACAGTAAGTAAATAGGGAGGGGGCGTAGCGAGCTCGAAGGTTCCGTAGATACCCGAGGTGAGGGTTAACTAAGAACTTCTACAACAAATCCCTCCCGAAACCGCTCCCTTCCACCAAAGTTCCACTGCTGAGACCTGAATGGGGGCCCGAGGCCTTCTAGGCCCTTCCCGCCCGGCCAGCGCGCCGCGGGCCCGGGGCGCCGACGCCACCCGCCCGCCTTTGCGAGGGTGGCGTCCGCGCAGGGGCGACTCCTTCCCTCCCTCCGGCCGCCGCCCCACCTGTGCCTGCCAGACCGCCCGGCCCTTCGGCCGCAGCGCAGAGTCCGCTCCCCTAGACGCGGTGGTGGTGCCGCCGCCGCCGGCCCGCGCGTCCCGGAGCCCCGCACGCCGGGGCTGACAAAGCCCGAGGAGGCGCGCGCTGCGGAGCGCACACGTCACGCGGCCGCGCCGCCCCGCCCGCAGGCGCGGCTCCCGCGTGACCCGAGCGCACGGGCCCCGCAGCGCGGCCTCACATGACGCCCACGCGGGCCCGCTGCGCCGCGGACTCGTCCCTCGCCCTCCCAGCCTGAGTTTTGTCCGCTCAGACCTTCTAAATGGCCTCTGGGGCGACGTCAGTCCACTTGGAACGTCTGAGTCACCGTAAAACTCTAGGGGAGAAAAGATAAAGGGCCGAAGGCCAGAAGAGAACCACTTGAGCCAGCGACTCCGCGCGGACTCCCGAACTAGGGTCTGCTGGCCACGTCGACGGTCCGGCGCTTGCGCAGTCTCTTAGTCTCTTGCGGACCCCAGGCCGCGGGAGGGAGTGGTCCAGAGCAGTGGGCGTTGAGGGTTGATGGTTCGGGGGGGGGGCGTGTGTGCTAAAAGTTTGTAGCAACAGCATGGTTTAAAAAAAAAAAAAGAAAATTTTAAGTTCGTGACGCCTAAGGTTAAATAGCAAATGTGCTGATTTCATTTATGTTTATGGAAAGTCAAAAGGGGAAAATCAAACCAAACATACGCTTCTTTAAAAGTCATTTAAAGTTAATAAGATAGTTTCGGTGCGTGGACAGGGAATGTTGCCTGATTTTCCAGTTCTGCAAGGATCAAGCCAGTGCAGCCGCCCCTGCCCTCGCACATGAGGCCCGAGGCGACTTTACGATGGAGAAAAACACAACAGCAGGTCTGTGCTTAAGTAACCGTCCTAGATAGTGAAGATGCCTATCTAAAGATTAATGAACCCAGACTCTTGCATCTTCTGATATCGAGAAAGGGACTAAGATCACTAAGATCATGAACTTTAGATAATCTGTTCTTTGTGATTAGCAGTAATCTTTTGAAGTTCCACTTTTTTCTTTCCCCTTAAGGGGAAAACACTCCACAAAACTACATATTCTGTTTTCTCCCTGATTCTTCAGAGCAGTTCTTCAAAATTATCTAAGAGGTTGTCTCCAGGGCAATAGTCTTTAGTAAGAACCTACTATAAAACTTAAACCTTGAAACTTTTAGATTGTATGTTTGTCTTCCGTCTGCAGATGGCAGATTTTACAGTCTTGAATAGACTTGCCTTAAAAAACTATGTATATATATATAATGCCCTGAGCTCTTAAGACTAGCTAAGTGACTTGTTTGAGAATGGCAGTGACTTAATTCCAGATGAATTGTTACTCCGTTCAGTCAAAATTGGGCTTCCCTTGTGGCTCAGCTGGTAAAGAATCTGCCCGCAATGCGGGAGACCTGGGTTTGATCCATAGGTTGGGAAGATCCCCTGGAGAAGGGAAAGGCTACCCACTCCAGTATTCTGGCCTGGAGAATTCCATGGACTGTGTAGTCTATGGGATCCCAAAGAATTGGACAGCACTGAGCGACTTTCACTTTCTTTCAGTCAAAATTAATGATGGGAAATATTGGATGACTATTGGAGGAGGCTTTTAAGTTTAAAATTTGGTAATTCCATTTGGCATTAATAGTTCTCTGAAATCTCAGAAAGATAACAGCCATCCATCCCAAACATAAAAACCTGTTGGGGGAGGGGGTGTTGGTTATACATTAATACAGTGGGTTTAAATTACTTTTCTCTTAAACACCTTAAAAAGAATTCTGAAAAACTGTGACTGTCTACCATCTCCCTCATTTTTGATTGAGCATCAAAAATTTTCATCTCGCTTAAAGAGTTGTAAAGGATACAAACTGTTTTCTAGTAAGTTGACGTCCTAAAATAAGAGATACATAACTTTTAATTGTAGCCAGTAGAGCCTAAATACCAGATAGTTTTATATCATCATCAATTTTTAAAACTATATGAACAAGCATTTCTTTAATAGGAGAAAATGTTACAGCATTCCTTTTCTTCTTTTTACTTATTTATTTAGCTGCACCAGGTCTTAGTTGTAGATCCTGTAGATCTCAGACAGGATCTTTTGTTGTGGCTCATGGGATCTAGTTCCCTGACCAGGGATCAAACCCATGCCCCCTGATTTGGGAGCACAGAGAGTTAGCCACTGAACCACTAGGGAAATACCCATTCCTTTTTGCCTTAAACTTATATTTCCATGGGGCTTCCCTAGTGATTCAGAGGATAAAGCATCTGCCTGCAATGCAGGAGACCCAGGTTCTATCCCTGGGTTGGGAAGATCCCCTGGAGAAGGAAATGGCAACCCACTCCAGTATTGTTGCCTGGAGAATCCCATGGACAGAGGAGCCTGGCGGGCTACAGTCCATGGGGTTGCAAAGAGTCGGGCATGACTGAGCGACTTCACTTTTTTTCACTTTCATGTTTCCATATCACTTGATGAAATTCTACCCTGATATTTATTCTAGTTATCCCCAAAATGTAAGCAATAAAAAGGAAAAAGGTAGATTGTATGTCATCAAAATGAAAACAATTTGCTCTTCAAAAGACACCATCAAGAAATCGAAAGTACAACCTACAGACTGAGAATATATTTTCAAATCATATTTTACTTGTATTTCAAACATATGAAAGTTATTAGGTTAGTTATAACCTAATAATCAACAAGCTAAGTAATAAAATTTTAAGTGGGCAAAAGATTTGAATAGGTATTTCTCCAAAGATATACAAATGTCCATCAAAAGATTCTCAATGTCATTAGTCTTTCAGGAAATGCAAGTCAAAAACATAAGGAGATGCTGTTACTTACTCACTAGAATGGTTGTAATAAAAAGACACTAGTGTCCTACAGAAATGTGGAGAAATTCAAACCTCATGCATTACTAGTAGCAATGTAAAACGATGCAGTCATTTTTTGAAAAACAGTTTGTTTCTTAAAAGGTTATACATAGATTTACCATTACTATCGGAGAAGGCAATGGCAGCCCACTCCAGTACTCTTGCCTGGAAAATCCCATGGGCAGAGGAGCCTGATAGGCTGCCCCCTCCATGGGGTCGCGAAGTGTCGGGCGCGACTTCACTTTCACTTTTCACTTTCATGCATTGGAGAAGGAAATGGCAACCCACTCCAGTGTTCTTGCCTGGAGAATCCCAGGGACGGGGGAGCCTGGTGGGCTGCCGTCTGTGGGGTTGCACAGAGTCGGACACAACTGAAGTGACTTAGCAGCAGCAGCAGCAGCAGCAACCATTACTATATGACCTAGAAACTCCTCTTATAGGTGAAATTCTATAGACATATGTTTTCATTTTACTTGGTTCAAAATATTGGGAGATGCTGCTGTTATAAAACTCTTTTCACACTTACATATTTATTAATAATGTGTTCAGGTAGCTAGAGTTTCTCAGTTTTCATATCTATATTAAAATTGAATAGGATGTTGAATTCTGTCTAGTTCTAGAAATACTTTACATATAATACAAACAATAATATAAATACTTGTACTCACATACAAAGTGCACAAGAGGACTTGACAGAAATGTTCATAGCAACCTTATTTAAAACAGCCCCAAAGTGAAAACAACCCAAATGTCAATCAACTGATGAACTGATCTTTGAAAATGCAGTATATCACTACAATGAAATATTCTATTCCCAAAGTTTCCACAACATGGATGACCCTCAAAAACATTATGCTCAGTGAACGAAGCCAGACATGAACATAAATTTCTTTTTCAATGATTTTTCTTTGAAAGGCAAATATAAAGAGGCAGAAAGTAGATTATTGGTTGCTGAGGGCTGGGCTTGGTGATGGAACTGACTGTAAATGGGCGTGGTTTTTCCTTTAGGGTGATGAAGATGTTCTAAAATTAGATTGTGATGTTGGTTGTACAGCTCTGTAAGTACAATGAAAGTCACTTGAATTGCATATTTTAAATGAGTGAATTTTATGATATTTAAATTATATTTGAAATAGTTTAAAATTATCTCCTGGGGAATTCCCTGGTGATCCAGTGGTTAGGACTTCACATTCTCACTGCTGAGGGCTTGGGTTCAGTCCCTGGTTGGGGAACTAAGATTCCACAAGCTCCAGGGTGCAGCCAGAAAAAAAAATAACTCCCTGATTGACTGTTATAATTATATGTATTATACATGTGTATAAACATTTATTGAACAGAGTTTATATTTATTGGAAATATACCCTGATAAGGTAATAGAGACTTCTTCAATTAATTCATATGTTTGTGGATGACTATCATTTATTTTTAGAATGGGATAGGATTTAGCATCAATTCTATCCTAATTTTAATATTTAAAAATGTAAAGCTTGCGAAACTGCCTGCATAAACAAAATAAAATTAATAGAAGGAATTGTATAACAGCATCATCATTCAGTTCTTTAAACTATCAAATCTTATGCTGCATATCACTATGATACATCATGCAAATTTGTATTTTACTCCAGTGGATCCTTATTCCATTTTTTTAAATTAAAAAACTGAAAATCACTTGACAGCCAAAATATCTGTCACCAAGTTATAATAGTTATTTATCTCCTCAGTTTCTGGGAAGAACACCAAAAGGCTTTATTAACATAGACCATCTGGTACCACTGAGGTCCCAGTGTCCTTAGTAATGCCACATTCAAGGGAGTGTCTGAACACCTCTAGTGGTGGCTGGGTACAAGAGGGGAACCCCCACGTCACTGCCACACTCACTCAGAACTCAGCTTCAGCAACAGGTAACTGGGGCAGGAGGAACGCTGGTGCCCCTGACCCTCCTAGACAGAGCCCCCCACTGCCAGGTGTGCGGAGAGGGAGCCCACACCTAGCAGTGGCGTGGGGAAGCACTCCGAGGTCTGGGGGTGGGAGGGTAGAGGGAAGGAGGGAGTGACTGTTGATTTAAATACCACAAACTCTCTCTGTTCTTGTGATTTCAGATCTTTGGGGGAGTGATCTGCAGAGTGTCTTATGCTATTAAGACAGAATTGACACTCTCAATAAGGTGGGTTTTAATTGCCTTACTGAAAATCCACAAAAATTAAACATATTAAAGTTTTTCTATCCGTGTTTTATACTGTATAACTTGATTAATTTTGTAGCCCTTTAAACATTACCAGTCTATTTTAAGTGATCACCATAATGTGAGTTATTGGGTTAACTATTAAGGTCCTTTATTTGCACAGGCTTCTTCCAAGGCAGCACTTGAAATGTGCTCACCTGTATGTTTTACTAAAATTTGCAGAAAGAAAAAAGATTTTAGTCACGATCAGTTAAGACCACTGACTCTTTATACTTGACTTCCCTTCCTGTCCTTGGTGTGTACATGACTGCAACACATTTGAGATATAGGGCTTCCCTGGTAACTCAGAATCTACTCACAATTCAGGAGACCTGGGTTTCATCCATGGGTCCCTAGAGAAGGGAATAGCTATCTACTCCAGTATTCTTGCCTGGAGAATTCCATGGACTGGTGGGCTACAGTCAATGGAGTCTCAAAGAGTTGGACACAACTGAGCAACTTACACTTTCACTTTCAAGGAGAAGTGGAGTTGGTGGTGGTGGTGGTGGTTGTTCAGTCACTCAGTCATGTCCAACTCTTTGCGACCCCGTGGACTGCAGCACTCCAGGCTTCCCTATCCTTCATCATCTCCCAGAGCTTGCTCAAACTCATGTCCATTGAGTCAGTGATGCCATCCAACCATCTTATACTCTGCTGTCCCCTTCTGCATTCAACCTTTTCCAGCATCAGGGTCTTTTCTAATGAGTTGGTTCTTCCCATCAGGTGGCCAAAGTATTGGAGTTTTAGCTTCAACATCAGTCCTTCCAATGAATATTCAGGACTGATTTCCTTTCAGATGGACTGGTTGGATCTCCTTGCAGTCCAAGGGACTCTCAAGAGTCTTCTCCAACACCACAGTTCAAAAGCATCAATTCTTCGGCACTCAGCTTTCTTCACAGTCCAACTGTCACATCCATACATGACTACTAGAAAAACCATATCATTGACTAGATGGACCTTTTTGGCAAAGTAATGTCTCTGCTTTTAATACGCTCTCTAGTTGGTCATAACTTTCCTTCCAAGGAGTAAGCATCTTTTAATTCCATGGCTGCAATCACCATATGCAGTGATTTTGGAGCCCAGAAAAATAAAGTTAGCCACTGTTTCCACTGTTTCTCCATTTATCTGCCATGAAGTGATGGGACCGGTGCCATGATTTTAATTTTCTGAATGTTGAGCTTTAAGCCAACTTTTTCACTCTCCTCTTTCACTTTCATCAAGAGGCTTTTCAGTTTCTGTTCTCATTCTGCCATAAGAATGGTGTCATCTGCATATCTGAGGTTATTACTATTTCTCCCAGCAATCTTGATTCCAGCTTCTGCTTCATCCAGCCCAGCATTTCTCATGATGTACTCTGCATATAAGTTAAATAAGCAGGGTGACAATATACAGCCTTGACATATTCCTTTCCAATTTGGAACCAGTCTGTTGTTCCATGTCTGGTTCTAACTGCTTCTTGATCTGCATACAGGTTTCACAGGAGGCAGTTAAGGTGGTCTGGTAGTCCCATCTCTTTAGGAATTTTCCACACTTTGTTGAGATCCACACAATTAAAGGCTTTAGCACTGTCAGTGTTGTGCATTTAATTATGAGATATGTTTATAGTTGCTTCTGTGTGTGATTGTGTTATTGCTAGCCATCCTGTTGTAGCACTGACTTCCAGGAAAATTCCTATTCTGCCAGCTTATCTGTTGCCATTTAACATAAAGATGCTAGCTAAGGGTAGTCATGTATGGATGTGAGAGTTGGACTGTGAAGAAAGCTGAGTGCCGAAGAATTGATGCTTTTGAACTGTGGTGTTGGAGAAGACTCTTGAGAGTCCCTTGGACTGCAAGGAGATCCAACCAGTCCATTCTGAAGGAGATCAACTCTGGGATTTCTTTAGAAGGAATGATGCTTAAGCTGAAACTCCAGTACTTTGGCCACCTCATGCGAAGAGTTGACTCATTGGAAAAGACTCTGATGCTGGGAGGGTTGGGGGCAGGAGGAGAAGGGGACGACAGAGGATGAGATGGCTGGATGGCATCACTGACTCAATGGGCATGAATCTGAGTGAACTCTGGGAGTTAGTGATGGACAGGGAGGCCTGGCATGCTGCGATTCATGGGGTTGCAAAGAGTCGGACATGACTGAATGACTGAACTGAACTGAACTGAACTGAAGGGTCATATTGCTCTATGAATGTGTCCTACAGTACACAGCATCAAAAGACTGATGGAAGAGAAACACCATTTGAAATATATGGGGCTAGAAGCAAATCTATTTCAAATGATTATAGTCATCAGACATGAAAGGATGCCTGCATGGGTGTGTGCTCAGTCATGTCCGACTCTGCCACATCATGGACTGCAGCCCACCAGGTTCCTCTATCCATGGAGTTTTCCAGGCAAGACTACTGGAGTGGGTTGCCATTTCTTTCTCTAGAGGATCTTTAGTTGGTTTCTTTAGCAAATACATAAATATCTTTTTAAAAGAACCTATTAATTAAGCTACAGAAAATAATTCTTTTAACATTTCTTACTAACCTGACTTGGCTTTGTTCTGATCAAGTTGATACTTTTCATATTATAAAGAGGTTAATGAATACTCAGTAAAGTACCTTATTTTCTATATATTTATATGTATAAATCGGAGAAGGTGATGGCACCCCACTCCGGTATTCTTGCCTGGAAAATCCCATGGATGGAGGAGCCTGGTAGGCTGCAATCCATGGGGTCTCGAAGAGTCGGACATGGCTGAGCGACTTCACTTTCACTTTTCATTTTCATGCATTGGGGAAGGAAATGGCAACCCACTCCAGTGTTCTTGCCTGGAGAATCCCAGGGATGGGGGAGCATGATGGGCTGCCGTCTATGGGGTTGCACAGACTCAGACATGACTGAAGTGACTTAGCAGCAGCAGCAGCATATGTATAAATATATGTCTCTGTTAAAAAGCAGAGACATTGCTTTACTCTCAAAGGTCCATATAGTCAAAGCTGTGGTTTTTCCAGTAGTCATGTATGGATGTTGAGAGTTGGACCATAAAGAACGTTGAGCACCGAAGAATTGATTTCTTGGAAAAACTCAAAGAACTGATGCCTTTGAACTGTGGTGCTGGAGAAGACTCTTGAGAGTCCCTTGGACAAGAAGGAGATCCAGCCAGTCAGTCCTAAAGGAAATCAGTCCTGAATATTCATTGGAAGGATGGATGTTGAAGTTGAAGCTCCAATACTTTGGCCACTTGATGCAAAGAGCTGACTCATTGGAAATGACCCCAGTTCTGGGGAAGACTGAAGGCAGGAGGAGAAGGGGACAACAGAGGATGAGATGGCTGGATGGCCTCACTGACTCAGTGGACATGAGTTTAAGCAAACTCTGGGAGATGATGAAGGACAGGGAAGCCTGGCCTGCTGCAGTCCATTGGGTCACAAAGAGTCGGACAGGACCGAATGACTTAACAAAATATGCATAATAGGGTGGAGGTTAACACAAGACACTAGAGTTCTTACTCTGCATGGCTTCGTAAGCCACTTAGAGAGGCTTCCCAAGTGGTTCAGAGGTATAATGCAGGAGATGCTAGTTCCATCCCTGGGTGGGAATATCCCCTGGAGGAGGTCATGGCAACCTCCTCCAGTATTCTTGCCTGGAGAATTCCATGGGCAGAGGAGCCTAGTGGCCTACCATAGGGTCGCAAAGAGTTGGACATGACTGAAGCTACTGAGCAAGTACACATGAGTTCCTAAGGACACAGGCAAATAAGAGACAAATAAATGAAAGAATACGCATAGCATTTTGTAATACTGTTACTAGATTAGAAATGAGCAGAGATTGGCAGCAAGTGGAGTGAAGAATGAGAAGCAGTGCACATTCAGAAGAGAGGAGAAGGCAAGCAACACAGTAGACTGACAAAAAACTCAAAAGAAAAAAAATTTACCTCATATTGCATTTGATTCTGTTTTGATTTGTGATTAAGAAACCTAAATTTCCTGAATCTTTAGTGTAGTTTGCCAAAAAAAAAAGAAAGAAAGAAACAAAATGCATTGTGCTTTGTTTTTGTTTAATTTGAACTAAAAATTTTGGGAAATTTCTCTAAAATTTCAGTATCCATCTTGCTTACATTGTCCAGAACAAGACAAATATACAATTGATGCTGAACAGAACTAAACTAGGGAAGGCATAATCTTAGAAACAGAAGTGTCCTGTAGACTGTGAATGCCTTGGGAATGTCTGGACTTTTGGATGAGAGCGTCGGATTTTCTACAAGAGGTGGAAATGGAGGCTCAAAGGAAATGTCAGCACCCTTCAAGTCTAAGACCATCAAGGATACATACGAAGTCGAAACTTCTATTTAACACTGCTTGTCTTTTTGTAGGAGAAACCTGTGAGTGGAATGTGAGAGAACCCCTTGATAAAACAGTAAAGTTGTTTCATTTTCTGCATAGCGAAATGGTGGTTATATTTAAGTACTCCATGTACATGTGTAAAGCTTTTCCAAGTTCTGTGTAATTAGGGATGACAAGCATAAAGGGAAGAGGGTATCTTTAGTGCTGGTTGGCTAGCTATATGTTAGCTCCTTCTCCTTCTTGAGTATATCACCTATGGGGAAGCTGAGAAGAAAAATGTGTGATGACTCAAAACCGATATAGTTTCATGTATTTTGGCATCTAGTATTACTGTTAAAAGTCTAGAAAGCTTATCATCTTAGTGATTTTCAAAAAAAATTTTGAATGAGGCTTAAAACTTCTAATCCAGTTCTGAGAACATAAATACAGTTGTTAAAAAAGAACAGGAAATTAACATGTGATACAGTGTTATTAACTAAAGTACAGAGTTTTGTTTAAATTTCACAAAATGTCATGCTACTCTCCATTATTTGTTCTCATATCTTATTCAAGATTCTGCATTGTATTCAGTTGCATTGAGTAGCATGCAACAAATTCTGGTAAATTCTCTTTTCATTTTTATACTGTTACTATACATTTCTATACTGTTCTAATGTTCCTTATTATGGGGCTTGATAAATACACTAATCATTTAAAAATGGACATTTAATTTCCAAATGCCTGGAGTTTTAAAATTATCTTTCACATTAATTTTCTCATTTAAATGTTTTCTTCTCTGCAATCACCCTCTCTGTGTTTTTTCAGTCTTCTAACCAACCGGTCCATTTTGAAGGAGATCAGCCCTGGGTGTTCTTTGGAATGAATGATGCTAAAGCTGAAACTCCAGTACTTTGGCCACCTATGGGAAGAGTTGACTCATTGGAAAAGACTCTGATGCTGGGAGAGATTGAGGGCAGTAAGAGAAGGGGATGACAGAGGATGAGATGGCTGGATGGCATCACTGACTTGATGGACGTGAGTCTGAGTCACTCCAGGAGTTGGTGATGGACAGGGAGGCCTGGCGTGCTGCGATTCATGGGGTTGCTAAGAGTCGGACAAGACTGAGTGACTGAACTGAACTGAACTGAACTTTATTGAGACTTTCAATGACTAAGTCAAAGATCTCTCTTGGTAAATGCCACATTGCACTTGAGAATATGTGAGTTGTTTTCAAATATATTTAGATATTGATTTCTAACATAATTCCACAGTGTTAAGAGAATAGACTCTAACTTTAGTACCTTTAGACCATGCAATTTTTGCACCTTGTTTTATGTCCCTGGATATGTTCCAGTGCCTCCTAGTTTATAGTATATGGCACTTGAATAGAATTTGTATCCTACTCTTCTGTGAAAACTGTATAAATCTTAATTATGTTGACTTGGTTTAAAAATTAAAAAAACAAACAAACAAACAACTGTGCAATGAGTTGCTACTAAAATCCACTGAACACCAGGAATTCATTATTGGACATCCTTGATTGTCTTGGGGGATTCCCCTTATAGAACAGCTAAGTCTTTTCTGGCAATATTCAGGCAATTTGAATGGAAAGATCTAGGTCCAGAAATTCCATCCTCAGCACTTTCATTACTTGGGGCAGATCCATGCTAGTCTGATTGTCCCCAAAACTGATGTTACAGCAGATGACACAATACTGGACACAGATTTGAATGCATCAGTTCACAGAGAGTTCAGAAGAAAAGATGCTATTAATGAGGGGAAAAAAGGTCTACTATTTTATGAAATTTTGTAAAAATACACCAAGGATTACATTTTACAATTAAAAACTTCAAACAATTCTATGCAGAAATTCTTTCTTTATTGTTCAATCATATTTATTTCCTGAACAGCCTGTGTTTCTTAGTCTTCTTTGCATGTTTGGATTTCTAACTGGTGATGTTGCTTTAAAAATAAAGTTTTTCTTCCTAAAGTAATGCAAACTTTAAACAATATTCATCTTCCTATAATACAGCTGCAATGACTTGGTGTCACAATTAATATGTGAAGATAGGAAATCCAATAAATTTGGATTATTTTGTTTTCCTACAGTCCCAGTTTGTCTGGAACACTTATTATTACCAACAACAAACTTATTGGCTTTTACAAAATCATATTCTGGATAGAAGGTGATCTTGAGGGTGCTTATTTCTTTTAAAAGAGACAGTGCTGCTATCCAAAACATTTCTTTAGTTTAATTTGCATATAGACAAGTTCCTGTGTTGTCAGCTCACAGCATAACTAAGCATCACTGGTCTTTATTTAGTCCCAAGGCTTGATTGTAACAGCAGGGTGCTTCTTAGGCAGTTCTAAAGTAACAGAAATTAAAATGCTAACAAAGTCACGTTTAAACCAGTCCATAGAAAACTGTGTGTATATATTAAGCCTACTCTCAGAGTCTATAAATTACTCCATCAGAATAATTTAAGAGTTTTTGGAATTTGATTAACTCAAATAAAAAGTTTCTATTAAATTTTTTGAAAAAATAAATTTGGGGCTATAGTAATAAATATATTTTTTGTGTAGACAAATTCTGTGGAAGGTCCTCTACTGGCCGTTTTACCCACCTCATTTTATTTCACCTTCTATGAACCAGGAATAAGAAGGCAATTGTCAGATGAAATGGAAGCTCAGAAGGTTTATATAATATAGTCTAAACCACACAGCAAGTAGCTGACAAAGCCAAGATTCCCAAAGATTGTTTTCAGAATTATTTTGTTGAACTTGACATTTTCTACTACCGTATTTCAGTATGAGTAGTTTCCTTATTATATCTTTGAATTCCCTCAAACAGTATGGAATGAGGTTTATTATCATTCAGTAATATACAATTCAAACTGGAATTTTTGACTTTAAAGTGTTAGCATTTCTGGGACCTTCCTGTTGGTCCAGTGGCTAAGACTCTGTTCCAAATGCAGGGGGTCCAGGTTTGCTCCCTGGTCAAGGAACTAGATCCCGCATGCAACAACTAAGAGTTTCCCTGCCACAACCGAAAGATCCTGCAAGCTGCAACTAAGACCCGGAGCAGCCAAATGAGTAAACGAAAAGAAATATATATATTTTTAAAGTTAGCATTTTCTACTATAAGGTAGTGTCTCTTTGGTCATCTAATTCCCAAGAACATATTTTGGAAGAACCTGAAACATCCTAGTAAAGAAAATTTTACCAAGACTAGAAATTCAGGGGTTTCTTCAATTTAGTTCCAAAAATAAACATAGAATCATGAACCATCAAATGTGCTTATGCTTGAATCCTTGCCAGTCTTACCTGCTACCTATATGCTGCTGCTGCTGCTAAGTCACTTCAGTCGTGTCCGACTCTGTGTGACCCCATAGATGGCAGCCCAAAAGGCTCCCCCGTCCCTGGGATTTTCCAGGCAAGAACACTGGAGTGGGTTGCCATTTCCTTCTCCAATGCATGAAAGTGAAAAGTGAAAGTGAAGTCGCTCAGTCGTGTCCGACCTTCAGCGACCCCATGGACTTCAGCCTTCCAGGCTCCTCCGTCCATAGGATTTTCCAGGCAAGAGTACTGGAGTGGGGTGCCATTGCCTTCTCCACTACCTACATAAACTTAGGCAATTTACGCTCAAAGCTTCAGTTCTCACCTTTACATAACTGGGATAACAATACTTTGGAGGACTGTCCTGGACAATAAGAAAGATAATGTATGCCACACTCTGTACCCTACAAAGAGGGCGCAGTTTGGAATGGTTAAGAGCTCACACCCTAAAACCAGCTACCCGAGTTCAACCTCTGAGTCCCCACGTCAGCTCTGTGATCGGAGGCAAAGTTACTTTACCCATCTGTGTCACCATTTTCCCACAAGTAAAACGAGGTAATGATAATAACTACTTTATGAGTAGTTATTAAGTTATGTGTGTAAAGTGCTTAGGAAAAAAAATGGTTCCATTAAAATAAATGTGTCTGGCATATTATAAGCACTATTTAAGATGTTGTTAAATTTTAAAAATACTTTGAACATAATAGATGCTGAATAAATGGTAGCTACTTTACTTGGCAGTTACTTGGGTGATTTTAATATTATATATATATACACACATGTATGGCTGTGAGAGTTGGACTGTGAAGAAAGCTGAGCACCAAAGAATTGATGCTTTTGAACTTTGGTGCTTGAGAAGTCTCTTGAGAGTCCCTTGGACTGCAAGGAGATCCAACCAGTCCATCCTAAAGGAGACCAGTCCTGAATATTCATTGGAAGGACTGATGCTAAAGCTGAAGCTCCAATACTATGGCCACCTGATGTGAAGAACTGACTCATTGGGAAAGACCCTGATGTTGGGAAAGATTGAAGGCAGGAGGAGAAGGGGACAAGGGAGGATGAGATGGTTGGATGGCATGACTGACTCAATGGACATGAGTTTGGGCAAGCTCTGGGAGTTGGTGATGGGCAGGGAAGCCTGGCGTGCTGCAGTCCATGGGGTCGCAGAGTCGGGCACGACTGAGCGACTGAACTGAACTGAGTAAGTTCCCTGGAGTTTGGGAGTGGAGAGGAGGTGTGGAGGGGAAGGGATTAAGCATAGTTTTCAGATTGGAGATTAACCAACTGGCTGTGCCTCCAGGTGCTATTCCTGAGATAGGAGACATGGAAAAGGACTGCACACAAGAGAACTACCAACTGTTGAACCTCACACTGTGCTGGGCACTTTGTATATATATTATGCCATTTCCCTCCCAGAGCCATCCTGTGGGTACCACTCTCCATTTTACAGATCTGTGAAAATCTTTGAAGAGCTATGCTGTGCCATGTAGGCAAGTGAATCAACTTGTCAAATGAAAAGTTTTTGTTTTTTTTTTTTGTGACATAAAGTGGCAAGAGTACAGCCCACCTGCTCCCCTTGCCTTTAAATTCTGAAATTTTACATCTATATTTGTATTGTTGTGTTGGAACAGTCACTAATTTCAACCCAAAGTGACCCTTTTCCTATTATTCCCTGAAGTCCTTTATTTAATACCTTCATAGACAAAGAACATTTTGAGATGCCATACAGTCTGTAAAAGTTCACTAACAACTTGGAAATCTATAATTAAATTACTCTGTCCAGAAATATCATGCTGCTGCTGCTGCTGCTAAGTCGCATCAGTCGTGTCCGACTCTGTGCGACCCCATAGACGGCAGCCCACCAGGCTCCGGTGTCCCTAGGATTCTCCAGGCAAGAACACTGGAGTGGGTTGCTATTACCTTCTCCAATGCATGAAAGTGAAAAGTGAAAATGAAGCCACTCAGTCGTGTCCAACACTTCGAGACCCCATGGACAGTAGCCTACCAGGTTCCTCCGTCCACGGGATTTTCCAGGCAAGAGTACTGGAGTGGGTTGCCATTGCCTTCTCCGAGAAATATGAGAGTTGCTGTAATTCTCTAATACTTACTTTAGGCACAGACATACTAACATGGAGCTGAAATGCATGTGTATGTGTGTGTGTTAGCTGCTCAGTCATGTCCAACTCATTGTGACCCCATGGACTGTAGCCTGCCAGGTTCCCCAGTCCATGGGATTCTCCAGGCAAGAATACTGGAGTGGGTTGCCATGCCCTTCTCCAGTGGATCTTCCCAACCCAGGGATTCAACTGAGTCTCTGGCATTGCAGGCAAGTCTTTACCATTTGAGCTACTTAGGAAGCAATATTGCATATTCACTTAGTAATGTTGCATATTATCAGCTTCAATACTAATATAATATAACTGGTTTCAACTGAAAGCAAATAAAAGTATGTTTATACTCCAGTCTTTTGAATAATGCATACCATCTGCATTATCTCAAACTTCTGGGAAAAAAATGCATTAAACTAAGCATAACCTCAAATGGTCAAAAGAATTTGTCTTTTTAAGGGAGATATTCCTTAATTTTCTGACAACAAAATAATACAAGTCCTGAATCATATAACCCTTGATTTTTTTTAAAAAGCCCCACCAGAGGAAATTTTAATTCATTTTAAATTTTACTATAGTGCAAATATTGGGTGGTTGTTGTTCAGTCACTAAGTCATGTCTGACTCTTTGTGACCACATGGACTGTAGCATACCAGGCTTCCCTTTCCTTCACTACCACCGAGTTTGCTGTGTAGAACCATGCACAAGCACTGATATAAGCACTTTAATATGGCTCCACCTAATAGTTCATAAAGAGCACAGTTCATACGCTTTTGTTCCTAGTCAATTTAAAAATTAATCGTATTCCACTGCTTTTTTGCATATGTGAGGTTATTCTCCCATGGTGGCAGGAAGTGCCCTCTTTATTAATTTTCTATTGATGATTATGAATGTGGTGGAAGGGCAGGATTGGCTGGACCAGAGCTTTGAATTCTTCAGCTTGCACAGCTTGAACTCTGAACTGCAAAGCCTTCCTCTGAAGGCTTTAAAAAAACAGATTCAGATTCCATAGGTCTGAGGAGGGGCCCCGAGATTCTGCATTTCTGGCAGGTCCCCAGGGAATGCCAATGTTGCTGGTCCACAGCAACATTTTGAGAGCACAGCACTAAATCACTTCAAACAATCCTTACATCCCCAAGGATCTATGAGAATAGGACACATCCAAAGATGATTCAGGGCTTCCCAGATGGTTCGGTAATAAATAATCTGCCTGCCAGTGCAGGAGACACAAGAGATGCAGGTTCAACCCATGCATCAGGAAGATCCCCTGGAAAATGGCAACGTACTTCCGTCTTCTTGCCTGAAAAATGCTGTGGACAGGAGCCCAACAGGCTAGAGTCCATGGGTTCGCAAATAGTTGGACACAACTGAGCTACTGAGCACAAAGATTATTAATGATTCTATTTTTCTGAAAGCAACAACAACCCCAAAGAAAAACTAGTTGAGTTTACCTTTTCTTTGTTAATTTTTCTATGGAAGTGTTTCTGTTTCTTAATATCTGGGAATAAACCAAGTGTTGGGTTGAACAGGTGTTTTTCTCTCTCTCTTAGATCCACTCCCTTCTATAATTTTCCCCTCTAGTCTTCTCTGCCTCTACCAGATTCTTTTCTTTTTGTTCCTATAAAGACTTAGGGTTATTGCTGACCTCAGACAGACTGTAGCAGGAATGTCACAGTTGTTTTAGCTTGTGCAGTTGGTTGCATTCTTTAGAACTTAGCCTGAAATGAGATCGCTGCTCAAGAAAGCCATAAAATAGTGTCAGCACACAATGTCTTACTCCAAATTATCCAAAAACTTTGGATCAGCCTTATTTATTAATAAATGAGTATGTCCGTCACTATCTGCAGTGAATCTGTTGCAGTCAAGGGTCTTTTTAAAAACTTTTTCTAATTTTGAAACAAAAACAAAGAAGAAGATGCAAAAATAGTGATTTCATGGACTCTTTACCTAACTTCCTCCCCCAAATAACATTTTTTATAACCATAATACATGATCAAAAATGAAATATACACCAGTACAGTACTATTAACTCAACTGCAGACCTTAATTGGATTTCACCAGTTTTTATATGCACTCTTTTTTGTGAGGGAGGGCAGTGCACAGTATTTTGAAATTATATAGATTCATGTAACCACCATCACAATTGACTCATTCTTAAAGATTGGTGTCTCCTAGGATTCTGTTCTGAGCCCTCTTCAATTTTCATTTTACACATGCTCCCTGGACCTTCTCATCCATAATTGTGAGGTTAACTATTTCTTTGTATCTGGATGATTTTTAAATTAATATCCTCTCTCTTGCACACTCTGGGTTTCCCCAGTGGCTCAGTGGTAAAGAATCTGCCTGCTGATGCAGGAGACACAGGTTTGATTCCCATAGGTTTGGGTCAGGAAGATACCTTGGAGAAGGAAATGGCAACTCACTCCTGTCTTCTTGCCTGAAAAATCAACATGGACAGAGGAGCCAGACATGCTACAGTCCATGGGGTCACAGAGTCAGACACAACTTAGAGCCTGGACAAAACCCTTGAACTCTCTAACTAGCCATTTCACGACCTACTTCCTTCTGTACACTCACTGAATATTTTATCTTCACCGTAAATTTCAACATATCCACAACTAAACCAGTATTCTTTCCTTTTAAAACTAGTCTCTCTATGGGAAATTAGCATGCTGCAGCCCAAGCCAGAATACTCAGGGATCATCCTAGATATACTCACCATCCATATTCCACCTCCACATAATAGAAGCAGCTGACACTCCTATGGAAAGTACCATGTGTCACACACTCAACACAGATTAGCTCATTTCACCCTGAATGCAATGCTAAGCCTTGTCAGAAATGGCTCCATGCTTCCCGAGGCCTGAAACTTGTATGGTTTTAGGGGTTGTAAAGAAAAAGAACAGAAAAGTATAAGTACAAAAAAAAAAAAATCCTGCAACATAGAGCAACACGGATGAAACCTGAAGACAGACATTATTATAGAAGTGAAATTAGCCAGTCTCAGAAGGACAAATGCTACATAATTCCACTTCTATGAGATTCCAAAATAGTTACATTCATAGACAGTAGAATGATGGTTGCAAGGGGCTGGCAGAAGGAGAAATGGGGAGTTGTTAATCAACAAGTAATTTAAATTATGCAAGATGAGCAAATTCTAAAGATCTACTTAAGACATTGTGCCCATGATTAACAGTACTGTGTTGTACAGTTAAAATTTTGCTAAGAGGATAGATCTTATGTCAAGTGCTCTTATCACAAGAAAATTAAAAAAAAAAAGGAAATCACAATTACCAAAATTAGTATTTCTAACAGTGAAGAGTCCTGAAAACTGAACTTTGTTAGTTTCACGATGCATCCCCTTTTAAGGCAGCTGCTATTCTTATTTCCATTGTACAGAAGGCACAGGAAGGTTAAACATTTAACTTGACCAGAGTCCTCCTGCCATGGGAGGTCCTGTGATCTCCCAAACACTAAGCAGCCCCCTTCAGTTCATTCTCCATGCTGACTCTAAATGGATCTGTGCATGGAACCAGGTCTTTCTCCTGATTTGGAGCTGTACCTAGTTCCCTATTACCTTTTTTGAACCTATTTCTTCTGACTTTTTATTTATTCATTAAGATTTTTAAAGTCTTTATTGAATTTGCTCCTGCTTTATGTTTTGGGGTTTTCTTTTTTTGGCCCCAAGGCATGTGGGATCTTAGATCCCCAACCAGGTATCGAACACACACCCCCTGCATTAGAAGGTGAAGTCAATAACTGGACTGCCAGGGAAGTCCTTCCCTATTACCTTTTGCAGGCACGATGTCCAGGCTGTCTCTTGCAGGTGATGCTGAACTGCTAGTGACTCTTTCCACTCTCCAAGCTTTCAACCCCTTTCCACTCACCTTTCCTGCTCCCAGGACTGTTGTCTTACTATCCTCTTAACTACCTATCAATGCTCTTGATCATTTTTTCCAAAGCTGAAATAGTTATTTTTAGCTTATAGGGAAACATGTAAATTAAAAATATATACAGATAAATGCAAAAAAAAAAAAAGCACAAGAAATTAAATAGGAACCATCAGACCACTACCTCAATATCTGAGAAGAACCATCATAAATAATTTAGTGTATACACTTTCCATTTTTCCTGAACATTAGTGTTTTCCTGAACATTAGTGTGTGTATGTGTGCATACACTACCCTATAAAACTGGGATATGTTACTGTGATATTATTATTTTCCATCTTTATCAATCTGCCAGTTCTCCTCACAAATGTTTTTTGTTGTTTTCTTAATGGACAACATTGATCACTAAGAAAGCCAAGCATCTCTTCATGTGTTTCTTCTCCCAAGAATTGCCTATCAATATCTACCCACTTTTTACCTCTTCAGCACCAGAATCTAGCACAAGCCTGCAATAGAATAGGTGGATGATGAATATTTGTAGAATGAGTGGACTAAAGACACATCACCTCACCTTACAGTGCCCAGTGTTTTGGAGGTGAAGTCTCATCCTCTTTACTCCCTGCACAGGATCAACAGCCAAATCTTGTGAATTCTACTTTTGAAATGTCTTTAAACCTCCCACAACCACCGCCCTAGTTCAGACTAATGTCATTTCTTACCAGGATTTTTGCAATAGCCTCCTCTGTCTAGTCTCTCTAACCCAATTCTTTCTCCAACTATGACCAGAGTTTTCTAAAACGTAATTTGTTCATTTCATTCTTTCGCTTAAAAGCTTTAATATTGCCTGGAGAATAGATCTAACTCTTTACAAAGGCATCCAAGACCTTCCATGAAATCTAGTCAGACTTTCCATCTCAGCCTCAGCCCTCTTCCCTTCCTCTCTTCACATCTGTGTCCCAGCCACATCACACTTTCAGCTGTTCTAGGATAGACTTTGCATTCCACAATTCTTTGCTTTTCAGATCTATTTCAAATGTCAGAAATATTATGGAAGCTCATCCTATCCCTCCACCAGAATTATCACACTGCAATCATACCACCATCAGCACCACCACCACGAGCACCCTTGTCTTGCATACCTCTATACTTCCTCATTGTTTTATATCTCGTTCTTTATTCTAACTTCCTGCCTGCATGGGAATTCTGGATCAGCAATTTTAAAGCATCAGTCAAATATCTGAGTATCTATTATGTGTAAAGTACTGATCCCATTTATGATACTCAATTTCCAGCTAAAATTGGAAAGCAGCTGAGTTCCAAAATAAATTAGCTATAAAAGGCTGAAAACTTACATGAACTTTGGAAGGCCCCACAGGGTCCTGCTTTATTCAGTCTCCACCCCCCACACACCTTTTTTTTTTTTTTTTAATACTTTAATCCTGAGAGGACCACGGTTTGAACAAGAAAAAGAATGCAATCTTGGATAAAGAGGGTAAACTCTGTAAGGGAACTCATAAACTCTGTAAGGGAACTTGGTTTTAGGAGGACTCAGTTTCAAAAACATTACCTCTCTAAAATCTCTATGATTCTTATCCAAGATATTTTACTTCTCTTTATTTTTAAGAATTTGCCCACAGAAAGTTATTTCTAATATGTCATTTAAATGCCTTGCCTAAAAGATTTGCAAATCAAATGTTAGAACCTAAAACATCTTGTTAAGATAATCAGTTGGTTACTATGTGTCAAATTTAATACTTAGATATATTTAATATTTAGATAAGTCCAAGTTATTAATATACTAAGGTATTTGTTTTAATTTTCCAATCAGTTATTTAGTTCAGTTCAGTCTCTCAGTCGTATCTGACTCTTTGCAACCCCATGGACTGCAATACCCCAGGCTTCCCTATCCTTCACCAACTCCCAAATCTTGTTCAAACTCATGTCCATCAAGTCTAGGATACATATTACTGGAGCTAAAATATAAAATCTTAATATGCTGCATGTAAGTTTTTGAGCACAAATAAGATGATTAAGAAAAAATAAATTGCAGAATTTGTTCTTGAAATACTCTATTTTTTCTAAGTTAAATCAGCTATTGATTTTCTTCCAAAGTCATTTGCCTCCCATCTTTTTTTTTTTTTTCTTCCAGTGGTCCACATATTTTTCACTTCACTGTTTATTAAGACTTTAAATAGCAAGAGGCCCAGGCAAAATGAGAAACAAATTGTATTAATTCATTTAGTCACTTAAAAGCTATCATGGAAGTGGTAGTAGGAAAAATAATAGAATTATTAGGAGTATTGCAAGGGAAAGTTTATCTGACACTTGAGTCTTATACTCCTCAGAGTAATAGGTATTGGGCTCTCATAATTTTGATGTTAGCAGATGCCTTCTATGTTATATGATGGAATATAACATAATTTGTCTCAAAATCCTATTGTTATCTCACTGTTCCTTTTTGTTAGCTCTGAGTTTTCATTTTCAACTGGAACCAAAGTCATCCCAGTTTTGAAGATTGTCTGGACTCTGACTTGGAACATTTCCACACCCAAGGTACCTTCCTTCATGAGAATACAGAAGATCTCTTTGCCCAGACTCGGAGACACACATGAATCTGGTTTGTTGTGCTTTATTCCAGGGTGATCCTAACATGACTCTATGTTCTCTTAGAATCTTTACTCCTAAAAGGTGCAAAACAAAGGATTCAACTTTAGGAACTTATCCTCATCTGACAAATGGGAACATTTCCCTATGCTTTCCATTGCCAGTTTCCCTCATTCCTATTTTACATCCATTCAGTGATTCACCGAATATTCATGGACCTCCTAATGTGTTCAAGGCAGTGAACTCAGCACTGTAGGAATGACTGAGACATAGGTCCAGGGCTGACTCTCCAACCCGTGGTTTTGTAAAGATGTTGAGGTCTGGAGAGGATGGGACAGATACCCATCCCTTAAAAACAAAGTCTCCCCTTATATACCTTCTGAAGGAAGGAGGGATAGTGCATAAATAAAATAATAGTGGTTAATAATTATAATAAAGTTTATTCTTTCACTCACTCAAGAGCAATTTTCCCTGGGAAAGTTGCTTAGGATTTCTTTCCAGAATTGAGGCATGCATTCACAGAAGGATGGTGGGGGCTATAGCTGGTGCCATGCCTGGCACGGGGAGGGAAGAAGTAGAGAGTGAAAAGGCTCTTTCATTTCCTTGGCAGAGGGAGCCTTGCAGCTGGGGCCTTGGTCTGCTCTGCTGATCCATGGCCTCCAGAGAACAAGTGTTCCTCTAAGGATCTGAGTCTTAGCCACCAGCCTCTGGAAGCAGCCAGGAAATGGGGAAGACAATTAAGCCATTTAATTTCATGGAATGTGGTTAAATATATTATTTTTCTTTCAAATCAAGAATATCTACTCAATTTGAACATTTACCTGTGGTCCCTCTTCCTCAGAACCCGGATTATAAATTTCTGTTTCACAGGTGTGTCAGTAACTCCTTACCCATCAAGTTGCAAATCTGTACAATGAGAAGGTACCAGATGTTCCCAAGGTTCTTCCAAATGAAAATAAATATGATTTTTACATCAACAGATTTTCCAGGGCCTCCCACTTGATAAGAAAAAGAATATATAAAATAATTTGCATATTTTCCTATTGACCTTTGTCTATCATTTTAAGATTGCTGTTCCCTCGCTAAGTTGTGTCTGACTGTTTGCATCCCCATGGACTGTAGCAGGCCAGGCTTCCCTGTCCTTCACTGTCTTCAGGAGTTTGCTCAAATTCATTTCCATTGAGTTGGTGATGCTATCTAACCATTTCATCCTCTGTCACCCTCTTATTCTTTTGCCTTCAGTCTTTCCCAGCATCAGGGTCTTTTCCAGTGAATCAGCTCTTTGCATCAGATGGCCAAAGTATCATTTTAAGATCACTGGTTGTTATTTCCTGACATCACTTTCATTTTTATTATTCCTTCCATTCATTGATCAAAACAAGCAAACAATTAAAGGTTATTATCTTCTAAGATTTTAAACACACATACACACAAACACACTATGGGTGGTACAACATGGAAATGAAAGCCTCACCAAGATTTAAGTCTGCTGCTGCTGCTAAGTCACTTCAGTCATGTCTGACTCTGTGCAACCCTATGGACTGCAGCCTACCAGGCTCCTCTATCCATGGGATTTTCCAGGCAAGAGTACTGGAGTGCGGGTGCCATTGCCTTCTTCGAAGATTTAACTCTAGTGGTTCTCAAACTTTAATAAGTATTGGAATCATCTACATAGGGAGGTAAAAAAGAGTCCCAGAATGAATGTCTCTAAAAAGTCTCAGGTGATACTGATCGAGGTACCAGTCCAGCTGATCCAGGACCACACATTTAGAACTGTTGTTACTGAGCATAATCCCCTTAGAGACACAATCCCTGCATCTGTTCTCTTCAAATCCCTTAAAGTCATGGTGTGTCTCAGGCAATCTTTTCTCCCTTCTATTTCTCAGTTGTCAGAAAGTCCTGAGGATGGGAGTGTTTTCCTTCACGTCAAAACACTTTCCACCTATTTCTAATCCATCGCCTACTAATTTCTCTGTTTCCTTGACTGTTTCCTTGAAAGGATTTCAAGCCACTGTAAAGCCTGCATTTTAACATCTAACATGAAACTTTTATGAACTATCATAAAAGCATGAAATATCAATAGCCTCAGATATGGAGATGACACCACACTTATGGCAGAAAGCCAAGAAGAACTAAAGAGCTTTTGATGAAAGTGAAAGAGGAGAGTGAAAAAGTTGGCTTAAAATTCAACATTCAGCAAGCTAAGATCATGGCATCTGGTCCATCACTTTATGGCAAACAGATGGGGAAACAGTGGAAACAGTGACAGACTTTATTTTGGGGGCTCCAAAATCATTGCAGATGGTGACGGCAGCCATGATGCTTGCTCTTTGGAAGAAAAGTTATAACCAACTTAGACAGCATATTAAAAAGCAGAGATATTACTTTGCCAACAAAGGTCCATCTAGTCAAAGCAATAGTTTTTCCAGTAGTCATGTATGGGTGTGAGAGCTGGACCATAAAGAAAGCTGAACACCAAAGAACTGATGCTTTTGAATTGTGGTGCTGGGAAAGACTCACGAGAGTCCCTTGGACTGCAAGGAGATCCAACCAGTCCATCCTAAAGGAAATCAGTCCTGAATATTCATTGTAAGGACTGATGCTAAAGCTGAAACTCCAATACTTGGGCCACCTGATGCAAAGAACGGACTCATTTGAAAAGACCCTGATTCTGGGAAATATTGAAGGTGGGAGGAGATAGGGATGACAGAGGATAATATGGTTGGATGGCATCACCAACTCAGTGGACATGAGTTTGAGTAAACTCCAGAAGTTGCTGATGGATAGGGAAGCCTGGTGTGCTGCAGTCCACGGGGTTGCAAAGAGTTGGACATGACGGAGTGACTAAACTGAACTGATGAAACTTTTCCTTTGTTTTGCTTTATTTTTTGCAGCAAATCAAGAACTACCACTAGTGCATATGCCTTTGTAATCCCTCAGCCACTGTGGTCTGAAACTCTTTGCAAGAACTTTTGTGCTGCCCAGAACAGGAAATGAATGGAAGGACAAGAGGACACTCAAGTCAGGGCGGTAAGGCAGCGTGTGTGCAGTGATTTAGTGTGTGCTCCTACAGGTACAGAGTCTATACCAAGTCTCCATCTTTGCTTTAAGCAGGATAGTAGCCCAAGATTGTAGAAGGAAGGAGTCTCTCTAAAAAATTTATTTTGTGGTATTTGGGTAGACAGTCTTTATTTAAAAAGAAGCATTTTATGTCTACAGGATTAACTACAGGAAATATCCTTCAGTTAATGCTTCTTCTTTTTTATGTTTTGGCTGTACCATAAGTGATGTGGGATCTTAGTTCCCCAACCAGGGATCAAAACTGTGCCTCCTGAAGTGGAAGTGCAGAGACTTAACTGCTGCACCACCAGGGAAGCCCTGATATTTCTTTAGAATCAATGTGATCTCAGATCTCTGTCTTCTAAGAGGGATCTAGAGAATAAATTACCCTGGCAAGTTTGTGGTATAGCACAGAAGAAGGAAGAAGGGATGTTGATTTGCATAAAATAAAACCCATAACTTTACCAAAAAAGTACTTAGATGACTTAATTTCTTAAAAGGCTGATACCATATGCTAGAGATATTGGTACATACTCTATTCATTTACCATCTGCCAATTAAGGAGTCAAGCCCGATGTCTTGTTAGAGTGAGTGAGTGAGTGAAGTCGCTCAGTCGTGTCCGACTCTTTGCGACCCCGTGGACTGTAGCCCCCCAGGCTCCTCCGTCCATGGTATTCTCCAGGCAGGAATACTTTAAAGAAAATAACTCTAGAGACGTATTTAGCGACACTTTTCAAGATGATGAAGCAAGGCCCACTGCTTCGTTATGTGCTCCTTTTTCCATTCCCGCCATTCCCCCGCACCCCCTCAACCAGTCCATGAAGAGGAGGAGGCCAGCGGGAGGAGAGGGAGCAGAGGGTTTTCCAAGTTCAGGTCACCTAGTGGGCCTCCCAGGCACTGAAACATTTCTTTCCCATTCATGGTGGCTTATGACCTACTTAAAAGCTTGCATGTGTGTTTGTAGTACATAGTGTTGGTGGTGGTGGTGGTGGTGGTATGTGTGTGTGTGTGTGTTTGGGTGGGTAAGGGTCACTATGCTTCAGGACTTGACCATCTTAGATGTTGCCCTCTATCTCACAGTTTCAAAATTATTTTCCTCTCAGTGTTTCTGAATTAAAACTTTCTGTCAAATTTAATCTGCTCAGTAGAACTTCAAATTTCCCTTTAGAATGGTTTAAATCTGTCAGATAATTTCTTTTTCAAAGCTTCTCACTTCATGACATCCTTGACACCACATTTCCAGAAACATTTATCATATCTCACTGAAGAGATTCCAATGTCACACAAAACTTATTCAACACATCGCTTTGACTTTAGAGGCTATGTTGTGAATCATTACTGTACTCAGAAAGGATACTATTACTCCCTGACTTCTGTTAGTAAAGACTGACCTAAATATTTATTTTTCTAGATTTCTTATATTTTATGGTTTAATTAGATTGAGGTACTAGAGTGGCCATTTCTTTTGTAAGTGTGAATATCCTCATTTCTATTGCCATTTATAATACAAAAATTGATGCTTCCTATTTATTCACCCTGGCCAGGGGCACTATTTATTTACAGAATTGATAATGTTATATGACCCTTGTAAACTAATCTGTATCAGGGTCTCATTGTTCTAAATTTTGCTTTTCGTTTAACTGCAATCTTGAGCTAATACAGATGTTTGTTTTTAGCTTTTCATTAGGTCCTGTTCGAACCCTGTGTGATAGCAGCACTTCTCTGAGGAGCTTCTAAGAATTGGATCCCTTCAAGACTGAAACTGCTGTTCTCATCACTTTGCTAAATCTAGATTCAACCTTTTTTTTTTCCCTTTGGTGATTTGTAACGTAGTTGTGTACATGTACTACAGAGTTGCTGAGACTCTTGAGAGTCCCTTGGACTGTAAGGAGATCAAACCAGTCAATCTTAAAAGAAATCAGTCCTAAATACTCACTGGAAGGACTGATGCTGAAGCTGAAATTCCAATACTTTGGCCACCTGATGTGAAGAACTGACTCATTAGAAAAGACCCTGATGTTGGGAAAGACTGAAGGCAGGAGGAGAAGGGGACGACAGAGGATGAGATGGTTGGATGTCATCACCGACTTGATGGACACGAGTTTGACAAGCTCCAGGAGTTGGTTGGTGATGGACAGGGAAGCTTGGTGTGCTGCAATCCATGGTGTCGCAAAGAGTTGGACACGACTGAGCGACTGAACTGAACTGTGATGTAGTTGTGTACATGTACTACAGAGTTGCTGAGACAGTGAACGTAAAGGATTGGCCTCTAAGCTATGACTGCTAGAGGAGCCAGGAAAAGGCTGGGGAGACAACAGCTGTCAAGGGCTTGCTTTGCCTTTACTGCTCATGGAAAAAAAAGAAAAAGCCTCTCCGGTTACCTCCCTTCTCCTGAAATATCCTGTAAGTCCCCTCACCCACAAACCCAGACTCGTACTCAGGTTTCTAACCAGACGCTTGGCGACCAGTGTACCTCAAACAGCTGCAGCCCCAGGGACATAAGAAGACAAATTCTTTTGAAAGGGAGCCAAACCAGTGTTAACCAGAGTAGCCTCTCTAAACAGAAATATGTTATTATTAATATCCACGAAACTTATTTTACCCAGTTCATCCTATAATCTCAAGACTGTGAGTAAATACTAATAATGATGATAATAAGGATGATGAAGTCAATGATGATGACTTAATTCCTACACATCAAGAGATCCACATTGCTTATTTTCAGAACAAAGACAATTCCAGAGGCAGAATTTAGTAGTAAGGATATTTTAAAGAGTGCTTATATTCTTTGCTTTTATTCACTGAAGAGGGTTAGAGGGATATAATTCAGAACCCAGGGCACTATCTTTTAATAGCCCCTTCCTCCAGGGCTTCCCTGGTGGCTCAGATGGTAAAGAATCTGCCTGCCAATGCAGGAGACTGGCATTTGACCCTGGGTCAGGCAGATCCCCTGGAGGAGGGCATGGCAACCCACTCCAGTATTCTTGCCTGGAGAGTCCCATGGACAGAGAAGCCTGATGGGCTACAGACCATGGGGTCATGAAGAGTCAGACACGATCGAGCAACGAACACACAACATAATCCTCCAATTTTCCTGGGCCCAGTATCTCTCCTGTGTCAATGCTCTGAAACTATCCCTCTAGCTCTGCCTTTCACTGAACCCTTTTCTCTTCTTTCCTGTTCCTATTGTAGTAGACATCTTGACTTCTATTCCAGAAATCTGGAAAAAAAGAGTCTTCTGTCAGCAGACAGAGGAGGAGACACCTGGGCAGGCATTGTTTTTACTGGATTACTGGCTGGACTGGGTTTCAGAAGTGGAGAACTAGGAAAGGTATTCTACTTAATAATTTTGAGAGTTAATAATTATTGCTGTAGCACAACAGCTGCCCTTTATCATGCTATTACCACATCGCTACCATGTGTCAGAGGCTGTATTTGTGTTTTATCATTTAAGTCTCACTAGCCTCGTTACAAAGAAGAGATGTCTGAGCTTCCTAAAAAATAATTAATATCCCCACAGAGCGTTGCGTAAATGCAGCCAAATGAAGATCTGAATTCAACCTTTATTCTTCCAAAGTTTGTATGTCTGCCACTAGTCACTATGCCTGTTACCTTAAAGAATCAATTCAAAGGGAAACAAATCATTCATATATGTCATTTAGATTAAATACTGGTCAAAGTGTCAAGGCACAAAACTCTGATTAAGTAAATTACTATCCAGCAACTTAACAAACCTATGTAGCCATTGAAACTTCGATTAAAAAATTTTTTTAATGACATTTAGAATACATATAATTATAACCATTTAAAACTAAGCATACACAGAATTAAAATTCATAAGTTATAAAGATGAAAAATATGTCTCTTAAAGGGAAGGGAAGTGAGTTATGTATTTTCTTTAAGAATATTTAAATTTACAGGACTTTTGTTTGTCTTTTGAAAGTAAAGATTGTTATACCTCAGACTGTACAATTTCACTGACTATAAGCTTTGCAAACTCAAATTCAAGCTGGCAAAGTTTGAATTTATTCCCACTGTTTTGGAAGATTAAGAGAATTCACAGTCTTTATCTCCTTATTTCTAACAAAATAGTACTTGACAGTAGCATAATCTAAAGCAAAATAAAAAAACGACCAAAATTCCTGTCCTTCTGCCCTGCAGAGGGCACTGTGGGCTTGATAACATTGAAGAGGCCTGGCGCCGGTTCCAAGCAAAGTGGTAAATTCTTGAGTCTGACCTCAGCCTGCCTTCAGGCCCATTCCTCTGATGTCAGACTCTAGTTCCCTGTCCCCTGACCACTCTGATAGTTATCCTAGTAGAAAGGATTGGTATCATTTCAAGTGTGATTTCTCCCTGGGAGATGTGTGTTAATTTCAGAGCCTCACTCTCCAAGGGAAGTGGAGACCCTTAGCTAAATGGAACACAGGCACTGTTAGGAATGCTGGAAAGACACTTAAGGCCAGGCTCACTCTGCTGGCCCAGATCAACTTCTTTGCTGGTGTTAAAATAGTCTTCCTGAGGGTTGTAGCCTCAGAGGAAAATGTTCTTCTTTTTTTCTTTTTAATAGCAATTCTGCTGTTTATAACTTTCACAAAAGATGATGTTCGAAAGAGAGACTTACCAGAGTATATAAAATAGCTTTCTGTGCTCATATATCAATTCATGCATTTTTTCTAAGGAAGTACCTCTTTTTTCTGAAGGTGCATTTGGAGTCTCTTAACTAGACAACTGGTATGAAAGTTCAAGATTCAACAACTCTACCATCCTCTTGGGCAGATCTATTTTAAATTCAGTTTTTGTCTTTCATAATTCATCATAGGATGCCTCACTGGGCTCCAAACATCAGGCTTTGTTAGGACTCTGAGCTTCTGGCAGCCAAGGTATTCTGTGTTCTGGGCATGGACTTCTGGTTGATGGTGTGGATTCAAGAAGGTATAAGCAGAAACATTTCATCCTCTGCTACTCTCCTTCTATTCATCGCATTTTTATGCCCATCATATTTAAGAAGGAGCCTAACGTCAAGGAGTCAACAATCCCATTCTCTCATCTCATTGCTTGTACTTTTTATTTCATTCATGTATCAGACTATGAACAGAGCCCTCTGGCATGGTTCCAGGTCAGTAGTTACTAGCAAGCTATTCAAGGAAGAAACACCTTTTCTATTCATGCACTCATGCATGCATTCCAGAACACTACTGAGTGTCTACCATGGGGCCAGGACTGTTCTAGAAGCTATGGTTACAGTGGTAAACCTATGGAGGTGAGTCGGAGAGTCTCTTTATTTCCTTTTATCCTTGGAGTTTATATATGATTTCTTTTTGAGTTAGTTTTCATCCCAAAACATTAATCTCCGGAAGTTGTTTGAGGATGGTCAACAAGGCCAGACACAGTGGGAACCTCCTCCACCCTCAGTCCAAACAGTCCTATTTCTCTCCTAAAAACAAACAGACTTATCTGGCTGTGCTGGGTCTCAGTTGTAGCATGTGGGACCTAGTTCCCTGATCAGGGATTGAACCCAGGCCTCCTGCATTTGGAGTGTAGAGTCTTATCCACTGAACCACCACAGAAGACCACTATTTCTCTTTTTAAGAGGTTTCTCTGACTCCTGAGACAATGTCCCACATCTATCCTGAATAATGACCATCAGTTCAGTTCAGTCGCTCAGTTGTGTCCGATTCTTTCCAACCTCATGGACTGCAGCACACCAGGCTTCCCTGTCCATCACCAACTCCCAGAGCCTACTCAAACTCATGTCCATCGAGTCAGTGATACCATCCAACCATCTCATCCTCTGTCGTTTCTTTCTCCTGCCTTCAATCTTTCCCAGCATTAGGGTCTTTTCCAGTGAGTCGGTTATTCGCATCAGGTGGTCAAAGTATTGGAGTTTCAGCTTTAGCATCAGTCCTTCCAATGAATATTTAGGACTGATTTCCTTTAGGATGGACTGGTTGGATCTCCTTGCAGTCCAAGGGACTCTCAAGAGTCTTTTCCAACACCAGAGTTCAAAAGCATCCACACTTCAGTGCTCAGCTTTCTTTATTGTCCAAATCTCACATCCATACGTGACTACCAGTAAAACCATTGCTTTGACTAGATGGACCTTTATTGGCAAAGTAATGTCTCTTCTTTAATATGCTATCTAGGTTGGTCATAACTTTTCTTCCAAGGAGGAAGGGTCCTTTAATTTCATGGCTGCAGTTACCATCTGCAGTGATTTAGATGTTGCTCAGTCGTGTCTGACTCTTTGTGACCCCGTGGACTGTAGCCCACCAGGCTCCTCCATCCATGGGATTCTCCAGGCAAGAATACTGGAGTGGGTTGCTATTTCCTTCTCCAGGGGAATCTTCCCAACCCAGGGATCGAACCCAGGTCTCTTGCATTGTAGGCAGACGCTTTAACCTCTGAGCCACCAGGGAAGCAGTGACTTTGGAGCCCCCAAAATAAAGTCTGTCACTGTTTCCATTGTTTCCCCATCTATTTGCCATGAAGTGATGGGACCAGATGCCAGGATCTTAGTTTTCTGAATGTTGACTTTTAAGCCAAATTTTTCACTCTCCTCTTTCATTTTCATCAAGAGGCTCTTTAGTTCCTCTTTGCTTTCTGCCATAAGGGTGGTGTCACCTGCATATCTGAGGTTATTGACATTTCTCCCAGCAATCTTGATTCCAGCTTGTGTTTCATCCAACCTGGCATTTCTCATGATGTACTCTGCATATAATAAGCAGGGTGACAATATACAGCCCTGACGTACTCCTTTTCCTATTTGGAACCAGTCTGTTGTTCCATGTGCAGTTCTGTCGCTTCCTGACATGCAAACAGGTTTCTCAGGAGGCAGGTCAGGTGGTCTGGTATTCCCATCTCTTTAAGAATTTTCCACAGTTTGTTGTTATCCACAGTCAAAGGCTTTTTATTGTGTAGTCAATAAAGCAAAATAAATGTTTTTCTGGAACTCTTGCTTTTTCAATGATGCAGCAGGTGTTGGCAATTTGATCTCTGGTTTCTCTGCTTTTGCTAAATCCAGCTTGAACATCTGGAAGTTCATGGTTCACCTACTGTTGAAGCCTGGCTTAGAGTGTGTGAGATGAGTGAAACTGCGTGGTAGTTTGAACATTCTTTGGCATTGCCTTTCTTTGGGATTGGAATGAAAACTACCCTTTTCCAGTCTTGTGGCCACTGCTGAGTTTTCCAGATTTGCTGGCATATTGAGTGCAGCACTTTCACAGCATCATCTTTTAGGATTATTTGAAATAGCTCAACTGTAATTCCATCACTTCCACTAGCTTTGTTCGTATTGATGCTTCCTAAGGCCCACTTGACTTTACATTCCAGGATGTCTGGCTCTAGGTGAGCGATCATGCCATTGTGGTTATCTGAGTCATGAAGATCTTTTGTATAGTTCTTCTGTATATTCTTGCCACCTCTTCTTAAATAGTTTCTGCTTCTGTTAGGTCCATACCATTTCTGTCCTTTATTGAGCCCATCTTTGCATGAAATGTTCCCTTGGTATCTCTAATTTTCTTGAAGAGATCTCTAGTCTTTCCCATTCTATTGTTTTCCTCTATTTCTTTGCATTGATTGCTGAGGAAGGTTTTCTTATCTCTCCTTGCTATTCTTTGGAACTCTGCATTCAAATGGGTATATCTTTCCTTTTCTCCTTTGCCTTTCACTTCTCTTCTTTTCTCAGCTATTTGTAAGGCCTCGTCAGACAACCATTTTGCCTTTTTGTATTTCTTTTTCCTTGGGGATGGTTTTGATCCTGCCTCCTGTACAGTGTCACAAACCTCTGTCCATAATTCTTCAGGCACTCTGTCTATCAGATCTAATCTCTTGAATCTGTTTGTCACTTCCCCTGTATAATTGTAAGGGATTTGATTTAGGTCATACCTGAATGGCCTAGAGGTTTTCCCTACTTTCTTCTATTTAAGTCTGAATTTTGCAATAAAGAGTTCATGATCTGAGCGACAGTTAGCTCCCAGTCTTGTTTTTGCTGGCTGTATAGAAGAGCTTCTCCATCTTTGGCTGCAAAGAATATAATCATTCTGATTTCAGTAGTGACCATCTGGTGTTTTGTTGGGGGTGGGGGAAATGACTTTCTTTAAACTAATACAATGTGTCTGTCCCCTAAAATAGAATTGGCTGCTACTTATCTTTCTGAAGCACTATCAGGAAACCTAAGTAATCACTAGAATTCTGAAATTGGAATACATATAATCTTTTAACTGTGGCTTATGTGACTCATACAGCATTAGAGAAATTAGCTTGACAGTCTTCCTTGCAGAAAAAATTCAATTTTCTTTTGGTCTCAGTTGCATAACTGGAAATTTGCTGAAAGGATTTTAGCAAAAGGCAAATCTATCATTATCACATTAGGATTTATTAGAGGCAAAAATGGGACCATTAGTTAGAAACTACAGCATAGAGTATATTTTAGCTGTTTATACTTTCAGTGAAACTATGTAAAACAAGAAAATCCCTACTGGAAATAAGATTTTAGAGTAGCAGGATAATTTCAGGATCTATTCATTCCATCCCACTTGAGGGTTTTTTTCCTTTAATTTTTTAATGAAATTCTAATCATTATTAATATGGAAATGCTAATTAGTCTAGGAGTAATTAAAAATTTGCCCAAGCCCAAAGA
This sequence comes from Nanger dama, assembly GCA_917880005.1. Classification (NCBI taxonomy): domain Eukaryota; kingdom Metazoa; phylum Chordata; class Mammalia; order Artiodactyla; family Bovidae; genus Nanger; species Nanger dama. The sequence goes on along the minus strand of CAKJTW010000005.1, from coordinate 25,164,601 downwards.
GATTGCCTATTTGGCAACTGAAAAAGAAGAAATTTTCCTTTGTAGCTATTCATTTGTTTCCCTGGTGGCTCAGACAGTAAAGCATCAGCCTGCAATATGAGAGGCCCAGGTTTGATCCCTGGGTTGGGAAGATCCCCTGGAGAAGGAAATGGCAACCCACTCCAGTACTCTTGCCTGGAAAATTGCATGGATGGAGGAGCCTGGTGGGCTACAGTTCATGGGATCGCAAAGTGTTGGACACAACTAAGCGGCTTCATTTTTCTTTAGTTTGCAAAGACATCTTGCATTCTTGTCAGGAAAATACTGGGACTTGATAGAAGATCAACTTTGATGATATAAGTAGTATATAGTACTACTACAGTAGTACTTTAAGTAATACTACTAGTACTACTATACTAAGTACTAGTAGGGTACGAGTAGTACTGGAGGTAAAGAATAGCTCAGCTGGTAAAGAATCGGCCTGCAAGGCAGGAGACCCCGGTTTGATTGCTGGGTCAGGAAGATCCCTTGGAGAAGGGAGAGGCTACCTACTCCAGTGTTCTTGGGCTTCCCTGGTGACTCCTTTGGTAAAGAATCTGCCTGCAATGCAGGAGACCTGGGTTTGATCCCTGGGTTGGGAAGATCCCCTGGAGAAGGGAAAGGCTTCAGTATTCTCCACTTCAGTATTCTGGCCTGGAGAATTCCATGAACTGTATAGTCCATGGGGTTGCAAAGAGTTGGACACAACTGAGTGACTTTCACTCACACTTCACTTGATGATATAAAAACGTTGAGATTTTTCTGCAAAACAGTAATACTATAAGCATCATAGGCACCTGAGTACCAGGCATATCAATCCTACCCTAGCACTGAAAACACTTAGCAGGAACATTTCATAGCTTTATAAGCTAACATGTTGCTGCTACAACAAATTATCACAAATATAGTGGCTTGAAACAGCATACATTTATTATCTCAGAGTTTGGGAACTCAAAAGTCCAAAATGAGGCATATAGGGCTAAAATCAAGGTCTGCACAGGGCTGGTTCCTTCTGCTGCCTCCAGGGGACAGTCCACTCCTTGCCTCTTGTAGTTTTTAGAGGCTTCCCGCATGCCTTGGCTTGTAGTCGTTTCCTTCCAGTCACTGCAATCTTCTACTATCCTCATCATCTTCTGGTTTCTCTCAAAAGAAACTCTGTGATTTCACTGGGCTCACCCAGATAATCCAGGATAATCTCTCCATCTCAAAATCTTTACCTTAATCATATTCATGAGGTCCTTATACCACGTAAGGTCTCTTTTACTATTCACAGGTTCCAGGGATTATGCTGTGGGCATCTTTGGAGCATCATCAATCAGCCTACCACATTCTCAGGTCTCATAATAAGTCCCAGTCTATTTAAGTCCGAGAACATCTCAAATGGAGAAAAAATTAAATGAAGATATTTTGTAAACTCTAGAAAGATGATACCCATATTAATAGCTAATGCCATATGTCTAGTTCTGTTCAGTTCAGTTCAGTAGCTCAGTCGGGTCCAACTCTTCGCGACCCCATGAATCGCAGCACACCAGACCTCCCTGTCCATCACCAACTCCTGGAGTTCACTCAGACTTGTGTCCATCAAGTCGGTGATGCCATCCAGCCATCTCATCCTCTGTCATCCCCTTCTCCTCCTGCCCCCAATCCCTCCCAGCATCAGAGTCTTTTTCAGTGAGTCAACTTTTTGCATGAGGTGGCCAAAATACTGGTGTTTCAGCTTCAGCATCATTCCTTCCAAAGAACTCCCAGGGCTAATCTCCTTCAGAATGGACTAGTTGGATCTTCTTGAAGTCCAAGGGTCTCTCAAGAGTCTTCTCCAACACCACAGTTCAAAAGCATCAATTCTTACTTCTTCACAGTCTAACTCTCACATCCATACATGACTACTGGAAAAACCATAGCCTTGACTAGACAGACCTTAGTCGGCAAAGTAGTGTCTCTGCTTTTGAATATGCTATCTAGGTTGGTCATAACTTTTCTTCCAAGGAGTAAGCGTCTTTTAATTTCATGGCTGCAGTCACCATCTGCAGTGATTTTGGAGCCCCCCAAAATAAAGTCTGACACTGTTTCCACTGTTTCCCCATCTATTTCCCATGGAGTGATGGGACCGGATGCCATGATCTTCATTTTCTGAATGTTGAGCTTTAAGTCAACTTTTTCACTCTCCTCTTTGACTTTAATCAAGAGGCTTTTAGTTCCTCTTCACTTTCTGCCATAAGGGTGGTGTCATCTGCATATCTGAGGTTATTGATATTTCTCCCAGCAATCTTGATTCCAGCTTGTGTTTCTTCCAGCCCAGCATCTCTCATGATGTACTCTGCATAGAAGTTAAATAAGCAGGGGTGACAATATACATCCTTGACGTACTCCTTTTCCTATTTGGAACCAGTCTGTTGTTCCATGTCCAGTTCTAACTGTTGCTTCCTGGCCTGCATACAGATTTCTCAAGAGGCAGGTTAGGTGGTCTGGTATTCCCACCTCTTTCAGAATTTTCCACAGTTTATTGTGATCCACACAATAAACTTATTTATTGTGATCCACACAATAAACTTATTTATTGTGTTAATAAAGCAGAAATAGATGTTTTCCTGGAACTTTCTTGCTTTTTCCATGATGGGTCTAGGAAAATCTCACCCCAATCAGAAGAGCTTCATTACTCTTTATTTTTCAGCTTTACTGAGGTATGACTGACAATAAATTGTAAATATTCAAAATGAACAACATAATTTTTTGACATACTTTACAAACCTATGGCAGAAAGCAAAGAGGAACTAAAGAGCCTCTTGATGAAGGTGAAAGAGGAGAGTGAGAAAGCTGGCTTAAAACTCAACATTCAAAAAACGAAGGTCATGGCATCTGGTCCCATCACTTCATGGCAAATAGATGGGGAAACAATGGAAACAGTGACAAGACTTTATTTTCTTGGGCTCCAGAATCACTGCAGATAGTAACTGCAGCTCTGAAATTAAAAGACATTTGCTCCTTGGAAGAAAAGCTATGACATACCTAGACAGCATATTAAAAAGCAGAGACACTACTTTGCCAACAAAAATCTACATAGTCAAAGCTATGATTTTTCCAATAGTCACGTATAGATATGAGAGTTGGACTGTGAAGAAAGCTGAGCACCGAAGAACTGATGCTTTTGAACTGTGGTACTAGAGAAGACTCTTGAGAGTCCCTTGGACTGCAAGAAGATCAAATCAGTCCTCCTAAAGGAAATCACTCCTGAATATTCATTGGAAGGGCTGATGCTGAAGCTGAAGCTCCAATGCTTTGGCCAACTGATGTGAGGAGCCAATTCATTAGAAAAGACCCTGATGCTGGGAAAGACTGAAGGCGGGAGGAGAAGGGGACGACAGAGGATGAGATGGCTGGATGGCATCACCGACTCAACAGACATGAGTCTGAGCAAGCTCCAGGAGATGGTGATGGACAGGGAAGCCTGACTGAACAACAGCATACTTCACAAGCAGGTTATTTACACATCCATTGCCTCATATAACTGCATTTTGGGGTAAGAATGCTTAAAACCTATTCTCTTAGGAAAGTTCAGTTACATAATGCTGTATTATTAACTCAGTCACCATGCTGTACTTTCAGTCCCCAGAGCTTATTTATTTTGTAACTGAAGGTTTGTACCTTTGACCAGAATTTCCCTATCTCCCCAACTCATCGGTTCTTGGTAACCACCATCCTACTGTCTGTTTCTGTGAGTTCAACTTTTTTTTGAAAAGTTCCATGTTTATAAGTGAGATGGTACAGTATTTGTCTTTATCTGGCTAGTTTCACTGGACGTAACGCCTGCTAGATTCATTCATGTTGCTGCAAATGGCAGGTATTACTTGTGCTGCAATTTCTTCTCAGCTGGAGATTCTCCTGAAACTCTTATCAGTTATAATCAAGGATGTGAGTTGGGTGGGGGTGGGTCTGTTCTTGATCTTAAAAAAGAGAAGCTAACATCTCCACTGCCCAGAATGCTAGGACAAAGCTGCACAGAGAGTAGGGCTCAATAAAAGCTTGCTATTGAATGGAACTTCACACTGCTTGCTCTTAAATCATCTCTGCTTCCCTACAATCAAGCCCTGTCCTATGGGGGAGCCAAGGGATCAGAAGTGAGTAAGAAATGACCATAAGATGTGGTTGGAGCAGGAAAAATATCCTTTTTCTTCTACTTAAACCACAACATGTTCAGATATCACAGGAAAAAAAAAATCGTTCTCACCATTGCAGTATGCCAACAGTTCTTAAAATCAAAGGCAGTTGACCCAGTTTGGAAATATGAGGGTAGATGTTAACCGAATGGAACAAAGGGACTCATAGGTAAGGGAGTCAGTATTGAAAATGGTATGTGGATTGGAGAAAGAATTAAAAGACAATGAAGTATTGACCAGAGGTAAAGCTGCTATTTGCTAATTAATACTATAGCTGTGAAATAAGAAAAGAAATAAAAGAACGTGATAGCAAGTAAGTGATGATTTCGGGATGAAAGACAATAGTACAGTAATTATGTAAGTGTTGGTTTTTACAGAATATCATGCTCATTAACAGCTTTAAAAAGTGACAAGATTCAAGTAAAGTCCAAAGCTGATAATTGATACTATAAATATCTTGTAACATAACTAAAAAGAAATGTGGATTTAACTATAGAAGTGTAATTACACATAAAGATCACAACTTCTTCTGGGAGGTTGACCAGTGGTGTTTGAAATGCTTCCAATTATTTTAAAATCTGGTTTTGGCTATAATATGACAAGTTTGAGAAAATTTAAAAGTAATATTAAAGTTTTAAGGTATATCAGTCAACTGAAATTCTAAAACTGCCTCATTAACATGTTATTAAAATATGTGGAATGCTAATGTATTTTAGCATTCTATTATTTTAAAGCCCTCAGATCCAAAGCCCATAGACCCAAAATACAAGTTTATAAAAATCTCCCAGTGTGTTATAAAATGTCACCATTGGTTCCTTTGGTAAAAGGAAACTAGCTGTTCAATCAATTAAAATTTGAGCATGGTACTTCCACAATGGCTCAGTGGATAAAGAATCCATCTGCCAGTGCAGGAGATGCAGGGATGAGGGTTCAATCCCTGGGTCAGAAAGATCCCCTGGAGAAGGAAATGGCAATCTACTCCAGTATTCTTGCCAGGAAAATCCCAAGGACTGTGGAACCTGGAGGGCTACAGTCCATGGGGTCTCAAAAGTTGGACTCAACTGAATGACTAAGCACTTTAGGAACAGAAATTCAGAGATTCATCTCTTTAAGCTTTTCTTCATGGTGAGTTGGATGTAGCTTGGAGGATCTCAGAGGAGGATGGATGCTTCTTAAGACATTAGATAATCATATCTATTATTGCAATAGAAATATTGCCAAGGAAAAACTTGCTGGTGGGTGAGAATTATCTTGGATGAATCCATAGTCACCAACTTTCTTAGGCTGAGGAAAATAAATTACCAGTAGGTTTGAAATTGAGGAAATTCTCGGGGGTTGATTTATTCAAACCAAAAGTGAGACTCATAAACTTGAAAATTAAGGTATTAATTTATATTGGGAGCAATAACTCAGGATACTTTGGTACCTGCCACTTGTTAAGGGCACTGTCCTGGAATCCACTCCAAGGAATAAATATGAAGCTGAGAGCAGAGGTAGAATAAAGGGGATGAGGGGTTGACCAACAATGAATGCTCTATGCAACACTGGAGACAAATCTATCTAGGTATCAGATCCTCTTCATCAACCTGCTGTCATCTCAGGTAGCTGAAGGGCTGTTTGGTCCTTGACACATCACATCTCTAGTCAGCTCATTTGGCTGATGATATATATTTAAAATATTTTGAGGCTGACTGATCTCTTTATCATTTTATTAATTCTCTACATTTTTCATGTTGGATGACCATATTTTCTGATCTTTAACTTTTCAGACACTTTCTTGGACAGCTCTACAGACTGACATTCAATTGTACCTAGTGTTCAACTGGAAATCCCATCTTATGATTTACCTACCACATAGATGCCATGAAATATATCTAGAGGCAAATCTAACCATGTAACTGCCCAGCTTAAAAACTCTTCAGTAATTCCCTGCTGTTCATCTACTGAAATGGGCTTCCCAGGTGGTGCAGTGGTTAAAAAAAAAAAAATCCACCTGCCAATGCAGGACACCCAAGTTTGATCCCTGGGTTGGGAAGATCCCCTATTTCCTTGTCTGGAAAATCCTAAAGACAGAGGAGACTGGAGAGCTATAGTCCATGGGGTCACAAAATGCTGAACACGACCAAGTGACTGAATGTGCACAAAAGCTTCTTAGTTATGGCAGACCAATTGCCTTCTGAGCTGACCCTTGCCTTTCTCACCAGCCCTGTCTTTAGGGGTGGCCCCAGCCCCCTTTTTTTTTCATGTTAAGGCCATGTGAATTTTTTTGCAGTTCCTCTAATATGTTACATGATTTCACTCCAATCCTCTCTATCCTCTTGCCTGGAATGCCTTTGATTCCCTTGCTGGCTTGGAAATACATTTTCTATTAAGTCGTCACCAATCTCCTCCAGTTTCATAATCAGTTACTCCCTCCTTTGTTCTCCTAAGGGTCTCGGATATGTTGGTGACAGCATCTCTAACATGGTATTTCCTGTCCTTATTCGTCTATCTGTCCAGACAGTTAGCTGTTTGGTTATTTCCAGTGCCTGGCACAATCCCTGGTGAAAAGCAAGTACTCAATAAATGGTTGCTGAAAACATGAATAAAAGTCTTACATTTATAAATTTGCAGCCTACAGTACTGAAAGAGACAAAAAAAAAGGGGAGAAAGGCCACATGTTAAAAATCTTTGAATGATGAAGCCAAGGACTGATCACATAACAGGAGAAAGGAATGTGATGGAGGAAAAATTTATGATGTAGATTAAATGCTTTGATAACCCTGCCAAATGTCATTCCCTAAATTATGTTATAATATTTGTATAGATTTATCCATATTTACAAATTTCTTTGTTTGCTATTCATTCTTTTATCTCAGTTTTTCCTTGTGGAATAATTTTACTTACTTCTTAAGTAAAGTAAAGGAAAATGTCTTTCTTTTGTTCACACTCCCGAGTCACATTTTAGCTGGGTAAAGTACTCTACTTTGACGTGATTGTCTCCCAGCATCTTGAGGATATGATATTTGTCACACAATTCTGGCTTCTATTAAGACCTCAGTTGATTGTCAATGCTTCTGTTTTCTCTCATTGTACATTTCTTTCTACTTATCCTATGTGGGATGTATCGTGCTTTATTCATCTGATAAACATATGTGTGTGTGTGTGCTTAGTCATTAAGTTGTATCTGACTATTTCTCGCCAGGCTCCTCTGTCCATGGGATTTCCCAGGTAAGAACACTGGAGTGGGTTGCCATTTCCTTCTCCAGGGATCTTCCCAACCCAGGGATAGAACATGTGTCTCCTGCATTGGCAGGCAGATTCTTTTCTGCTGAGCCACCAGGGAAGCCCGAAGATATGTATCATATATATTAAATTCCTTCTACGTGTAATATGTATAAGAAATCATATATGTTAAGAAATAATAAAAAAATAATTTATTGAGATGAAATTCATACAGAAAAATTAACCATTTGAAGTGAACAATTCAGTTCCTTAACTCTTATATTTTAGAACATCATTTCTGCCCTATTCTGCCTATTCTCTTTCAGGAACTCCAAATAATATTCAATTTTTGTATTCAATTTTTTTGTCCTATCCTCTATGATTCTGATCTCTCTTTTATTTTTCTCTTTGTGCTACATCATGTGTAATTTCTTCAGTTCTGTCTTTGACCTCAATAAATCATCTGTGAATATATTTTTCTTGTGATGAGAACTTTTACGATCTACTCTCTGAGCAACTTTAAAATATACAATGCAGTATTATTAACTATAGTCACCATGCTGATTATTACATCTATATTACTTACTTTATACATTTATACATTTTGACCCCCCTTTATCCCTTCACCTACTCCCTACGCCTATTTCTGGCATCCACCAATCTATTCTCTGTATTCAAGTTCATTAAAAAAAATTCCACATATAAATAAGATCATACAATATTTGTCTTTCTCTGCCTGACTTATTTCACTCAGCATAATGCCTTCAAGTTTTTATGGCTGGATAACACGCCATTACACACACACACACAAATGTATACCACACCTTCTTTATCCATTCATTCATCTATCCATGGACACTTAGGTTGCTGCCTTCAATGACAAAATTTTTAATCTTAGAAGTTATTTCTGGTTCTTTTCCAAATATCCTGGTCATTTATGATACTCTGCTATTGTTTACTCATATTTTTGACACCTTTAGAGGAATCACATGGAAACTGATGGCTGGCTTCTATAAACATCTATTTTACATTATCCATGAGACAATTTCAATACTGGAAATTCTTTGGCATCTTATTCAGCCATGACTTTTTGTTCATGGTGACTCATTTCACCATTTTTTAAAATTTTTGCTGTTTTATGTTGGTGTCACTGGCAAAGTCCATTAAATAACTCCTGGGGAATAAAATCAGAAGCTGGGTGATAAAGTCTAACCTTTTTTCTTTTTCCTATTGTGCTCAGTTTAGTGTCACTTGCTCTTAGGTGTGACACGCATTGGCCTTGAGCCTGGCACATCAGACCCAAGTTCCTTGGGTGAATGGCTGTGCAGGCACCTCAGCACTCTGGGCAGACGCGCGCTTTGGGACACTCTAGCCAAGATGGCGGGGGGTGGCGCGGGGAGGGGCAGGAGCAGAGAGGAGGCACCCCGGCACTGTGGCGGCAGCCTGCACAGAACAGCCGCACCACCCCCCGAACCTCTCCCTGGGACCCCTATAAAGCAGTCCTGCCCACGGCCTGTCAGGGAGAGTGTGTCCTCTATAGCCCAACCTTCTGCCTCGCCTTCATTTGGTCAAAGAAGAAAGCTTGCCTTTGCTTCTGAATCTAATTCAGTCTTGTTCCACTGGCTCCAGCAACACCGGGCAGGCAGACCCTGGTCAGGGACTGACTTGGGAGGCTTGGTAATACTGGGAGCTCACATTTGGCTGATTTGGGGAATCCTAAATTCTGACTTGAGGGTATGTTTTCCTATAGAAGGCCTGGATAATGGAGGTAGTGTGATTTGAAACACAATTCCAAGTGAAAGGGCCACAGTTAAAAATTCTCAGGTGAGAATTTCCAATTTTTATATTACTCTTTCACCCAGAGCAAGAATCAGAATACAAAGTTTCCCAGTTTTCTCCCTTTTCCTAGGAGACATGGCCAATGTCTGCTGGTGCCTGGATCCTAATTCTGCTTTGCTCAAGTCGAGGGTTTTCTTCTTATTCCAGAACCGTCATTAAAAACCCAAGGTTCTGGGGACTTCCCTGGCAGTCCAGTGGCTGAGACTTCATGCTCCCAAAGCAGGAGGCTCAGGTGTGGTATCTGGTCAGGGAACTAGATCCCACAGGTAGGAACTAAGAGTTCACATGGCTCAACTAGAAATCCCCAAGCTGCAACTTGGACCCAGCACCCAAATAAATAAATAAAATAAACAAAAAAAGTATCAGCACAGTATACACGGCTCAGTGGTAAAGAATCTGCCTGCAATGCAGGAGACTCAGGAGACGTGGGTTCGACCCCTGGGTCAGGAAGATGCCATGGAGGAGGAAATAGCAACCCACTCCAGTATTCTTGCCTGGAGAATGTCATGGAAGAGGAGCCTGGTGGGCTATAGTCCATGGGGTCACAAACAGTTGGACACAACTGAGCACACACACACACAGAGTATACATTATAAAACGCTTATTAATCTTCCAATATTAAACTATAAATCTGCAGAACTGTCTTTAAAGAAAAACAAACAAACAAAAAAACCACAAAAACCTATGGTTCTTTTTCCTATATTTGAGGTGTTTTTGTGGAGGAATAGTTAATTTTCCAGTATGTGCTATATCACTGAAAGTAACTATCATCTTTGACAGTGGAAACACCTCCTGGACCATTTCATATTTAACATATAAAGAAATCAGGAATTATGAGTTAACCATGTAAAGTCTGGTAATAGTTTTCTTAGCAATTTTTGATAAAAAACAAAAATACAGTCTAGTTGACATATGATACAAGTTGAGATATATAATGAAATTCTAAGAAGAGTTTTATTATAGGATAATACAGATACAGTGTTTATTCTAACATGATAGCCAAAAGACTAATAGTGCAATTTGGAACTTACTAATGAAAATCATTACTCAAATTGAAACATTCAGTTAGCACCCTAAAAATCTATCTCTTTATATGTTGTCAAAGGAAATTGGCTTTGATCTATGAGTAGGTATGTATGCATCAAGAGTAGTTCACAGTAGAACTGTCAGTTTAGATCATGAGAAGCCAACACGTATTTTTCCTTGAAAAGAATTCCACTAAAAAGGAACTGATTGGAGCTTAAAGGTCATTTAGTACAAGTTCCAGCTAACATGAAATGTGTGGTCAGTTCACCTCAGTTGAGTTCAGTCGCTCAGTCATGTCCGACTCTTTGCAACCCCATGTACTGTAGCCCACCAGGCTCCTCTGTCCATGGGATTCTCCAGGCAAGAATACTGGAGTGGGTTAACCATTTCCTTCTCCAGAGAATCTCCCGAAACCAGGATTGAACCTGTGTCTCTTGCACTGAGGCAGATTCTTTACTGTCTGAGTCATCAGGAAGCACCACAAATAAGAGAAATAATATCAAACAGTCCTACATGCCCTTTTAATTTCCTTTCAAAAGCAAATTTAGATAATGCACTTTGTTTTTAATCTGTTCCTTTTTCTGGAGTGTTTTTCTTTGTCTTAGTAAACAAATAACAACAACAACAAAATCTCTGAAGCCTCTAAATACTCTATTTTTCTTAGAGCCTGTATGATATCTCTGTAGTATAAGTTAATTTGAAAAGCTTTGAGGATGTTTGAAATGACTTTTATATCATTTCTAAAAACTGACAAGGGAAATTATCTCTAAAGATATCAATCTCATTGACTTGGTAGTTTTATTAAATTTTAATTGCCTTTTCAATATTTCCATCGTTGAGGAGTCCATGTTCCCATAAGGTAATATTCAGCCATCTAGAGCTCGAGAGATAAACATATAATTTTCATAAAGATCCTTTAATCCTTAGACACTGGTTGAGCAATAACACAGAATTAAATAGAGCTGTCAGCACCAAATCTATGACTGAGTCATAGCAGGTGACCTGTGCTCTAGACAGAGGAGCTTGGGCTCTTGTGCAAGAGCAAAGGTATTTGAAAAGGTCACTGCTTCACATCTAGAGTTCAGTAGAGAATTTAAGACAATGGGTAGGATTGATTCACAGCCACTATTAGAAGAGAGTAGATCAGAAATTCTGAGGACAGGAACTCACATTGCTCTTGTGACCTGTTGCAAACCCAATACCTAACAAGCTCCTGGCACACAGTAGGTGCCTAATAAATATTTAATGGAAAATGATGAGATTAATACACAAACAGGAAGGGGCAATAAAGCTTTATGGTTTTAGGTACAGTTCTGATTCTCAGCCAAGAGCCTTTCCATGAGTCCAGACTTGGCTAACTTATAGCTTAACAGAAGTCTGAGAGATCGTCAGAAAGAAAATAGCAATCATCATTTCACCTTCATTCTAAACATGTTCTAAAAATATTTACATAGATACTCAATGTGGATAAATATCAGGTTAATTTTTTAAGAATCAGCTACAAAAACATAAACTAAAATGTTTGGTAACATATACACACATATATATATGTTGCAAAACACATCCTAACAACAGCAAAAGTATCATTAATTTATAAATTACAATTCAAACTTATCATAGTAAGGCACTGCATGCAAGAATATATTCATTCAAACCTTTGAAACAAATTTTACCTACTTACGTATTCAGCTGTGCTGGGTTTTCACTGCTGCGTGGGCTTTTCTCTAGTTGCGATGCGCTGGCATCTCATTGTGTGGCTTCTCTTGCTCCAGAGCACGGGGCTCTAGGGCACTTGGGCTTCGGTAGGGCTTCAGTAGTTGTGGCACGTGGGCTCAGCAATTGTGGCTTCCGGGCTCTAGAGCACAGCCCAGTAGTTGCGGTGCATGGGCTTAGTCCCGCAGCATGTGGGATCTTCCCACACCGGGAGTGAATCCGTGTCTCCTGCCTTGGAAGGCGGATTCTTTACCACTGAGCCACCAGGGAAGCCCTCATTCAAACTTTCAAAAATTTCTACAAATAACTTAAAGATAGTATTGGGGGCTAGATTTGAGGTATTTTAAAGGCATATCTAGAAAGCTACTAAGGAAATCATAATTTGGAACTATGCCTATTTCTGTTCTGAAAAACAGTATTTCATAATAGTAAAATAATTCTTTATTATATACAGAATATAATAAACTTCAAGTATTAAATTATAAGCTTTTTCTAAAGATAACATGTAATGTATGCTTTTCTCCTCCCAAAGGAACATAGGAATGATCAGAAAAAAATTTTGGTGTGCAATTTTGGTTTTACATAATTCAGATCCTTATTTTCCCCAAAAGTGCACTATTAAAGTAGAAAATGAAGACAGGGGTGATTTACAGCTCATAGGAGGAAAAAAAAAAGGTTAAACAAAGTCTTTTTGATCAATGATTTAAACTAGAATTTAAATGGATATGTTTAAATAAGTTCCACTCTGAAACACCTTAGAATACACTGTAACAGATGATTACTCAAATGAGTTAGAATTTGCATTTTATTTATCACATAAAAATCACTGTTATTGTTGAGCTGACAGATGGTCAGTCCTCAACAGATTGCGGTTTATTAGAAGGAAAGAGGAACATTACACCCCTCATATCTGGGGGACATGCCTGGCCCTGTTCCTCCAGCTTCAGAAGCTTTTCTCCTTTTATTTCTTCCAGTGGAATGCTCTCTCTCTCTCTGTCTTTTTTTAAAGCAGTGTTTCTTCCTCACAACTGCTTTGGTCTTTGCATGAAATCAATAGAAATTTTAATCTGAATGCCAGAAGTTTCCATACTTCATATTCTGTTGACAACAAAACAATTTTCCCCCTTATTTCTTCAGTAAAATGGTCCAAAGTCAGCTTCTTACATGAAGACAACTTAAAATGGTTCAGTTCTAGTGGGATAAAATATTGTGTATTCAAAGTAAACAAAAGAAACAGAAAATATCTATTATTTTCATTATCACAGATATTGCTCAGAGTATTCCCTTATTTCCAAATCCCATGTATAAATTATGCATTACATTATCACTGTTTATTTGAACTTGTTTTCATTAACTGTGTAAATAAGTTTCCTGGTTATTTTCCTGAAAGGTTGGCATAGCAACACTTGTTTAGACTGATCTAACTCCCTATAGCTTCCTGTTTCTCCCCTGGACCTGAATTACAAACTCTCCGTTTCTCTTCTTTTTCATCTTCAATGAAAATTTATAATTTGTTTTAAATGAATTCTCTTGGATTTGAAAGCCAAAAATAACTCATAACTCTAGTCGTATACCTTCTATAGTCATTGAAATCATAAAGCTCTCAGAAAATTTCTACTCGAAAAACCTATCATCTTAATAATGTTCCTAATGTTATTCCCAGCACAATTCTGGAATTTTTAATCACTATAGTGCTCTTGCTTTATCAAGTAAATTAATATGAAGGAAAGTGCTATGGAATCTATTAAAAAATAATCCTATTCAATGAAAGGAATTAGAGAGAGAAATGATTAATTCCCCATAATATCAAGAAGCAGAATTGTGAGCACACTGTTGCATAAATTAACTCTTATCTTCTGGAAAGCAGAAGTTTGTTCCTACAGATCAACTGTCTCATCAGTTGGGAAGCAAGAAACAAAACAACAGATCCCAAATAAGAACAGATCTTGGGTGCTGATCAAATATTGGTAGAGAGAGGAAGATTTCATAAACACTGGTATTGATCTGAGAAGGAGTTCTCAAATCAGGGAAAGACAGTATGAATTTGGTCATAAAATTCAAAATACAACTTTAGTGACAAACATAAAGCTTAAGCTGAAATTTATGTCAACTATTGGATAAGTCCAACATTCAGGATACCCAAGTAAGTAGTTATAGCTATAAGATGAAATGGCGAAAGTTTGATTAATGCACCAGGTGAACAGAATTCAACTTGATCTTTCAGCTGTTTTGGCTCTGTCTCTAGGTTATTGCCTGAGTGGGGGAAAGGGTGAACTTATCATTTTAATGAGGGAAAATGCATTTTTTTCCTTGTTCATGTATTAATGGGTCCTCTTCATGAACTGCATGGTGAAATCAGTGCTTCTTACAGAACTGGCACTAAACAGATGGCTCTGTGTCAGTATTTATCAGTGTACTTTATCCCAAAGTATGATATAAGGATCACAGGAGGAAGTGAGGCCAGATACTCACATTTGCATACACAGTAGAATTAGATCATCCACGATGCCTCAACGCTCTGTAACTGTTCTCAACTACCAAAATATAGACTAATCCTACATTGACCAATGTGGTAACTGCTGGCTAGACGTAACTGTGTGCTGTGTGCCAGGTGGTTTCAGTTGTGTCCGACTCTGCGACCCCATGGACTGTAGCCCGCCAGGCTCCTCTGTCCATGGGCTCTCCAGGCAAGAATACTGGAGTGGGGTCCATTTCTTCCCCAGGGAACCTTCCAGCCCCAGGGATTGAACCTCGTCTCTCATGTCTCCTGCATTGGCCAAGCGGGTTCTTTACCTAGTGCCACCTGGGAAGCCCCATGACTGTGTAAACTAAGTTAAAAACTCAGTTCTTCAGTTGAACTGTCTATATTTCAATGCTCAGTCACTACATTTGGCCACTCGTTGTGATATTGGACAGTGAGAATATAGACTATTTCTATCATTACAGAAAGTTCTGTTGAACAGTGCTGTTGGTCTGATCCTGAAACTCTCCCTGATAATTTACTTCAATAATGATTTTTTCTTATTAAGCAATTAATATTATAGGAAATTTAAAAAAATAAATATGCCAAATGAATTTAAATATAATCAGTTAATCCTATAATGCATAACTACTTAATATTGTTTATTGGTGCTTTTTCTAAGCATATAAAAATTTTAAAAAGCAACATACTACACAGTTTTTCTTCTTTATATCCTAAATTTATGAACATTTTTATTTGATATTTTAAAAATCTACATCTACATTCTTTTACATAGCTTCATACTAGTGATTCAGACTACTGCTATGAAGCTATTTATGGTCACTTTCTTAGGTAAAAATCTGGAACTGGACATCATGTGCGTTGATTTATTTCTGAAACTTCACTTTCAGGAGCTGAATTTAGAAAGAGAGAGAAGTCTGAACCTGTGTCCTCATTTGTGTAACACAGGATTTAATTAAATAACTTCCAAGTCCTCTTCCAGCTTTCCAAGTCTAAGAAATTTTTCAGTGTCAAACTCTGAAGTTACTAAAACAGAAGAAACAAACAAACACAAAGGCTTGAGAAAGTAATTTTAAGAAAATTTTCTCTCTTAGACACATGAGTTCAAGGATTGGGGAGAGTAGGGGAAAATATAACCACATGGTGGCAGTAACATATAGTGAACCTTATTGGGGTGCTGCTTTGAGGGGTTTGGGTGGGGAGTGGCTCAGTGGTTAAGAATCCGCCTGCAATGCAGGAGCTGCAGGTTCAATCCCTGGGTTGGGAAGATCCCCTGGAGGAGGGCATGGCAACCCACTCCAGTATTCTTGCCTGGAGAATCCCATGGACAGAGGAGCCTGGTAGGCTACAGTCCATATGGTTGCAGACAGTCAGACATGACAAGCAACTTAGCATGCAGTGCAGGGGTAGTTGGGAAGTTCCTCCAACCTTCAGGAGACAATGGTGTGGGAAAGAAAGTGAAAGTGAAAGTCGCTCATCTCCAACTCTTTGCAACCCCAGGGGACTATACGGTCCATGGAATTCTCCAGGCCAGGATACTGGGTGGGTAGCCATTCCTTTCTCTAGGGGATCTTCTCGATCCAAGGATCAAACCCAGATCTCAATATTGTAAATCAACTGTGCTGTGCTATGCTTAATCACTCAGTCTTGTCCGACTCTTTGAGACCCCATGGACTGTAACCCACCAGACACTTCTGCCCATGGGGATTCATTCTCCAGGCAAGAATACTGGAGTGGATCTCCATGCCTTCCTCCAGGGGATCGTCCCAATCCAGCGATCAAACCCAGGTCTCCCCGCATTGTGGGCAGATTCACCAGCTGAGCCACCAGGGAACCCCCACCCAAATGAATGAATGAACAGTAGACTTTGGCAACTTTCACATATGTATTCAAACTGCTTTCATTCACAGAAAGTGACTTTACAAACATACATACCTCATCTGTCATATATTAAGAGATCCACTTCATACCACCCAAGAATGTACGCTTCCTAAGGTGGAAAATTTTTGGCTGCTTCTCATACTTGGACTCACTTGATCCCTTGGTCAAGTGGGCTAAAATGTCACAAATCTCCTGTGATCTCCAACATCTGTCCCTCATCTTACAACATGAAGGTGAATGTGAAGTTGCTCAGTCGTGTCTGACTCTTTGCACCCCGTGACTGGAACCTACTAGGCTTCTCCGTCCATGGGATTCTCCAGGCAAGAATACTGGAGTGGATTGCCATTTCCTTCTCCAGGAGATCTTCCCAACCCAGGGGATCAAACCCAGGTCTCCCTCATTGGAGGCAGATGCTTTAACCTCTGAGCCACCAGGGAAGCTTACAACATAGTCATGTTCTAAATTTAAATGTATACTGAGAATGGGAAAGCCATGTCTGTGAACAGGTAAAACATGTCCTCAGTCCTTAAAATAAAGTTGGCTCTACTTTTTCATCTCTTTTCCATCCCTATGCTGAAGATCAACTTCATTTCATACAAATCAATGAAAACTGAAATGTTTGAACAGGAGGTTAATTACTAGCTACAATGAGCAAATGGAATAGAAGTAATAACAGCTTCTGAACTGCCAGGTAATTGCTGGCAAACAGAAAAGACTGTCTTTGAATTGAAATTTGGAACGAGGAGGAGTCAGTTTTAATAGAACTTTGAGGTTTTAAAATCCCTAGTAGAGAATTCAACTGTCATCCTTAACTCTAGCATCCAAAACAGCTGAGCACTGAATATCAGGCAGGAAGTGCTGACCAAGTCATTTGTTAAGCTAAGAAAGTGCTATATTAGCATATAAGCTATACCAAATATTTTAGACATTAAAGATGTATTTATAATAAAATGTATTGTTCACTTCTCATTAACAGGTTATGTAAAACATGCAGACCTTGAAAATCTACTCAACTTTGATTTCTAATCCTGATTTTGCTACACTAATAGCAAAATAATGAGTCTCACTAAAAATGCATAATTTGTGAGGAAGTCCTTTGTATTCTTTCTGCTCCAATTTTTCCTAAGTATAAGGCCAAGCTTTCCATTTGCATTTTTTATAAAAATTGTGATTTTATTAGTTGAGTTTGTTTTTATGCCATGAATCATTACTAGTTCAAATATTTAATGATTTTTTAAAAACCCAGGAAAGCCATAAATATTGTGCAAGTTATATAAATATCTGAATTTATATGTATACACATATTTTTAAAATGCATAAAGTTCACCTCAATTACTCTCCAATTTAAGATCTCACCAGAGAACTGTGATGTTTTAATACTGAATTCGAAGGCAGTACAACAATACACTCATAAGCTACATATTGGTGCTCTTTGTCAAGTTTAACAAAGTGGATGGAGAAAGAAGAAAGATGGTAATATTTAATGATAATATTTCATATGCTTTAATGTTGGATTAGGCTGCAGCTATTCACTTGAGCAAACTCCAGGAGTTGGTAAAGGAAAGGGAAGCCTGGCGTGCTGCAGTCCAGGGGGTCGAAAAGGGTCGGACACGACTAAGGCACTGAATAGCAACAACAACAAAATTCACACGAGAAGAGGTAGGGGAAGATGGGTGTGAAAGAACCAGAGGGTCTCATCTGGTTAAGAGTTCTTTTCTCTTTAATAGGCATTTTTTGGATTAGAGACAGCTGAGAGGTACAGATTCCTCAGTAGCCTCCTTCTCTGGTCCTGACCAGATGTGAGTCAGGACAGCCAGTTTCAAAGACCTGCCTCTGCCCGGGGCCAGCACAACCCTTTTCCCACTTGAGCTTCAGTCTCAGAAAAGAGGGTCAAAACGACAGGCTCCAGGAACAAACATTGCACTGGTTTCTTTTGTTTTGGAAGAAAGGATGAGTATGAGGTTTCTGGTCCCTTTCCTCAATCGAGTAAATCATATCAAAAGGGATGTACAGAGCGTCAGGTCACAGGAGGGCACGGAAGTGAAAGTGAAAGGCACTTAGTCGTGTTCAACTCTTTTTCGATTCCAGGGACTATAGTCCACCAGGCTCCTCTGTCCATGGAATTCTCCAGGCAAGAATACTGGACTGGGTAGCCATTCACTTCTCCAGGGGATCTTCCCAACCCAGGGCTCAAACCGGGTCTCCAGCATTACAGGAAGATTCTCTACTGTTTGAGCCTCTAGCTCCTGCCAAAGTAACCCTGGCTCTTGGAAAGATCTGCTCCTGACTCCCTAACAGAGTCCACCGCTGACACCTTCAGAGTCCCCAGAAGTCACAACAGTGTGGTCAGATGGTGGAAGCCTCCCCAGAAGACTTCCAAAAGCAGCACCAGATGAGAAGAGGGCAGAAAGGCTCTTTTCCTCACTAGATAGCAGCACCTTGCAAAACCAAGCATTTGGGGCCTACCTACATATGTTGCCACAATTTGAGTTGTTACCAGAGCTCCTGTGTCGCCTACATATCCGAAGGCACAGGAATTCCAGGGTGCAAAGGGATCGCTGCTTCCCAATGAATGAAAGTGGGTAATAAACGCATAGTAGTTTCACATTAAAATCCATTTCTACTTTCCTTGGCCATCCAGGAGTGATTTGCAAGATGCCTAACTGCCTCTTAAAACCTGACTCAATCGCTTTCATCCTCACTTCCTGTAGAATACTTCAGTTTTCCCATTAAAGTAATGCATACACAGATCGCTGGGTGAACCCATTAATAAAGAATACTTAAGAAAAAATCGGGAGAGGTGTAAGATTAGCAATTATTTTCATTCAAAACAAGGAAGAAGGAAATAACCAGTTCTTAAAACTATTTAAATGGTTTCCATAATGTTTTATGGATGGGAACTTAGAGATGGGAATTTAAAAATTAAAAACAGACAAAAGCATTAACATATATATAACGTGTGTGTGTGTGTGTGTGTGTGTGTGTGTGCACAAGAACATTTTCAACAAATAATAAAGGTAAAGATTCTTATACCTGGCTCTCGTTACCTCTGCAAGTTCCAGGGCTCCCTAGTTTCCAAGGAGCCCCCCTTCCCTTCCTGCGTGGCCAAGGCTCCTTCTCCCTACCCTCACCTGCTGCTGCTAAGTCGCTTCAGTCGTGTCCGACTCTGTGCGACCCCATAGACGGCAGCCCACCAGGCTCCCCCGTCCCTGGGATTCTCCCTCCAGGCAAGAACACTGGAGTGGGTTGCCATTTCCTTCTCCAATGCATGAAAGTGAAAAGTGAAAGTGAAGTCGCTCAGTCGTGCCAAACTCTCAGCGACCCCATGGACTGCAGCCCGCCAGGCTCCTCCATCCATGGGATTTTCCAGGCAAGAGCACTGGAGTGGGGTGCCATTGCCTTCTCCTACCCTCACCTCTTAACCCCAAATTAGGCCCCCTGCTTCCACTCTACTTTGCCGCGGACCCTGATCCAAAGATTTCCTTCCCACGTGGCCAGGCCACCTGCCCAGTCCCTAGTTCCCAGCCTCCCACTACCCCCTCTCAACGTCCCAGACCCCATCGCTGCCACTCGCGTTCCTTCCTCTTCCTGGGCCAGCTTCACGCTGGGGCTGCCGGAACCGTCGAGGAAGGTCTCTCTCCTGGGCACCGAGAGCACCACATGCGACCCTAAAACCCCAGGTCTCCTCTCCTGCCCTGTCGGATTACATGCACCTGAACCCAGGTCGGCCAGGCGTGGCCTCCGGTGCGCAAGGACCCAAAATGACCAAGAACACGCCGCCACCACGGACTAAGAGGCCGCGACTCCAACCAGAGGCCCGCTCGCTGCCACTTGGCCTTTCTCTGGGAGTAGGTTTAGGTGTGTGAGCTGGGGGAAAGGGGAGTGGGCCGCGCTGTCTGCCCGGCGCGATCAAGGCGCCGCGGCCTCAGCAGCCCCGAGGGCCCCGCGTCGCCCTCCCGGGCCAAGGTTCTCAGGAGCGGGCCGCGGAAAAGACGTTAGCGGGAGGAGTTAGCGGCTGTTGGGGGAACCGGTTCAAGTAAAAACAGTCCCTTCCAAACCCCGGCCATCGCGGGGCGGACCTTCTTCCTCCCTTACCGACATCGGCCACAGTGGGAGCGTGGGCGCCCACCGCGGCCGCCCGCCCAGGCATGCCCGGGCAGGGCCGCTAGGAGGGGCTCAGAGCCTCTGCCGGTTGGCCCCACCCGGCCCTGAACGCCCAGGGGTCGTGGGGCGTCCTCCCAGAGCGTGGCGGGTGAGGAGGTAGCCATAGAGATGAGGCCGCAGAGCGCGCACGCCCCCCTGCGGTTGGCATGGAAACGGCCCCCGCGAGGCCCAGGAGCTGCGCTGATTGGCCGATTCAACAGACGCGGGGGCCGGCGAGGGGCGGGGGAGTTGAAAGTAATTAGCTCTGAGCCGGGCAGCAGACGCTGGGAGCCCAGCGCCCCGGCTAGAATCTATTAACACCTCCGTCCTCTTCCGCCCCGCCCCGCCCCGGCCCCGCCCCCCTTCATTGGACCCTTATTCCCAATCCTCGTGTGCATTTGCTAATTGTTCGAGACTTACGTGTAAAGAGATAAGACTGAGAAGAGCGAGGTCCGCTGTGGGTTCCAAACAGATTTTGGGGCCTTCTGTCTTGTGGGAGGAAGGCCGCGGAAGAGCACTCTGCTTGTCACTTGAGAAGGGGACGTACTTTCCCACAGTGATGTATCCTGGGTCACTGGTTTGCAGGGAAGGGGGTGGTGGAGTAATGGATAAGTATCACAGCTAGGAAAGACACGGGCTTGTAGGTTTGGACTCCCCACTAATGTGGGGGTTAGTGTCTTGGCTTGGAGGTTTGTCATATCCCTCTCTCCTTCCAGCCATCAGCCAGGTATTGGAAAGAAAAGCTGGAGAGATTCAAATCATCGTTTTGGTTTAAAGCGGCTTTGATCACTTGCACTGTGGCTCAGGCCCTTTCAACCTTAACAACAGCAAGAAAGATCATGTTTCACAGGGCTCTGTCTTCTAGAGAGTCTCAGCATCCTTGTATCCTTGGAAAAGGCTGACTAACCGGCTTGTCTGTTTCTCCTTCCTTGACAGCAGTAAGCTGTGGAGACAGGCTATGCATCTCAGCAGCTCCAAGAGTGGAGTAGTGCTGGCTCCAGTGTCCCGAGGTCCTGATGCCTGTCAGATGATAACCAGAGGCCAGCTCGGCCAGGATCCGCCACAAAGAACAGTACTAGGAGTGCTAACTGAGAATGGGCAGTACAGGAGGACCTGTGGCCAGGTAATGCCTGGGAAGAGCTGGGAAGCCTCCCTTGTCTTGGTGGGAAGTGGGATCTCTTGAGATTTTCTGCACAAACTCCCCTTGAGTATTCAGCCCTGGAATTTGGCCTATAGGGGCACTGATTTTTTAAAAGAGCACTTTGTAAGGTCCCTTTTTCAGCTAGCAATATTGAATAATTTTCTTTGTTATTAGGAACTGTTTAATTCAAGTATGTGTAAAGTCACTTGAAAGTGAAAGTGAACTTGCTCAGTCATGTCTGACTCTGTGACTCTGTGGACTGTAGCCTACCAGGCTTCTCCATCCATGGGATTCTCCAGGCAAGAATACTGGAGTGGGTTGCCATTTCCTTCTCCAGGGGATATTCCTGACCCAGGGAATGAACCTGGGTCTCCCGCATTGCAGGCAGACGCTTTATCCTCAGCCACCAGGGAAACACTTAAGTTCTGGACTAAAAGGACATTGTGAATGCACCAAAATAAACTATTGTTGTTCAGTTGCTAAGTTGCGTCCGACTCTTTGCGACCCCATGGACTGTAGCCTGCCAAGCTTCTTTATCCATGGAATCTCCCAAGCAAGAATATTGGAGTGGGTTGTGATTTCCTTCTCCAAAATAAACTTGTGGTACTGGTGTTTCTCTAGATCAGAATGGTATTCAGATTGACCTAGGCTGTGCCTGAAGCATCTCCGATAACCTTTAAGTTCACTGGTGATGGTGTTAGAATCAGGATTAGATCACAGTATACTAGATTACTTCCAAATGTGTGCTTTGAAAGTCAGCTCCTCCCCAGGACTGATAATGGACAGTTGGGTAAAAGATCGTGGGCCATCTGATGTCCAGCTGCTTGTGCTTAATTAATCATAGGTACCTCCCTTAACAGAATGTAAACAGAGGGTAAATAAATTCAACACTTAAAATGCAAATAAGGAGTTTGGATCCTTAAGAATGAATTTTGAGATTAAAAACAACAACAACAAAACTTCTCAAGTCTGTTATTACACCAGCTTCTCATAAGCTTGTACTGTATATCTATAGTGGAACGACATTGGCAGTAGTATAGTGGAGTAGGTGGGCTGGTATCCTTTCCATTTTACAGGTGAGAAAATTTGAGAGGTTTGAGAAAACCTTCCCACCCAAATAAAAGTCACGATGGAGGCCAGATCAGAAGCTTCTCCTCATCTACTGACTACTCCTACTCCTCTTCTACACAATGACACAAGTCATTTGTGTCTTGGTGGCATCTGGTTAGTGGGAGAAAATTACCCAAAGTAATCTGTTTCAAGCTTTGCAAAAAACTGAGTAAAGGTGGTTTTAGCAAACTTAATTTGCTTAGCGACACAGTGTACTTCTTTAAACATGAAGTCTAACACAGTGGGGGAAGGAGAGAGTGGGATGAATAGAAAGAGTAGCACTGAAACATGTACATTACCTTATGTAAAACAGAGAGCCGGTGGGAATGTGCTGTGTGACGCAGGGAGCTCAAACCCAGTGCTCTGGGTCAACCTGGGGGGTGGGATGAGATAGGAGGGAGGTTCAAGCGGGAGGGGACATATGTATGCCTGTGGCTGATTCATGTTGATGTGTGGCAGAATCCAACACAAATTGGAAAGCAAATATCCTCCAATTAAAAACAAATAATTAATTAATTAAAACAGGAAGTCTACAACCTCTCCTGAATGGGCAGTTACCCCTGCGCTTAGCGGTTTCACTGTAAATTCATAACTGTTAGTTACCCTGTATGTTGCTTGGTGCTATTTCTGCATTTCCCGGTTCTATTCCACTACAACCGTCCTATAGTTTTATACAACCGTCCTTTTGTTTTATACTTTCCCTTCTCCCTTCACCCTCTAAAGCCTCTATCTCCGTCCTGCCTCTCAGCTTATAACTTTATATCCTATTTTCCTGAAAATATAGATGCAACTGTAAGAGTTTCCACGTGCCGCCATGTATTGCATGCCCTGGCACCCTCCTCCCCTGCGCGCCCTATGTGTTCCTGCTCTTACGCAAGGTGCACCCCATGTGTGAGGCACATCTGATGCCCTCTTGCCTCTTCAAGGATATCATTCCATCAGCTCATCTTTCTCTTCTCTACTGGGTCAAACCCAAATGCAAATATATTGTGATTTTTTTTTTTTTCCCAATCTTAAAAACCTTTCAACTACAAAGCTCTTTACAGCAACTGTCCCACTTACGGCAGTATTTCTTGAGAATTTTTCTACTATAAACTATCAGGATGGGGATTTGTGATGTCAGGTTTTCTGCTCTACTCCCAGTGTTTAGAAAAACCATGCCTGGCCAGGGTCGCCATGCAAGTATTTGTTGAACAGATAGTGTGTCTCGATTTTTCCTTCTGTTCTCTTAGACTCAATTCTTACTTAAAGTTGTAAATATTTGTTTAAAAATTATTATCTATTTGGCTGCAATGGGTCTTAGTTGTGGAATGCAGGTTCTTCAATTGTAGCATGCAAACTCTTAGCTGAGGCATGCAGAGTCTAGTTTACTGACCAGGGATTGAATCCAGGTCCTCTGCATTGGGAGTGCAGAGTCTTAGCCACTGGACCACCTGGGAAATCCTCTCTCTGACTCAATTCGTAATCCTTTCCTTACTTGTCTGAATGGCAGTGTTTGACATTGTTGGTCATTCTCTCTTTCTTGAAGTAGTTTCTTCTGACTTAGCCCAGAGAACATAGCTCTCTTCTGGTTTCTCATCTCGCTTACTGGCCACACCTCATTATCTTGGTTCTTCTTCATCCTCTCTTTGAAAGTTAGAGTGTACTAGAGCTTAGTATTTTATCTGAATTGGCACTCACTCACTTCACAATCTGTTCAAGTCTCCTGGCAACAAATACCATCTTTCTGTTGATGATTCCTTCTTCTATCTCTGGTCTGGAGCTCTCAGCTAAGTTTCAGGCTCAAGTTAGCTATCTACTTGACATCTCTACTTGGATCATGCAGTAGGCATCTCAGACTTAGGTGAAACCAAACACTGACTCCAGCCCCAACCTGCTCTTCCCAAAGTCTTCCTCATTTCAGTAAGTGGAATATCCATTCTTCTCATTATTTAACCCCAAAACTTTGTCATCCTTGACTCTTCTTTTTCTCCCACCCCACACCTAACTTGCTGATAAAATGCTGTTGATTGTACTTTTAAAAATGTCTAGAATTTCATTTCTCTTTCCCATTATGTCATCTAATAGTGTTCCATAGCTTATAATAGAATTAACTCATAGTACACATTTCTAAAAGCATCATGTTTCTGAATAACTGTGTATAAATGGGACCTTTCCAGGAGCCTGTTGACTGAAAGTTGACTTTAAGGAGGACTCTGTAACTATGTGTCAAGAACCTTGCTGGGTTGTTATAAAAACCTGGCATGCTACAAGCACAAAAGCTGATTTATAGTCTCCCCACCCCTGCACCCCCAACGTGTGGTACCTAGTTCACTTTGGAGAAGAGCTGTAGTTTTTCTTTTTTTCTATAATTTTGCTTTCCTTTGATAAATACATGAGGAAGATGACAAGTTTAGGTTAGCTCCTTCCTCAGATGTCACATATAGACAAAGATATGGGCAAAGTAATCCTTTGGAAGTTTCAGGTTCTGAAATTCAATTGCAGACATGGATATTTCAAATTCAGAGTCCTCTCATTTTTCCAGCCTGCTGGTTTGAGTCACATGTGTTCTTAGCACCTATGCAGGCTCTGGGGTAAGCCTCTAACACAAAAACTTCATCCTTTTCTAGGGGCTCACCACACTCAGGTGTTTCTCTGGATCAGAAAATGTCTTCCCTCCAGCTGGAAAGAAAGCGCTGTCTGACAGTAGGGTTCAGGCACCTGCCAAGCAAGGATTTGACATCTACATGGATGAGCCTGAACAAGGGGACAGAGATAGCTGCCCAGGGCGAAAGGGGATGGCATTAGAGGATGTGTATGAAGTAGACACCAGCACACTCAAGTCAGACCTTCACTTCCTGTTGGATTTTAACACAGGTAATGGGACTCACCCATGGCTGACGGTGTCCTGTCTTCGTAATTGCCTGCAGTGTTCAGCAGCATAGAGCTAGCAAGAGAACTCCCTGGAGCAGTAACTAGAGCTGGAGCTGCCTGGAGAGGGTTAGTGGCTGGAACTGGTGTTGAAATGAAATGTCTTACCTGATAATGTTGCACCCCCTGCAGTTTCCCCTATGCTGGTAGATTCGTCTTTCCACTCCCCAGTCTGAAGATGCATCAGATTTTGGTACAGATGTGATAAATGTGACTGAATATGCTGAAGAAATTCATCAGTACCTTAGAGAAGCTGAAGTGAGTTTTCCCAACTTCTCCTTCAATTTCCAGCACCCCAAGCACTCTGTATTAACATAGTTATATGCTCTTGGCCATGACCACTAGCGAATAGCATTCTTGTGACATCTATCTAAACATGAGAACGTTTATGAAAAATAATAGTTGGGTGCGGTGAGTAGCAGTTACTTGGACTATTTCTCTGTGTCTCAAAAGGGATGGTGTATTAAGTATTTCACCTTTGGGAAGAACCATTATTGCCGTGTCCCCCCTCCTTGAAGTTACTCATTAACTAAATTGCATTACAGAACCAGAATTGCAGTTTGTTGCATATCATGATGTACAGATTTCTCTGGCTTTTGACTGAGTTTCCTGCTAACCTTTGCTCATGAGCTTTTAAAAATAGCAACTGTACTGTGGAGTGATCCTTATAAGATAACAACTATTTAAACATCAAAAAAACTCTCTCCCCAAACAGATAAGACACAGGCCCAAGGCACACTACATGAGGAAACAACCAGACATCACAGAAAGCATGCGGACCATTCTGGTGGACTGGCTGGCTGAGGTCGGAGAGGGAGTACAAGCTCCGCGCAGAGACCCTCTACCTGGCTGTCAACTTCCTGGACAGGTTTCTTTCCTGCATGTCTGTTCTTAGAGGGAAACTACAGCTTGTAGGAACAGCAGCTATTCTCCTGGCTTCGTAAGTCCTTCAGCTCAAATAACATGAAATAGCAGCCTGTCTAAACACTTGATTTCTGTTCCCACTTATTGGAGAAATACAGTGCTTGATAATTAAAACTTACTCATGCCTCCTTTGATAAAATATCATTATTTTTACCCTGTTTACTGAGAAACTGAATCTCACCACATGTTCACTCTTCAGCTTGGATATTTAAGATTCTCTTAATGACAAGTTCAATATCATGACTAAGGCAACCATCAGCTCAAATTCAGAATCTAATTTAATCATTTTATAGTATAGTCTTTTGACTATATTCTACAGTGAGTAAAAGCCCCGTTTAAAGAGATTTGGGTTTATGTAAGCCTTCTCCAGGCTCTTGCAAGTGACTCATGATAACCCAGTATATTTGGTTACAGTGAATAAACTCTTGTAGCTAATTCCTGTTACTGTCAGTCATTCATAACAATATCTATTTGTGTAGAAAAGTTCTGGGTTGTGGCTAAAAGTAAAAGCGTTTGTGTCCAACTCTTTGCAGCCCCAAGTACTGTGGCCCCCCAGGCTCCTCTGTCCATGGCATCCTCAGGCAAGAACACTGAAGTGGGTAGCCATTCCCTTCTCCAGGGGGTCTTCCTAACCTGGGAATCAAATCCAGGTCTCCTGCATTGAAAGCAGATTGTTTACCATTTGAGCCAACAGGAAGCCTTATTTGCGTAGAAAAGCACTGGGGTTGTGTGGCTAAGTTTCTTTTAAATAAGTGACCTGATGGTGAATAGTAGTTTCATTTCTGTTCTTCTGTTCTCAAACTTTATATTTATTAATTACTATAATTTTGCAAAAATTTTCCTGTGGAAAGGAGAAACAAAAGCAAAAGCAGAAAATTGATATCAGTGAAATCATTATCTTTCTCTTGGATACATAGCATCTTTTGCTAATTCAACAGAAAAGCTGAGTACAATCTTTAAAAAAAAATCTAAGGCCTAAGGAGATATTTTTCCCCTATCATTATGTTCAACATAAAATTCTTTTCCACAAGATGAAGTCTGTAGAATTAAGAGAAATTTACCCACATGTCTGTCATTCAGAATCTTTCAGCTTATCAGACACCAAAACTTAAAATCCCTAGTTGAAAATTGTCTCTTTACTACTCATAGCAGTAAGTATGACATATCCTTGTCATCCCATGCTCTTTATGGAAACAAGCTTCTGTATTTTTTTCACACCTGTACCATTTCATGATTTATAAGTGATATTTAAGTCTACAAGGGCCACGTGACAAGCCTGGTTGGGATTGCACAAGAAAGAGAGTTAGGGGAACCAAGCTTTACTTTCCCAAACTCTTTCTGTTTTGTAGGAAATATGAGGAAATATATCCACCCGAAGTAGATGAGTTTGTCCACATAACCGATGACACCTACACAAAACGACAGCTGCTGAGAATGGAACACTTGCTCCTGAAGGTCCTGGCTTTCGATCTGACAGTGCCAACTACCAACCAGTTCCTCCTTCAGTACTTAAGGAGGCAAGGAGTGTGCATCAGGACTGAGAACCTGGCCAAGGTAGGCCACGTGACTTCCAAGAACCTCAGTGCCAACTGGATAAAAAGTAGCCTCCTTCAGTTCTTCCTTCCTTTTCACTTCTTTGCCTTGGGCCCAGAAAAGCTTTTTAGCAATTGAAAGAGAACTAATTTGAAGAACATGACTTCTTCATGTTTGAAGAAACTACGAGATGTTTCCATTAATCATATTTGGCAGATGTGGGTTGTCTAATCACCCCCAGGTCTTAGAAAAAAAAATGTAAGCTTGGAAACTATTCTCTTGTTGTATACAGACCACAGGCAAGCAGTACCTCTTAGGTTTACAGAAAGGAAACAAGATAAATATGGTTTGATTTGGCTCTAATCTCATTCTAACATGTTAAGTAAAGAAGCACTATTTGGTCATTTTGGAGTCCTAGAACTTTAGTTAGAGTCACTAAAGTATTGATTTGGAAAACCTGGTTCCCATCCACTATAATCTAATATATCTGGTATTTATATGCTATTCAAAGAGCAATAAGAACACCTCTATAAATTTCCCAGTATGTTTCTTTTAATCTGATAAGTCCCCCTGGTACTGTTCTAGCCAATGAACTGCATGCATTTGCCTGATACATTTTTAATTGATTTTTTTACTGGAATATACTTCATTTACAATGCTGTATTAGTTTCTGTTGTATAGAAAAGTGAGTCAGTTATACATGTATGTATATCTACCCTTTATTAGATTCTATTCCCATGTAGGTCATTATAGAGTTTGAGTTGAGTTCCCTGCGCTCCCTCACAGCTCAGTTGGGAAAGAATCTGCCTGATCTGCTGGAGAAGGGACAGGCTACCCACTCCAGTATTCTGGCCTGGAGAATTCCATGGACTGTATAGTCCATGGGGGTCACAAAGAGTCAGACACAACTGAGCAACTTTCACTTTCGCTTCCCTGTGTGCTACAGTAGGTTATTAATTATCTATTTTATATATGGTAGTGTGCATATGTTAATCCAGATCTTCCAGTTTATCCCTCCCCACCCCCACCTGATAAATTAATAGCTTATAACAATGGCACCCCACTCCAGTACTCTTGCCTGGAAAATCCCATGGATGGAGGAGCCTGGTAGGCGAGTCGGACACGACTGAGCGACTTCACTTTCACTTTTCACCTTCACGCACTGGGGAAGGACATGGCAACCCACTCCAGTGTTCTAGCCTGGAGAATCCCAGGGACGGAGGAGCCTGGTGGGCTGCCGTCTATGGGGTCGCACAGAGTTGGACACGACTGAAGCGACTTAGCCCCAGCAGCAGCAATATGGACATATTTTTGCCTTTCACTGAAGACTCCAGCCTACTCCAGTGGCTAGAGGAATGCTATTTGACCAGCATAAACCTGCAGTAGTGCTATAGGTATCCTATCATGTACACTGTATAGATAGGCTAAATATTGATCCTTGCCTATACAATATTGAAATTTACTTGTAATTAAATGTATTAAAACATAGATGTTATTCTGGTTATGGACAGGCATGGTGATTATTGACAGTGAATACTTTTGAGTATCTATTTCTGTGCTTATCACTAGATATACATTGGACAAAGATGACAGTTTGTTCCCTTGACATTTCTAGGTTTACTTGGAACTTTAGCCAGATTCCTAATTCCAATGAGTCTTTCTCTCTTGTGCTTAGTATGTAGCGGAACTGAGTCTCCTTGAAGCTGACCCGTTCTTGAAATACCTTCCTTCACTGATAGCTGCAGCTGCTTATTGCCTGGCAAACTATACTGTGAACAGGCACTTCTGGGTAAGATTCTAACTGATTCTTTCTAGATGATACTCAGGCTCCCCAGGAGGCTCAGTGATAAAGCATCCTGCAGTGCAGGAAATGTGGGTTCAATCCCTAGGTTGGGAAGATCCCCTGGAGAAGGAAATGGCAACCCAGTCCAGTATTATTGTCTGGGAAGTGCCATGCACAGAGGAGCCTGGCAGCTACAATCCTTGGGGTTGCAAAGGAGACTTAATGATTAAATAACAACAAGATGATCCTCAAGGCCTGTCTGAAGTCTATTTAGTAACTCAGGGCTTAAAACTGGTGGGCCTGTTAGGAGAGGGAGTTAGTTTTATAAGGAACTAGTTGCCTAACCCCCAGATTACAGCGTGTGGCTGGCCAGTGTTCATGGCTTGGACTCTGTGGCTTAGCTCACTGGGGCACAGAGGGTGCAGGGAAGTCAAGGAGATGGTGGTGACACGCTCGTTAGTGGAAGCTGGCCTGGAAACCCCAATGCCCACACTTATGTAGGAGTTCCCTTGTAGCGTAAGCACTGACCACTTCAAGGCAAAGGATGTTGACTCTTCCCTCCATGTAAAAGAACCTCGGTCCAATTAGGATGGTCAGAAGTTGTATGAGGCTTTCAAGGGAACAGGGGATTATTGTTGCTTCTTGGCTAGTGATAGCTGGCAGGATTAGAGATGGGCCCCTAAGATTTGGTTCTGAAGGCTCACTTTTGTGCTAAGAGAGCAGGGCATCTACTTTTATTTTCTAAAATTCTTATTTCTTATTCTGCTTTTGGCTAAGAATTTTTCCATATTCTATCTAAATAGAGTGTTCAAGTAAGTTGAAGCTCTTCAGGGGCCAGTAAAAATCCTGCTCATAAGAGAATAAACTTCCCCTAAAATAGTCATTTATAATTGTACGATATGAGCAAATTTAGAACTCTGATTGTGCTTCCTAATATCTTATTCCTAAAGGCTCTAAAGAGCCTTTATGGTTTCTTTTGAGAAGAACATGGATACTTACTAAGTATACCTATTAATTCCCTTCAGTTCACAGTTTTATCTTCAGATTTCTGATATCATGTATTAAGATCTTCAAGCTCTATGATACAAATTTCTTCTTTTGTCTTGATTAGCCAGAAACCCTCGCCACATTTACAGGCTATTCATTAAGTGAAATTGTGCCTTGCCTGAGTGAGCTACATAAAACATGCCTCAGTATACCCCATCGACCTCAGCAAGCAATCAGGGAGAAGTACAAGGCTTCAAAGTAAGTTACAGAAATTCTCTTATCTAGGCTCACTACTTAAAACTTTAGTAAGTGATAGTAATTTCCGAATTAAAAAACAACAAATTGTACATGGTGCTGGGCTGGAAAAGTAGGGTTGCATGTCAGACCAAGAATATCAGTTTGGCAGGGCCTGGATTTATAATTTTTCACCTTGTAGAGTAGCAGGTGGCTCAGTAAAGAATCTGCCTGCAATGCAGGAGACCTGGGTTCAATCCTGGGTTGGGAAAATCCCCTGGAGAAGGGAATGGCTACCTACTCCAATATTCTTGCCTAGAGAATTCCATGGAGAGAGGATCCTGGTGGGCTACAGTCCATGTGGGTGCAAAGAGTCAGACATAACTGAGCAACTAACATTTTCCAGAGTACATCTAGTCAGCCAGCTCATTCTTTCCATTTAAACTACCAGACGGTTCTCTGGGGCCCACGTGAGATTTTATGAAACCAAAGTCCTCGGTGTGTGCTGAGCTTGCCATGGGCCTCGTTTCAGGTACATGCACGTGTCTCTCATGGAGCCACCCACGGTGCTTCCTCTACAGTGAGTTTCAGAACCAAAGCGCCTTCGAATTTAAACTCCTGACCAACAGACTCGGTCGTGATTTTTACAGGTTTTCTGCAGGTTGCATCAAACTAGTGTTGCTGTGATATAGGTGACGTACTTTTTAGAATGTAAGTGTATTTAGGTTCTCTTAGACGTAGTAGCTTGTAATATAGTCTAGTGCCTTCTAAAGAATAAACCTGCCTTCTGACCATGTGTTAGACTTATTTACTGCTGACTATGGCTGACATGCTTGCCTGGAATGTTGGTTGAGAGTATTACAAATGTCTTTTCTATTTTAAGAGTGCTTCTACTTTGGTTTTATAAATCCGGTATGCTGTTAGGATTAAGTGTCCTGAAGAATCCAGAGATTTTCATGTTTGGTAAATTGCTACCCTGAGACTTTTCTCTTCCTATCTTTTTACTCCTCATGTAACTCTCCGTAAACTAGCAAGGGTCAATGCCAAGCCTAGATGGATTAGCGAAGGGTGGTGAAGCAAAGCACTGTCTATTCTAGTGTCCCTGTCGGGCCCTGGGGGTTAAAGACAGTGGGTTGAAGAATAAATGTTATCAGGTACCTCAGAGGGGTAATTTACTTAATTTAATTCTAATTGAGGGTTATGATGCTTATTTTGTAAAGGACTTTTATTTCAATGTCCAGTTTTGATTTAGTCACCCATCAAGCATATATTCGGCTTTAGAAGATGTTCGGAGAGGTAGAAGAAGAAAATTTTACCATACGATGGGACCTCATAATAATTAAGCTAGTCCTGGGCTTCCCTGGCGGCCCAGTGGTTAAGCATCTGCCTGCCAGTGCAAGGGATACAGGTTCAGTCCATGGTCCAGGAAGATTTCACGTGCCTCGGAGCAACTCAGCCGGTGTGCCACAACTACTGAACCTGAGCTCTAGAGCACACGAGCCGCAACTGCTGAAGCCCGAGCGCCCTAGAGCCTATGCTTCACAACAAGAGAAGCCACTGCAGTGAGAAGCCCGCACACTGCGACGAAGAGCAGTCTCCACTCGCCACAACTGGAGAAAAGCCCGCGCAGCAAGGAAGATTCAGCACAGCCAGAAAGAAATAAGTAAATAAAATTTTTTTTAAATTAAGCTAATCCCTCATGTTCATCCTTGGAAGATATCCATGCTAAATGCAGCGGAAACTCAAATTATTCACTATCCTACAGTTAACTCACTGTGCACTCATACATGGTCCCTTTAGCACATACATAGTATATGGGATGAGGAAAACTGGAGCAAAAATGCACTCGTTTTAACTTTCTTTTAAAGATTGGAAGGAAAATCAAGAGTAGACTTGGCCCTGAGGGAGAGTGGTGCTTACTGGGGATTGCACAGAAATGTTGCTAATCTCCAGCTTAGTAGCCCTGGGCCAGCAGGCCTGGAGGCCCAGGAGCCTCTGGCTGTGTTCTGCCTCCAGGCTTGCCCCTGGGCTCAGCCCACATGGCTCTGCAGAAATGAGAATAACAGATTTCTTTTACACAGAAAATATCAGACCCAGGTGGAAAAAATGGGAGTAGATGAAATTAACTCCAAATCTGATGTTTGTTTCAGGCAAGTAGGAAATGTAAATTCACTTCAGTATCCTTGCCTGGAAAATTCCATGGACAAAAGAGTCTAGAGGGCTAAAGTCCATGGGGTCACAGAGTCCGACATGACAGGCATGCACCCTAATGAAATTATAAGTATAAAAATACAGCCATACTTAACATGTTTTGTGAAACCTTTTGTTTTTTTTTTTAAGTTTCCACAAGCCCTTAAAAGAGTCTGGCGTAGCCTTTTTCTTTTTCCTGCAGATAAATATTCTCAAGGTATCTCCATTTCTGATTCCACTGAAGAAATCAACATTTCTCTAAATGGTTTTGTGGTTTATGGCATAAGTTTCACAAAAGGGATTTAGGACCTGTATCAATACTATTTTTTTTATGTTATTTTGCAAAAGCGGCTTTTGTTTCTAAAGTTGGATCTAACATTTGACCTTGACTTTAGGTCACAAAACCATGCTCCAGGCCACAGAAGTCTGAACCCACAGCTCTCATGTTCCTGGGCGGTGGTTTGTACACAACCCGCTCCCACCTTGCAACACACACATTGACAGACTGCAAAGAGGTGGTCTCCAGCTTGGCTTCCCTTTTTTTTTTTACTTTTTTGTGTCCCTGAAATACTTTATTAAAAATATACAATTATGACTGTCACCTGTGTACCTCCCACCCAGCTTAAGAGAGAGTAACAACCTGTGGTGTGTGTCCCTCCTTCATCATTCTTTGTCTTCCCCAAATTCAGTGTTGACCATGGTTTTTATATTTTACAAGAACATGTCCATAAACAATAATGCTTGTTTTTTAAATTTCCTGAATATTGACCATCTTTCAGATTCTTCAGTGATACATGTCTTAGGCAGCATTGTATTTTGAGATGATCTGTGTGGACAGCTAGGATTCTGGTTATACTATTAAATAGTTTTAAGTGAACATACATAGCTGTTCTTATCTCATATCTGTTCTCTTGTTTTTTTTTCCATCTTTCTCTTTGACCCACTCCTGCCCACTGCCTGTCAGCCAGTAAAGGAAGCCAGTCTAGTCGGGGCTGTGGATCTGGGAGGGCTACCTCTGTTTGCCTCTGTGGGCTTTTTGAAAGCCTGTGGCTTCAGACAGACTCTGGCTTTTCTGAAGACTCAGAGAAGGCTATGAATCAAGGGGCCCTTGTTGAAATGGGCCATGAGAAAGGACTAGGGGAACAGCATTTGCTTACACGTTATCAGGACCCCAAGAGAGAAGCTCAATACACCCAAATGGTTCCTCTGTCTCCTAAGCTCTCACCACCAGAAAGAAAACACGTAAATCTAATGTACCACTCAAACTCTGAAATTGAAGCCCACACTACTTATATGGAGAGTGGCCTTGCCTTTCTGATGCTTGTGTCCAGATTGGTTGGGGGTGGTGGTGGTGGGAGTTGGGGGGTCAGGCAAATGGGACACTCTCCTCAGGGCTCCTGTCCATGACCCCATTTATTTTAGCATCCCGGCTCCAGGGCAAGGCCCAGTGCATAAAACCTGATGTCCCCATTACTCCAGGAAGATCTTCACTGCAGTCTCACAGGATGTGTGTGAACTTGCTTTAGGCAGCAAGCTAATTGTTGACTTCTAATATGTCTTAACCCTGGGATTTCTTTGGAAGGAATGATGCTAAAGCTGAAACTCCAGTACTTTGGCCACCTCGTGCGAAGAGTTGACTCATTGAAAAGACTTTGATGCTGCTCTCAGCATTGGGGGCAGGAGGAGAAAGGGACGACAGAGGATGAGATGGCTGGATGGCATCACTGACTCAATGGACGCGAGTCTGAGTGAACTCCGGGAGCTGGTGATGGACAGGGAGGCCTGGGATGCTGCAGTTCATGGGGTCGCAGAGTCAAACACGACTGAGTGACTGAACTGAACTGAACTGAACTGAATATGTCTTTTATTAACGATTGATAGTATTCTTAAAAGACAGAATGGTCAACAGGTCAATTAGCTAGAGTAACGATGAGGAAGGGGAGGGGAAACGTGCAGGGAGAGGGGATGTGGGAAGGAGGTCATGGGAAATCAGATCAGTTAAAATGAGTCAAAAAGGATGAGCAGATGGAAGTTTCCCCCGGAGGTGAAGTTTTCTGAGGCAGGTAAGTTGAAAGACTGTGCCCACAGTCCTATTCACCTCCCAGGACAGATGTTCACCCAGGCTACCTGTGCTCACTGCTCCTTCATCCTCCAGGGGTGTGTGTGTGTGTGTGTGTGTGTGTGTGTGTGTGTGTGTTACCTCTTGGGAAACACCAGCTTCAGTGATCTTAGATTCTGCCCAACTCTGTAGAAAGTTTGTAATGCATGAAAAAGTAAAAGCCAACAGAAATTCACTTTATTTTTATGTATCTTAAACTTGAGGGTGCTTGGGCAGAAAGTTTGAAGGTTAGTTGTGAACTGAATCCTCTACTGAGAATGGCAGAATCTTAGGATGATGAAGAACCACTAGCCGGGAGGTGATATGTATTTAGGTCTTCAAAATAATGGGATGGTATCTCATCTCCCTCTTTTCCTCCCCTGCACATAAGAGCCAGGGAAGTGGGAAGATTAACTGCATCTGTTTGGAGTGGACAATTCAGTGTGGCAGTTCTGACACTGAGGGCGAGAGAAGGGCTGGGCAAGGTGCATAACATTGAAATGATGTGTCAAACTAGAATGTCTTCTAGAAGCAAAACATAATAGGGGTTATTTCCCCCAACACCCAGATCCCTCTCTTCTACTGCTCACACTGCCGCTGCCTTGGCTCAGCCCCCGTCATTTCTCATATACACCCATCATTGCAGCAACCTCCTCATGGCTCTTCAGTTACCTTTTGCCTGCTTCCAGGGCTTTCTGAAATGAAGTGGATGGCATCTCTTTCCTGCATCTGATTCTTTAGTGCTACATCACCACTGGGATAAAATAGGCAGAGGGTGAGGTGGGCGATGCAGGCTCTCATGAGCCAGGCTCTGCTCACCTGGAAGGAAAAGCTTCTGCTTTGTAATCCCCGCCTTGTCCCTTCTAGTCCCTTGTTCCCCTCCCTTGACTCACTCGCGAACACTCATTGGTCTCTATAAACACTTCCCAATTTACTGTACTGCTTGGCAAACTCTGGCGTGATTCTTTTGATCTAGCCTTTGGCCTTACCTCCCTGTCAGCCCCAGGGTAGGTGTCTCTCACTCCCACTGGCTGTTGCTTGTCTGTCTCTCCTCCTTTCATCCCTGTCCTCCTACCATCTGGCTTCATCCTAGAGGTTCCTTAATATTTTGTTATGAGTGAATGAATGGGTAATATTTTTTACAATCACTAGCGCTCAATTTATTCAAATATGAAGTGATATTGCTGGGAATATACAAAGCCATAATGCTTTTCAAAGTACATTTGGATAAAATGAGTTTAAAATGAAAAATCACAGTCAGTGGTAACAGTGTATGGTATACACATATTGTAAAACGTTCACTCTCTGTCATTCTTACATTCATCCAGTGTAAGAAACTGGATAATAAAGGAAAACTTTCATTAGGGTCTTGAAAGAAAAGGCATGTCTTAGATGAGAACGAGGAACACAGTGGCTTTTTTAAGAAGTATATCCAGGGTTCTGCTGTCTTCATGTATTCCTCTGTCTGCCTTAGAGGATTCACAGGGAAGTCTCCTGGACAGTCTTTGAACACTTATCACTGAACCATAGTGGGAGACTCTTTGTATGCAACGCTCCTTCCCCTTCGCTCCTTCACAGAGGTGGGGCTTGCATCCTTGTCTGAAGGTCTCCATGCCTTCTCTAGCTCCTCCCCTTTTATCTCATTTGCTATCCCCCAGTCAATCTCTTGCACATCTACTCCTGTCTCCACATCTGTTTTGGGAGGCCCCAGACTCACCCAAGAAGCCTTGTAAACCCTAAGAGGTGGGAATAAATGTGCTTGTCTAGAGAAAATGTTCCTTACACAAATCTGTCAGTGTTTAAAAGGATACTAATGTTTCAAGGAACAGAGATCAGATAGAATGCCCTAGGGGAAAATGATAAATAATTACTCAAGCTAATCTACATTTTAATTTCTACATTATTTACAATTTGATTTGTACAGACATATTTAAATTATCTGTTAGTATAATAAATTTTATATAATCCTTTCATAGTCAATTAGTTCAGTGTTCTGACCTTAAAGCATCCCTCAAATTATATTAAGAAAGATTCCTAACTGCTTAGGTGCAATTACAGCTATTGTCATGGTACCCAAGCAGAGGAGGGGCAATCTAGGCAAGCAATAGCTTTCTTCCTTGGGTCCCTAGGGGGCAACCCGTTAAATGCCATTAATGCAAATCCCCAAGATGGTGACTGACTGTATATTAAATATTGACATGAGGGATTTCTGGAAAACTATAAAATGTCTGATATGTTATTAGGCTTTTAGTGATTCTATTATCGCTATTGTTATTTCAGGAGAAACTAAAATTCTGATTACAAACTTCTGATAGTATAGCATGCTAAAAATTTATAACTCTTTGACACTGGCTTTTAAGAGGAACTGAGCCCCCAAGGTAAATATAAGTATTACATATCGGAGAATCATTCAGGCGTGTGTTTTGAAAAGTATTAGAAGTTTCTTAAAATGATCTATCCACTGACAAGTAAATGGATAAAGAAAATGTAGTGCATACATACAATGGAATATCATTCAGCCTTAAAAACAAAGGAAACTCTGACACATGATATACAACATGGGGCTAACCTTAAGGATATTATGCTGTGTGAAACTAGCCATCACATGAAGACAAATGCTGATTCCACTTCTATGAGGTATCCAGAATAGTCACATTCGTAGAAACGAAAGTGTAATGCGAGTTGCCAGGGGGCTTGGCAAGGGGAAATGGAGAAGTTGTTGTTCAATAGACATAGTGTTTCAGTTTTGCAAGATGAAAAGGTTCTAGAGATTGGTTGTACAACAATGCGAATATTTTTAGCACTAGTAAACTGTACAGGGCTTCCCTGTGGGCTCAGTGATAAAGGATCCGCCTGCCAACGCAGGACACGCAGGTTTGATCCCCAAGTCGGAAAGATCCCCTGGAGAAGGAAATGGCAACCCACTCCAGTATTCCTGTTTGGGGAAATCCCATGGACAGAAGAGCCTGGTGGGCTGCAGTCCATGGGGTCGCAAAGAGTAGGACACGACTGAGTGACTAAACAACAATGAGAAGTGAACTGTCCACTTAAAAATGGCGAAGATGGTAAATTTTATGTATATTTTTCTGCAACTTAAAAATAAAATCTGAGAAGTTTCATGCTGGTATTTTTAAGCATTAATATAAGAACAGTCCATCCTGTGGGAAAATACAAGCTCCTTAAGAGAAGAAATGCTATTCACTGTTGTATCTCCTACTGTTTTGCTGCTCGAAGTGTGGTCCGTGGGCAGCAACACCAGTATCACCTGGGGAGCGTGTTAGAAATGGACAGCCTTGGGCCCCACAGCAGATTTACTGAACTTAATCCTTACATCCAGGTGATTCACACGCAGATGAAAGTTTGAGAGGCACTGCTCTACAGCACCTAACTCAGAAATATAAGAGTGTAATAAAGTTTGGCTGTTGTTTGCAGACGATACGCTACAAGATTTGGTAAATACATTCAACTTTTTGCTGTAAGGATTGCTGTCAACTCTAGGCCTCACCATTATCTGCTAGAAATCAGCTTCCCAGGTGGCTCAGTGGTAAAGAACTGGCCTGCAATGCAGGAGATTCAGGAAATGTGGGTTTGATCCCTAGGTGGGGAAGATCCCCTGGAGAAGGCAATGGTAACCCACTCCAGTATTCTTGCCTGGGAAATGCCATGGACAGAGGAGCCTGGCAGGCTACGGTCCATGGGTTTGCAGAGTCGGACACAGTGACTAAACAGCAACAGTAAAAATAAGCAGTGAGAAAAGATTTACATGGGCTACCCTGGTGGCTTAGCCTGTAAAGAATACTCCTGCAGTGCAGGAGACCTGGTTCCATCCCCTGGAGAAGGGAACGGCTACTGACTCCAGTATCCCTGCCCGGAGAATTCCATACACAGAGGAACCTGGTGAGCTACAGTCCATGGGGTCCCAAGAGCCGGACGTGATTAAGGACCCACACAAGATTTATATACATTAAGATAGAAGTTTCAAAAATTAATATTCTATTTGCTTCGCCTTCCGGCATCTGAAACAACTGAACTTGGAGGTGGCGCCATCTCTTCCACCCTCCCACTTTCTCTTGACTACTTAATGACCTTTATGTGGCAGTATAACTCAGAGAAATGTGCAAAACATCAGCATTGAGTCTCTAGGCACCATTCCTGTCCTCTGAAACGCTTATTCCACATCACATAGTGGGAAAAGACCATGGGTGAGGCCTTTGTTTATGGAAGGGAAGCCCTCAAGGCTCTTCCTCTCTCTCATTAACTCAAGAAGCCAAGCGTCGCAGATCTGATGCTTTGTTGTCATTCAGTCGCTCAGTCATGTCAGACTCTTCACTACCCCAGTGACTGCAGCATGCCAGGCTTCCCTGTCCTTCAGTATCTCTAGAGTTTGCTCAAACTCATGTCCATTGAGTAGATTATGCCATCCAACCATCTCACCCTGTGTCGCCCCCTTCTCCTTCTGCCTTCAGTCTTTCCCAGCAGCAGGGTCAGTTCAGTTCAGTTCCGTTCAGTCGCTCAGCCATGTCTGACTCTTTGCGATCCCATGAATTGAAGCACGCCAGGCCTCACTGTCTGTAACCAACTCCCAGAGTTCACTCAGACTCATGTCCATCGAGTCGTGATGCCATCCAACCATCTCATCCTCTGTCATCCCCTTCTCCTCCTGCCCCCAAACCCTCCCAGCATCAGAGTCTTTTCCAATGAGTCAACTCTTCACATGAGGTGGCCAAAGTACTGGAGTTTCAGCTTTAGCAACAGTCTTTACAATGAACACCCAGGACTGATCTCCATTAGATTGGACTGGTTGGATCTCTTTGCAGTCCAAGGGACTCTCCAGAGTCTTATCCAACACCAGAGTTCAAAAGCATCAATTCTTCGGCACTCAGTTTCCTCACAGTCCAACTCTCACATCCATACACAACCACTGGAAAAATCATAGCCTTGACTAGACGGACCTTTGTTGGCAAAGTAATGGCTCTGCTTTTGAATATGCTATCTAGGTTGGTCATAACTTTCCTTCCAAGGAGTAAGCGTCTTTTACTTTCATGGCTGCAGTCACCATCTGCAGTGATTTTGGAGGCCCCCAAAATAAAGTCTGACACTGTTTCCACTGTTTCCCCATCTATTTCCGATGAAGTGATGGGACCAGATGCCATGATCTTCGTTTTCTGAATGTTGAGCTTTAAGCCAACTTTTTCACTCTCCTCTTTCACTTCTATCAAGAGGCTCTTTAGTTCCTCTTCACTTTCTGCCATAAGGGTGGTGTCATCTGCATATCTGAGGTGATTGATATTTCTCCTGGCAATCTTGATTCCAGCTTGTGTTTCTTCCAGTCCAGCGTTTCTCGTGATGTATTCTACATAGAAGTTAAATAGGCAGGATGACAATATACAGCCTTGACGTACTCCTTTCCTATCTGGAACCAGTCTGTTGTTCCATGTCCAGTTCTAACTGTTCCTTCCTGATCTACATATAGGTTTCTCAAGAGGCAGGCCAGGTGGTATGGTATACCTATCTCTTTCAGAATTTTTCCACAGTTTCTTGTGATCCACATAGTCAAAGGCTTTGGCATAGTCAATAAAGCAGAAGTAGATGTTTTTCTGGAATTGTCTTGCTTTTTCCATGATCCATGGGATGTTGGCAATTTGATCTCTGGTTCCTCTGCATTTTTAAAACCAGCTTGAACATCAGGAAGTTCACAGTTCACGTATTGCTGAAGTCTGGCTTGGAAAATTTTGAGCATTACTTTACCAGGGTGTGATATGAGTGCAATTGTGTGGTAGTTTGAGCATTCTTTGGCATTGCCTTTCTTTGGGATTGGAATGAAAACTGCCCTTTTCCAGTGCTGTGGGCACTGCTGAGTTTTCCAAATTTGCTGGCATATTGAGTGCAGCACTTTCACAGCATCATCTTTCAGGATTTGAAATAGCACCACTGGAATTCCATCACCTCCACTAGCTTTGTTCATAGTGATGCTTTCTAAGGTCCACTTGACTTCACATTCCAGATGTCTGGCTCTAGGTGACTGATCACACCATCATGATTATCTGGGTTGTGAAGATCTTTTTGTACAGTTCTTCTGTGTATTCTTGCCACCTCTTCTTAATATATTCTGCTTCTGTTAGGTTCCTACCATTTCTGTCCTTTATTGAGCCCATCTTTCCATGAAATGTTCCCTTGGTATCTCTAATTTTCTTGAAGAGATCTCTAGTCTTTCCCATTCTGTTGTTTTCCTCTATTTCTTTGCATTGATATCTGAGGAAGGCTTTCTTATCTCTTCTTGCTATTCTTTGGAACTCTGCATTCAGATGCTTATATCTTTCCTTTTCTCCTTTGCTTTTCACTTCTCTTCTTTTGACAGCTATTTGTAAGCCTCCCCAGACAGCCATTTTGCTTCTTTGCATTTATTTTCCATGGGGATGGTCTTGATCCCTGTCTCCTGTACAACGTCACGAACCTCATTCCATAGTTCATCAGGCAGTCTGTCTATCAGATCTAGTCCCTTAAATCTATTTCTCACTTCCATTATATAATCATAAGGGATTTGATTTAAGTCATACTTGATGGTGTGATCACTCATCTAGAGCCAGACATCCTGGAATGTGAAGTCAAGTGGGCCTTAGAAAGCATCACTACGAACAAAGCTAGTGGAGGTGATGGAATTCCAGTGGAGCTATTTCAAATCCTGAAAGATGATGTTGTGAAAGTGCTGCACTCAATATCCCAGCAATTTGGAAAACTCAGCAGTGCCCACAGCACTGGAAAAGGGCAGTTTTCATTCCAATCCCAAAGAAAGGCAATGCCAAAGAATGCTCAAACTACTGCACAGTTACACTCATCTCATATGCTAGTGAAGTAATGCTCAAAATTTTCCAAGCCAGGCTTCAGCAATACGTGAACCATGAACTTCCTGATGTTCAAGCTGGTTTTAGAAATGGCAGAGGAACCAGAGATCAAATTTCCAATATCCCCTTGATCATGGAACAAGCAAGAGAGTTCCAGAAAAACATCTATTTCTGCATTATCACTATGCCAAAGCCTTTGACTGTGCAGATCACAATGAACTGTGGAAAATTCTGAAAGAGATGGGAATACCAGACCACCTGACCTGCCTCTTGAGAAAGCTATATGTAGGTCAGGAAGCAACAGTTAGAACTGGACATGGAACAACAGACTGGTTCCAAATAGGAAAAGAAGTACATCAAGGCTGTATATTGTCACCCTGCCT
This sequence comes from Nanger dama, assembly GCA_917880005.1. Lineage (NCBI taxonomy): Eukaryota > Metazoa > Chordata > Mammalia > Artiodactyla > Bovidae > Nanger > Nanger dama. The sequence goes on along the minus strand of CAKJTW010000005.1, from coordinate 25,122,006 downwards.
ATTTAACTTATATGCAGAATACATCATGAGAAACGCTGGACTGGAAGAAACACAAGCTGGAATCAAGATTGCTGGGAGAAATATCAATCACCTCAGATATGCAGATGACACCACCCTTATGGCAGAAAGTGAAGAGGAACTAAAGAGCCTCTTGATAAAAGTGAAAGAGGAGAGTGAAAAAGTTGGCTTAAAGCTCAACATTCAGAAAACGAAGATCATGGCATCTGGTCCCATCACTTCATGGGAAATAGATGGGGAAACAGCGGAAATAGTGTCAGACTTTATTTCTGGGGGCCTCCAAAATCACTGCAGATAGTGACTGCAGCCATGAAAGTAAAAGACGCTTACTCCTTGGAAGGAAAGTTACGACCAACCTAGATAGCATATTCAAAAACAGAGCCATTACTTTGCCGACTAAGGTCCATCTAGTCAAGGCTATGGTTTTTCCAGTGGTCATGTATGGATGTGAGAGCTGGACTGTGAAGAAAGCTGAGCGCCAAAGAATTGATGCTTTTGAACTGTGGTGTTAGATAAGACTCTAGAGAGTCCCTTGGACTGCGAGAAGATTCAACCAATTCATTCTGAAGCAGATCAACCCTGGGATTTCTTTGGAAGGAATGATGCTGAAGCTGAAACTCCAGTACTTTGGCCACCTCATGTGAAAAACTGACTCATTGGGAAAGATTCTGATGCTGGGAGGGTTTGGGGGCAGGAGAAGAAGGGAGGACCAAGGATGAGATGGCTGGATGGCATCACTGACTTGATGGACCCGAGTCTGGAGTGAACTCCCGAGAGTTGGTGATGGACAGGGAGGCCTGGCGTGCTGCGATTCATGGGGTTGCAAAGAGTCAGACCCGACTGAGCAACTGAACTGAACTGAACTGAATGGTCTGGTGCTTTCCTACTTTCTTCTATTTAAGTCTGAATTTGGCATAAGGAGTTCATGATCTAAACCACAGTCAGCTCCTGGTCTTGTTTTTGCTGACTGTATAGAGCTTCTACATCTTTGGCTGCAAAGAATATAATCAATCTGATTTTGGTGTTGGCCATCTGGTGATGTCTATGTGTAGAGTCTTGTGTTGTTGGAAGAGGGTGTTTGCTATGACCAGTGCGTTCTCTTGGCAAAACTCTATTAGCCTTTGCCTTGCTACTATATATTGACCCCTGCCTCAAGCTAGGATCTAGAATGCTTCATGAGAAAGGAACTCTAGAAACTGTGGAAAATTCAAGTTCAGGATCAGGAAGCAGCTGTGATTCCTGTCAGGGATCACACAACTAAGGCGTGATTATACTGGACCTGTGACTCAAACCATCTGCTTCTGGTTCAAAGTTCAACAGTCTTCCCATTATGCATCAGCGTGAGAAATTTTAGACACATCTCAGACTTCATTAAGAAGTATTTTCTGGTCCCATCCCCCTTCCTGGCCACATGCCCCAACTCTCTTTCCTAGTTGCATTCTGTACCTCACTAGCTTACCACACTGTGCATTGATCCCCTAGACTTGAAGCTCCCTCAGGACTTGGGACCACCCTCTTTTGTCCCGATATCACCAGAGCTGGATCATTGCCCGCACATAGGAAGCACAGTGAATGTTTGTTAATTTTAACTCAAGAATGGCTCCTGGTAGGAATTTTGATAGGAAGCAGTCTCCTGTTCAACCTTTGCCACGGAGACCACACTGTATCCATCTGCCTGTGTTTCTTTATTCTGTTTGACCCCCTTCTGTCTTTTATATCTTCTCCTAGAGATCTATTTATTAGCTATGACTATAATTCTCCAGCTTTCATGCAGTGTTTGAGTAAAATCACAGTTTAGCTCCAGCCGTGTAGATTTCTGCAACCTAATATGAAGCTCCTGCCTGCTGCTGAGAAGACATACAGATGTGATTTATAATCAGATTTCAGGGGGATATGGAAGATTGTCAAGGTTTAGTTTCTGGCCAAACAGGAGGCAGGCACTAAAAATGGGGTTGCCAGAAGATGAAAATGTCAGGTGCTCGAAAGGAAGCGTGACACTCAAGTCTCTGATGGTCTTTGTTGCTGCTGCTATTGTTTTTGCTTTGCCTGTCTGATTTGAGACAAGTGAGTTATACTTGACCAAAACAAATTCATTGCAGATTATATATATGAATGAATAATACAGATATACAAAGATATACGTGCATATAAGGAGGGATGGGTACATATGCCTTTGTTTTCTGAGATTAGAAATGTTCATCCTATGTAGCAAAGCCTTGATATACAAGCCCATCTTCTTATTTAATCAGTGTTATTAACATTAATAAATTATTCAAAAGTCTTACTATGATATAATAAAAGTCATAATCATTAACCCATTCTATATAACACATTGAATGATGTGACCATTAGCCATTTAGTAAATGAAACTCCATTCCAATAAATTAAACAATTTAAAGGAGGAATTTCATAAGCGTAGGAGAGCATTTCAAGACAACAATACATTAGCTAAATATAATCAATCTTTTTCTTCTATATTAGAAATCTTATTGTTTGGGGCACTATATTAAAAAATAATCTTTGCTATTTTTGCAAGTCATCCAATAGCTGCCTAATGTCCAAACTTCCAAAAGGATGTAATACAATATTTAAAGCTACTTTAGTATATGAAATAAGAATAAGGGCTCTCTGGACTGGTATAACTATTTTTAAGCTCTTCTCTCCTTATGAGAATAACAACCTTGTTTAATTTAAAACATTACACCCCCTGTATTTCCTTGATTTGAAGAAATATAAGCAGATATATCTTCACATTATTTTGGCAAAAGCTGATGAAATGTGGGATGTGACATGTTAGTCAATGACAACCGGAGCTAACAGGATATAGCCAGGGTTGTTTTGAAATCAATTGGTGACACAGTCCCCAGGTTAAGTCGAGGGATAATTATTTTCAGATGTTAAAGGGTGAAAAAAAAAAGTCACGCTATTAATTTTGATTATAATTGTAATTCAAAGCAGCTCTCCAATTTTTAAGTGATTATATAAAAGCGTTGATTTGGTGCCTAAAACATTTGCTCAGGTGTGAAGTGAGAAGTTTTAAATGAGCTACATACATTTCCTTCACTTTAGAAAATAGCGAGAGATATAGCCTTCTCTTAGGAATTCTGCTAACCCAAAGCTTTGATGCATTTGTCTTAACGTTAACATAGTTTCTGATTCTATATTAGCTGTGCCATAGGGAAAAAACTAGTAATTCTTTTTGTGTGTGTGAGTGACTTCAGTAACCTCAGGTTCCGAAAAAGAAATGATGACAGCATGAGCACCCAAGTTCTGCATCCAGGCCTTGAACAGCCCTGATTTCACTGCCTGGTTAGAGAAACTTGGCTGAGAGGGAGAAGGGCTTGTAATCCTTTCAGTTTTCTTCTGCCTGCTGTTTGCCCAGAGGCTAGGTTTAATTTGAGTGATGGCTCCTGCGGTCTCAGTTTATGCAACTTTGATTGAGGTAAGGGAAAGAAGGAAGAAGCATTCTGCCAGGCAGGTTAAGGAGAAATGCCTCAGCTTTAAGTCACCTGGGAGATGTTAGAAAACAAAAATTCAACAGAGGAAAATAAATGTGAAGCTCTAATTGGGTTTATTCAATGATTCGTGAATCTGGGAGCATCCCATCTAGCAAGTAGAAATACACCCCCAGGAGTTAAACGAAGTAGGAGGTTCTTATAGACAGAAGGAGGGTGCAGCAAATAAGTTAGCAAAAGAAATGAGTTTTTTTTTTTTTTTTTTTAGACAGGACATCATCTTTTCGGGAAAGGGAATGGTAAGGGTCTAACCTTGCAGACCACCTTGTTAGTGCTAATTGAAATTTCAGACTGATTGATTACAAAGCTCATAATTGAAAGAGTCTGTAACAAAGTTTTGGGATGCTGTCTGTAGGAGGAAATGATTCCATTTGTAGTCTGTTCTTTTTTTTTTTTTTTTTTTTAGCAGGGATTATCAGGAGAGTTCTATGTTTTAGGAGTCCTGAATGACAGGATTCCAGGCCAATTAAGAGAAAGAAGAACATGGAAAGAAAAAAAGGATTCCAAATGAAAATAATCTAAGCCAGAAACTTCAATGAGAAGCCAACGGTACAGAAATTCTGTTTAAAGTATGACTAATAGGTTGTTTTAAAGTTTAGCCTTAATTGGAAAACTCTCAGAGGAGCCCTGACCTAATTTTCATTTTAGACTCATTCTGTTCCTAGACCCCTGTGTGTGCATGCATGCTAAGTTGCTTCAGTCGTGTCCGACTCTTTGCAACCCCATGGACTATAGCCCATCAGGCTCCTCCGTCCGTGGGATTCTCTAGGCAAGAATATTGGAGTGGGCTGCCATTTCCTCCTCCAGAGGATCTCCCTGACCCAGGGACTGTACCCACGTCTCTTCCTCCTGTATTGGTAGGCTGATTCTTTACCAGCTACGCCACCCAGACCCCTGAGTTGCTGTCATTGTAGGATACCAGAAGGACATTGCTACAGAAGGGATGGTGAACATCTCACTGAGCCAACTGGGATTTTCTCATTTTCTAGGGGAGGTAAGAACATGATGAGGTGAGGAAAGGAAGTTAGCCAGTGATGTGCTTTATGGGCAGGATGCCTATACATACATATATACATTTATTACATACATTGTACAGGTGTAAAGAATATGTTTATGGTGTTTAGTAGTTAAGTCATGCCCAACTCTCTGCAACCCCATGGACATAGCCTGCCAGGCTCCTCTGTCCACGGGCTTCTGCATGACGAATTCTGGAGAGGGTTGCCATGCCCTTCTTCTGCAGATTTTCCAACCGAGGGATCAAACCTGCCTGCATTGGCAGGTGGGTTCTTTACCACTAGCACCACCTGGGAAGCCCCTATTATCTATTACTCCTGCCAGAAGGAGCGACTTATCAGGGAGGGTACCAACCCTGAGGACTGTAGCTGAAGTACATGAGAAATGCATCTGCTAACTGAAAAATAGGGAATTCAGAGTCCTTAGCCCACATAAATTTTTAGGGTCTGGTTCCAAATATATGTAAGCAGCTTGAGGAGTACTTTTCTCTCTGGAGAAAAGAGATGTTCACCTCGGCCATGTGGCACAACCTGGGGGTTCGGTTCCCACTGTACAGTATCCTGTGTTGTGCCCCAGGGTACATTGTGAAGGGTCTCTCCTGGAGCTGTGCAACGCTCCAAGAGTTTGCTGCTGTTCTCATTGGTATCGTATGATTAATGGAGTTGGGAAAGGAGTAAGGAGGAATCACGTTACCCTTTGTTCTCCATTTTAGGCAAAGCTAAGAACCTAGGTTTTCAGATCCTTAAATTATCAAAGAGGTAAAAAATTATCAGTGCTATAGATACATTCCAACATTATTCTTTTAGAAAAAATATTGCCATTATAGTATACTGATATAATACTAATCAGGGATTCAAGGATTTCTGGGATAAATTCTCTTCTTATCAGTGGAGGATAGAGTTGTCACTGCTGCAAAGTTCTATGGGGGTAAGCATATCCTGCATCCGCTTGTCTCCTCCACAAAGGGGCTTATTTATCTAGAGAAGGTGAGGCTGTCGGCTTGAAAAGAGGAAGATTGTAAATCTTCATTACTCAGTAAAGGATGAGTAATTTTAGATCCTAAGATAACGCAACAAGAGAGTGATGATAGTGTTTGTTATCTTAGGCTGTTGTTGTGTGAATACTATTCATCATAAACTTAATCTCGATATCTTGGGACTGCAGCAGAGTTCTAGGACTTCATTTCTTAATGTCTTCGTTACAGCTGTAAATCTCAAAATAAATACAATTCTTACAAGGAAAGCATCAGCAGCTGGGAGTAGTTACATGCTACTTGCCTTCTGCTGCTGCTTCTGCTAAGTCGCTTCAGTCATGTCTGACTCTGTGTGACCCCATAGATGGCAGCACACCAGGCTCCCCTGTCCCTGGGATTCTCCAGGCAAGAATACTGGAGTGGGTTACCATTTTCTTCTCCAATTGCCTTCTGCTAGGCAGACTCAAATTAAGCAAAATGTGTGCTCTTCATTACAAAAGGACTCTTTACAGGTAAACGTTCCATAGTAAAAATGCTACTCTTTCTGCCAAAAGGAGCAACTTATCAAGGTGGGTATCACCTCTGGGGCCCCTGGGCATCCAAATGGAGATGCTCAAGCTCAAATGCAAAAGTTAAATGGGACCTGAAATTTTTGGACTCCTAGAGCCCCACAAAAGCCTCTTGATGAAAATGAAAGAGGAGAGTGAAAAGTTGGCTTAAAGCTCAACATTCAGAAAACGAAGATCATGGCATCTGGTCCCATCACGTCATGGGAAATAGATGGGGAAACAGTGGAAACAGTGTCAGATTTTATTTTTGGGCTCCAAAATCACTGCAGATGGTGACTGTAGCCATGAAATTAAAAGATGCTTACTCCTTGGAAGGAAAGTTATGACCAACCTAGATAGCATATTCAAAAGCAGAGCCATTACTTTGCCGACTACGGTCCGTCTAGTCAAGGCTATGGTTTTCCCAGTGGTCGTGTATGGATGTGAGAGTTGGACTGTGAAGAAAGCTGAGCGCCGAAGAATTGATGCTTTTGAACTGTGGTGTTGGATAAGACTCTTGAGAGTCCCTTGGACTGCAAGGAGATCCAACCAGTCCATTCTGGAAGATCAGCCCTGGGATTTCTTTGGAAGGAATGATGCTAAAGCTGAAACTCCAGTACTTTGGCCACCTCCTGCGAAGAGTTGACTCATAGGAAAAGACTCTCCTGCTGGGAGGGATTGGGGGCAGGAGGAGAAGGGGATGACCGAGGATGAGATAGCTGGATGGCATCACTGACTTGATGGACGTGAGTCTGGGTGAACACCAGGAGTAGGTGATGGACAGGGAGGCCTGGCGTGCTGCGATTCATGGGGTCGCAAAGAGTTGGACACGACTGAGTGACTGAACTGAACTGAACGGAGAGTGCCACTAAGCCAATGACTGGGCACAAAGATGAGTTTGTTTGTTTTTTTTCTTCTCAGATCGGAAATAGGTCTGCCTTGGAAAATCAACCAAATAATCAAATATGTTATTGTTGAAAACAAACCATCATCCTCATTGTTATCAACTACAGCAAACATTTATTTATGTGGGTAACACACACACTGGGGCTTCCCTGGTAGCTCAGATGGTAAAGAACCCACTTGCAATGTGGGAAACCTGAGTTGGACCCCTGGGTTGGGAAGATCTGCTGGAGGAGGGCATGGCAATCCACTCCAGTATTCTTGCCTGGAGAATTCCATGGACAGAAGAGCCTGGTGAGCTACAGGCCATGAGGTCACAAAAAGTCAGACACGACTCAGCGATTAAGCACAGCACACAACACACACATTACCCATACATGGGGTAAAAGAACCATAAGATATGGATTAAGCCACAGAGGACCAAATATCTGGACTCTAGTAGGGGAAACTAAGATGTAAAGTTCAGGAACTTTCCTGGTGGTCCAGTGGTTGAGAATCTGCCTGCCAATGCAGGGGACACGGGTTTGATCCCTGGTCCAGAGGATCCTGTGTGCCCCAGGGCAGCTAAGCCCGTGGGCCACAACCACTGAGCCCACATGCCACAACCACTTAAGTCTCCATGCCCTAGGGCCATGCTCTGAAACAAGAGAAGCCACTGCAAGGAGAAGCCTGTGCACGGCAACTAGAGAGTCACCCCTGATTGCCACAACTAGAGAATTCCCATGTGTGGCAACGATGAGCCAGCACAGCCAAAAACAAAAAAGAATCAATTTCAATGGAAAGTATATGGTAAGAGATAATAGAGATAGCTCCGCTTTAGTGAGCATTTTTCTAGATTCCATAACACACTTTAATAAGAAGTGTAAGAACCCCTCTCTGTGCTAAGGGAAATCACAGATTACCCAGGAGATGGGCTAAACATGATACAGTAAGAAAACAAGAGGCTATTATACTATGAAGAGCTATGCTATAAGATGCAGAATGAGGATCTGTGAAGACTGGAAGGAGAGAAAGTGAGCAAGCAATATGACATCATTATTAACCAGGGAGGGCTCCCTATTGGGGGTGGGGGCAGTGCTTTATGAGACCTTTAAAGTCAGGGAGAGTTTGAAGATGTGAAGGGGAGAAGGGAGGGTTTATTTCAGTGAAAATCCCTTCAGTTCTGCTAAAGTCTGAAATGTTGGTATGGAAAGCATTTAGCCAACATTTATTCAGCATCCTGATGGGGGGGATAGGACTATTCTGAATAGGAAGCGAGGAGCAGTGTAGCACTGTGCCTACATCTGTAGGTTACTCCGGTGGGTACACTCTTGTATTTGGGAAACAGACTTTTGTTCATTCAGGAAATACTCAACCAGGTCTTGTAATTTGCTAATGTCATGCTGGGTGCTAGGATACACAGGCAGGACAAGATACACACACATCAAGGATGCATCAGAGTGAACAGGTCTGATTACAATCCAACGTGATCCATATTCCAACACGGATAAATGCAGAGATTTACAGGAATACAGAGGAGAATCTCCATAATCAGGCTTAGGAAGTCAGTAAGAGTTGAGATATGGAGGATGAATAGGGGTTAGTCAGGCAAGGGACGTGGGATTCTGGAGGAGGGCATGCAACTCACTCTAGTATTCTTGTCTGGAGAATCCCATGGACAGAGGAGCCTGGTGGGCTACAGTCCATGGTTTCACAGAGTCAGACATGACTGAAGCTACTTAGCACGCATGCACAGACATGGGATTGGAGAAAGCATATCCAGGCGGCATGAACAGAGTGGGTAGCAAGTCTACCTGGCTGGGTTTGAGAACCCAGAGTTGTTCTGTTTGGCTGGAGTGGAGAAGCCAAGGTTGAGGCTGGTAATACTGATAAATGTCAAATGGTAAAATATTCCTAAGCTGTGTTAAGGAGTTTGGACTTAATCTTGAAGACGGTGGAGAGTCAGTGAATCATTTTAAACTGGAGATCAACATGATACCATCTGTGTAGAAACCCCATCCAGGCTGTGGTATGGAGAATGGATGGATGGGCCAGGTTCAAAGCTGATGCTACTTACTGTAGCATGTTCATACCCATGCAAAATAAGAAAGGGAAAACTACGTATGGTTGTCTCCTCCATCCAAGTCTATTGCCTACCTCTTGACTCAAGACTGCACATTTTATTCTTAGGACGATGGCATTCTGACCGTCAGTATCTACTGGAAGGTTTTCCTGATTCTACTTGGGTCCATCCCAGCAACAGGTAAAGGCTGCTCATATTTATGTCTGCTCAACTTGCAAGCACACGTAACAATCGTGGGATTTAGCCTGATGACGCTATGGAGGGAAAAACACCAGAGAATTGTAGTAACTCAATTTAAAGTCTACTGAAAGCTTTGCTAAAGGCTTATGTGACTCTTCAGAGAAATTGCATGAGGTAAGAAAGTCATTGCCCCAGACACAGAAGAACAGCCGGTATTTCGACAAAATTAAAATATTCTCTCAGGAAAGGCTCTGTCTTTACCTTGAATAACCTTTGAGAACTCGAGGCAAAGGCAAGGGATGTGTGTGGTAAGGAACTATGTTCTGGTTATACACAGAGTTCACTTATGATCCAAGAGCTCCATATTTTTTTTTTTCTTTTTTCATCTCGGGCAGGATTAAGAGCAAAATTGATCTAATTTCACAGTCTGTGAAACTGACAAGTTCTAGTAAATTTTTAAAACACTTAAAAGGTTCTTTTGAAAATGAGATAATAAAACAGGACATCTGTGCATTATTGTTATTCTAGGATTCTGAAATAGGCAGCCCAGCAGCATTCCAGGTTAATAGAATCTGTGTGTGACTGCAGTTGTTAATATGCACAATTAAATGCTGATTTCAATCATCAAGCTGCCAGATATAAATACTATCTGGGGAGGATTGTGTTATAAGATGGCAAGACTAATAGTGCAAACGTTGCAATGCCATTCAAAGGAGAAAGGAAGCCATTCTGGAGTTCTACTATAAATAGGACGCTTGTAACAAGAAAGGAAATTAGAAGTGGATGCTCTATCCATGGCAGTTGACCATCCATTCCAGTCCAAACAGCAGGACTCATCTCCAAACTGCTCTTTGAGATAAAAGGAGCTTCAGTGGAGGAAGAATGAGAGACTGCTATGTATTTTGTTATTTGCACAACAGATCCTTTCTTCCTTCCCTTCATGTAAGTGTACAATTTTAACTGAATCGATGAGAAATTAGTGGAACAGATAAAAGAGGACCTAAGCATAAGAAACTATGGTTGCATTATGCAACATTGAACATGTTTTCTAAAACCAACATGCACACTCAATTTTGCTCTATGAACAGATTTTTTTCAGTTGCATTTGATAAGTTATATTGTTGTTTTGATCCATTACTTTTAGATTTCTTTTTTGGGGGGCAAAGTCATGCAGCATGTGGGATTTTATTTCCTGATCCCTGGTTGAATCCAGGCCCCCTGCAGTGGAGCACGGAGCCTTAACTACTAGACCACCTGGGAAGTCCCAACTTTTAGATTCTTATCCCAGTTGCATGAAACTATTTAAACAGAAAGGAACATGATCTTGGAAAGCAAAGACAGTCAATGAGTATAAGTCTGATATCTACACATGAGAAAAAGTATCATATTGGAGAGCATATCTCGCTGAAAAAGCAATTTATTTCTGGCATAGCAAGAAAACTCCTTTCTTGTTGGCACATTTAATCCATTTTTGGAATCCTTAGTAATTTTATATTTCTAATGCTTGAAGCCAAACTCAAACCCGAACACTTTCAGGGGGATATGAGTTGAAGCGGATAAAGCACTTGGAAAATTCTGCTGCAAGTCAGATGAGAGATGGTGGTGGCAGAAAAGGAGATGGTGAGAAGTAGGCTGACTCAAGTTACATTTAGGAAGATGTGCAGAAAAAGGGAAGAATCAAGAATGAATTCCATTTGAGTGGCTAGATGGTGGTGGTACTGGTTAAAGAGATGAGAAAGAGCTGTGGATGAACAAAGGTTACAGGAGAGCTCAGATAAGAGTTCTCTCTTAAAAAAAATAATTGACTAGAACTAGGCTACCTGACAAAGGGAATTACATAAGGTATTATTGATTAGAAAACTCAGAAGTGGGAAATACGTATAATAAGAAAAATAATCTAGAAGGTCCCATTTGGGAAAGTAAAATTGGCAAAAATCCCCATTTGGTCTTGCATACACACAGACACACAGATGTGTATTAGTATGTATATACTGGTGCCCTATATGTAAGCATGGACAAAATATGAAGGATACCTCCCATGCTGTTATGCATGCTATCTTGTGAGAAGGAATGGGATGGTGGTGGTGGTGGGGGAACAAAATGCAAAAGACTGCATAAAAATGATGTTATTCTATCTATGTAAAATAATATCTTGGTGTATATTCAGGTGAAGTAATTTTAAAAACCATGAATAGTGAAAAAAAAAAGGGAGGGTTTGGTCTTGACCTCCCTCTCTCCTTTCCTTCCTTCTCTCTCCCACTTTCCCTCCCTTACTTCTTTTCTTTCTTCCAAGGAGGGTGGATAGAGGATGCAACCCACACAGTTGAAGGCAGTTGAGTATTTTAGGGGATTGGGGGCTTTGTTGGGGCTGGGCCTGCACAAGGAGGTTGTGGAGAGGCAGCCTGGTGCAGTCAGGGGGAAAGAGTGGGGACCTGAGGGGGATTAAGAAAATAGTAAATACATCAAGGAAACCTGGAGCTGGGTTTCTCCAGGAAGAAGATACAAATGTGGAAAGGGTGAAAGCTAGAATGAACGCTGTGGCTTTGGAGGGCAATTGGCTATATCTATGTGAATTCTCAATGTGTGCATGTGCCTATGTGTGTACATATACATGTACGCATACATCATGTGAAGTGAAGTGAAGTCGCTCAGTCGTATCCAACTCTTTGCGACCCCGTGGACTGTAGCCTACCAGGCTCCTCCATACATGGGATTCTCCAGGCAAGAATACTGGAGTGGGTTTCCATTTCCTTCTCCAGGGAATCTTCCCAACCCAGGGATCGAACCCAGGTCTCTCACATTGGAGGCAGACGCTTTAACCTCTGAGCCACCAGGGAATGTATATACATCATATGTACACACAAATGTGTATATGTGTTCAGTTCAGTTCAGTTGTTCAGTTGTGTGCGACTCTTTGCGACCCCATGAATTGCAGCACGCCAGGCCTCCCTGTCCATCCATCACCAACTCTTGGAGTTCACTCAGACTCATGTCCATCGAGTCAGTGATGCCATCCAGCCATCTCATCCTCTGTCGCCCCCTTCTCCTCCTGCCCCCAATCCCTCCCAGCATCAGAGTCTTTTCCAATGAGTCAGCTCTTTGCGTGAGGTGGCCAGAGTACTGGAGTTTCAGCTTTAGCATCATTCCTTCCAAAGAAATCCCAGGGCTGATCTCCTTCAGAATGGACTGGTTGGATCTCCTTGCAGTCCAAGGGACTTATGTAGGTATATATACGTAGGCTTCCCAGGTGGCTCAGTGATAAAGAATCTGCCTTCCAACGCAAGAGATGTCAGAGACTCGGGTTGGATCACAGGGTCAGGAAGATCCCCTGGAGGAAGAAATGGCAACCCACTCCAGTATTCTGGCCTGCAAAATTCCACGGACAGAGGAGCCTGGAGGGTTACAGTCCATAGGATCGTTAAGGGTCAGACATGACTGAACACACACACACATATATATGTGTGTGTTTGTACATATATATTTCCTAGATCTGTCCAACATCCATGCTGAAAAAAAATACAAGACAAAAGCCCCACATTCCCCTATGTAAGGCCATATTGTATAGTAACTGGAATACTGTTCAGAGCACTGGCTAGAATTAAACAGTATAATTATATACAAAGAAAGAATCTAGTAGAAGTGATGCCAGGCAGCAATGAACACATCTGGCACTTAGATTTTGATTTCTAAATAGCACTCTCCACTAAGACACTCAAAGAAGACACTCCTTAAAGAACTGGCTGACTCCAGGGCTAGACAGGGAAAAGAACAAGATGAGTTTGTGACACTTTTTTTTTTTAAACCAAAAAGTAAAGAAGTACTCAAAGAATGATGTGCTAGGTCAAAAAAACCCAGAGGCTGTCTTGAAGTGGCTTTTCCTGGTCAAATATGGGATAATTTGAGCATCAAATTAACTAATGACAGCTGTGGATTACAACTCAATGAATAATAAAAGAGTACATGGATGTACACTGATATAAACAACTGAAAGAAGATAAAGCTTTTCCTTATGGTAGAAGGCCAACAAATACATGTACAAGGAATGATGGAATTAGAGAAACATCATTTGTCAACCATCATACTGATAATTGATTCAGGCAAAAATCATTGATGATGCCAAAGCTAGTGGGTGAAAGGGGACTTTACTATAGTCTAAAAGTATCTGTCTATGAAATATCTATTAATTACTAAGGGTAAAATGTAACTTTGCATTGAAGAAATCTGACAAAGTTTCAAATCATGTTAAAATATGAGAAAACCTCAAACAAACTCACACTGAAAGGACAGTCTGCAAAATGATTTTCTTGTAAACGTAAAGGTCATGAAAGTAAGGAAGGACAGAGAAACTGTTCCCACAAAACTAAAACAAAATATCATATAACCTAGCAATTCCATTCTTGGTTATATATCAAAAAACAAAACAAAAATAAAACCACTAATTAGAAAAGATGCATGCCCCTCAAGGTTCACTGAAGCATTATTAATAATTGCCAAGACATGGAAGCAACCTGGAGTGTCTATGTGGATATGGAATGTCTATCAACAGATGAATGGATAAAGAAGATGCAGTACACACACACACACACACACACACACACACACACACACACACACACACAGTGGAATACTACTTAGCCATAAACAATGAAAATTTGCTATTCACAGCAATGTGGATGAATTTGGAGGGAATTATGCTGAGTGAACAAAGTCAAATACTATACAATATCACTTACATGTGGAATCTAAAAATACAGTGAACTAGTAAATGTAACAAAAAGCAGCAGACTCAGATACAGAGAACAAGCTAGTGGTTACCTGTGGGGAGAGAGCTTTATAGGGGGTGGGGGGAGTGGGAGACACAAACTGTTGCATATAAGACAGATTGAAAGGTGTATTGTTCAATACAGAGAATATAGCCAATATTTTATAATAACTGTAAATGGAAAGTAACCATTAAAACTGTATACAATTTAAAAAATTGCTCTTGGACTCAATGACAGATTCATGAGATAGCTCTTAAACGTCTGTCCAGAAATGATACACGTCCTTTCCTCTAACATCTTATTGGTCAAAGCAAGTCATATGGTCAGCTCTGATACTGATGGAGAGAGTGTGTGGTATAATTTTTCCATAGAGAGATACAGGGTCAGCAGTGGGACACAGCAGCACTGTGTCTGATGGAATCTCAGGAAAATAGCAAAGACCTGTACAAATCTTTGTTCTTTAACCTGCTGAGTTCAGATATCCCAGGGGCTGACATCCATGCCCTGGAAGAAGGCATAGCTGGATTATAGAAGGCCCAGGAGAGGGGCTTAGTAGAGAAGAGCAGCAAAAGTGCTCACCAGCAGTATGCTGTTGCTCATTCGCTAAGTCGTGTCTGACTCTTTAGGACCCCATGGACTGCAGCACGACCGGCTTCCCTGTCCTCCACTATCTCCTGGAGCTTGCTCAAATTCATGTCCATTGAAGTCGGTGATGCCATCCAACCATCTCATCCTCTGCCACCCACTTCTCCTTTTGCTTTCAATCTTTCCCAGCATCAGGGTCTTTTCCAAAGAGTTGGCTCTTTGCATCAGGTGGCCAAAGTAGTGGAGCTTCAGCATCAGTCCTTTCAAAGAATATTCAGGGTTGATTTCCGTTAGGATTGACTGGTTTGATCTCCTTGCAATTCAAGGGACTCTCAAGAGTCTTCTCCAGCATCACAGTTCAAAAGCATCAATTCTTCAGCGCTCAGCCTTCTTTACGGCCCAACTCTCACATCCATACATGCCTACTGGAAAACCATAGCTTTGACTATAAGGACCTTTGGGCAAAGTGATGTCTCTGCTTTTAATACACTGTTTGGGTTTATCATAGCTTACCTTCCAAGGAGCAAGTGTCTTTAATTTCATGGCTTCAGTCACCAACAGTATAATCTATATAAATGAGAAATAATTGAGTTTTCTTCAGCTTAAAAAAAGTATGCCTTCCACTCCACCATGTTTCCTTCCCTCTTTCAGTTGGCTTAAAAGTACGAAAAGGGTCTATTAAAATGCAATTCTTATACAAATGGGGAGGCACATGAGTCCTATACCAGCCAATATTTTAGATTGATTTATTGTTCTCCAGAGTTTGAGAAACGCAGGATCTTTGGTACATAGATGATATTAGCAGTACATGGATGAATATATATTTTTTCTTTATTTTAACATTTCTACATATATTTCTCCTGTTTAATTAAATAACATATCTAATCTGCAATTTCACAGATACTATCGATTGAAATTAAAATGATTGTCTACAGTTAAAAAGTGAGTCATTTAATAAAAATACTAGCTAGATAACAATGCAGGTGGTTCAAGCGCAATGCAAAAATGTGAGGATGGGTGACAAATGACAAAAGTTTGGGAAACACCAATTCTGTCAATCAGATTAACTAGCTATTTTCCCACTGAAAGGGAAGGTATGTAGGGAAGACGAGATTTGTATGGTAGCCTACGTGAAGGTGGGACGGGTCCTGGGGAGGCTGGTGGGACTCTGATCCCTGAGGTTTGAAAACACATGTCCACACTGGGGTCATAATATGGAGTAGAGGGGCATAAAAGTTAAGGGGGACCACGGAAATGTGAATAGAGAAAAAGATGCCTGTTTCTTCATATCATCATGCAGAGCTAGCCTGGCTCAAGTGTTTGGTGAATGGAAGACTTTCTTCAAGGTGGTGAATGGCCAGCCTACAGAAGGAGGAATATCTTTGCAATGAAGACAGACAGTCATTAGATTGGGATGATTCTGGTACCTGCCTATTACAAAGCTGCCCAGACATCCCCAAGGCGTCACATATGTGGAGACTGACGGATGAGAATTCAATGACAGGGTAGACTAGCAAGAATCTTATTCTTCTCTAATACTAGCTGGAAGATTTAGCAGACAGTAGCATTTCTCTCAGAAAAGGCAATGGCACCCCACTCCAGTACTCTTGCCTGGAAAATCCCATGGATGGAGGAGCCTGGTAGGCTGCCATCCATGGGGTCGCTAAGGGCTGAACATGACTGAGCAACTTCACTTTCACTTTACACTTTCATGCACTGGAGAAGGAAATGGCAACCCACTCCAGTGTTCTTGCCTGAGAATCCCAGGGACGGGGAGCCTGGTGGGCTGCCGTCTCTGGGGTCACACAGATTCGGACACGACTAATGCGGCTTAGCAGCAGCAGTAGCATTTCTCTGGCTGCCATCCTACATCATCAGTGTTCATAACATCTTTGAAAATAAAATGCTCCAAGTTCGTAGAGGAAGCTGGCCCTGATGGAACACAGCCACAAAGAGAGCCTTTGAACCCCTGCCTTCTCCAGTGCCTTCTGATTCCTGGTTTCATGCAAGCAAAAGCTTTCATAAAGTTCTTCCAAGCTTCCTGGAGGTGTCCTTATTACTTAGCATGAGGAACAAAAACTCAGCTTGGGAAGCAACCTTCTGGTTCTCACCTCAGGAAACGCCTGGGCCGAAAGCTTCTGAGCTCCAGGTAGGGGAGGAGGATGGGGACTTCCCACCTCCCAGTGGATTGGATGTAGGAAAAAGTGCTCGTGACTTGACTACTTTAGTCCAGTTGGTTACAAGGTTCAGACATTTCCCTGATAACGAGATCTGAAAACCAAAGTTGCTCACTTGCTAATTCCCTGCTCCAATGTGGCTAATGTACAGAATGCTCTTTGGAGGAATGGCATTTTTCTACCTCAAGGACAGAAGAACTGTGTAATTAGAGTTTCAGTCTTGTGAATACAAGTCTTGTGAATACAAGTTTCAGTCTCATGAATCAAGAACTGCCAGGCTGGGTCAGGTATATGCATTAACTAGCTGTGGGCCTTAGGTGGATATTACCCTTTCAGGACCTTGGTTTCATTATTGTAAAGTTTGAGGTTTCACAGACATGTGGTTGCCACAGGGAAGAGGGGTGGGAGGGATAGGGGCTGAGATTAGCAGATGCAAATTATTATATATAAGATGTATAACTGAATCACTTTGCTGTACAGCAGAAACTAACACAATATTGTAAATCAACTGTGCTGTGCTTAGTCACTCAGTCATGTCCACTTCCTTGCAACCCCATGGCCTATAGCCCGCCAGGCACTTCTGTCCATGGGGATTTTCCAGACAAGAATACTGGAGTGGGTTGCCATGCCCTCCTCCAGGGGTTGTTTCCAACCCAGGGATCAAACCCAGGTCTCCCACATTGCAGGCGGATTCTTTACCATCTCAGCCACCAGGGAAGCCCAAGAATACTGGAGTGGGTAGCCTATCCCTTCTCCAGGGGATCTTTCCCACCCAGGAACTGAATCAGAGTCTCCTGTAGGCAGATTCTTTACCAACTACCAGGGAAGCCCTATATGTAGGATGGATAAACAACAAGGTCCTGCTGTATTCCACAGGGAACTATGTTCAATATCCTGGAAAAACTGAATGGAAAAGAATATGAAAAAGGATGTGTACATATATGTGTGTGTGTGTGTATCTGAATCACTTTGCTGTATAGAAGAAATTAACACGACATTGTAAGTCAACCATACTTCAATAAAATAAATTTAAAAACAAAGTTAGAGGTTTCAAGCAGATAACTGATAACTGCCTTCCCACTCTAACAAGCCGCATGCCAGCACCTTTCCAAAGGTGATCGTTAATTTGTTCTAGTGTGTCAGGTGCGAGAAACTGAGACTTGAGAGAGGGAAATGGAGAAGATATTTCTCTCTCACACGTACAGAGGTAGGCTTTGTGCATGTCTGGCAGTAACTGTTTCAAGGTCAGTCCTGTACAGGGTCATCTGATTTAGCAGGCATTTACTTGTAGGCAATGAATGAATGAATGAATGTTAACAAAAAGGAAGAACTTCAGGCATTGAAGTGGTCTCTGACGATGGCATGGAAGGATCACTGCATTTTATTACCCAAGCTTCATTCAGAATAGTAACCTAAAAGCTGTTTTGTTTCTTAAAAATCCTTTGTTCTGTCCCTTGTACCTGGGAAGACTCAGTTATTATTTGCCTGTTTACTCTGAGTCAATTTGTACCCCAAGGAAGTATGAATTTTCTGTTCATTCTACTTGAATGCACCAGCATTTTGTGAGAGCTGACTGCTCATTTTCAGGAGGGGTCAACAGGATGAAGGTCCTGAATAAGAAACAAACATTGGTTTCAGTGAACTTCAACAATTTCAAGAGCTAAATCCCCTGCTGCCTATTATTTTGAAAAGTTCACTCAAAATAGGTCTGCAAAGTATATGTATTTATTCATCCACTCATTCCTTTGTAAATAATTCAATTCCAGCTTGCTGCCAACCCCTGTGTAGCACTGGGGGTACAAAGGTGACTCTGCCGCAGGTCCTGACCTGAGAACTCACCCCTGAATTTGGGAGACAGTCATGTAAACACTCATTAAAGAACTATATTTCCATCAGTGGTGGTTGCCAGAAGCAGGAGGTTAAGGGGATCAAAAGGTATAAACTTCTGGTTATAAAATAAGTCGTGGGGATATAATGTACAGCATGGTAACTACAGTTAATAACACCATACTGCATATTTGAAGTTTCTGTGACAGTAGATCTTAAGTCTTCATTATAAGAAAAAAAAATGTAACTATGTATGTTGATGGATGTTAGCTTAAGTTACTATGATGATTGCTGCTGCTAAGTTGCTTCAGTCATGTCCAACTCTTTGAGACCCCATAGACGGCAGCCCACCAGGCTCCCCTGTCCCTGGGATTCTCCAGGCAAGAACACTGGAGTGGGTTGCCATTTCCTTCTCCAATGCATGAAAGTGAAGAGTGAAAGTGAAGTTGCTCAGTCATGTCCGACTCTTAGCGACCCCATGGACTGCAGCCTACCAGGCTCCTCCATCCATGGGATTTTCCAGGCAAGAGTACTGGAGTGGGGCACCATTACCTTCTCCGACTATGATGATTATTTCACAGTAGATTTTAACACACAAATATCAAAAAAAAAGAACTATATTAGTCAAGCTCTCTTGGTTTGCTCATGACCAAAACTCAACTTCAAAGAGCTCAGGTGTATGAGGGCATTTATTCAATCTGAGACAGAGGGAGGGGCACAGCCAACATTGAGATTTTTTAATAAAAAGTCTAAATTTGGGGTCTTTTTGGAAAAATAATAGGATATTCTAGAAATAAAAGAAATATTCTTTTAGACTGACTCCTGAAAGAAAACCATAACCATAAGTGAGAGTGGGTGCCCCTTATATATGGTACAAGTATTCTCTCCATTGCATCAACCCACCATCTGCATGGAGTTTTCACATGTATTTATATCAGCCCTGGTCACTCATTTGTGTTTCTTCTAATTAAGCATTTGAATTTTTAGGCCGTTGGGTGAGAAGAAGGTCCAATTGGAGGTGGGAAGACCAGTTGGCAAGCTATTGCAACACTGTCTTCGAGAAAAGATAATGGCAGAGCAGATGGAGAGTCAAGAACAGTGGTGAGATATTTTGGTCATGGTGACAGAACTTGGTCAGCAAAGGATTATGTATTTTCACTTCTTCAAAGATATTTTTGGAAGTGTCTGCATTTTTTTTCTTTATGTATTTATCTCGCAATTTATAGAAATCTCTAGACATTGTGTTTTGTCCCCACCCCACCCCCCAGCCCCTCAAGGAACAAACCAAGATTCTGGAGAAAATAAGTCAGGAGGGGCCTGGCTAAGTACCAATAAATAGTAAGCTAACCTAGGCCCAGGTAGGGTCCAGGGGGAACCTGTTAAGGAAGGGGGCAGTTACTCAGGAAGCAAAGCAAGATCTAGAGACTCAGATGTCAGGCCCAGGGGCCCAGGGGAAGACCCAGGTAACAAGAATCAGATAACAAGAATTGGCTTTGATGGCAACAACAGGTCAGAATCCACTGAGGAATCTGAGTAAAAGTCACAGGATGGGAAGTGTGTATATGTGAAGAGAATCAAGCTTGAGCCTCCAGCTGGAGGAATGAGGTAGGAGTGAGGAACTGGGAGGTCAGAAGCAAGGCAGTTCCTGATCTTTAGGGGATCTTCCTCTCTGAAGATTCTGCCCGTGGCTCCTCTGTGTATTATTTACCCTGCTATTCTCAGGTCATTCCACCCAGAGGCTTCCCAGACCAAACCCACCGATCTGCTTCTCCCCAAAGCCAGAGGAAGAAAGGAATCTCTTTCTTTGAGTCCTTTCGCCCTGGCGGCTCAGCGGTAAAGATGCCGCCTGCAGTGCAGGAGATATAAGAGACGTTGGTTCAATCCGTGAGTCGGGAAGATACGCTGGAGGAGGGTATGGCAACACATTCCAGTATTCCTGCCTGGAGAATCCCATGGACAGAGGAGCCGGGTGGACTACAGTTCATAGGGTCACAAAGAGTCGGACATGACTGAAGCAACTCAGCACGCATGCACATTACACACAGCATTTTCTTATTCCGTCTTCACGACACTAAGAAGGCAGTTTTGTCAGAGACAGAGGTAGGTCCCCCGAGTTTGATTTCCAGAGATTACTTTTGATTTCTCTGTATTTGCTTAATTTCAGGCCTGTGGATTCCCACTGTCTTGCACACACACTCTGTTTCCCATGGTACATTGTCTCCAGGGAACTTGGCTGGATCTTGGCCTTCCTTAAAGTATATGTGAGCAACATTGCCTTGAGGGGGCAGAAAAGACTTCACACAGGCTCGGGTGACATATAAGGTGGGCTTTGAAGATGAGAAAGACATTTTAAGGTGGTGATAAAAGTAGAGAAAAAGGTATTTTAAGGAAAGAAAAAAGTATACATAAAGGGCAACCAGGTGATAGAGTTTGTGTTTTTCCTGAAGAATTCCAGGGATGGAGAGAGCTCCCTAAGATTTTTTTAATAATTCTTCCCAGCCGTTTTCTAATTCTTTGTGGCCAAAAGGTACATTTTATTTCCAATTAATATTTGATTTTAAAAACATTTTAGGGAGTAAAAAAAAGTCTCCGAAATGCTTACAGTGTCCTTGCATGCTGCTTGCTAAGTCACTCAGTCGTCTCTGACTCTTTGGGACTCCGTGGACTGTAGCTCGCCAGGCTCACCGTCCGTGAGATTTTCCAAGCAAGTGGGTTGCCATGCCCCTCCCTCCTCCAGGGGGTCTTCCTTACCCAGGGACTGAAACTGCATCTCCTGCGGCCCCTGCATTGCAGGTAGAATCTTTACCACTGAGCCCTCAGGAAAGCCCTGGTGTCCATTAAGGGTTTAAATATTTGAAACCTATTTTAAATGTATACTTTATTAGAGAACTTTGGAAAATTACTAATAGTTCCACCATCTAAATATACTTACCAATACTATAAAGTATTTCTAGTCTTTTTTTTTTTTGTATATTCTATGAACCAAATTGAAATTGATTTCTATGTGCTCTATTTTTATCATCTGCATCTTTAAAATTTTAATTATAATTAAATATATGAGAAGAACACTTTAGTTCTGTTCATCTTTTTTTCTCAAGTATTTACAGAAAAATATTTGGTCTTTTAAAGATGGAAATTCTTACTTCAGACAAGTCCTGGGAAATGGTGGGTGTTTCAAGTGGTTCAGAATAAAATATCAATTTTTTTTTGGTCAATTTTGGATATTTTAGTAAAGCTGAACAAGCACAACATGATCCAAAAATTTCATCTATAGGTAAAGTATATGTGTTAAATCTTTTCCATCAGTCTCCACTGAGGATTTTTAATTTATACTGGCTCTTCCACTCTGTGATTTTGGATAAGTCATTTTACCTTTCTGTGTCTCAGCTTTCTCATTTTTGAAATGAGGATAATTTTATTTCAGACACCTTAGAAATTACTACTTTTAATGTGTTTACTGCTATTGGTGACAGTAGTCAAGTCAGAGGAGAAATGTGAAGATGACTTTTCAGTGTAATGAGATTCAGATATATTCTGAGTATCAAAATTTTAAATAATTTTGTTAAAAATAGATGAAGGCTTTCCTAATATCTTTCCATTGGGGAGAAAGCTTTCACCTCAGTTGACAGGGTCAAGGAATGTTCTCTCTCCCATTAGCATGCAGGCAAGTCTCCAGCAATCTAATCGACTTTGAAAAGGCAAGGAATATATTCACTTTCTCTCACATTCATAGTCTCAAGAAATGAAAGTTAGTAAAATCCAGCACCATCTCTTCATTAAATTTAGGAACAGAATTCATCCTTTAATTGAATTCTTATCTAATGAGCTTTAAGGCAACTTGAGAACTTGAATTTTGATACTTATTATCTATGTTAATTAAAACACAATCACAATTATCTACTTCTTGTCTGTCTCCTTTCATCTTTATATACCAAATCACTTCTCACATCCAAATTATGTTTTTTGTTGGTTAAATGGTAGTGAGCATTTTTTAATTTTATTATTTCTTAAATTAAAGTATAATTGACATACATTATATTAGTTTCAGGTTTGCAGAATAATGATTTGATGTTTGTATATATTGCATATAGTCACCACAATAAGTATAGTCAACATCTGTCATCATACATAGTTACAGAATTTATTTTTCTTGTGATAAGAATTTTTAGGACTTACTCTCTTAGCAACTTTCAAATATGCAATACAGTATTATTAACTATAGTCACCACACTGTACACTGTATCCCCATGATTTATTTATTTTATAACTGGAAGTTTGTACCTTTTGACTACCTTCGTCTGTTTTTCCCACCCCACCCACAACCCTCTTGCCTCTGGCAACCTCCAGTCTATTCTTTCTATGAACTTGGTGGGTTTGTTTTGTTGTATTTTTTGTTTTTAGATTCTACATGGAAGATGATACAGTATTTGTCTTTCCCTGTCTGACTTATTTCACTTAGCATAATGCCCTCATCTGTATTGTCATACGTGGAAATATTTCTTTCTTTTTACAGCTAAATAGTATTGAATGGCATTTATATTTCACATTTTCTTTATCCATTCATCCATTGACTGACTCTTAGATTATTTTCGTATCTTGGCTATTATAAATACTACCACAATGAACATGGGGGTGCATATATCTTTTCAAGTTAGTGTTTTCATTTTCTTCTAATACATTACCCCAAAGTAGAATTTCTGGATCATATGGTAGTTCTATTTAAAATTTTTTTGAGGAACCTCCACACTGTTTTCCATAAAGGCTATTCCAGTTTACACTCCCACCAACATTGCTCAAATGTTCTCTTTTCTCCATATCTGGCCAACATTTCTTTTATTTTATTTTTTATAATAGCTATTCTAACAGGTGTGAATTGATATCTCATTATGGCTTCGATTTGTACTTCCCTGATGATTAGTGATGTTGAGCACTTTTAAAATGTACCTGTTGGCCATCTGCATGTCTTCTTTGGAAAGATATCTATTTGGATCCATCCATTTTAAAATTGAATTTTTTTTTTTTTTTTTGCTATTGAGTTGTATAAGTTCTTTTTGTATTTTGAATATCAACCTTTTATCAGATATATGATTTACAAATTTTTCTCCATTTCTACTAGTTGCCTTTTTATTTTCTTGATGTTTTCCTTTGACATACAGAAGCTTTTTAGTTTGATATAGTCTCAAGAGTTAGCATTGTTTTAAAAAATGAGAAGCACATAGTAGAACTAGAGGTATACTTTATCCTTTTTTTCCTCAAGAAGTTAGTGATTTAGTGATCTAGCTCTTGGGTTGATGACCGGTTTCAGAGCAGAAGCCATGGTAAGTGTAAATAGTAGTGATTTGGGGGTTCTAAAAGTGCTAGTGTTCAGGAAGAAGCTTACTTTCTGAGAGGGAATAAATAAATGAGTTTACGTGACTCTACACTAATGAGAATATATACCTCTCAAATAATAGCTGACACAAGTAGGACCTTTAGTGATACTTCAGGGGAACTTCCCAGGGTCTGATGCAGCAAGGAAAAAAAAAACCTGCCAAGCATTATGAAAAGACCATCTTTATCTCTGATAATATTCTGAGTTCTCAAATATATTTTAATATGTAGGAAACCAAGAATAGTGGAGTGGGTAGCCTATCGCTTCTCCAGGGGATCTTCGTGACCCAGGAATTGAATCAGGGTCTCCTGAATTGCGGAGAAGGCAATGGCACCCCACTCTAGTACTCTTGCCTGGAAAATCCCATGGAGAAGCCTGGTAGGCTGCAGTCCATGGGGTCGCTAAGAGTCGGACACAACTGTGTGACTTCACTTTCACTTTTCACTTTCATGCATTGGAGAAGGAAATGGCAACCCACTCCAGTGTTCTTGCCTGGAGAATCCCAGGGACAGGGGAACCTGGTGGGCTGCCATCTATGGGGTCTCACAGAGTCAGACACGACTGAAGTGACTTAGCAGAAGCAGCAGCAGCTCCTGCATTGCAGGTGGTTTCTTTACCAGCTGAACCAGCTGAGCTACCAGGGAAGCCATAATATTAGAACAGCATTTCTTTTTCCCCTTAGTTTCCTTTTAACCTATTTGTGACTTTTATCTAAAGTGTTTTTTTTTTTTTCAGACAGCATATAGTTGGGTCTTGCTTCTTTTATACATTCTGACAATCTTGGTATTTTAATTGGGAAGTTTAAACCATTTCCATTTAATATAATTATTGAATTAATTAGGTGTGTATTTATCATTTGCTATTTATTTGCTGTTTGTTCTCTTTGTTCTTTCCTTTTTTTTCTTTTCCTCATTTGATCAGTTGTATTTTTAAAAATTATTTCATCTTTCCTCTATTGTTTTCTTATAAGTGGTAATTCTTTGTTCTGTATTTATAGTTGTGGATTGGTGGTCTACAGTACACATTTTCACTTGTCACAATCTAGCCTGAAGTGAGATTATAAGACCCATCACTAATAGTATCAGCAACTTACAATATATACTTCTGTTAGGTAGGTAGAATAGGGAAATGGAGTCCAAAATGGCGGTGGCTAAAAACAAGGAAGGTCAAAGGAAGGTCCGAGGACCAGAGTGAAGACTTCAGGTGGAACAAACAGCACTCCTGGCTAAGCCCAATTTGCATAGGGCGGGCCCAGGTGGAAGAAAATATATAAAAGAAAGAGCCAAAGCGCTCGCTCTCTCTCTCTCTCTCTCTCTCCTCTCCCACGTGCGTGCGTTCTTTCTCCCTCTGTCTCTCTCTCCCGTGTGAATGCACTCTTTCTCTCTCTCTCCCATTCTCCTGCTATCTTCTAAATAAAATAGAGCTGTAACACTGATTTGCCTAAGAGCTGTGACAGGGTTTGTCCAAGACCTGAGAGCTGTGACGCACCGAGGGCCTCTAATGTCCGTTGCTCCAAATCTTTGTTGTAACGAGACAAAGAACCGGAGAACATACACTCGTGTGACACTTCCTTGTCTCCTCTCCCATTCTTTGTGCTTTTGCTGTCCCACATCTTCATTTTATAAATATCACAGACTTCACACTGCCTTGTTATTACTGTTATTTAGAAAGTCAATTATCTATAAAGATATTAAATAGTATGAAAAAATTTACACATTTACCCTTGAGGTTATAAATTCTAATGCTCTTCATTTCTTTGTATAGGTTTATATTTTCACCTGGGATTATTTTCTTCCTGCCTAAAGAACTTGCTTCAACATACCCTCCCTTTATATCTCTAACAGTGTGTGTGTGATGATGATGAATTCATTCAACTTTTGTAAGTTTGAAGAAGACTTTACTTTTCTTCATTTTTGAAAGGAAATTTTGCTGGATATAGAATTCTATGTTGGCCACTGTTTTTTTTTTCTTTCAGTACTTTAAAGATGTTGATTCACTGTCATCTCACTTAAATTTCCCAGTGTCTTAAAAACCATTGCTTCATACATTTTGTCCATTTTATGTTTGCTTTAGGTGAGACCATAAATCCCTTCTTCTCTTATTTCGTGTTGGTTGGAAATATAAGTTGGGAACTATTTTTTTTTTCTTTTTAACTTGAAGTATAATTGATGTACAATATTATATTAGCTTCAGATGTACAACATAGTGATTCAATATTTTTAAGCATTGCAAATAACCACTATAATAAATCTAGTTACCATCTGTCACCAGACAATGTTATTAGCATATCATTGACTATATTCCCCATGACTCATTTATTTTGTAACTGGAAGTTTGTACTTTTAATCTCCTTCACCCATTTCACTCATTGCCCCATGCCCCAACCCTCTGGCAACCACCAGCTTTGGGACTACATTTTTTAATTTGAGCTATTTTAAATTGAAATAGTCATATGTGGCTAGTGGTCCCATATTTATCAGGACAGTCTAGGGAATGAGGGAGAGGTGAAATAGAACAAGCCTGGGATTTGGCTTCATGAGACATACTGAGAGATGGTACATTGGACAGTTCCCTGAGACTAGCTCCCTTGGCCAGTGACTTCAAGTGTTCCTGTGATCATGCCTGACAATAACTGCTTGATGCTGAAATGAAGACCATTGTTCCTTCTGCATGGCTTTCTGCTCTATTGACAGTATTAATTTGTGGAAATCTGGCTTTTTTTCTTGTTTCAAAGGTCTGCTGTCTAAACTCTGTAGGCTGTATTTGGCTACTATTCTGTCATGACCCTGGGTAAAATGCCTGCTATGAAAGCACTCAGAAAAATGCTTCCAACTGACTGACAGAACAATACTATGTTGCTATGATTTTATGTTTATGAAATGAAAACGTCTCTCAATCCATTTGTGAAATTAAGGACACTGAACATTTTTCTATGCATAATATAGATTACTAACCCTAGACAACTTAAAGCCTTAAAAAAGCAGGTTTTGTTTTGTTTTAAAAATCAATTAGTGTCTTGTTAAGGATGCAGGTAGCACTTGTCTGCTTAACTTATTTTAATTAAGATAGAGAACTTGCCTGGTGGCTCAGTGGTGAAGAACCTGCCTGCAAATGCAGGAGACATGGATTTGAACCTCAATCCAGGAAGATCTTGCATGCTGGAAAGCAGCTAAGCCCATGTGTCTCAACTACTGAGCCTGTGACCTACAGCTTGGGAGCGGCAACTACTGAGCCCAAACACCCTAGAGCCTGTGTTTTGCAACAGGAGAAGCCTGTGCCCTGCAACTAGAGAGTAGTCCCTGATTGTTGCAACTAGAGAAAAGCTCACACAGCAATGAAGACCCAGCACAGCCACAAATAAATAAATAAATAAAACGTAAGAAAAAAGATAGATTATTTGCAGATTTATAGTGCTGAGTTTCAGACTGTTGCCTAATGTCAAATAATATTAGGTGCTTTGCTATGGTAGTTTCTCTGGGTCATAAGTCTAGTAGTAGAATTTTACTACAATTGAGTTTACTGGGAGGAATAATTCTATTTTAGTGCCTCCACCAAAAAAGTAGACATGCTTCAAACTGATTTATTTATCCTCAAACTATTTATTATCTACTATGTTCCAGGCATTAGAGATAAAACAATGAACAAAACAAACAAAAAATCCCTTACTTCATAGATTATTATATTCTAGTTGGAGGAAACAGTCAATACACAAATAAATAAGTAAAATATTTAGAATGTGAGATGGTAATAAATGCTATGAAGGAGAATAAAGCAGGAGGAGTGGGAAGCTTCAGGATGGCTGCAATTTTAAAAAGGAAGGTCTAGAAAGCCTACTGAGAAGGAGGTGTTTGAACAGAAGACTGAAGGAGGTGAAGAAATAAGCCACTCAGATATTTGGGGAAGAGCATTTCTGGTAGGGGGCTTCTCTGGTAGGTGGCTCAGAGGTTAAAGCATCTTCCTGCATTGTGGGAGACCTGGGTTCGATCCTTGGGTCAGGAACAGCAGCAGCAAATGCCCTCAGGCAGGAATGTGCACGGCACACATCTGTGCGAACAATAGCAAGGCAGCATCTCAGACCTAAGGATACAGCTTGGATTTTTCACTATGTAACAGACTCTGCCAACTTCATCATTTAGCCTCCTACTATTACCATAGATACACTGTACTGTCTCTAACTAATGCATAACTTTATGTGCATATGAATTTATTTTTTATACTGTGTTATTCTGAAAATGTTTTTGATCATTTGTAACTGGACCTTTGTCTTCACATTTCCTTCGAATTCAACTATTAGAGTAATTTTCCTAAAACACCATTTTAATCATATTTCTCCCTTTCTCAAGAACCTAAAACTGTTTATTTAACCAAATTCAAAATTCTGATTTTGCTGTTCATAGTTTTCTGTGAACTGGTATGATATCCCTCATACACCCTACCTCTGAATTGCCTCTCTATATGTCATCTTTATCGCCATCCTTGTGTACAATCATGCCGGTCCCCTTGCCTTGAGCTCCCTCAATTTCTCACTGCCAATTCATGTTATGCATATCTTCAAAATTAAAACTCACATCTACCTCACTTATTTATTCATCATAGCATTTATTATCTTCTATACTCTAGGCATAGAACAACTTGAAACTGAATGCGATTGACATCACCCCTGATGTAATCAGTCAGTTCCTTACCCACTGTCATCCCCCCTCTGCCACCCTCCTGCCTTGGACTCCTACAGCATTCTAAGCTATACAGCTGCTGCTGCTGCTGCTAAGTCGCTTCAGTGGTGTCCGACTCTGTGCGTCTCCATAGACGGCAGCCCACCAGGCTCTCCGTCCCTGGGATTCTCCAGGCAAGAACACTGGAGTGGGTTGCCATTGCCTTCTCCAATGCATGAAAGTGAAAAGTCAAAGTGAAGTCGCTCAGTCGTGTCCGACTCTTAGTGATCCCATGGACTGCAGCCCACCAGGCTCCTCCATCCATGGGATTTTCCAGGCAAGAGTACTGGAGTGGGGTGCCAAGTAGAACATTATATTTCATGATTCTTGTTTCATTTTCAGTGCATCTTTTCTCCAGGGGTTAGTTGCAGATCCCTTGAAGGCAGCATGTTTGTCTCATATTACTTTGCATTTTCCACAGTGCCTAGCACAGTAGAAGCAAATTAAAAACTTGTTAGTAGATTGACTCAATTCTAAAGGGTTTTGAGAAGCAGTCACAGCAATCCTCTGAAGATCTTCTTTTATGTTATATTTAGCTACTCTCCCATCTCATTGATTAAATAAACATGACACTGTGATGAACAGAGAGCATTTCATCGGTCAGAGGGATCATCCAAGTGTCCTGTAACAGTGGATAAAAGATGTACCGTCTACTTTCTCCTTCCAGCAGATGGCATTTTGATCTGAACAGAAACTGTAGGATGCTGACTACTTTAACAGTGACAGATGTGGTCTAAAGCAGATAATGTTGAGTGTTGTGCTCAAGATGAGCACATCCATCATGTCTTCTTCTTGGTGGGTGAGGAGATAAATCCTGGGGTCCCCATTGTTCCTGATGAGACAGGGCACAGCTTCGTCTTCCTAATGTAGCAAGAAAGTTGTTCAATTTTTCATGGCATCTACGAGGTATCCATGGAACCGTGCCTTATCAGATGATCATATTATGCAACTAGGCTCCAGGCCCCCTGGGTTCCTATATCTTCCTCAGCTATATCAAGCCCTTTCCTACCCTCACACCTTCTACACTTGCTGTGCTCCCTGCCTGAAATGCTCTTCTCTCAAACCCTGCTGAGCTTCATTTTCCTTCTTCAGCTCTCAGCTCAAATGTTGTCCTCCACATTCCTGCCTGAGGGCATTTGCTGCTGCTGTTCCTCCCCTGACCATTCCTATTTAGTGAAGGTACCCTTCCCCACTCTGCACTAACATTGCGTATTGTTAGTACTGTTGTGCCACCTCTTTCTTTCTTCATGGTATGTGTCCTGATTGAGGCTGAGTAGAGATCTGGCACCTGGTAGACCTTCAGTAAAAATCTGTTGAGTGAAAGAACAAACGAGCTGTTCTAAAAATAGCTGCATGTGTTTTTTCAGTATCGTTCATTATCCCATGATTCATAGGAAGGGCAATATACACAAACCACCTGTGTGGCACTCAACTCTCAATAATATCTAGCTTTAAAAATTATTATTGTTCTTAGATGTATAAGCAGGACTAAAAAAATTAAAATGAGAAATGCTCTATAGACCCATCTCACTACTCTGTCCTGTTTTTTGTTCCCTAAACAGCCTTAGCTTCTCTTAATAAGCTTCTGGTTATCTCCTAGCTCTGTGGGTTTAACTCTGATTAAACTCATTTAATCTTTCTCTCAATAATGGGGCAAAGCTAATGTGACTTAGAATCCTTCATCTGTGTTTTGCTTTACTGCACAGAAAACATTTGCACCTTTAGAAGAGCTCTGGGAGTTGGGCAGAGCATGAAGCCCATTGAGATCTATTGTACAGAAGAAGAACAGATTCAAAAAATAAATGACTTATGCACAGCAAAGAAAACCATAAATAAGGTGAGAAGACAACCCTCAGAATGTGAAGAAATATTTGCAAAGAAAGCAACTGACAAAGAAGTAATCTCCAAAATATGCAAACAATTCATGCAGCTCAATATTTAAAACAAAACAACAATCAAACAATGGGTGGAAGACCTAAATAGACATTTCTCCAAAGAAGACTTACAGATGGCCAATGAGCACATGAAAAGATGCTCAACATCACTAATTATTAGAGAAATGCAAAAGCACAATGAGATATCACCTCACACCTGTCAGAATGGCCATCATTTAAAAAGTCTACAAATAATAAATGCTGGAGAGGGTGTGGAGAAAAGGGAACCTTACTGCACTGTTAGTGGGAATGTAAACTGGTACAGCAGCTATGGAGAACAGTATAGAAGTTCCTCATAAAACTAAAAATAGAAACCATATAACCCAGCAATCCCACTACTGGGCATATATCCAAAGAAAATCATAATTCAAAAGACACATGTACCCCAATTGCAGCACTATTTACAACAGCCAGCCAGGACATGGAAACAACCTAAATGGTTCATCGAGAGAGGAATAGATAGAAAAGATGTGGTACATGTAAGCAATGGATTATTACTCAGTCATAAACAGAACAAAAATTAGGTCATTTGTAGAGATGTGGATGGACTTAGAGATGCTCATACAGAGTGAAGTAAGTCAGAAAGAGAGAAACAAATATTGTATATTAATGCATTTATGTGGAATCTAGAGAAATGTTATAGATCATCTTATTTGCAAAATAGAAATAAAGAAACAGATGCAGACAACAAATGTATGGACATCAAAGGGGGAGGGGGGTGGGATGAATCGGGAAATTGGGATTGACATGTAGAGACTACCGATAACTTCAGTTTAGCTCAGTCGCTCAGTCGTGTCTGACTCTTTGCGACCCCATGAATCACAGCACACCAGGCCTCCCTGTCCATCACCAACTCCCGGAGTTTACCCAAACTCATGTGCATTGAGTTGGTCATGCCATCCAGCCATTTCATCCTCTGTCGTCCCCTTCTCCTCCTGCCCCCAATCCCTCCCAGCATCAGAGTCTTTTCCAATGAGTCAACTCTTTGCATGAGGTGGCCAAAGTATTGGAGTTTTAGCCTCAGCATCAGTCCTTCCAATGAACACCCAGGACTGGTCTCCTTTAGGATGGACTTGTTGGATCTCCTTGCAGTCCAAGGGACTCTCAAGAGTCTTCTCCAACACCACAGTTAAAAAGCATCAATTCTTCGGCACTCAGCCTTCTTCACAGTCCAACTCTCACATCCATACATGACCACTGGAAAAACCATAGCCTTGACTAAATGGACCTTTGTTGGCAAAGTAATGGCTCTGCTTTTGAATATGCTATCTAGGTTGGTCTTAACTTTCCTTCCAAGGAGTAAGCATCTTTTAATTTCATGGCTACAATCACCATCTGCAGTGATTTTGGAGCCCCTAAAAATAAAGTCTGACATTGTTTCTATTGTTTCCCCATCTATTTGCCACGAAGTGATGGGACCGGATGCCATGATCTTCGTTTTCTGAATGTTGAGCTTTAAGCCAACTTTTTCACTCTCCTCTTTTACTTTCCTCAAGAGGCTTTTTGGTTCCTCTTCACTTTCTGCCATAAGGGTGGTGTCATCTGCATATCTGAGGTGATTGATATTTCTCCCAGCAATCTTGATTCCAGCTTGTGTTTCTTCCAGCCCAGTGTTTCTCATGATATAATCTGCATAGAAGTTAAATAAGCAGGGTGACAATATACACCCTTGATGTACTCCTTTTCTTATTTAGAACCAGTCTGTTGTTCCATGTCCAGTTCTAACGGTTGCTTCTTGACCTGCGTATAGGTTTCTCAAGAGGCAGGTCAGGTGGTCTGGTATTCCCAGCTCTTTCAGAATTTTCCACAGTTTATTGTGATCCACACAGTCAAAGGCTTTGACAAAGTCAATAAAGCAGAAGTAGATGTTGTTCTGGAACTCTCTTGTGTTTTCCATGATCCATGGGATGTTGGCAATTTGATCTCTGGTTCCTCTGCCTTTTCTAAAACCAGCTTGAACATCAGGGAGTTCATGGTTCACGTACTGCTGAAGCCTGGCGTGGAGAATTTTGAGCATTACTTTACTAGCATGTGAGATGAGTGCAGTTGTGCAGTAGTTTGAGCATTCTTTGGCATTGCCTTTCTTTGGGATTGGAATGAAGACTGACCTTTTCCAGTCCTGTGGCCACTGCTGAGTTTTCCAGATTTGCTGGCATATTGAGTGCAGCACTTTCACAGCATCATCTTACTGTGTATAAAATTAATGATAATCTATTACAGAGCTCAGGGAACCCTACTCAGTGCTTTGTGATGATATAAATGAAAAAGAAATGTGAAAACGAGGGGATACACACACACACACACACACACACATATACACACATACATAAAGCTGATTCACTTTGCTGTACAGTAGAAATTAACAGAACATTGTAAAGCAACCATACTCCAAAGAAAATTAGTTTAAAAAAAGTGACTTAATTAAGGTCACTCGGGTAGACAACGAGAGTGAAGACACAGAGGGGCAAAGGGAGGCTCTTGTTCCATTTGGAAGTGTGCTGTCATGGCATCTACAAAATCTTAATGACAGCATATTTCTTCATGGTGACAGTGAGAACAGACCGTGAGACAAGCAGGTCCTCAACTGTGAGCAAGAAGTCATCATCACCCTCTGCTCTCATCAAGATGGCAGAACTGATGGTTAGTTCAGAAAAGCAGACATGTTCCCATGCTGTCAACCACGTCTGTTTGGTTTTCTATCCTCCCCTCCTCCGCTGCCCTCTATTCCTTTTTGTCAGTTGGCTTGCATTTATCTTAAGTTAATCTGGGCACTCTGCCATTAGTCTATCTTTCTGGATGTTCTTTTCTTATTAAGAGTACATAACATGATATCAAAAGATGGGCTTTGATATGGAAACAGAATTTGATTTTTAAAGAAGACACACCTAAATTACAAGGATCCTAAATAAGGTTTTTGAGACTCTTTCTAAAACAGAATTACCTAGGGAGGGAGAGAGGTCTAAGAGCATGTCCTAGTATACATAGAAGAAATTTATCGAGCTCACCAGGAAGATGATATATGCCTGTGATTTCATGGACATGCATATTTTATTGTCCTGGTCTGTAGATGCCAACACTGGGGGAGGTACTGCTGAAATGACCTGAGTAGGTTTTAAAGGAATGATCTCAGACAGCCTGCTGAACCTTCCAAGAGAGGGACTTTTGGCTTCTTTAATGCCTGTCTAAAACTGGCATGTTTCGGGTGGGAGAAGGTTGCGTCTGGCCTCTTGGGCCATGCCTCACTGTTGCCCTGAAGTCATGTGATCAGCGACGAACCCAGCCCCTTCATGGGCTGAGGTCTCAGTTCCCTCCTCTGAGAAAGCAGCCTCATTGTCTACCCTGTTTGCCATAGCTGTGGGTATCAAGAGGGAAACATATGGCAGACAGAACATTGCCATCCATTAAAGTTCACACAGGAAGAGGCTTTCTTCACGTTATTACTGCAGAGGGACACTTGCTTCTTGCTAGTTCTGCTAATGACTTCAGGGTGTTCCTGTGTTATTTCTTCAGCTCTGCTTTTTAATGGTCATTTGGTTTCAGCTCAGGATATAGAGCCTGCTTAAAGATCCCGCTCTCATCTGTGTTTTCCTTTGTCTAGACTGGCAAGGCAGACTTGCAGTAAACGTAATTACGAAGCTGGCAGGCCAGCTGCTGCTGAAGATATCATGGAATGTGACCTTACATTGCTTACAGATGTTAAACCTTGCTTGCAGGTGACCCAGATATTCTGCTCATGTCTCTACTCTGCACACTAAGCCTCTCTGTCAATCAGAAGTAAGCATATAGGGTAATCAGTTTTGCTGAAGATCTTACAGGAATTTGCTGCTAATGCTGACAGGAAAGAAAGGCAAAAAGAAAGGCCAGTTTATTTCTATCTGCAAAGTAGCAGATGTTTTCTGTGCAAAAGTAACATCAAACAGCACGTTACATCTGCATAGTATCATATGATTTAAAAAAACAAATGTTTTAATAATTATACAGGGAATTATGAATATATTCTTATTTTTAAATTTTAAACATAGAAATATGTAGAGGCGATGGTTTCCTCTGGGAAAAGAAGGGAACGTCAGGTGATGTGGAAGGTGCTAGTTAAAGGACACTATTCAGTTTTTGACTTTATACTGAAATTTTAGGGTGAGTCCTTCTGTAGTTTTTTAATAAGCATTTAAATATATACATAAGTATAGATAAAAATACATAAAGAAAACTTACTTTACATAGTGGAATTATACTAAACATGTGGTTTAGCACTATTTTTACTTATTTTGACTTGAAGCCTTTTCTAAGTCATTATAGGATATATTTGTTGCATGAAAATATATAGCTAATATAGATAAATAGCAAGGTTCTCCTGAATAGTGCAGGGGACTATATTCAATATCTTGTAATAATCTATCATGGAAAAGAATACCAAAAAGGATAAAAATATATACATATAGCTAAATAGCATTCCCAGAATATGCCATAATTTAATCACTTCCCTACATATGAACATTGATTTTAGATTTCTTGATACAACAATGCTGCCATAATCATCCTTGTGCATGCATCTTTCTTCACATGCACCATATCTCTTTCAATAGGACAGAAACCTGGGACTTCCCTGGTGGTCCAGTGGTTAAGACTCCATGCCTCTAACGCAGAGCACATGGGTTCAATCCCTGATTGGGGAACTAAGATCCCACACACCCCGTGGAATGGCCAAAAATAAAAATAAAATAAAACTTAAAAAAAGAAAAGAAAATTGAAGTCTGCTGAGTCACACAGTTTCCTTTTCTGTGAAACTGGTTTACTATAGCCTACACCTCCAAGGGTATTTTGAGAATTAAACGCTAAAATTAAACTTTCAAAGTGAAAACGCGAGTCCATTTTCTCTTAAAATATTGTATAAAAATCAACTTAAAATACTTTTTCCTCTCACTTTTCTCCAGATCATTTTTATTCCTCTCTCTCTGTTCTATATTAAGGTGTTTGATGCACAGAAGAATAAGTCAAACAACTATTTAAGTCCCTCTCCTCCGCCTTCAATTCCATTTTGTTTCTCTGGAGAAGGTACGGAGTCCTCTGAAGAATGCTGGAGTTCTGCATGATTCTGAGCTCTTCTCTCCATCTTCTGTTTCCCCTTCCCTTTCCTGGCTTTGTCTTTGCTTCCTTTCCTGTCTTTTCATAAGCAACATGGGTAACTACATGAGGCTGGGGGAAGCAGAAGGTGAGGGATGGAGCCACTGGGGTGTAAAGATGCAGGGACAAGCTGAGAGCTGAGGCTGGACCAACACTGAGTCTAGGGTCCAAGTGAAAGCAGGGCTTTCATGGATGCCAAAGCATTTAATGGTTTAAATGAATCCCTTGGGTGGGTCCATTACGAGCTCCTCAAGATCTAATGGAGCAGGCTGAGAGGGCCCCACAGGGGATGGGCTGAAGCCTGGCAGCCCAGAGAGCAGCCTGGAGCTGGCTTTGGTGTCTCATTTGGTTGCCTCAATCCCCCACCCCACCCCCATGAAAGTCAAGTAGATGAGGAAGGTTTGGTTTCCAGTTCTTGTTTTAGTCTGCAAGTTCCAATATGCTGTTTAAGCTCCCCTGTTAAATGTCAGCATACATGGCATTGTTTTCCCCCTTAAAGCTTTTCCTCTCTTGAAATCTTAGCATCTTATGTATATGTTTTGAAGGGAAGGACGAAAGCAAGGTTGCAGCCTGTAGGCTCAGGCCACCTCCGATTAAATGAGGACGCCCCTCACAGATGTTATAACTAGAGGTGTGAGGTTTGAAATAACTCAGAAAGCCAGCCTCTGTTTCCAGAGCTTGGCACGGGCCCGAGGCAGTGTACGTTAGCCAGCAGGATAAGACAGGTCCTGATCCTTTCCCTTGTGGTTCATTAATGATATCCATTAATTGCTAAGAAGGTGATGAAGCAGGGACCTCTCCGAGGACATTAATGAGAGACAATTTCAGCTGCTGCTGAGTTTTTGACGTTAGCACCACTCAACCTTGCGTCTTCGTATGTCTACACAATTCCCTCTTCATTCATCTACTCTATTCCTCGAGGAGGCTGGTGTCATCCACTTAAGCCGGAAGGCCAGAAGGGACTGCAAGGGGTCAGTTTGCCTTGTCTTGACTCTAAGTAGCTTTTGATGTGTTTAAAAATACACTTTGATAAAACAGAGAGAGGGGGAAAACACGGCATATCCAAGCTTAGCTCTTCTATCTCTCCATCCTTCCCTTGGAAACTTCTGCAAGTGAATCCATGCTGTTCATTACGCTCCCCAAAGAACATGATGAGCTGTTCTTTGGGGCCAGATTTTCAACCTACGGTTCTCTGAAAATAGTTCCCATATTGTGGAAGAGATGAGTATGTGGTCCAATGAGTCAAGAGGGATAAAAGCACAATCTAGTTGGAAAAAAAAAAAAATGGGTTGGTGGCTAAAGAATGCGGATCCAGCTTTTATCCTGTATGTGACATTTAGCTCAGAGACTCAGGCATGCCATTTTATCTTACATTACAGGAAACTTAGGAAGTATTGTAGCTGCTTAGGGGCTGGGTTGTTCCCCAAGATTTATGCCTTCAATATGCTTTAGATTTTAATTCAAAGTATGGAATTACATAGCCACAAAATGCTGATGTAAGTCTGTGGCTTCTCAGTTGAATTTAGGAACCTTGGGACTTTCTTTTGTTTGTTTCCATGTTATCCTTTGAAAATACATGCTGCTCCTCTGCATCTCATTCTGATGACAGAAAGAGTTCTCTCAACATTTTCCTTGACTCTTTTGCCTCTTTCATCCCAGGAAAAGAAAGCTTTGAATCACTCCTATTCCTGTCTCCTCCTTATTTCAATATCTGTTTTCCCATCAGTCTTTAAGCCAGAAAAATCTCCCACTTTCTTCCAAATGATAACTCTTATTACCTCTAGTTTTTCTGTCTTATGACGTTATCCAAATTCTCTTCGCTCATTTAAAATCACTAAATTTTCTTTTGTTTGTTTATGGACTTGCATATGACTTTTTCACCAGTCACAACAAAAACATCTCCTTTAGCCTTTAGTACCTAGCACAGTGCCCACCATATGCTAAACGGTCCCTAAATATTTTTAAATAAATGAATTTTAAAATTCACAAAAAAGCACTTGATTACAAAATGTGAAACGTGAACAATGGATGCATGCCTATTTATTGGGATAATAATCTTGTGACGTCAAAGTGACACGGGACTGTCTGCTTTGCAAGAGGCACACTGTTGCCCCTGTCTGGAATGCCCTCACCTCCACCCAGGGGCTCCCCAGCTTCCTCACCCTGACCACTTCCTACCAGTGCTTTAGGACTTGGTGGAGGGGGAACTTGTTTAAAAGACTCCTCCTCTGTGCTTTGTGCAAACTTTGCGTATCTCTATTTAGCTCTTATCCTGTGGGACTGCCGTTTCCTCCAGTCTCTTTCTCTCATCCTAGTAGACTTGGAGTTATTCTCCATTGGCTCCCTGGTACCTCACAAGAGTCCCAAGACACTGAAAGCAAACAGTGCGTGCCTGCTGAATGAATCAGTGAAGACTTCTGTGAGTCAGAAGAAGACTGGAAGGCTCTTAGAAGAGGGACAAAGAGACTAGGACATACTTTTAAGAATGGGAGCAAGACGCCATCTGAAACTCACAAGTTTTCAAGGCTGTCTCAAGTTGAGAGCCTGAGGGTGAGGGGCTGAAGAGAGCACAGCCAATTCTTCAGATAATTCCGGCATACACCACCTTGGTGTTTCCTCTCTGCTGTGTTTTCTGTACCCACCACCCATGGCGGTGTAGAATTACTGATATCTTCTCTTTTCTTGCTCGTGAGCACTCCATGAGATCTTCAGCTCCTTTGGGCAAGAAAGAACAATGTCCCAGGGTTGCATTTATGCCTGATTCTGTGGCCCAGGTGCTTAGCAAAGTCTTGCTCTCCCCTCGACTAACGCTTCCTGATGATTTCCGTTAGGGACAGGGGGCACATTGGTTGTAGGTGACCTGTCCTCCAGAGGTAGGTCTTCCTGGCAAACGATTGTTGCAGTTATGCTTGTTGTGGATATTTTACAATAAGGGACTACAATCCTGTTCTTGAATCGGTACAGTTTCAGGGTGGTAGGGCTTTCATCTAGATTGGCTGGGCTGCCTCTGACTTCTTTCACTCTTCTTTCTTTCTTTATGTGTCAGTGCTACGAATCCCAGCAGCTGCTCAGGACCAAGGATGCTGTCAGGCATCTACTGGCATCTGAAGATATTGCCTAATCTGTCAGGGAAAGAGGCTGTATTTGACCACACCAGGAACTCCATCTTTTTACTATTCAGAGCATACCTTCCTTTGAATTAATGAATAATTTAAAATGCTCATCTCATCTGTATATTAATTAGCCGCTTGTTTTCAAAAGCTTTAAATGACTGGCTCAGGCATCCTGTGCTCCACGGCAGATCCCTTGAGAGAGTGTGTGCCAAGAAAAATATACTTCATTTGGAGTCTCGTTGATTTTTCTGACATTTTTTTAATGAAATTTTCTTCTTTTCAGGGAACTTGAAATGTTAAAAGCAGATGCTCAAAGACACACTGACTATTGCACTGAAAAATTTAAAAAGGATTCCAAAGCCTCTAAGAGGCAAATCTGGTTTTTGGAGTAGAGGATTCTTACTTTTCCAGAAACCATGTATCCAGTCCTAGGTCACAGTCAAAAATAATTTGTATTAAAAAGATACAAAGTCAAACATGAAATCATGAACACAGTCAATTCCCTTTCAACCTACATTCTTGCTCCCTGTGGGAGACCTTGGGTTAGATCCACAGCACTGTACCAGTCCCTGTGGTCTTGACTAATCCAGAGTGAAAATTTCTCTGAGGTTCATCCGTATCACCCTAAGACTCTAATTACACCCTGGGAAGCCAATGGTGCAGAATGTTTGAGTTTGTTATTTCCTGACTTTGCTGCTAGGGAGAGAATTTGTATGTGTGGACTCTCCTTTGGATCCAGCTAGATCAGAGGTTCCTCTAGAGGCCCATGATGAGCAACAACTACACACAGGCAACTCTGTGTGTGTGTGTGTGTGTGTGTGTGTGTGTATAGGGAGTGGTACTAGTATTAGGCACCAAAATGCTTGATAGAATCAATTTGCTTGTGTGAAATAAGATAATGCAGCCTAACTAAACAATGTCTTTCTTGGCTGTGGGCTAGAATTTTATTTGAGGAGAGAAAATAAAATTTTACTGAATTATAGAATATAGAAAGAACAGATGCATTTAAAAATATTGAGGTATATTTGCTTTACAATGTTATGTTAATTTCTACTGTACAACAAAGTGAATCAGCAGTATGTATACATATAATCCCCTCTCTCTTGGACCTCACCTCCCACCATCATTTTACCCATCTAGGTCATCACAGAACACCAGCCTGAACTCTCTATACTTTATAGCAGGTTCCCATTAATTATCTATTTTACATATGGTAATATATTACTGTCAATCCCAATTGCCCAAGTCATCCTACTCCCTGTCCCTTCCACCTCATGTCCACACATATATTGTCTATGCTTGTGTCTCTATTCTAGCCCTGCAAATAGGTTCATGTGTACCATTTTTCTAGATTCCACATATGCGTGTTAATATATATTTGTTTTTCTCTTTCTCAGTTACTTCACTTTATATGGCAGACTCTAGGTCCACAGAAAGGATGTGCATGCATGCTAAGTTAATTCAGTCGTGTCTGACTCTGCGATCCTATGAACTGCAGTCTGATAGACGTATTTTAAAGCCAGAAAGATTTGGGTTCAATTTGCATCTCTGTCATTTTCCTACTGCGTGAACTTATTTAAGTTATTAACCTCTCTCATTCAAGGTTTCTCCACTGGGAAAAAGGGAATAACACCTACCAGACTGGACTGTTGTGAGGTTAAATAGAATTCTATCTGCAGAGTGTCCAGTACATAGTAACTACTAAGTCTGTGAGAGCTGGGACTATTGAAAAGACCATTCTTCTCAACATTACATTAAAGTCTCCCATTCTGATCAGAAGCTTCATTGCTTACAGTCCCATCTTTTATTGTTCTCTTTGTTCCAGGTCCCATGTGGAAGGATTTTCATGAATGATCTCACTTAATCTTCAGAACAACTCCACAAAATAGGCACTACTATGAGACAGGGATCAAGACCATCCCCATGGAAAAGAAATGCAAAAAAGCAAAATGGCTGTCTGAGGAAGCCTTACAAATAGCTGTGAAAAGAAGAGAAATGAAAAGCCAATGAGCAAAGGAAAGATATAAGCATCTGAATGCAGAATTCCAAAGAATAGCAAGAAGAGATAAGAAAGCCTTCTTCAGCAATCAATGCAAAGAAATAGAGGAAAGAACAGAATGGGAAAGACTAGAGATCTCTTCAAGAAAATTAGAGATATCAAGGGAACATTTCATGCAAAGATGGGCTTGATAAAGGACAGAAACAGTATGGACCTAACAGAAGCAGAAGATATTAAGAAGAGATGGCAAGAATACACAAAAGAACTGTACAAAAAAGATCTTCATGACCCGGATAATCACGATGCTGTGATCACTCATCTAGAGCCAGACATCCTGGAATGTGAAGTCAAGTGGGCCTTAGAAAGCATCACTACGAACAAAGCTAGTGGAAGTGATGGAATTCCATTTGAGCTGTTTCAAATCCTAAAAGATGATTCTGTGAAAGTGCTGCACTCAATATGCCAGCAAATCTGGAAAACTCAGCAGTGGCCACAGGAAGGAAAAGGTCAGTCTTCATTCCAATCCCAAAGAAAGGCAATGCCAAAGAATGCTCAAATTACTGCACAGTTGCACTCATCTCACACGCTAGTAAAGTAATGCTCAAAATTCTCCAAGCCAGGCTTCAGCAATACGTGAACCGTGAATTCCCTGATGTTCAAGCTGGTTTTAGAAAAGGCAGAGGAACCAGAGATCAAATTGCCAACATCCGCTGGATCATGGAACAAGCAAGAGAGTTCCAGAAAAACATCTATTTCTGCTTTATTGACTATGCCAAGGCCTTTGACTCTATGGATCACAACAAACTGTGGAAAATTCTGAAAGACATGGGAATACCAGACCACCTAACCTGCCTCTTGAGAAATCTGTATGCAGGCCAGGAAGCAACATTTAGAACTGGACATAGAACAACAGATTGGTTCCAAATAGGAAAAGGAGTACATCAAGGCTGTATATTGTCACTCTGCTTATTTAACTTACATGCAGAGTACATCATGGGAAACGCTGGACTGGAAGAAACACAAGCTGGAATCAAGATTGCCAGGAGAAATATCAATCACCTCAGATATGCAGATGACACCACCCTTATGGCAGAAAGTGAAGAGGAACCAAAAGCCTCTTGAGGAAAGTAAAAGAGGAGAGTGAAAAAGTTGGCTTAAAGCTCAACATTCAGAAAACGAAGATCATGGCATCTGGTCCCATCACTCCATGGGGAATAGATGGAGAAACAGTGGAAACAGTGTCAGACTTTATTTTGGGGGGCTCCAAAATCACTGCAGATGGTGATTGTAGCCATTAAAAGATGCTTACTCCTTGGAAGAAAATTTATGACCAACCTACATAGCATATTCAAAAGGAGAGACACTACTTTGCTGACTAAGGGCCGTCTAGTCAAGGCTATGGTTTTTTCTGTGGTCATGTATGGATGTGAGAGCTGGACTGTGAAGAAGGCTGAGTGCCGAAGAATTGATGCTTTTTAACTGTGGTGTTGGAGAAGACTCTTGAGAGTCCCTTGGACTGCAAGGAGATCCAACCAGTCCAGGAGATCAGCCCTGGGATTTCTTTGGAAGGACTGATGCTGAGGCTAAAACTCCAATACTTTGGCCACCTCATGCAAAAGAGTTGACTCATTGGAAAAGACTCTGATGCTGGGAGAGATTGGGGGCAGGGAGGAGAAGGGGACGACCGAGGATGAGATGGCTGGATGGCACCACTGACTCGATGGATGCGAGTCTGAGTGAACTCTGGGAGTTGGTGATGGACAGGGAGGCCTGGCGTGCTGCGATTCATGGGGTCGCAAAGAGTCGGACACGACTGAGCGACTGAACTGAACTGAACTGATACTACTATCATCCTCATTTTCTAGAATAAAAGAATAGAAGGTGGGAAGATCTATAATTTTCCTATTCACATTGGTAGTAGATAGTGGAGACAATATTTCAGTCCCGCCAGTCTGACTTCAGAACCCTCACTCTAACCAGTGTGATTCACTGAAGTCCAGCCCTACATGTCTTTAGGACCCAAGCAGATGAAGGCCGCTCTTGTTTCTTAACAGATACAGTTTTCTATTTAAATTCTTTTAAAATGTGTGGGCTAAATAAGGGAAAAAAATCATGAAATGTATCTTAGGGGATGAAAAGGTTGTGAATGGCTACTTCAGTTAGGGCAGAAATACTCTTGCCTCTAGACGGGTTGGAAAGAGAACCAACCCTAAGAGTTAAAATAGTGTGAAAGGAAAGCCACATCTGCAAAATGGTTTAGATCAAGTTTTCTGAGGAAGAGATAAGCAAGAGCAACAGAGCCTTCAATACCTTTCATTTCTAGGAGATAACCTGAACCTCGGAGAGGCTTAATGGACATAAGCTCCAAGATGAGGAAAGTGCAATAGCTCCTAAAACCCAGAATCCAGAGCTTCCCTGGTAGCTCAGTGGTAAAGGATCTGCTCACCAATACAGGAAACAAGGGTTCAATCCCTGGGCCAGGAAGATCCCACATGCCACAGAGCAGCTAAGCCCGTGCACCAAAACTATCGAGCCTGCGCTCAGAGCCCGGGAGCCCCAACTACTGAGTTCACGTGCCACAGCTACTGAAGCCCTGGAGTCTATGCTCTGCAGCAAGAGAAGCCACTGCAACGAGAAGCCCGTACCCTGAA
The DNA here is from genome assembly GCA_917880005.1 of Nanger dama. Taxonomy (NCBI): domain Eukaryota; kingdom Metazoa; phylum Chordata; class Mammalia; order Artiodactyla; family Bovidae; genus Nanger; species Nanger dama. The sequence continues at coordinate 25,078,540 of CAKJTW010000005.1, read as the reverse complement.
ACGAAGAGGAGCCCCTGCTTGCCATACCTAGAGGAAAGCCCATGCAGCAACAATGATCCAGCACAACCAAAAATAAACAAATAAATAAAGCTACAAAGAAAAGAACAAAACAAAACAAAAAGACAAAGCTGAGGATGTTTACTTACAGTGGTCAGCTGCCAGGTGGTCTACTAACATACCACACATAACATTACTGCATGTGAAATAAGTGTAATGAAATTATTTATTTGTCAAATACTTCACATTTGAAATGTATGGGTAATGAATCCACATACAGCTAAACATTTGTGGAAAGGAATCACTAACGGGTGCCTTCTCTATTGCTGAATGATGGACTTCAAGGTCATTTAGGTCTCTCCATGTGACAGGAACTCTTCTGTTGCATCATTACAAATCTATAACACATCATCATCACAATTGATATACAAAGAGATGAGTATTATTATTCATTTTAAATCAAATTTATTGAGGTAAATGAAGGGTGAATAAAGGAGGAGGAACCAAGGTGTCTTTCATATCCTAGTGTGCAAAGCTACACATCATCACTTCTGCTTAATTCTATTATAATTAGAAGTGAGTCTTTAAATCCAGCCCATTTTCAGGGGAAGAGGAAGTAATTTACACCTTTTTAATGGAGGGGTATCAAAGAATTGGTGGACATATTTGGAACTGCCACATGAAGTAAGATTCAAAGTTCATTTATTTTCCATATACATTCCATATAGATACTATCATTAATTGAAAAGACTTTCCCTTCCCTATGGTAGGCACTATTAGTTCTACTTTTCTTTTCCAGATGAATAGCACTAATGGTTATATTTCAAATGCAAACTGAATTTTTAAAAAGTCAAGTCTCTAGCAAAATTGATTAAAAGTAATACATATGTAAATGAAAAATCCAAATGATGATACTAATTTTTCATAATGTACTTTCTGCAACTTTGCATTTTCAATTGCAGTAGCTAATACAATCTTGGGATATTAATGTTGGAAGAAAACTGAAACATTAGCTAATTTATATCAGTTGTTTTATGAATATAAAAACAGAAATACTGGGAGATGAAATGAATAGCTCAGAACATAGGAAAAACAGGCAGATCTGAGAATCTTAGTTATTTTGTTTCCTAGTAATCTTTCTGATTTATCAACAGAGAAATCAAATTTATCTTTATGAAGTGTTTGACATGAAAAGGCTTGGTTTTGGTTTCTCAAACTGTCACCAAAGTCCATAAGAGGCATGTTTAATCTTACTTTTTAATTACTTCCTTCAGAGGTCATTTCTGTTTCCTCTATTCCTTCTCTTATCCCCTGATCTGTTCTGTTCCATCCAACTGTCCACTCACTTGTTTATTGCCTAATTCACAAATATTTTTTGAACGCCTCCCATGGGCCAACCATTGGTCCAATTGCCCAGGATTCAAATACATTCAGAAGGCAATCTGTGCCCTCAAGGAGCATGGAGTCTACCTTCCTTCTCTAAGCATCAATATACCCTTTCTCTCCAAGAGACCAGCTTTGGACCCCTAAGGTGATTTGTCTATCGTGTCTTCATCAAGTGTGTTAGTCTGCTCAGGTTACCATAACAAATATCACAGACCAAGTGGCTTAAACAAGAGAGACATACTTCCTCCTAGTTCTGGAGTCTGAAAGTCTGAGATCAGGGTGCCAGCTCAGTCAGGTTCTGTTGAGGACCCTCTTCTTGGCTTCTTGCTGTGTCCTCACATGATAGAAGGAGTGACTCCTTTCTCTCTCTCTCTCTCTCTCTCTCTCTTTTTTTTTTTTTTGCTTTTTCTCTTCTTAGAAGGAGGTCATGAGGGCCCTACCCCATGACCTAATCTAACCCTTTTGTGAGTGTTAAGTTGCTTCAGTTGTGTCCGACTCTGTGCGACCCTATGGACTGTAGCCCACCCGGCTCCTCTGTCCATGGAATTCTCCAGGCAAGAACACTGGAGTGGATTGCCATGCCCTCCTCCAGGGATCTTCCAAACCCAGGGATGAAACCTGTGTCTCTTACATCTCCTGCACTGGCAGGCAGGTTCTTTACCACTAGTGCCACCTGGGAAGCCCATAAGATAGTATTAGTCTCCTCTCGTGTCTGAAACTTTGCGACCCCATGGTCGCAGCCCACCAAGATCCTCTGTCCGTGGAATTCTCAAGGCAAGAATACTGGAATGGGTAGTCATTCCCTCCTCCCCTGGAGGGATCGAACCCAGGGATCAAACCCAGGTCCCCCGCACTGCAGGCAGGTTATTTACCATCTAAGCCACTAGGGAAGCCCCATCTAAAGTATGTACCCTAAGTAACACCAAATACCCTTTCTCTAAATATCATTCTTTTGGAATTAGAACTTCAACATGTGAATTTAGGGGAATATGATCTTTAGTCATAACACCCAGAAACCAAAATCTCTGGGGAAAAAAGTATTTCCCTAAAACCATGGGGATTACAAATACTTGCCAACACTCCATATGAAGGAACTGCAGAGAAACAGAGAATTTCTGTCATCAGAGTAGATTTTTTCCCCCCACAACTTTCACTAAACTTTCTAAAGAAATCTGCAAAAGAAAATGTGAGGAGTTTGGGGAATTAGTCACAGAATGTTTCACTTTTAGCTCTCTTAACGGGGGTTCAATATCATGTGAGTTGAGGGCTTGAGTATGCTTTAGATAGAGTTGCAAATTGGTAATTCATTCTGGCACTGGAATTAAGGTGTTTTAGTGGGGTGTGAGCACAAAATTGCTCCTGGTCATGGTGAAAAGAGGTGAGAGGTCTCCTGCTTTCCCAAGAGAATTGTACTTTATGAAGCTTTATTCCATACCTTTTATGATCCAACCGTCACCAAAGCATGGAAGGAGGAAAGCTTTGAGATACGCCCAAGTATCAGTGCCAGTGGTTCTTCTCCATACCCTTCATGTCACAATCACGGCAGTCACCAGCTGTACTGTACTCTGGGTGACGTTCACTAACAGAATCTTATGATGTGGTCAGACTTAGTTAACATGAGTAAAGAGTTTCAGGAAGGAGACCAAACCACTCAATCCTAAAGGAAATCAACCCTGAATATTCATTGGAAAGACTGATGCTGAAGCTGAAGCTCCAATACTTTGGCCACATGATGCGAAGAGCTGACTCATTGGAAAAGACCCTGATGCAGGAAGAAAAGGGGAAGACAGGGATGAGATGATTGGATGACATCATCGACTCAATGGACACAAGTTTGAGCAAACTCCAGGAGATAGTGAAGGACATAGAAGCCTAGTGTGCTGCAGTCCATAGGGTTGTGAAGAGTCAGACACTACTGAGTGACTGAACATCACCCATGGTTTAATAAAAGACAAGTCTATTTCTAAAGCTTGTGCAGTGCAGACAGAATGTAAAGTCTGCCCAACAGGGCTGCTGCTTTGATGATGCAGCCACCTTGTGAAAGATACCAGGAGCAGATCAATGGAAGGCAAAGAGACAGAGGCTGCAGGGGGGTGGCTTAACCTGAATTCTGCTGTGGGTGGTGAATAAAATTCAAAAGTTAATTGACCAGATTACCTATTCATAGAACTGGAAGGAAGAATGGAAATTAAGCAAATGAAATAGAAGTTTTAGATTTGATCTCTGGATTTATATCAAAGGGGTAGGGAATACAACTCTCATTCCAAAACAGGCAACTTTCCTCTGAGGATAGTTTGTGACATCTGCTATGAAGGAACAAGAGGGTGCTTAGTTGTAAAACTAGAGACTGACTCCGGGAAGGAACTTATCAGATGGAGAATGCATGCTCACAGAATCACTGGGAGAACCAGGCTTGAGGCTCTGCAGCCGTGACTGAGGCCCACGGTCATCCTGGGGAAGAGACTAAGGCGGAACACTGCCAGGAACTGAACCGGGCAGTTTGTTCCCTGCTGCCCCTGGCCCTGGACTCTACTACCACCATCACCAGAAGATTCCCAGAGTCCTTCCTTCTTTGCTTTCATGGCTCCCAAGTCAAAGACCAGGAGCCCGGTGGTGATTGGTACCTATGTCACCTGACTCTGTATAGCTGCAAGGCGCAGGGGAGGGGTGGTGTGGGGGGGTGCGCAGGGGCTGAGAAAGTCAGTATCTCGCATTTTCAGCTTCCAAGTGGGGTGTAAGCCCTGATTCTGTCTAAAATGCATGTGGAGGTGCAGATGGGACGATTCACCAAATGCAGAAACAGAGCAACTCCCTTAAGAAAAAAAAAAGTCATATTAATTTGTAAAGGTCTGGTTTCTTTTTTTTTCATTATTTATTTATTTTTAAATTGGAGAATAAGTGCTTTATAATGCTGTGCTCGTTTCTGCTGTACAACGTGAATGAGTCATAATTATATGTACCTCCCCCTCCAAACTGAGCCTCCCTCCCCACTCCCATCCCCTCCCCACCCCCCCACCACCACCACCACCTCAGGTTGTCACAAACCAGGCTGGGCTCCCTGTGTTATACAGCAGCTTTCCACTAGTCATCTATTTTACACACAACTGTGTATATATGTCAATGCTACTTTCTCAATTTGCCCCACCCTCTCCGTCCCCTGCTGTACCCACACATCTAGTTTCTGCCTCTGTGTCTCCATTGCTTCTCTGTAAATAGGTTCATCAGTACCATTTTTCTAGATTCCATATATATGTGTTAATATACAATATCTTTCACTCCATTTTGTATAATAGGCTCTAGGTTCACCCATTTCTTTACAACTGACTCAAATTTGTTCCTTTTTATGGATGAGTGATATTCCACTGTATATATGTACCTAGTTTCTAACTGAAGGAAGAAGAGAAGGTAAGTAGTTGTGTCTAAGTGTCATTAATGACCAGGGGTTTGATTAACTGGGAGACAGTCCTCTGCTAAAAGGACCCAGGAAGGATAGCGTTCAATGGTTCTCAGCCTTGGCTTCCCCTTGGATCATCTGGGGAGTTCTCAAAAACTGCTCTTGCCAGGACTCCATTCTAGACCAATTAAGTCAAAATTCCTATTGATCCTAATGTGTGGCCAAGGTTGAAAACCACTGAATTACACCTGAGGTACCTGAAGAAGAGCAGCAGGTGGGCTCTAGAAACCATGGTGGACAGGTGCTCAGCAGGGGCATTAACCCACAGCCCCTTTTGCAAGTTTGGTATTTTTCTGATCAGAGCTGCTGAGTGACAGCAGGAATCGTCCCGTATTTCATTGCCATCTTTAAAGGCCTAACATGATGCAGATGTGTGAAGCTTTTTCAAATCTGAAAAGCATTGTTGCCTGATTAAGAAAAGCTCTCTCCTCTAGGTGATGGACTAGGCTGGGAGGGTAGCTATGTAGGTCCAGTCCCAGGTCTGGAGAGCTGCAGGTTTGGAAACCAGAGCCAGAGCCCTCCAGCCAAACTCGCCTTCACTGGCCTCAGAATAACTCACTCTTTTACTCACATGAGCTGTGCGAGTGAAAGTGAGCAAAGTCTGTTTTGGGGTCTTTAGAAGAGATGCCCTGGAGTGCTCAGCTGGGCAAAATAGTCAAAAGAGTGCCGGTAGCTATTAGGTAAAGATGACCAGGACCCCAAAAGAGTTTTTAACAGGCTTTACTGGGGAAGCGCTCCATGGCGGGGTTCCCAGACCCAAAGGAGGCAGGTCCCGGAAGTCCCCGCGCTAGAAGTTTGTTTATATATGCACGCTGCGGGGGATGGCCAGGTTAGCGGAAGGGCTTTGGATAGGTTGCTGGTTCACGCGGCGCAGGCTGATAGGTCTTTCTATGTGGCTGGGGCAGGGCAGCTTTGGCAACGAAGTGTGCTGTCCTTGGTCCCTGGGATCCAGGAGCCTCCCTCCGTTAGGGGACTCCCCTGGCCGGTGGGAGAGAGGAGGGGGCGGCTCGTCATGGCAACCGGAGACGTGTGCTGTCATTGGGGACCTTCTCGCTAGCTGGAGGGAGAGGAGGGGCGGCCCATCATGGCCCCCGGGGTTCCCCTGTCCAGGAAATGCAGGGGGAGACAATAACACGAGGAGAGGTCTCCAGGCTGGATGCCTCTGTAAGTCATACAGCCTTCTCAGCCCTGTGCAGCCTTTGGCTTGGCTGGGAAAGATCTGGAAAGAAAGATCTGAACACCGAATGCTTCCGAGTTTATTTAAGTACATTACCTGTGAGAGAGGGAGGTTTGGAGTCAAAGCAAATTTCCACAAGGCTAAATTTGCTCCCTAATTTCAGACTAGCCGGAAGATGAAGGGAAATCATTTAGAAAAGAATGTGTATCAAGGAGCCAAGTATTTAATGAAAAAGTCAGCGGCAGCAAGTATTAATATTTGTCTTGCAAAGCAAACACCTCAGAGGAAACGTTTGGCGCCAGATGAGAGAGGCATTGAGCGTAGCAAGCAGAGTGTCGCCAGCACACCCTCAGCCTTGCCACCCCACCCAGCTGTGGCCCAGCACCTTCATCAGTCTCTATTTGCTGGTTAGGAACGTGATGGATGAAGCCACTGCCAGCAAAGATGCTGTCTCTGCCCTCTGCACTGTCCTATTAAGGTGGTTTTGATGTAACCTTTGAGGGTAGATTCTAAAGGGCACCGTGCTGATTGATGTTTCCAATTCAACTATGTGACAGCCACCACTGGTGAAACCACCCAAATGCTCACATGCCCACGTACACCTCCATCCTCTTTTCATATATAAGAAAGTGGGACTGGAATTAATCATGACAACAGAAGCTTTCTGAATGTTGTTTTATGTTTTTGGAGCAAATCTTTGTAAGAGCAGTTTTTTGGGGAAAAAAGGTCATTAAGAGGATTAATGGAAATGCATGGTACTAATTAGGCTGCAGAGATACAGAGCTCTGAGAATGGTTGGCTCTTTTAGACATCTTTTAGTTGACACTTGAAATTATTTAATTTTATCAATTGGAGTAGTAAAAATGGACCTTCAAAAGATGAATGATTTTCTTTGATAGTTGCAATGGTAAGGTTTTTGTTTGGCATATAATTTAGCAAGTACCTATTGATTGTCTACTGTGTTATTGGTTCAGGATGAAAACTTCCAAGTCCCTGTTCTTGCAAAACTGATGTTTTAATGGGAGAGAGAGGACCTTAAGCTGTTCAGTTCAGTCGCTCAGTTGTGTCCGACTCTTCGCGACCCCATGAACTGCAGCACGCCAGGCCTCCCTGTCCATCACCATCTCCCGGAGTTCACCCAGACTCATGTTCATCGAGTCCGTGATGCCATCCAGCCATCTCATCCTCTGTTGTCCCCTTCTCCTCCTGCCCCCAATCTCTCCCAGCATCAGAGTCTTTTCCAATGAGTCAAACTCTTCTCATGAGGTGGCCAAAGTACTGGAGTTTCAATTTCCATCAAATAGAGTTAATGATAGGACTGAGGAAAGCGATGAGAGATGAGAGCTTATGAGAGAGGGGAGAAGTAGCTATATGGAAATGGAGTCTAACCAGATATTTCTCTGAAGAAGAAAAGAAGTGTCAGTCTGGGTGGTGTGTGTGTGTGTATGGAGGGAATGGTTGACCTCAAGCAATTTGTTATTTATGCAGCCTAGAGAACAAATCAGGAAATGATGGAATGAAGAAAAAAACTTGGAAGAGGTGTGTCCCTGTGGGCTCCATATGCTAAGTTAAGCAGTTTGGATCTTTTTTCATACATCAGAAGATCTTGAAATTCAATTGCATTAGAATCATTTAGAACCTGATACATACTGCCTTAGCCAGGTGATCAAGGTCAACATCAGCAGAGACAAATCATGTTGGATGTACATACCCTAAGGAAGATGTGATGAAAGTGACACTTTGCCTCTGTGGTCTTCTTTCCCCAAAACCTTGACTCCTGTCTAATGATGAGAAAATGCCAATTGAAGGACATTTCTAGAAAACACCTGACCACTACTCCTCAAAACTCTCAAGGTCATCATAATCATGGGAAAAAATCATTTAAGACTTTGCAACTTGAAGTGTGGTCCTCAGATCACTTCCTGGGGGAACTGCTGCTGCTGTTTTCAAGTTCACCAGTCAGCAGAACTTCTGTGCATTCCAACAGACTGTACTGCTAGTGCTGTGTAGTGCCCTTGTTCTTAAACTCTGGTTTGCATCAGAGTCACCTGATAGCTTCTTAAACCATTGCCAGACTTCCTCCATACTGTATTTGATTCAGTAAATTGAGGTGGGGACTGAGAATTAGCAGTCCTCTTAAGTTCCCAAATCCTGAAAGATGATGCTATGAAAGTGCTGCACTCAATATGCCAGCAAACTCGGAAAACTCAGCAGTGGCGACAGGACTGGAAAAGGTCAGTTTTCATTCCAATCTCAAAGAAAGGCAATGCCAAAGAATGCTCAAACTACCACTCAGTTGCACTCATCTCACATGCTAGTAAAGTAATGCTCAAAATTCTCCAAGCCAGGCTTCAGCAATACTTCAACCGTGAACTTCCAGATGTTCAAGCTGGTTTTAGAAAAGGCAGAGGAACCAGAGACCAAATTGCCAACATCCTCTGGATCATTGAAAAAGCAAGAGAGTTCCAGAAAAATATCTATTTCTGCTTTATTGACTATGCCAAAGTCTTTGACTGTGTGGATCACAATAAACTGTGGAAAATTCTTCAAGAGATGGGAATCCCAGACCACATGACCTGCCTCTTGAGAAACCTATATGCAGGTCAGGAAGCAACAGTTAGAACTGGACATGGAACAACAGACTGGCTCCAAATAGGAAAAGGAGTACATCAAAGCTCTATATTGTCACCCTGCCTATTTAACTTATATGCAGAGTACATCATGAGAGACGCTGGGCTGGAAGAAGCACAGGCTGAAATCAAGATTGCCGGGAGAAATATCAATAACCTCAGATACGCAGATGATACCACCCTTATGGCAGAAAGTGAAGAGGAACTAAAAAGCCTCTTGATGAAAGTGAAAGAGGAGAGTGAGCAACTTGCCTTAAAGCTCAACATTCAGAAAACTAAGACCATGGTATCTAGTCCCATTACTTCATGGGAAATAGATGGGGAAACAGTGTCAGACTTTATTTTGGGGGCTCCAAAATCACTGCAGATGGTGACTGCAGCCACAAAATTAAAAGATGCTTACTCCTTGGAAGGAAAGTTATGACCAACCTAGATAGCGCATTCAAAAGCAGAGACATTACTTTGCCAACAAAGGTTCCTCTAGTCAAGGCTCTGGTTTTTCCAGTGGTCATGTATGGATGTGAGAGCTGGACTGTGAAGAAGGCTGAGCACCAAAGAATTGATGCTTTTGAACTGTGGTGTTGGAGAAGACTCTTGAGAGTCCCTTGGACTGCGAGGAGATCCAACCAGTCCAATCTAGAGATCAGTCCTGGGTATTCTTCGGAAGGAATGATGCTAAAGCTGAAACTCCAATACTTTGGCCACCTCATGCGAAGAGTTGACTCATTGGAAAAGACTCTGATGCCGGGAGGGGTTGGGGGCAGGAGGAAAAAGGGGACGACCGAAAGATGAGATGGCTGGATGGCATCACTGACTTGATGGATGTGAGTTTGAGTGAACTCTGGGAGTTGGTGATGGACAGGGAGGCCTGGCGTGCTGCAATTCATGGAGTCGCAAAGAGTTGGACACAACTGAGCGACTGAACTGAACTGAACTCAAGTTCCCACAGGATCCTCTTTCTCCTCTGCACACACCACTCTCTATGTGCGCTCATCCCAGCCTCCTGTCGAACTTTTTGAATCATGGTTCTCCTCAAAGCAAAGCTCAAGTCCCATCATCCCCATGCAGATTTCTTGTCTTCAGTCTCTTCCTACAATCCAATCTGTATGCTAGATTGTCTCTGTGCTGGAGAGGGGGAAGGTATGGAGCGGGGCAGTGTGAAATAAACAAGGGCCAAGCAAATCGGAACAGGCAACAACTGTTTTTTCAGAGCTTGCTGTAGCACAAAAGTCAGAAACCATCATCTGTGTCCTGGAAGAGACACACAGGAAGGTAGAGGAGTGGGAAAACTTGATCATCAAAAAGGGGGAAGGTTCAAGTGTGCCGTGACTAGAGGCTGTTGGCAACCTAACTAGAAGCATCTACGTGACGGGTCAGAAGTGCATATTTCACTTTCTCTGGTTGATCCTAAGTTGGAAGTAGGGACAAAAATTAGGGGAGCTGTCATTTATTCATCAAGTCTTGGATATTTTGGGTCAATTAGCAGAGAAATTTTTGTTGGGCTCCCTGGACTGTTGCTAGAGATAGTGATCTGACTTCCTACAAGTCTGACTTATAGATAGAAGGCTGGCATTCTGGGCTGGTTTCTATAGATCATGGGTTGGCTTCCTGTACTAGTTGCTGCAGACTGTCAGTCAGAATTCTATTTTTACATATGGTTTGGCCTTTATTCATTTGTATATTCAGCCTCTCACAAGGGACAACACTCATGAAATGGCCAAGTGAGTTACTGAAGTCAGTGGGAGTAGAAAAGAAGGAATAAAAGAGAGGATTTGATAAACAGTCGGGGTGAGAAAGGCTTCACAGACCAGAAGAGTAGTAAAACTCTACTGCTCCCACACTGCCTGCATGTTAATCCCATTCCTGCCACTCACCTACTAAACTTAAGGCTAATAATAGTACCTACCTCATAGTACATAATTGTTAAATGTAAATTAAATTAGTTATTACAGCAAAGTGACTACAACAGTTCTTGACTCAAAGTCAGTGTCAGCTACTATACTTGTTACCCTAGGACCAGGGTGATGCCATTAGCTGGCAGTTTGTCAAGAAGGGACCGGGCCTTGAAGCAAACTTGGGACCTCCAGGTGATGCTCAGGAGTGAGACTGATTTTTCCCCCACCTTATATACTTTCAAGAGTACCACAGTGTATGTACTTTCTAAGGACTTAGTGTGTGTGTCCCTGCAAAATTCATATGTTGAAGCCTTAATTCCCAATGTGATGGTCTTTGGAGGAGGGACCTTTGGGAGGTAATTAGACTTAGGTGAGGTCACAAGGGTGGGACCCTACTCTGGGATTAATGCCCTTATAGAGGAGACCAGAGAGCTGCTTTCTCTTTCTGAATATATGCACCCAAGGAAAGGCCAGATAAGGACATAACAAAATGATGGCTATCTGCACACCAGGGAGTGGGTCGTCATCAGACCTTGGACTCTGTCAGCACCTTCATGTTAGACTTCCTAGTTTCCAGGGCTGTGAGAAATAAATTGTTAAGTCACCCAGTCTATAGTATTATTGTTTTTGTATATAATATTAATATTTTGTTATAGCAGCCTGAACTAAAATGAGACTTCCTCCTGTTTTGATTAAGGTGTCTCTTTTAATTTTTTAATAGGTACTGTAGGGCCTGGTTTTTAACACCTCTCCCTGCAAAGAATTAGCAACACATCCTCTCTGGCAAACAGCATTATTGGTCTGAAAAGTTAACTTACCAGCACAATGAGTAAAATGTATTATAAAATGAATTTTTAAAAATAATTTTAGTCATAAAGCTATCTTACTTGCATTTAATGCTGTGCAACTTACAAATAATTATTGGTTGATAGTTATTTCAGGCAAATAAAATAATTATTTTTTGACTGCTAAGGAATGCAGAGCATGGATACTAAATTACAAATTATTTGACCCTCTCTAATATCTAGCTTTCAGTTAATTAACATCCTAGCACTTTAAATTTAGACTGATATTTTCCACTGCCATTTCTAAGTAGCAGCTGATTTAGTTTTCAAATATGACTCATAGGCATATATTAATGCTAATGAGTTATTTACTAACCTTGGATCCTATGAAAACACCTTGTCTAACCTATATTTATTTGTTTATATAAGATCTATTTTAAAGTTTTTCCCCTGATGAAGTGAATGGCAAAGAATCTGTGTAAACATCTATTTTCTTAAGTACTTTTGTTACCAGAGTTGCCACCAGACCCTTGGTCAAAAGTCATCAACCCCTCTCTTGAACAGGAATTAACATATTTTTTTTAAAGTCACAGGGTCTGGACACAAGGAAAGGAAGCTATTAAAAGAGAAAAGCAAAAACTGGGTAGAATAAAAACTGAAACCAGGATGGTGACAAATCTGACCTCCAACAGACCCTGAGTCTCATTCTATGCTAATTTTACTACAAGAGCAAACTAAATGACAAACCCACTGCTGGCCATGGCCAGAAGTCATTGATCTAACACCAAGAAAACAGGTAGCACCTCGTTTCCAGGAAAGCCCCGCCTCTCTCTCAGAAAACTAATGCATATATCTGCTCATCTTTACTCTCACTCCTCCCCACATTGTCCTCACTCCTTAAAAGTAAATCCCTCAGCCAGACTAGGGCCCAACTGGGGGTCCATACAACCTAATTAGGTTAAGGCTATTGTCTTTTCTCTTTTTTGTATTAGTTCCCAGACCATGGACTGAACCCACACCCCTGCAGGGGAAGAGCAGAGTTTTAACCACTGGACAACCAGGGAAGTTCTAGGTAATGCTATTTTCTATCCTTTTATTATTTTACTGCAGATAAAGAAAAGGAAAGGATGTGGTAAGATCCAAAGAGAGTCTTAAAAATCAAGCCTCCTTTTATCCCTGTGAACTGTAGTCTTTTATTTAAAAGACATTCAAGAAGCCTGATATTTGATTCCATGCACATATGGATGAATTGTCATCCATAATATGGATAGCTTTGCTCAGAAAATAAACACACATTAAATGCTAGCTGAAGTGTCATTAATTTTCCCAACAGTCATAAACATATATTAAAGATGAAATGAGCAAGAATTTGTTTTATCATCATTATGTAGAACAAGAAAGATGGGCCACTTAAAGAGGACATTAAATACCTACTGAATAAAAGCCAAAACAGGCTCTGTTTTTCTCTTGGAATTTGCCAGGCTAAAGACTATACAGAAACTAATCATTCAATTTGCTGACAAACGGGAAGCAAAAAAAAAAAAAGAAAAAAGAAAATTCTAAAATCATGATGATTTAACACATTGTAGAAATGTATCACATTCTTATATTTCTTAAAAAATAATACAACATACCTGTGGTTTGAAAATGCCATATTTTCCAGAATTTTAGCCAACAATTTAATTAAGTTGCCAGGCGATTTAACTATGCCTCTTTTCTTACCCAATCATTTGAAGCTGCTTCTCCTGTGATTAAAACCATTCAGCAAAGGTGCTTTTCTAATTAAAAATAAATTTCCTGTCAATTAAGTAATGTCTTTTCATTTACAAAAGTGACAAAATTTGTGGATGTTAGCCCTAATAACAAGGCAAAGAAATGTTGGTTGAATAGCCTGCCAGTTAGATGAATCTGTCTCAATTCTGCTTCTCCTTGCATGACTATCAGTGAAGTTAGCTAATTCCTAGATGAACTTAGATTTCAACCATGTAATTTTCAGGCGCCTTGAGTTGGCTTTAGCAAGAAGAAAAGTAGTTATTTTGATGGAGTTGCTAACTCTGGATAAAAAAGAAGAGCTTAGCTTTCTCACCCCTTATTATTTTGCCCCAGATGTGTAATGTTTGCCCTTTTATTTCAAAAGACGATTTATTTTACCTCAAGTTGATTAAACCTCATGAATATTTGCAGTTTTCGAGGATTCACAACACTTCTCTGTGTGTTTGCAGACTTAATTCTTCCCTTTCTTGTGAATTTTCTTCTGCAGTCTGTCCTTTGGCCCACAGCATATGAAAGGAGAAAGACGTGACGATAAGACACAAATCTATTTTGCAGATTGTTATGGGCTGAATGTTTGTCGTTCCGAAATGTGTGTGCTGAAATCCTAAGTCCCTAGATGATGATTTTAGGGGCTGGGCCTTGGGGAGGTGAATGGGTCCTGAGAGTGGAGCCCTCGTGAATGGGATTAGTGTGCTTATAGAAGGGGCCCCAGAAAGACCCCTTGTTCCTTCCTTCCACCACATGAGGTTATAGCGAAAAGACAGTGGTCAAGGAATGGGCTCTCACCAGACACTGAACTGACCGAACCTGTTAGCACTTTGGACTTGGACTTTCCAGCCATCAAACTGTGAGAACAACAATTCTGTAGTTTACAAGCCATCCAGTCTCTGACGCTTTGCTACCGAAGCCCAGAAGGACTAAGGAAGGTTGTGGAGTGCTCTGGTGTGATGTGATGGAGGTGGCTGATGGTGTTGTCATAGCTCAGTTTCCTGGGCTGCTGGAGTTCTGCATTCCTAGTCTCTCCAGTGGACACACCGGGAGTCCCACGCAGTCACACTGGAGATCCACGAGGGCCACAGTTTCAGCAGGCCTTCTATGAGATGTGTTCAGCCAAGCTTGACTTCGAGAGTTGGGGTCTCTGACATAACCCGATGTCTAACTGAAATTAGAAAATTGAACCTTGTGAAAGTGATGGCACATGATCTGATTCTACGAAATGAACATGAATACCTAATAGTTGCTGTGATTATTATTGTTGTTGTTATTTTACTTTTGCTGTGCTGGGTCTTTGGCGCTGTGCATGGACTTTTCTCTAGCTGCAGGGTGTGGGCTTCTCATTGCAGTGGCTTCTCCTGTTGTGGAGCCTGGGCTCTGGGCATGTGGGCTTCAGTAGTTGCTCTGTGGTCTCGGATCAGGGATGGAACCCGTGTCCCCTGCACTGGTAGGTGGATTCTTAACCACTGGACAAACCAGGGAAGTCCTGCTCTGATTATTAACTTCTGTGAGTCCTGGTACTGAGTTCTTATCTAGATGTTTTCTTTCTTTTTTTCTTTTTTTCATTTACATTGGATGATTTATTTTACATAGATATTTGTATGTGAAATCTATAAAAATAATATTCAACCTCATCCAGAGTTCTTTGCCTTTATCAGGAAGGGGTAAAACAGCCAATAGTCTGGGTAAATGATAGGGGCTGTGAATTAATGAAATTAGTGGATTAATGATCAATATTTCATTCTCTCATATCAGTGAACCAAAGTGCAGTGCAAATAGTTTTCTCTTTCTGTTAGAATTGGCAGCCTGTTTAGGTGGCAAGCAAGAACCCAGACCCTGTGACAGGATGGACAAAGAGGTGATGCAGGCTCTGTGCACAGCAAACCACGGTTTGAATCTCAACCTCATATTACCCGTGGGTCCTTGGGCCAGTAATTTAACTTCGTCATGCTTTAGTTTCCTTATCTTCTCTGGGAAATGAAGATACCTATTTTTAGGATGGCTTTGAGTATTAAATGAAGATAGTACTGCAGCATAATAAGCAATCAACATATATTTGTTTTTAAAAAGTGGATTCCACTTTCAACTTCTGTGAAAGTTAACATCTATTGGAAACTGAACATAATTATTGCAGCTTCCCCTGACTGGCAGTCTGGGTTGGAGGACGCCCCACTTGTTACAAGGGTGGTGCAGGAGCCCTAGCAGAGGGGCTGGGATTTGGAGGACAAATGTTATTCATGCATGAACATTAATTCCCAGGGAGCAACAAGCCAGGCAACAGCTGGCTGATTCCTTTGCTTCTTTGGAAAAGGAGAGACGTACAAAGCGTAGTCTTTTTCATCAGTTTTCTGACAGGAGGCTCTACCCAGAAATCTCACGCACATGGAGAATCAAGACAATCAATGTCCAATAAAATGCTACACCACCCAATTTGCTTCCAATTGCCTTGTCAGTCTTTGCATAATTAGCCAAGCCAATCAATGATAAGTTCTCCCTTCCTGAGTTGTAAAACAGATGGAAATAAAGGAAAGAAGAAAAACATCTAGCTACTTTCAGGCTCGTCCACCTGCATCAATTTTTTCATGTCTCGTGCTTAGTAGTGCTCTTTGTGACCCCATGGACTGTGTCCCACCAGGCTCCTCTGTCCATGGAATTCCTTAGGCAAGAATACTGGACTGGGTTGCCGTTTCCTATTCTAGGGGATCTTTCTGACCCAGAGATTGAATCCATGTCTTCTGTGTCTCTTGCATTGGCAGGTGGATTCTTTATCACTGTGCCACCTGGGAAACCTATAGAGTGGGTTGCCATTTCCTTCTCCAGGGGATCTTCTGGATCCAGAGATCAAACCTGAATCTCCTGCATTGACAGGTGGGTTCTTTAACGCTGAGCCATCAGGGAAGCTGGCAGAAACTTTTATGGCTTTCCAAATACTTTAAAAATGTTAATTGACACACTGCTTTTATTTACCAGTATTTCCCTGGTGACTCAGAAGGCAAAAATCTGACTGCAGTGCTGGAGATCTGGGATTGATCTCTGGGTCAAGAAGACCCCCTGGAGGAGGGGGCAACCCACTCCAGTATTCTTATCTGGAGAAGTCCATGGACAACGGAGCCAAGAGGGTTACAGTCCATGAGGTTGCAAAGAGTCAGACATGACTGAATGACTAGACTAACATTTTCACTTTCTTTCACTTTTATTGATCATCTTTCCAAGCAGTCTGAAGTCATGGCAAACGTGTACCCCTTTGACCTACTAAAGGAAGATACAGAAATAGCACAGTCATAGTAAGTTTGTGGCAGAGAGAAGAAAATGTTTTCCTTTTCTGTTCTTTCCAGAAAGGACCAGCCTCCTCTGCTTCCCATGAGAATAGATGCTCTCTATTCACCCGTTTGGTCAATAAGAAGATTGCTCTTAGGCGATCTGATAACAGTGCTTTCAACACGCACACACATTCCCACTCGCCACTCTGGAGACTCATAACTCATCTGGATTATTTGTTCTTGGAGAAAACTAAGCATAGAAAGGCAGGAGACATATCCCCGGGACATAGATAAATACACCTAATTATAGACTGAGCTATTAGCGTGACATGAATTGCAGTTTCTGAAAATGATCTGACAGCCCAAGAAAGCTCCTCTGTCACCAGCCTGTCCTGTGTGTCAGTGAGCGGGGCCCTGCAACAAGCAGTCATTCTGTGACACTCTTCCCAGCCAGCTCTGTGGCTCCAATGCTTCAACGTCTTCCCCTTTGCTTTTCATCTTGAAAATATTTCTAATTCCTTCTTCTTCTTCTTTTTTTTTTTAGAGACTGAACACAGCTGCTGGCACCCTCATGCTTTCCTGGATGTTGCTGATATTTCTCTGTTTACTAAGTCAACATCTAAACCCAGGTGGACACAGTTGAAGGCAGGGCCCCTTAGTCCAAAACCCTCAGGTCACTCATCATGGAGAACTGAAAATTCATCCTACCCCAGGGAGAGCTCTCTGTCCTCTGTCCCTTTGATCTTCATGATTCATTTGATCCAATCAAACACTAGTTCATTCTCATAGCCTCTCTGTTCAGTGAACACGAAGTGAACATTAATTTGTCTTCTCTCTGGATTTCTTTTTATATCATTGGGATCAATGATGAGATGCCCCCTGCCACTCCTACACTGCTCTGTTTACAAAGCACCCAGTCGTGTCCAGAACAAAAGGTAAAGGATTTTGGTGCTTGGGCCTGGACCTGGCGTGTGTGGTGGATGTACATGGGAAAGAGGACTTTTCACAAATGCAAAATGGGTGTTCAGCCTCTGGTTGAGCTGATTTGGAAAAAAGGGCTCTCTAAAATATTTAGGGACCATTTTAGAAACAAATACAGACTATGAGGAATAAAGTGATACTAGGGGTTACATCTGTAAATGGGTGGTATTTAAACATTATTAACAAACTTTCTTTTAGCCTACTTGAGTTTTTCACCTTGGTCTGGATTGAAAATATTTACAAACATCTTTCTATATACAGGGATGGGAAGGGTTTGAGAAATAGCAGAGAAAGATTATTGCAGAGAGAAAGATGGCAATATTTAACTGTTTCCATGTAAACTGGGATTTTACAACAGAGCAATAGCCCCCAAAACGAGGTGGCTATTATGATAGAGAATTTGCTGAATGACTTTACCCACTTGCCTTTAGTACATCAATGGCCATGCCTGGAAGACTCATATTACCTGGTTTTCCTCTAGTGAGAAGATAACCTTTCTGTCTTTGATAACAAAGCCAGGAGCCCAGACAGCCAATGACGTAAAACTTTCTCAGGGTTTTGGATTAAAGAGGCAGGGGGTCTCTTCTCCTCAGTAACTGGGAAAAAAGTGAGACCCTTGCTTACATACAGTTGGACTCTATTCTAGGAATAGAAGCAGAGAAAGAGGGAGAGGGCTAAGTTTTTTTTTCCTAAAGTGCCTAAAGAGCCAACTTATTGGAAAAAAACCCGGTGCTTGGAAAGACTGAAGCCAAAAGCAGAAGAGAGTGGCAGAGGATGAGATGATTAGATAGTATCACCGACTCAGTTATCATGAGTTTGAGCAAACTCCAGGAGACAGTGGAGGACAGAGAAGACTGGCGTGCTATAGTCCGTGGGATCACAAAGAGTCAGACAGACTTATCGACTGAATAACAACAACAAAAGTGCCTGAACATTGGCTTAAGCAATGCATATACACACACAATGGACTGGATCAAATTTAAACTAGTTTGGACACTTAGTTAAGTGCGTTCTTGCTAACTAATAGGTAGAGACTTGGGAGAAATGTTAGGTCAGCATCCTGGTAAAGGGTTGAGCAAATGGGCAGATTTATGCTTCTCACTTGGAAAAGAGATGCCACTATCTTTGGGACCTGCTGAGATGCTCTTCTCTTTTGTCAAAGTTTACTACCTCTGAGAGTGACTTTCTATTTCTTTTCATTTCTTTACATTTTATTTACTTGTTTCATTTTTAAAGATCCATCCTGCATCTCGTTGAGGAAAATGAAAGTTCTTATTAGGCCAAATATAAGCTGCACTATAGATAACCTGGATGCTCTACCGAGTTAGACTTGAGTTTGCAATCATTCATGCCGTCAATTGGTTTTACTCAAAAGAAGCTTCTGGCTGCGTTTATTTGGGAAAGGGGCTCTCTTGAGATTTCTAGGGACAATTTTGGAAATGAACATGGAATGTGTGAAACAGGCTGTCACTTATGGAGCCTTGTGCCATTTCTAGAAATATTACAGTGGCCTGTTTCCCTAAAGCTTCTGACTGTGATCTTTGGGTCATGACCATCCTGGTTCTTAGACACCCCTTCCCTTGGAAGGGGGCAGTGACTCAGTTTAGAGTCAAAGGCACCCAGGTTTGATTTAGTAGCCCTTCATCTCATTGCACAGATGTCAGATGAGATAATGCACATGGAATTAAACCTTCTACAAATGAAAGCTGTTGTTCTCAGGATCTTCATCTTTTATGTGGTGACTGAGTACTGATCAAAGGTTATTTGAGTTTTCCTCAAATAGCAAGTGTTGAAACAAACAGATTTCTCTAGCCAACTTGCTTGCAAGCATCCATCCTATAATTTTGGGCCCCCAGGGTCAGAGGTCCAGGAAAAGAGCAGATTTCATGTCCATCTATAATGACAGGAAGAATCATAATTGCTGGCATATTTTGAATGCTTATGCATGTATGAGGCCCTGTATAAACACATTATGAGAATTATCTCATTTAATCTTCAGACTACCCTGTAAGTCCCAGGTACTGTTTATCATTCCTATCTTATAAATTAGAAAATAGAGACTGGATATATCAAATAATTGACCAAGATCAGTAGCCAGCAAGTGGCAATACTGCATGAAAAGTTAGGAGATAAGAGTCAAGCAACCACTCAGCCTAATACCTAAGCAGTCAACAACTCCAGGAAAGTCAAGAATTGGCCTCCTGTCTCATGCTTGGTGGGAGCCTGTTGTTGTCTTATTCCCCATCCACTATCCTATGGGCAACAGGGCCCTAAATTGGACTCTGCTACAAATTAGATATGCAGAGAAAAAACAATGTCTTTTTTTGCATCTATAATTTGGTTTTTCTCACTGGTGAGCAAGGACACAGAACTAAGGGTTCCACCTAGAAATGTTATGGATGTAGATGTCACAGATAGATGGAAGAAAATAGGTTTGAGGGCGGTCCACTGGGGAGACAGGAGGATTTCTGAGCTGCCAGAGAAAAGCCAAGGAATCTGATATACTAGTGGAGAAGGAGAGAATGAATGAGGGCTAGAGGGAGAGAAATGAGAGGCAGAAGAACTTCCCTCATGTAATCTGGGGGTTCCTGCATATACATGTTTGTGCTGTAAGTAAAGGCCATGCAGTCACACAGAGGGGAGAGATTTAGGAAGGCATATATAGTGTAGTTTCTATTACTGCTGTAAACAACTATTCCCATTTGTTTATCACTTTAAAGCCTTTAGAATATTTTCATATAATCTCACCAGTTACTCCAGCAATAATTGTTCCAACCTCAGGCCATTTTCCATGTAGGCCAGTGGAAAACAATTAGCTGTGTAAGAAACCAAGATGGCAGACACTCCACGCTTCAAAGCTAGTCATTTCCCAGTAGCTTTATTTGTTCATTAATTTTTATATAAACCATTCACTGTGAATAGAATTGGGGACACTGGGGGTTACAGCATACAAAACCATACTCAGTGACTTTAAGATGTTGATCCTTGTCCTTTGGGGAGGCCCTGCCTAGGAATAGCCCTCATACGTGGTGCCAAAGCTTATAAACAAGACACAAGACCTTCAAAACATCAGTTGCTTTCATAAAGGGAACACCAGTTAAGAGATTTCTTCTTGTTTTTCCAGGCTGTTTGCAAATTCAAACAGGTTTTACTCATGGATGGTATTCGGCGGCTGTGACATATGCTATTTTGCAGAGTGGGTACAGTTAACCCCTGACTTTGCACACATGGATTACCCAGATGGTGAGGATCAGGCTTTCCCATCCATCTGCCAGATCACCCTGAGGTTGGGGATGCGTGCTTCTCCTCCTAGCACCACCCCTCCACCCCACCCAACTGGGAAGATTATCTTCGGTTTTCAGTTACCCACTAAAATTCTTTCTTCCTCGGAATTCACTGTGCACATCAAGCAGTCCCTAACCCCACCCCCACCCCCGCCTCCTATCAGAAGAACCGCAAGGCAATCAGAGAAGTGAAGCAGCAATTATCTTATGGACAGTTAGAGGGAACAGCATGCACAGAGCACCACTTCATTTAAACTGGCAGGTTTCCACTTGGGGCTTCACTTGCCAAATGCTGGCATGGATCAAGCCAGTGGGGCCTAGTTCCAGACACAGTTGGCTGGTGGCAGCCCCACGTTTGGGAGGCGGCTCCAGCTGTGCTGCTGGTAGTGCTTCCTGCTGGGGCCTGTCATGGCCCTTGAGAGAGGAGGTGGGTTCTTCATGGGGCAGACAAAAAGCTGCCTTTCCCTCTTTTCCCATGTTCCCCCATGAGTCCAGTTTTAGGGGTTCTCCTGCCCTCATACACAATTGTCCTGATTGATATTTAAAAGCAGTACCTAAAAACGTCTGTTTATCTATCTATATAAATATATATGCATATGTGAACGTGTGTGCATGCTAAGTCGCTTCAGTCATGTCCAGCTCTTTGCAACCCCATGGACTGTAGCCTGCCAGGCTCCTCTGTCCATGGAATTCTCAAGACAAGAATACTGGAGTGGGTTGCCATGTCCTCTGCCAGAGGATCTAACCAATCCAGGGATCGAACTTGCCTCTATTATGTCTTCTGCGTTGGCAGGCGGGTTCTTTACCAGTAACGCCACCTGAGAAGTCTGCATATGTGAACGTGTGCGTGCTAAGTTGTGTCTGATTCTGTGCGACTCTATGGACTATAGCCTGCTGGGCTCCTCTGTCCATGGGTTTCTCCAGGCAAGAATACTGGAGTGGGTTGCTGTGCCCTCCTTGTATATGTGAATATATATATACATAAATATTTATATGAATCTTAAAAACAATCTTGTCAAAAGTGAGACTATGAGTCATGATAAAATCTCATGTTAAAAATTGCTGGTGTTCTTATCCTCTGCTGGTTCCTAGCAAATGAAATACTGTTATTCTTATATTTGCTCATTTTCACTTAAGCCAGCATCGTCCTCTTCCCATGGACCAGAAAGATAGCCTCTGAGATTCACACCCGTAGGTGATAAGGTTTTCTCAGAAGGGAGCTAGAGACACTACCGAGCATTTCCCAGGGGCTTGGAGGAAAGCGATTTTAAAGCAAAACTGTTCATGCAAAATAGTTTGAGTTTGTATTGCGAGGGGACAGAAACCACCAGACCTAAGTTCTTTCATCATTTGTTTCTTCATTCATTCACTTAGTGCATATTTATCAAGAGTTTGTTTTGTACTACTCAATGTGAGACATTTTCCCCCAAGGAGCTTAAGCTATACATGGGGGAAACAGTTCCTCTAGGACTACTTTAAATGACGCACTCTGTGCTTTTAAAACACTCTCATACTGCTGTCCCCTTTGGTCTCATGGAAAGAGGCAAGGCTGGCAGTTTTCTCCTCCTTGACAGGCGAGGAGACCAGGGCCTGTTGAGGTTGTGCTGTCCATCTTGGGTGGAGCCAGCATCAGAACCACTCACCCACTGTGTGACTCAGAGCAGGTTCCCTGACCGCTCAGAGCCTCAGTTTTCTCATTTGTTAAAAGGACCCAAGTAATACTGGTTCCAAATAGGAAAAGGAGTACGTCAAGGCTGTATATTGTCACCCTGCTTATTTAACTTCTATGCAGAATACATAATGAGAAACGCTAGGCTGGAAGAAACACAAGCTGGAATCAAGATTGCCGGGAAAAATATCAATCACCTCAGCTATGTAGATGACACCACCCTTATGGCAGAAAGTGAAGAGGAACTAAAGAGCCTCTTGATGAAAGTGAAAGTGGAGAGTGAAAAAGTTGCCTTAAAGCTCAACATTCAGAAAACAAAGATCATAGCATCTGGTCCCATCACTTCATGGCAAATAGATAAGAAAACAGTGAAAAAAGTGTCAGACTTTATTTGGGGGGCTCAAAAATCACTGCAGATGGTGATTGCAGCCATGAAATTAAAAGACGCTTACTCCTTGGAAGGAAAATTATGACCAACCTACATAGCATAGTGAAAAGCAGAGACATTACTTTGCCAACAAAGGTCCATCTAGTCAAGGCTATGGTTTTTCCTGTGGTCATGTACGGATGTGAGAGTTGGACTGTGAAGAAGGCTGAGTGCCGAAGAATTGATGCTTTTGAACTGTGGTGTTGAAGACTCTTGAGAGTCCCTTGGACTGCAAGGAGATCCAACCAGTCCATTCTAGAGATCAGTCCTGGGTGTTCTATGGAAGGAATGATGCTAAAGCTGAAACTCCAGTACTTTGGCCACCTCATGCAAAGAGTTGACTCATTGGAAAAGACTGATGCTGGGAGGTATTGGGGGCAGGAGAAGAAGGGGACAACAGAGGATGAGGTGGCTGGATGGCATCACCGACTCGATTGACGTGAGTGTGAGGGAACTCTGGGAGTTGGTGATGGACAGGGAGGCCTGGTGTGCTGCGATTCATGGGGTTGCAGAGTCGGACATGACTGAGCGACTGAACTGAACTGAATACTACCCACAAATGTTTGTAAGGTGTTTGGCAGTGATCTATATAATTAGGAACAATGCATGATACAACAACTAAGTACCCAATTGATATGAGTTTTCATGAATTTTTCCTTGATATACTGGGTCATTCTTTAAGAATCACCTCCTATTAACTCTTTGCAAGGTATTAACTTCAGGAGAAAGGGACAAACCACTTTCTGTCTCAGCTATAAATAGTTTTATTCCTGACAGTGTTTGAGGATATGTATTTTGGTTGAGGGTTGGAACAGAATTCCAGTTGCTATCTTTTATGCAAAACAAGTGCTTCCCTGGTAGCTCAGATGGTAAAGAATCTGCCTGCAAAGCAGGAGATCCAGGTTTGATCCCTGGGTTAGGAAGATCCTCTAAAGAAGGGAATGGCAACCCACTTCAGTATTCTTGCCTGAAGAATTCCATGGACAGACGAGCCTGACAAACTACAGTCCATAGCATTACAAAGAGTCAGACACGACTGAGCAACAAACACATACACACGCAGAAAAAAACAAGGATCAGTTTTCTGAGAGTCCAGCAAGAAGGTATGTGACTATTGTCACTCACTGATGACCTAAGGCCAGCCGCCAGTTCTAAATACAAATGGATAACCTGAGAGCTTCATAGGAAGTTATTAAAATGAGCAGATATGATGTACAAGACTCTAGAAATTGGCATCAAGCATAGGACTGACTAAATCTCATCCTACATGTGACTTAAGGCATTTCTTCAGAGGGAATAAAAGCTAACTAATACAGATTGGCTATTGTTCTTGGCAATGAGCACTTCAAAGCACTCACTGGGGGAGAAAAAAGTGATATCGACTCATCCTTCAAGCCAGGTATTGATGGGGCACCAGAAGCCAGCCACACAACGCAAACACTTTCCTGTCATTTTCTCTTCAATGGAGAGAGCAGAAATGTGCCAACAGTATAGTCACAGGTCTTGTAAGACTTTAAAAGAGCACATCAGAAATATTCTCTGAGGATGACGCAGCATCTTAGAAGAGGGCACTCAAATGTATTTTCCTGTCATTCCTGGAGCTCATACCACCCCAGAGGGCCAGGGCTGAGATTAGAAGCCCAGGTCTTAATGCGCTAACTCAAAGGACGTTCTTCTCCTTTTGTTTCCATAAATTAAATATCGAATATTGTCTCAGTTTGGGCTGTTACTTACAAAATACCGTGGTTCGGGAACTTTCCAGAACGCTCGGTGACAGGCGGAGGAGCGGCGGCTGCCCGAGCTGCGCACAGCAACGCGCTCCTTCCTGCTCCCGCATCGCCCGCTCACCGGCTACATGTAGAAAATGGTGAAAGAAACCACTTACTATGATGTTTTGGGGGTCAAACCCAATGCCACCCAAGAACTGAAAAAAGGCTTACAGGAAACTGGACTTGAAGTACCACCCTGATAAGAATCCAAATGAAGGCGAGAAGTTTAAATAGATTTCTCAAGCTTATGAAGTGCTCTCTGATGCAAAGAAAAGGGAATTATATGACAAAGGAGAACAGGCAATTAAAGAAGGTGGAGCAGGTGGTGGTTTTGGCTCCTCTATGGACATCTTTGATATGTTTTTCGGAGAAGGAGGTAGGATGCAGAGAGAGAGGAGAGGTAAAAACGTTGTGCATCAACTTACAGTAATTTTAGAAGATTTATATAATGGTGCAACAAGAAAACTAGCTCTGCAAAACAATGTGATTTGTGACAAATGTGAAGGCCGAAGTGGTAAGAAAAGAGCAGTAGAATGCTGTCCCAATTGCCGAGGTACTGGAATGCAAATAAGAATTCATCAGATAGGACCTGGAATGGTTCAGCAAATTCAGTCTGTCTGCATGGAGTGCCAGGGCCATGGGGAGCGGATCAGTCCTAAAGATAGATGTAAAAGCTGCAACGGAAGGAAGATAGCTCGAGAAAAGAAAATTCTAGAAGTTCATATTGACAAAGGCACGAAAGATAGCCAGAAGATAACATTCCATTGTGAAGGAGACCAAGAACCAGGACTGGAGCCAGGAGATATTATCATTGTTTTAGATCAGAAGGAACATGCTGTTTTTATTCGACGAGGAGAAGACCTTTTCATGTGTATGGACATACAGCTGGTTGAGGCATTGTGTGGCTTCCAGAAGCCAATATCTACTCTTGACAACCAAACCATAGTCATCACTTCTCATCCAGGTCAGATTGTCAAGCATGGAGATATCAAGTGTGTGCTAAATGAAGGCATGACAATTTACCGTAGGCCATATGAAAAGGGTCGCCTAATCATTGAATTTAAGGTAAACTTTCCTGAGAATGGCTTTCTCTCTCCTGATAAACTCTCTTTGCTGGAAAAACTTCTGCCTGAGAGGAAGGAAGTAGAAGAGACTGATGAAATGGACCAGGTAGAATTAGTAGACTTTGATCCAAATCAGGAAAGATGGTGCCATTACAATGGAGAAGCATATGAGGATGATGAACATCATCCTCAGGGTGGTGTTCAGTGTCAGACCTCTTAGTAGGGCCTGTGAATAACACTCACTGCTGGTGTTTTATTTGCAGTAATGACTGAGTGAAGGACTATAATCATAATATGCTCACTACTTGCTTTTGTTTTAATATTCAACTATAGTAGTATTTAAAAGTTAAATGAAGAATAAAGTCGAATATAAAAGCTCTGAAAAAAAAAATACCGTGGATCATGTGGCTTAAACAACATTTATTTCTCACAACTGTGGAGACTGGGAAGTCCAAAATCAAAGCATCAGCAGGGCAAACAGAGTGAAGTACATCAGATAGAAAAAAACAAATATTGAATATAATGCTTATATGTCAAATCTAGAAAAATGATACATATGAATGTATTTGCAAAGCAGAAACAGAGACAAAGATGTAGAGAACAAATGTATGGACAACCAAGGAGGGCAGGGGGGTGGGGTGGGATGAATTGGGAGATTGGGATTGACCTATGCACATTATTGTGTGTTAGTGCTGCTGCTGAGTCGCTTCAGTCGTGTCTGACTCTGTGCAACCCATAGATAAGAGACTACTGTATACCGTTGGGAACTTTCTCAATGTTCTGTGGTGACCTAAATGGGAAGGAAATCAAAAAAAGAGGATATATACACTTTACTGTACATCAGAAACTATCACCACATTGTAAAGCAACTATCCTCCAATAAAAGCTTTTCTGAAATTATCAGCATATCTGATATCTGGTTCATAGATACTTATCTGCTCATTTCACTCTTGACTGGTGGAGAAAGGAGAGCTGCAAACTCTACTGTGAGTCTTACAAATGCACTAATTCCATTTGTGAGGGCTCCACCCTCATGGACTTCACCCTCACATGGACTTCCCTGGTGGCTCAAACGGTAAAGCATCTGCCTACAATGCAGAAAACCTGGGTTCGAATCCTGGGTTGGGAGGATCCCCCGGAGAAGGAAATGGCAACCCACTCCAGTACTCTTGCTTGGATCCTAGTAGGCTACAGTCCATGGTGTGGCAAAGGGACAGACACGACTGAGTGACTTTACTTTCACTTTTACTTTCCACCCTCATAACCTCATCTAACCCTGATCAGTCCCATAGGAGGTTAGGTTTCAGCATATGAATTTTCTGGGGACAGGAATAGTCCATAACAGATGTATTCTGTGGTCATCCAGTTTTCGAATTTGTAAGGACCTTAGAAATACCATAATTCAAATCCTTTGTTTTATAGACAAGGAAACTGAAGTCCAAAGAGGGGATACATTTTTACAGCTTCATGCAGTAAATGTCAGGGCAGCGACTAGAACACAGATATCACTTGCTTTGTCCATACCTACTTCTGATACTTTGGATATTGTTTGCCATTTGCTGTCTAATTCTCTGCCATTGCCAGGCTCAGTGCTGGTTACGAGGAATGAGAAGTTGTGGATGATGCCACAGGGTGATGTTTGTTGTCAACTGGTTTCAGAGCCATAAAGTTTGTAACTGTCTGGTTGGTTTATTATTTTTTAACCGCTTGATCATTAATAGTGGGCAATGTGTGATCTAGGTGGGTGCAATCACTTACCTAAAGCCAGACATCCTGGAATGTGAAGTCAAGTGGGCCTTAGGAAGCATTACTACGAACAAAGCTAGTGGAGGTGATGGAATTCCAGTTGAGCTGTTTCAAATCCTGAAAGATGATTCTGTGAAAGTGCTGCACTCAATATGCCAGCAAATTTGGAAAACTCAGCAGTGGCCACAGGACTGGAAAAGGTCAGTTTTCATTCCAATCCCAAAGAAAGGCAATGCTAAAGAATGCTCAAATTACCACACAATTGCACTCATCTCGCACGCTAGCAAAGTAATGCTCAAAATTCTCCAAGCCAAGCTTCAACAGGACAAGAACCAAGAACTTCCAGGTGTTCAAGCTGGATTTAGAAAAGGCAGAGGAACCAGAGATTAAATTGCCAACATCTGCTGAATCATCGAAAAGGGGGAGAGTCGCAGAAAAACATCTACTTCTGCTTTATTGACTATGCCAAAGCCTTTGACTGTGTGGATCACAACTAACTGTGGAAAATTCTGAAAGAGATGGGAATACCTGACCACCTGACCTGCCTCTTGAGAAATCTATATGCAGGTCAAGAAGCAACAGTTACAACTGGACATGAAACAACAGACTGGTTCTAAATCAGGAAAGGAGTACGTCAAGGCTATATATTGTCACCTTGCTTATTTAACTTATATGCAGAATACATCATGCAAAAATGCCAGGCTGGATGAAGCACAAGCTGGAATCAAGATTGCTAGGATAAACAGCAATAACCTCAGATATGCAGATGACACCACTCTTATGGCGGAAAGCAAAGAAGAACTAAAGAGCCTCTTGATGAAAGTGAAAGAGGAGAGTGAAAAGTTTGCCTTAAAGCTCAACATTCATAAAACAAAGATCATGGCATCTGGTCCCATCACTTCATGGCAAATAGACGGGGGAAACAGTGGAAACTGAAAGGTCGGGCCGACCGACATACGACCAAAAGGACATCTGGCCAGCGCCGACAGTTGGCCAACGGCCAAACAGGAACCGGAAGCGGACTAGGCTTCCGGGGGCCAGCCCCCTGTAGCCTGGCCCAACCAGGTGCCGACACGGAGCCCTTGGACACCCACCGCCACTGTAGCCCGCGCTTTCTACCTTATATGGGAGAACCTGGCTTGAGCGCCAGCCCTGGCTATAAAACCCCCTCCCCACCCCTCATACCTCGCAGACTCCCTTTGTCTCCTTGCTCACCCCGTCCCCGGGAGTTCTGCCCGAGAGCGACCGCCCAATAAAGGCTTTCGTCAACGGTCCCTAGAGGTGGCTCTTTCTTCCCGTGGCGTTTCTTACATCTGGCGCCCAACGTGGGGCTCGAGGTGAGGGCCCCGGCACTCGCCTTTGAGGCCCCCTCGAGCTCCACTGCCACGGTAGCCCCGGACCCAGGCGGCTGACCAACCTCCTGGACGGCAGAATATGGGGTAAGTCCCTTCGGCTTTGGGACCCGTCCTCCCTGGCGACCACTTCCTAGGGCCCTGTAACGGGTGTGCACTTACTGGGCCCTCCCACGGCAGGTTCAGAACCTGCTTCCGGTTCTTGGCTCGTGAGGGAGACGTCCCAAGCGGCTGAGAAAACCTCTGGCTTAAGCCTTCCTTGGTCCCCAGCTCGTGAGGGAGACGTCCCAAACGGCTGCAGGGATCCCCCGGCCTCTTCTGAGGCCCCACGCCGGCTCCCCTGACATGCCCAAAGACGTTCGGACACGGCGGGGTCGCCTTCATGCCACGTGGTCGCCATGAGATCAACAGCCTCCAAACCCGATCCCCAATACTCCACTCCTTAGAGTGCCTGCTGGCTAACCTGCGGACCCTAAGACTAAAGGGATATATCCGCCCCAAACAGCTCACTTTTTTGTGTTCACAGGCCTGGCCTCAGTATTCCCTAGATAATGGCTCACAATGGCCAGCCACAGGGACATTAGACTTTAACGTCCTCCGTGATTTGGACAATTACTGCCGGAGAACGGGAAAATGGTCTGAGGTCCCCTATGTTCAGGCCTTTGAGGCGTTGTGCTCTCACCCTACCCTGTGCACCACGTGCGCTCCCAGCCAAATTCTACTCACCATGGCTCCTTCAACTCCACGTCCCTCGGCCAAGCTAATCCCTGCTCCTGAATCGTCTGCTTTCTCTATACCTCCGGAAGACTTGGCGGCCCCTCTTCCCTATACCTCCCCCACGGCCCCCCACCCCTTCCACTCCGGTTCCTGCCTCGACCCTTGGGACTCCACCCTCGACCCCAGATCCGCCAGCAATTAACCCCTATCCTCTACCCTCCCCTTCCGCCTGTAACTCCGTCGCCCTCTCCGGTTAGCTCCCACACTTGCTCCCACAGCAACCCTCTAGGGGCCTCCCCTCCCCTTCCCCCAGCCCCGCTACTCCCTCTTCGACAAGTAGCTGGAGCTGAGGGTCTGGCCCAGGTCCATGTCCCCTTCTCCCTCCAGGATTTAGCACAGATAGAGGCCAAGCTGGGTTCCTTCTCCTCCAACCCCACTCAGTACATTAAGCAGTTTACTAGTCTGACCCGTGCCTACGCCTTAACATGGCAGGACATATATGTCATCCTCGGGTCTACCACCACCCCTGAAGAGAGACAGGCCATTTGGACGGCAACCAAAGCCCAGGCCGATCAACGACACTTTGCCAACCCCTCTCCCGAGCCCCCGGGGGCTCAGGCAGTTCCTGACACCGACCCTGATTGGAATTACCAGGAAAGGGGTGGCGGCCAGCTGTGGGTATGCTATATGATAGAGTGTATCCTTGATGGGATGGAGGTGTCCTCTCATAAAGTTGTAAACTTCCTCAAATTAGATGAGGTGACTCAGGGGCCCGACGAAAACCCAGCCATGTTCCTCAATCAGCTGACTGAGGCTCTCGTCCAATACACCAGGTTGTCCCCTGAGTCCCCCATTGGGGCGGCCACCTTTTATTTCCCAGTCTGCCCCCAACATCCGGAAAGCTGGCCAAGGCCGAGGAAAGCCCTCAGACCCCTATCCGAGACCTGGTAAAAATGGCCTTTAAGGTTTACAATGCCCGTGAGGAAACTGCTGAGGCCAGCCGATAGGCAAGGCTCAAGCAAAAGCCAATTTCAGGCAAGCCTCCTAAACCAGCAAACCCAGGCTTTGGTAGCGGCCCTGCAGCCGGCGACAGGCTCAGGGCCCCAGAAACCCCCCTCCCGGGGCCTGCTTCAAGTGCAGCCAAGAAGGGCAATGGGCCAGAATGTGTCCTAATCCGCTGCCCCCTCCAAGCCACGCCCGATATGTAAACAATGAGGACACTGGGCTAGTGACTGTCCCCAGGCCTCTCGGGCCCTGACCTCTAGGGGCCGGGGACCAGAGTGCCCCAGGGAGACCTCCTGCCCTACTCCGGCTTTGGAGCTGCTGAGCTTCGACGATGACTGACTCCGCCCAGACTCGGGGACCCCGATAACCCAAGCCGAGCCCAGGGTAACGCTCCAGGTAGCAGGTAAGTCCATCAACTTTCTAGTTGATACGGGGGCTACCTATTCGGTCCTTCCCTCTTTCAAGGGCACTCTATGACCTTCTCAGGTTTTGGTTATGGGCATTGACAGCCAACCCTCGTGTCCGCTCCAAACCCAACCACTATCCTGCCAATTAGATTCCTGCCTCTTTACCCATTCCTTTTAGTCATCCCCTCCTGTCCTACCCCTCTCTTGGGAAGAGATATACTTGCTAAGCTGAAGGCCACTCTTCACCTAACTCCAAAATCAGCTCCCACATCAGGGGCCTTCCTTATGCTGCTTGCTGACCCTTCAACCTCTTCCGTTAGTCCTGAGGTCTGGGACACCCGAATCCCGGTGGTGGCTCGGCACCACCCTCCAGTCCTCATCCGGCTAAGGGACTCCACCTGTTTCCAGGCTCGGCCCCAGTTTCCTTTGTCTGTTCGTAACCTCGGGGCTAAAGCCCATCATCGACCGTCTCATGGGACAGGGTCTCCTAATCCCCATGACTTCCCCTGTAACACGCCCATCCTTCCTGTCTGGAAGGCTTCAGGAGACTACAGGCTGGTGCAGGATCTCCGCCTGATTAACTCGGTGGTGGTCCCTGCCCATCCACTTATCCCTAACCCCTACACCCTCCTTTCCTCCATACCTCCTCAAACCTCCCATTTCACTGTTGTTGACCTCAAAGATGCCTTCTTTACCATCCCACTCCACCCCGACTGTCAATTCCTCTTTGCTTTCACCTGGACTGATCCCGACACCCAGCTGACCACCCAACTCACATGGACCGTGCTCCCTCAGGGGTTCAGAGACAGTCCCCACTACTTTGGACAAGCCCTGTCCCGAGGCCTGGCCAGGTGCTCACTTCACCCTAGCACTCTCCTCCAATACATAGACGACTTGCTCCTTTGCAGCCCCTCAGAAGAGACCTCCCGACAACACACTGCAACTCTCCTTAATTTCCTCGGTTCCCAGGGCTACAGAGCCTCGCAATCTAAGGCTTAACTAACTCAGACCTCTGTTGTCTATCTAGGCCTCCAAATCACTCCCACCACTAAGGCCCTGACAACAGACCGGTGTAGCCTCCTCCCGGTCCATTAACCCTGCGGCCAACGGAGACCAGATACTGTCTTTCTTAGGACTGACGGGATTCTTCCGACACTGGGTCCCAAATTACGCCACCCTGGCCAAGCCCTTATATGCCGCTGCTAAAGAGACTCCCACAGGACCGCTGTCTTCCCCCACCGAAGTGATCCAGGCCTTCCACGCTTTACGCTCCACCCTATTGGCTGCACCCCCTTCTTTCTCCCGAATCCCAACTATCCGCACCATCTATACACTGATGAAAAAGGGGGGATAGCCTTTGGGGCCCTGGTGCAACCGATCGGCCCCGAACTGTTGCCCATTGCTTACATATCCAAACAACTTGACCCCACAGCCAGGGGATGGTTCCCCTGCCTGCGGGCACTGGCGGCGGCGACAACATTATACACCGATGCAAAAAGCTGGTTCATGGCCAACCCCTGACCATCTTTTCACCTCATCGCCTTAGCGACCTTTTAGCCTCTAAATTCCTCTCTGACCTCAGTGAGTCCAGGCTCCAGCAATTTCACTTGGTATTTCTGGACAACCCACAGGTTTCCGTGGGTCGTTCTCCACAACTAAATCCTCTCTCGTCATTACCCTCTCTCCCCTTCACCACAGGGCCCCCAGCTCACTCATGCTCAGAGGTCCTTGAGTCCCTTATGCAACCACCCCACAACTTGTTCTCCAAACCTCTGCCAAACCCAGAACTAACCTTGTTTGTCTATGGGAGCTCGGGCGAGACCCCAGCGGAAATCGGAGGGCGGCCTATGCTGTGGTAACCACCTGGGAAGTCCTGGAGGCTCAGCCCCTGGCACCAGGGACGACCTCTCAGAAGGCTGAACTGACAGCCTTAACTAGAGCCTTACACCTGGCAAAAGGAAAAAGGGCTAATATTTACACAGATTCCAAATATGCCTTCCTAATTGCCCATTCCCATGCGGCGATCTGGAAAGAACGGGGCTTCCTAACCACTAAAGGATCCCCCATCTATAATGCCCCCACATTACTCGACTGTTAGATGCCTTATCGCTGCCCAAAGAGGTCGCTATCATACACTGCAAAGGACACCAAAGTACTCATGACTCTGTCGCTTTGGGCAATAACATGGCTGACCAAGTGGCTCAACAAATCGCCTTACAACAGGCCCCCGAGCCCTTGCTGACTTTGAGATCCACCTTCAGCCCCGAATATTCCGACAAGGAAGCCAAAGCCTTGCTGGCACAGGAGGGGGCTCAGAGACATCCGTCAGGATGGATACTGTTCCATGGCAAACCGGTACTCCCTGAACGCCAGGCCAAAGACATCATATCCCAAATCCACGACACCTTACACATTGGACCGAGGGCTCTCCTCTCCTTTCTCAGCCCTATCTTTGCCCCTTTGCACCTCAGACAGGCCATATATGATGTTCACCGCTCCTGTTTGACTTGTGCTTCCACCTCTCCCCAGGGAGGACTTAGACCCCCCACAAACAACTCATCAACTTAGGGGACACTTGCCTGGGCAAGATTGGCAGATAGACTTCACCCACATGCCCAGACATCGGAGCCACCGCTATCTGCTGGTCTTGGTGGACACCTTTTCAGGATGGGTCGAGGCCTTCCCCACCGCCCGAGAGACGGCAGTGGCGGTGGCGGAGGTCTTGACGACCCATCTCATTTCCAGATTTGGGTTGCCAAACTCTCTCCAGTCTGACAATGGGCCTGCATTCATCTCACAGATCTCCCAGCAGGTGGCCGCGACCCTGGGCATCGCCTGGCATCTCCACATCCCCTATCGGCCTCAATCGTCAGGCAAGGTAGAGCGGGTAAACGGCATCATCAAGACGCACTTGACCAAGCTTGCCTCGGAACTGCGACTGTCTTGGGTCGACCTCCTTCCTCTGGCGCTCACTCGTATTCACACCACACCACACTCAAAAACAGGTTTGACACCCTTTGAACTGCTCTACGGCAGGCCCTACCTCCTGACCCACCTCCCGGAGGGAGAGGCTCCCCACTCGTGGGGTACCTCCCCCCTCTTCTCCCTCCTACGATCCCTGCTGAGAGAACACGCTGATCGGGTCCTGCCACAACCAACAGACGGCGAGGGGCCAACTCGGCCTTTGGCCCCAGGAGATCGGGTACTGCTAAAAGCCCTCAGTCCCCGCCCACTACAGCCTCGCTGGACTGGACCCCATACGGTAATCCTCACCACTCCCATGGCAGCCAAACTTCTGGGACACGAGCCCTGGTACCACCTGACCCGACTCAAACTCGCACCCCTGGGTCTCCCTGAAGGGGGTCTTACCACTCCATCCTGACTGGGCCAACCAAACTGACTATTACCTGAATCCCTCTTTCGCCGATTTCATAATAATTGCGGCATCGCCTCCTACCAGGAACAGACACGTCTCAACCCGATGTTTGCCTGGTACCATCCGCTGTGGCTGCTGGCAATCACAGTTCTGGCCATACTCTTTGCTATTGGATTGGCGGCCGCAGCCCCCCAAGACTGGTCATTTGCACTTCGGCTGTCGCTGGCCCTCACACACTTAGCCACCTGCTTCTTACTCCTGTGGTGCTATTCCCTTGGGGCACCCTGACCTGGTTACCAGCTCCATCCTTACGAGACCCCCGAGGCTAGTTGCCCGCCACACCCCTTTCACCCCAACCTCGAAACAATGCGGGACTCTCTACTCTGGGTTACTCTGGGGGTACTGGGGGTCCTGGGAAGAGGGGGACATACCATCCAAAACCCCCACCAGCCACAGCAACTGACCTGGCAGGTACTCTCACAGGTGGGAGAAGTTGTCTGGAGCCTCTCTAAGGTGGCCACCCCCGAACACCTGGTGGCCTGACCTTTTCCCCGATTTTTGTCAATTGGCAGTAGGAGCCCCTGCCAACTGGGACCTTGAGTCATATTCCGACTCCTCTTTTAAAGCGTGGTTGACACCCCTCCAACACGATAGATGGGGACTAGATCCCTGGGGAGGATGCGCCACTAAAGACAGAAGGAGCATGCTAAGAATGCTTACCTTCTATGTATGCCCAGGGTATCGTGGGGGTTGGTCTCGTTCGTGTGGTGGAAAAAAATGAGTTTTTCTGCTGGTACTGGGGCTGTGAGACTACAGGCGATACCTATTGGAACCCCTCCTTCTCAGTGGGACTATGTTACTGTCAAGGATAACTACACTCATCACAAAACAGGGAGTCAGGAAAACCCTAGCTGGACCAACATCCAGGACTGCACTAATTGGTGCCACCCGCTTCATGTCAAATTCACCGAAGAGGGTAAACGGGCCACCGATTGGGTAAAAGGATACATGTGGGGGCTAAGGCTCTATAAAGAACGATATGATGATGGCCTTCTATTCACTATAAGGCTAAAGATAGAGTCATCTCCGCCTACCCTGGTCGGTCCTAACCCTGTTTTGGGGGCCCAACAACCAGCAAACGGGACCACCGAGGTAGCTGCCCCCACAGCCATGTCCGCTTTAAAAGTGACTTCTACCCAGGATAGGATGTTGGCCTTGGTCAATAATGCCTTCAAAGTCTTAAATGCCACAAACCCAGAAATAACTAAATCCTGCTGGCTCTGTTATGCGGCTCCCCCGCCTTACTATGAGGCCACAGGGATAACAGGTGAGACTAATACCTCCCATTCCCATACCCAGTGCCGATGGCAACAAGCCGTGGGAGTCAAACTTACCGTCTCCGCGGTAACAGGTCAGGGACTATGTATAGGTTCTCCACCCAAGACCCCAAAACACCTCTGTAATATGACCAAAGGTCTTGCTAATCAAACAACAGGATACCTTCTCCCCACACAAGATGGGTGGTGGGCATGTGACACAGGCCTTACTCCCTGCGTGTCTCTGCAACTCTTCAATACCTCAGTTAACTTCTGTGCTCTGGTACGATTGGTCCCCCGACTCATTTACCACCCAGACAGTTCGTTTTTAGATGCCTATGAAGGCAACCATCGGCAAAAAAAGAGAACCCGTGACTGTCACCCTGGCAGTGTTACTAGGCCTTGGAGTAGCGGCTGGGGTAGGGACAGGCCCTCATCCAGCAGCCCCAAT
The DNA here is from genome assembly GCA_917880005.1 of Nanger dama. NCBI lineage: Eukaryota > Metazoa > Chordata > Mammalia > Artiodactyla > Bovidae > Nanger > Nanger dama. Next base: position 25,042,625 of record CAKJTW010000005.1, on the reverse strand, counting down.
ACTACGCCAGCCTCCAGCAAGCTATTGATGCAGACCTCCGGGTCCTAGAAGACTCTATTACAAAGCTGAAAGAGTCTCTTACTTCTCTATCTGAGGTTGTGATGCAAAACCGCAGGGGGCTAGACCTCTTGTTCCTACGAGAAGGTGGCCTGTGCGCCGCCCTAAAAGAAGAATGTTGTTTCTATGTAGACCACTCCGGAGTCATCACTGACTCCATGAATAAATTGAGAGAAAGATTAGCAAACAGACAACGAGAGAGGGAGAGCACCCAAGGATGGTTTGAGTTATGGTTCAATAAGACCCCGTGGTTCGCTACCTTAGTGTCTACCCTAATGGGACCACTCATCATCCTCCTGCTGCTCCTGACTTTCGGGCCCTGTATCCTAAATAAGCTTCTGGCCTTCACCAAACAACGGCTCAACACGGTCCAGCTGATGGTGCTGCGACAGCAGTACCAAGGGCTTCCAACAAACACTCCGTGACAAACTTAACGGCAGACACCCCCTGTCTTCCCGGCCACTCCCTACCCCTCGTCGCCCCCGTTCAGCAGGAAGTAGCCAGAGAGTACCGGCGCCCCTTGTCCTATATCAAAAGGCCGGGATGAAAGGTCAGGCTGACTGACATACGACCGAAAAGGACATCCGGCCAGTGCCGACAGTTGGCCAACAGCCAAACAGGAACCGGAAGCGGACTAGGCTTCCGGGGGCCAGCCCCTGTAGCCTGGCCCAACCAGGTGCCGACACGGAGCCCTTGGACACCCACCACTGCTGTAGCCTGCGCTTTCTACCTTATATGGGAGAACCTGGCTTGAGCGCCAGCCCTGGCTATAAAACCCCCCTCCCCACCCCTCATACCTCGCAGACTCCCTTTGTCTCCTTGCTCACCCGTCCCGGGAGTTCTGCCCGAGAGCGACCGCCCAATAAAGGCTTTCGTCAACGGTCCCTAGAGGTGGCTCTTTCTTCCCGTGGCGTTTCTTACAGAAACAGTGGCTGACTTTATTTTTCTGGGCTCCAAAGTCACTGCAGATGGTGACTGCAGCCATAAAATTAAAGGACGCTTGCTCCTTGGAAGAAAAGTTATGATCAACCTAGACAGCATATTAAAAAGCAAAGACATTACTCTGCCAACAAAGGTCCATCTAGTCAAAGCTTTGGTTTTTCCAGTAGTCATGTATGGATGTGAGAGTTGGACTATAAAGAAAGCTGAGCGCTGAATAACTGATGCTTTTGAACTCTTGAGAGTCCCTTGGACAGCAGGGAGATTCAACCAGTCCATCTTAAAGGAAATCAGTCCTGAATATTCATTGGAAGGACTGATGCTGAAGCTGAAACTCCAATACTTTGGCCACCTGAACAGACTCATTGGAAGTGATGAAAGGCAGGAGTGATGTTGGGAGTGATGAAAGGCAGGAGAGGAAGGGGACAACAGAGGATGAGATGGTTGGATGGCATCACAGACTCGATGGACTTGAGTCTGAGCTAGCTCTGGGAGTTGGTGATGGACAGGGAAGCCTGGTGTGCTGCAGTCCATGGGGTCGCAAAGAGTCAGACACAACTGAGCGACTAAACTGAACTGAACCACTTGATCATTAATAGGGGGCAATGTCTACGGTTGTGTAGTTTTAATAATCAGGCTTTCTTTTAATAGAGTGTTTCCTCTTCTCATGGCTGCTTCTTCAGGTCAACTCAAGTGCAAATCCTGTTTTGATGTTCCATCTAAGCAGACCCAGGGCTCCTTCCTTGGTGGCTCCACTTGCTGTTTAGAGCTCTCATCAGGAACCATGCATTCTACTGTCATTTTTAATTTACTTGCCTGTCATCCTATTTGATCATATGCTCCATAGGATCAGGTGTCAGGTCTTTTAATTTTTTTTTCCTCTGGAGTCAAGTCCTTAGCTGAAGTGCAGTTCACCCACCAGAGCAGAAGAGACAAAGAAACCGGCCACTGGTTCAGAGAATCAGATGAGGAGGTAAGCACATGTGGATGTTGTCTTCTGGTCTCTTCTGCTCGCTCTGTGAAATGGAAAGCAGGGTCTTTGCCTGAGAATGAGGCTGGGTCGGGGGAGTTTTGAGGTCAGGGGAGAGAGGAGCATGTGTGAGGTTGTCAGGAAAGTTAGGGAGGGGATGGGAAGATAGTCTTGGGGCGACATTGCTTGTCTAGGACAGCAGGTGAGGGAACAGACCGGGGAAATGTCAGAGCATCTCTAAGCAGCACTAGGTCCCACTGAAGGTTAGAAGTCATGGGTTTCAAGTGGTACCACAGGCAAGGCTGGATGTGTTTTCCAGAAGCAGTCATTTGTGCAGATGAAGATTCAGAGCTGATTGTTGTTGTTGTTCAGTAGCTGAGTCGTGTCTGACTCTCTGTGACCCCATGGACTGCAGCAACCAGGCTTCACTGTCCTTCACCATCTCCAGGAGCTTGCTCAAACTCAAGTCCATCAAGTCTGTGATGCCATGCAACCATCTCATCCTCTGTCATCCCCTTCTCCTCCTGCCTTCAATCTTTCCAAGCATCAGGGTCTTTTCTAATGAGTCAGCTCTTCACATAAGGTGGCCAAAGTATTGGAGCTTCAGCTTCAGCATCAGTCCTTCCAATGGATATTCCAGACTGATTTCCTTTAGGATTGACTGGTTTAATCTCTTGTCTGTCCAAGAGACTCTCAACAGTCTTCTGCAACACCACAGTTCAAAAACACCTGTTTTTCAGCATTCTGCCTTCTTTATGGTTCAACTCTCATATCCATACACGACTAATGGAAAACCAAAGCTTTGAGTAGATGGACCTTTGTCGACAAAGCACTGTCTGTGTTTTGTAATACGCTGTCTAGGAAGTTCCCATGGAGCCAGGCAGGGGGCTGGGTGCTTTCATTCATTCCCTCAACTTCCTCTGGGGGATCACCCACTGTATTTTATAGATGACGAAACTGAGGTCCAGGGAGATTATATTACTTGCCAAGGTTCACCTAGTAAGTGTATGTGTGGGGCACTGAGACTTTTCCTCAGTTCTGTCAGGTTCTTTGTGCTACAGAGTATCAGGCCACCCCATGGATACCCCCACATCCCCATCCCACTGAAACGGTCCCTGAACTTATTCCATAGTTTCTTTCAAGTGGGAATGTTTTTGTGATCTCCCAAGATTCTGACAGAGTGGCAGATCTGAGTGGCTTAGAGCAGTGGCTTTTCAAGAGCTGGGCTGTCGCAAAAATAATAAGAAAAAAAAGTGTAACATTCACATATAATGGACAGATAGGACTGCTGAGTATGTTCTACTTTAGTACAGTATTAAAAGACTCTTTAGCTTAATTCCTTTCTGCTGTGAAAACATCTGTCTTGTTATGATATGAAGGCAAACAGCAGATAGTCTTCTTGCTTGTTTTGATGTCCATACCAGGCAGAATAAATAGTTGGCACTAGATGAGTCCCATCGTGGGATTTTTTTTGGTCATTTTAGCTGTCCGTGAAATTGAAAGTCTGGGAACCAGTTGTTTAGAGCAAACAGAGCTCTCACGCCTGTCCTGAACTGACCCAGCAGGGTCTGCAGGGACAGGCGGGCTTTGCTTTGTGGCTACTCTGCCTTCCTGGTGCTGATGGAAGTGATGGAGAGACTCCTGGATTCAAAGAGCCCTTTCCTTGTTGTGTGTACAAATCCAGGTCTGGGTAGACTTCTATATCATTTACCCTACGAGTGGATTTGCAGTTAGCCTGCTTTCTCTTTAGTCTCTTAATGCTCTGAGGATGAAGTGTCCACAGCCTGACATCAGGGTAGAATCTCTCAGGTTGGGACTGCCTGGAAGCTTAAAGGACAGGTGTGGAAATCAGAGCTCCAGGCAGCTGCTGCGTGCTGGGGACAGTGAATGTTGGCCCTCCCCCTCCATCAGAGGTTTGCTTCCTGATGGTGCAGCATTGGACAGGCCTGGTCAGGGTTTCCTTGGTGCCGTGGCAACCAGTGAACAGACCCATGGAAATTAGAAGTTGGACAGTGAGTGGCTCCTAGGTGAAGGAAGCAATTTTTCTTGGACCAGCTCTGGAACACTATCATAGCCTTGCTGGTTTGGGCTCAGGGGGCCTGTCGATCACTTCCTAATGAGTAAAGGTGAAAAAAATCAGAGAAGGCTAATGACTTCTGCTCAGAAAAGGCTACTGAGTAATGGCTGTCATAATGGTTTTCTTAAAACAAGTTGCAGCCAGACATAAATTGCTAAGCTTGAAGGAAAAGTCATTGTTATAGTTGTTTTCATCCTTTGTTTCTTTCACATTTTTTCCTTTATTAAAATCAGTGTCATCTCCTTCCTCTTCCTTGTGTAATTTATCGATCTCGTTTCATTAACCTTGCTCGTAATACACAGTAGTGTGGTGGCCCCGAGCATAGGACCTGGACTTCCAGCAGTTTTCACTCTGTCACCCACACATCCCAATATTTTGACCTTTGGCATATTATTTAATCTCTTAAGGAACATTTTTTTTTTTCACCTGTAAAAGAGGAGAACAATAGCATCCATTTCTCAGGTGTTGATGTGGGTATTAAGTGAGAAAATGCCTGTAAAGCATTAGAGGTGCTGACCACAGGGTAGGCATGCAATAAATGTTAGATATTGTGACTACTTCTAAAAAGTACAGAATATGCAAGGAACAGGGTGTACAGATTCTCATCAATAAACATTTACTAAACTTATCACTGAAGGGAACAATAGAGCTGCACAGGAAGTCTTTTACTCCCTGGTGTAAAAGACTTCCTGTGCAGCTCTATACTACTCATTCCACTGGTTTTGCTCATTGTTTAAGGTATGACTTAATCATCACCTTCTGACAGTCCTTCCTTTAGGTTCTTCGTTATGGGGACAACCTTGAGATTACTGTCCTCTCTTGCTTTAATGGTGGCTCAGACAACAAAGAATCTGCCTGCAATGCGGGAGACTTGGGTTCGATCCCTGGGTTGGGAAGATCCCCTGGAGTAAGGCATAGGAATCCACCCCAGTATTTGGCCTGGAGAATCCCCACGAACAGGAGAGACTGGCAGGTTACAGTTCATGGAGTCCCAAAGAGTTGGACATGATTGAACGACCAAGCAGAGTACTTGCTTTACTATTTTAACCCCTCAGCTAGGGACATCATTTCAACGAGGTAGGTTCCTAGTTTGGGTAGCAAATTAGAGCTTTGGGGGAGCCACTTTACATATCCAAAGTCAAAAAGTACCCAAGTAAAAAAATACAATAAAAATAAATAAAAATAAAATCAACATAGCTTTCAAAACTCTGTATGTTATTTCAGCAACACAAACAGAAAACCTGACTAAATAAGTTACTTTTCCTATAACACCTGAGCCTGTTTTATGGGATAATTTGATTTCCGGCTTAGACCTAGCAGTACTATTTATTTCTCTTGGGACAGAAATGGTGGTACATTGAAGGAATGCTGTATTTGTTCAAAAGTAAATACTGTTCTAACTCTAGGAGCACACAAGGCCTGAGACATGGGGTAATATTCCCCCTCATCACCACCCCCTCCACCTCCCCACCCCCACCCCCCCACCCCCACTGGCTCTGTGAGGTGTTCAAGGGCAGAGATGGAATACAATTGGAGACCTGCAGTGTGTTGACTGGCCCAGGGCAGACACTGCCTTCCCAATGAGTGTCTTCATTAACAGAATTGCTAATTTGGAAATTCACTAGTCCATTGCCTCTGTTTCATTGTACCAATTTTACCAGGTGTGTTCACGTTGCATTAAAGAAGTAGTCTTTCTTCCATTGCTTTAAAAACATAACGTTTAAAGACTAATGCAAAAATAATCAAAATTTTAATTTACCCTCCAGTGCTCAGTAGCATCTCCAGCTTTAAATACATTGATTTTAACCTTGTTTTAAAGCAAGATGATTGTGTTCTCATAAAATCACTGGCGATCTGGGGCACTGATCGATAAGCTTTTATCATGAGAAAAGATTTTCATTCTAAAGTGCAGCAGCTTCACTTTGGTGAAATCCCAATAAAATGACCCATTCAACTGATACAAACTTTAGACTTGCTCTTTGATTTGAAAATTCTTCACAAGAAAAGAAAACCAAGTGAAAAGATCAAGTTAACAGAACTTCAAACATTTTGTCTTGTATACCATGTGGGACTTTTGTCCAGGTATATGCCCAGTTGTGGGATCACATGGTCGCTCTGGCGCCCCTTCCCCCCTTCCAGCTTTCCCCCCCGTTCCACTCCCTCCCTTAGCTTCCCAGGTGGTGCTAGTAGTAAAGAACCCACCTGCCAATGCAGGAGACAGAAGAGATTCGGGTTGCAGATTCGATCCCTGGGAAGACGCCTGGAGAAGGGCGTGGGAACCCACTCCGGTATTCTTGCCTGGAGAATCCTATGGACAGAAGAGGTAGTGGTTGAACCAATTTATGTCCCCACTAGCAGTGTAGGAGGGTTCGCCTGCTCCCTGTTCTCGCCAGCATTTATTTTTTATAAAGAGTCTCTTTTAATGTCAAAAAATTTGCAACCCTTCAGGGAATTGCAGTCAAGTTCTTTAGTAGCCATTAACTGAAAAAAATACAAAATGGCAAAATTTTAATTGAGCACTACAGGTTTAGTGGACAGAGGAGCCTGGTGTGCTACAGTCCATGAAGTGGAAAAGAGTCAGATGTGACTTAGCAACTGAACAACAACAACAAGTTCTCTATGCTTTTAAAAAAAACCCCAAAACCCGGGAATCTCTCCATCTTCCATAGGTTTGAACTCTTAGTTTCATACGCAGATCCAGACACTCACTATTCGGTGAAGGTCACACTCGACTTCCTCCTGCCTCCTTGCATCAGTTGGGATTCTCTGGTGGCAATAGAATCAGACTCTAGTCTTGCTTCAGTTTATCAGGAGTTCATAGAATCAGTGAGAAGTGGAGAGAACAATGTTTGGAAACAGGTAGATGGTTCCATCACTTTCTGGAAGCTGTAACTACAACTAATAAAACAGAGTATTAGTCTTGTCCTGCCACTGGTATGCTGAGGCCATGATGAAAGTGAAAGTGATAGTTGCTCAGTCATGTCCAGCTTTTTGGGACCTCATGGACAGTAGCTCTCCAGGTTCCTCTGTCCATGGGATTCTCCAGGTAAGAATACTGAAGTGGGTTGTCATTTCCTTCCCCATGAAATGAAAAGCCATGTTGGCTTTCACTAATTAACTCCTGCTGTTTTCAGACTCTTTTCTCATTGGTTCAATATTCAAATTCCAGTCAAACTGCCCTCCTTGTAGCCATCCCTTTGTTAGGATGTGACATGCAACTCTAGATGCCCAGAGAGTAGACTTATATCATAAAATCAAGTCCTGGCATCAAACACTATGGGATCAGAAATGTTCCTTGTTCATTGAAACAGGAAGCCAGAAATCCATATTGATGTTCAATTTAATTCAACAAGCATTCATCAAGGGCTTATCCTTGTCTAGGCAGGTGTAATGTAAGTATTACAGAATTTATTTATAGTGCAAACGCCCACAATGCTGTGGTGCCCTGAACACTGTGGCTCTTCCTAGGAAAGTCAGGATAGGATTCATAGATGATGTCACATTTGGAAGGGTATGTAGGGGTTACCAGAGGCATAAGAGAAAGAAAAGATTATTTCAAGAAGAGTAGGGTGAACAGCATGGGGAGAAAGTAGGCGGTTAAGCAAAGCTCCAAGCTGACTTTTGGAGTAGGGGCAGGGGAATCAGAGAGTGAAGTGATCAGAGAAATAGAATAAGGAAACCTAGATTTTCGAATGTGTTATCTTTTATTTATTTATTGGCTGTGTCAGGTCTTAGTTGAGGCACTTGGGCCTCTAGTTGGGGTGCAAGAGTTTAGTTGATTTGAGACATGTGGGATCTTAGTTCCTTGACCAGGGATTGGAACCTGAGTCCCTTGCATTGCAAGGGACATTCTTAACCACTGGATCACCAGGAACATCCCATGTATTATCTTTGATATATTTTAAAAAATTGCTATTGTTTTCTGTCTTCCTACCAAAGGATAGGATGGAATATCAGAGAACTGCAGAATGGATGGGTTAGATATTGTCTAAAAGTATATAATTTTATGTTTCAAAATAAGGAACTAAACGCCAGAAAAGTGCAGTGATTCACCCAAAGTCATTTACAATAATAATCCAAGGTCTGTGCCACCGCCATGGCTCTCAGTGGCCTGGGACAATCAGTGCAGAGCTGTGCTCATATTAAAATAACTGACTTGAAGCTCCTGGCTTCTGCTCTCCAGGAAATCTCTCTGTGGGCTATGCAAAACACTATTCCTAAGAAATATCTGTCAGGGAAGAGTTCTGAGGTCACATAAGAACATAAGTTGGGAAATGCAGTAGACCCTTTTCCAGCGTATATTAATATATTAGAAACTCGAGACCCACAATAAAGGAACTTGTTTAGCTCCTTTTGACTCAGGTTTCCCATGTTAATTTGACTACAGGATCAGTTTGCTTAAAAATTATTAAATAAACAATTACCCGCCTAGTAGTTTGAGTCACAGTCCAAAAATAGACCAGGAGATAATGATCTACAAACTAGAAGCAGAAGTCCTACCTTTCCTAGAAGGACTTACAGGGAGAATGAAGTTCTTTAAAGTTTATATTTACCAAGCTCTAAAAACCAGCGAAAACTCTTACTTTCCCAGAAACACATAATCAGTTAGCTTTCTTTTACTTTTATGAAACAAACAATAGATAAGTTAATATTGAGCACATATGTATGAATCAATCAGGGCATAGCCTTATAATTATGTAAGATACAGGAAATTGGGGATGAATTTATCCCAGTTTCAGGCCACATGCACATATATACAGACTTTGCTTTTCTCACTTCATGTTGGAGACAACTATGAGTAAGATACAGTGCCACTCAATAAGGAGCTCAGGATCATTTGGACAGGGAGTTACAATTTTCTTGGCTCTAATTCTCATGTAAAAACCTGGAGAATTCAGCTTTTGGAGTCCAGGGCTCTTCTCCTTGCAAACGTAAGAGTCACAAGGTATGAAAGAAACATCTAGCTTCAAGCAAAAAGCAACAGTAGAGTCTGATTTTTTTTTCCAAGTCCCCAACATCCTTCCAGTTTTGGCTCAGGCTCTCCTGCCATCATCTCTGAGTCTCTTCTGTGGGTTCTATTGCCCGTTCTGCCGGCAGGAGCTTCTCTCAGGTGGGTCTCTGGACGTAGCTTCCTGCCAGCACGCCTCCTGGCCCTCTGCCTTCTGCATGCTGTGCATTCATCTGGAGGTCTTCCCAGACATTACCATAAAAGAGTCTGAAAATCTCTTTCCTCTAATGGAGCCACTGCTGAGCTTGTTCAGGGGAATAAGTGGCTAGATCAATGGGCTTCTCTTCCTACATCTGTTTGGTTGAGTGTCTGCCAGGCACTATGCTAGGTGGTGGATACAAAGGTAGATAAAACACTGTTCTTGCCCTTAAGGAATTTATGGTCTATGGGGAAATAAGTCAAATTCACAGATCATTTAAATTATCTGGCAGATACTACAGTAGCATCTGGACACTGGACCTAGCCTTGGAGCTAGGCGGATGCCTCCTGGTTCCAGTGTAATTTCTCTGCTGGAATACAGCCCCACCATTGGGGTACAGATGGTCACTGAGAGGTAAGACGCCTGTCCTCAAAGAAAAACACATTCAGATTTGGATTTTCTTTTTCCCTGACTTCACTATCACAGATGCCAACCCCATCAAGGATAACACTGTCCTTCCCAGAGGCCTGGTGTTCTTTCAAACCCTAAAATAAGGTGGAGTTCTGGCTTCCAAGGATGACACTTAGCTTGTCTGAGGGTTGGCTCTGCCCTCCTGGTACTTTACTTCTCCCTTCCCTTGAGGCCCCAGGACAAAAACACTCATCCCCTCAAACCTCCCATTGTTTATATTGCAAAGAAAGATTAAGTAGCATTCAATGTAATTGCAATGTAAAATTCAGTTTCACAATGTTTTATATTTAAATTCAATGGCCAGGAGTTTGAGGAATCTCTGCAACATAGTGAATAACTGGGAAGCCTGATGTACTGCAGTCCATAGGGTTGCGAAGAGTCAGGCATGACTGATTACAACTAAACAACTAAGTCTGTAAAAGCAATCATCAGAATACAGTGCTCAAAATACTATTATAAACTAGTAATTAAAACAGAAGCAGGCATCAGAAGCTACATTTGCAAGTAACTGTCATTTCTTTAAAGATGGTTCTGCTGCGCAGATAGCAAATACACTATCATAGTGTCACGCGAGTGTATGTTCCTCGGTTCTTTGTCTCATCACAACAAAGATTTGGAGTGACGGACATTAAAGCCTCATCGGCGTGTCACAGCTCTCAGGTCTTGGATAGACCGTGTTATAGTTCTCAGGTTTCGAATAGACCATGTTATAGCTCTTAGACAAATCAGTGTTACAGCTCAGTGTTACAGCTCTGTTTTATTTAGAAGATAGCAGGAAAATCCATCTTCGAGGCGTGAGAGCACGTGGATCCAAAGACTCGAAGGGAAGAGCACCCCCAGCACCCGGCGGGGCAGAGAGAGAGAGAGCTAGCACTGGCTCCTCTATTTATATGTTTATCTCTCCCTGGGCCTGTCCTATGTAAATTAGGCCAGCCAGGAGTGCTGTTTGTTTTACCTGAGGTCCTCTCTCTGGTCCTGGGACCTTCCTTTGTTCTATTTTTGCGGGCTTTTCCCTTCTTTGTCTTTTTAGCCACCACCATTTTGGACTCCTTTTCCCTATTCTACCCACCTAACAATAGCATTACATAAATCTCACAGAAAAAAAAAAAGTTACTACTTCCATAAAATTTTTACCCTGTTTTTAAATGACCCAAACAATGTTACTGAGTATGATCACCTGCCTTATTTCTCTGATTCCAAATTACTTTTGATCCCCCCTCAAAAGAGCCTGGTCTTATCAGATGGAACAATAATATCATTATTGTGCTTAACATTCCTTGGGAGTTGGCTTTTCATTGTTCTTCAGAAAAAGGTTAAAATCCTTAGCACCATGTGGGAGATGTAACTGTTAACAAATGTTTGCTGCTCTTCCCATCCCACTGACAAACAAGATGTGAGTGGAGGTGTAAATTCTAGTTCCAGACAGATGCTTTGAAAACTGTATGGGAGTGCATCAAGAGCCTTCTCCCTCTTGACGGTGTGTCCTATTAAAAGTTATTCCTTAGGATTCCCACATGGTCCAGTGGTTAAGAACCTGCCTTGCAATGCAGGGGACTCCGGTTTGATCCCTGGTCTGGGAAGATCTCACCTATTGCGGGGCAGCTGGGCCCGTGTGCCATAACTACTGAAGCCCACATGCCTAGAGCCCATGCTTCACAACAAGAGAAGCCACTACAACAAGAAGCCTGTGCACCGCAACTAGAGAAAGCCCATGCGCAGCAACGAAGACCTAGTGCAGCCAAAAAAAAGCAAACTAAGAAAGCTGAACCATAAAGAAGGCTGAGAGCACTGAAGAATTGATGCTTTTAAACTGTGGTGTTGGAGAAGACTCTTGAGAGTCCCTTGGACTGTAAGATCAAACCAGTCAATCCTAAAAAAAATCAATCTTGAATATTCATTGGAAGGATTGATGCTGAAGCTGAAGCTCCAATACTTTGGCCACCTGATGTGAAGAGCTGACTCATTGGAAAAGACTCTGATGCTGGGAAAGACTAAAGGCAGGAGGAAAAGCAACGACAGAGGATGAGATGGTTGGATGGCATCACCGACTCAATGGACATGAGTTTGAGCAAACTCCAGGAGTTGGTGATGGACAGGGAAGCCTGGTGTGCTGCAGTCCATGGGGTCACAAAGAGTTGTACACAACTGAGTAACTGAACTGAACTAGAAGGCCTTGCCTGATCTGCTGCCCTCAATTACCCCAAGCACACCTTTCACCACTCTCCCTCTCTTCATCCTACTCTGTGTCACCCAGTCTGACTTTCTCTTTATTTCTTGAAACTCTAAAGCTCTTCCTGCTTGAGGACCTTTAAACATGCTGTTCATTCTCCTTGTGTTACAGAGATCAAACTTGTTTTGCTCACCACACAACAGGCCAATTAACTGAGAAATGAGGTGTTGAGGCAAGAATATGACTTCATTCTGAAAGCCAGATGAATGGGAAGATGGCAGACTAATGTCTCAAAATAACTATCTTACTGGGGTCTGAGTGCTAGGTTCTTTTTATAGAATACAGAGGAGGGGAGGACGTGAAGAGGTAAAGTAAAAAGGCCATTAATCTTACAAATATCTCTGGAATGGCTAGCCTCAGAGAGGGGATGTGTCAGTTTATTCCTTCCTATAAGCATCCATGGGTGGACAGGATCCCAAACAAGGGCATTTCAGTTTAATGTTCAGGCAGAGGGCCAAGATTCCCTCATGCAGGTCATTGTGTATGGACAGTATCCTTTTAGTGAACAAAAGCAACAGAGAGCAAATGTTAAATAAAACTCCAAAATGGAATCAGTTCTTCCTTGTAACACCTGGAATATGTGTGTGTGTGGGTTTTTTGATGCATTCTACCACCCCTTTATCCCCTTTCCATGTCAAATGCCTACTCATTCTTTAAGTCTCAGGGAAGCTATCTTTACCTTCTCCAGAAAAAAAAAAAAATTATTATAATTATATTCCATATGTTCAAAAATTGAATTGGAGACATAGGAAATACAGAAAAAACCCACATAGAACTTCTAGAAAGTTCAGCTACAATGTCTGAAACAAAAACCACATTAGATAGCATCAACAACAGATTATATATTGCAAAGGAAAGGGTTATTGGAAAAGACAGGAAATCAGCAAGGACATAGGTGAATTAAACAGCACTAACTCTTGGTGAAAGAGTTGGTAACATTTATCAAGATCAATCAGATTTTGGGCCATAAAGCAAGTCAATAATTTTAAAATAGCTCAAGTCATAGAAAATATGCACTCTAACACATGAAAACAAATCCTTACCTCCCATTGAATATAAAAATTAACTCAAAATAAATAAAAAACAAAAATATAAGCATTAAGACTGTGATACCCTTAGAAGAAAACATAGGAGTAAATCTTCATTACTTTGGGTTTGGCAATGTATTCTTAGATATGATATCAAAAGTGTAAGTGAGCAATACAAATAGATAAACTGGACTTTAAAACCTCTCATGTGTCAAAGGACATTATTAAGAAAGTTAAAAGCTAACCTAGAGAACAGAGAAAACATTTGGAAATCATATATCTAATAAGGTCTAGTATTAAAAATATATATATAATACTCTTAACATCTCAGTAATAACCTAATTTTAAAAACAGGCAAGGAAGGTAACTAGACATTTCTCCAAAGAAGATATACAAATGGCCAGCAAACACATGAAAAGATGTTCAGCATCACTAGTTATTAGGTAAATGCATATCAAAACCACAACAAAATACTACTTTCACACCCACTCAGTTCAGTTCAGTCGCTCAGTCGTGTCCAACTCTTTGCGACCCCACGAATCACAGCATGCCAGGCCTCCCTGTTCATCACCAACTCCCAGAGTTCACTCAAACTCATGTTCATTGAGTCAGTGATGCCATCCAGCCATCTCATCCTCGGTCGTCCCCTTCTCCTCCTGCCCCCAATCCCTCCCAGCATCTGAGTCTTTTCCAATGAGTCAACTCTTCGCATGAGGGGGCCAAAGTACTGGAGCTTCAGCTTTAGCATCATTCCTTCCAAAGAACACCCAGGGCTGATCTCCTTCAGAATGGACTGGTTGGATCTCCTCGCAGTCCAAGGGACTCTCAAGAGTCTTCTCCAACACCACAGTTCAAAAGCACCCACTAGGATGGCAATAACCAAAACAAACAAACAGGAAAATCAGTGTTATCAAGAATATGAAGATGGACTTTCCTGATGGTCCAGTGGCTGACTCCATACTCCCAATGCAGGGGACCCAAGTTTGATCCCTGGCAGGGAACTAGATCCCACATGCCACAACTATAAGACAATTCAGCACAGGGAAATAAATCAATAAATAAAATTTTTAAGAAGAATATGGGGAGAAATTGGAATCCTAATACATCATTGGTAGGTATGTAAAACGTTTTAATTGCTATTGAAAGCAGTTTAAAATTTCCTTTAAAAATTAAATATAGAATTATTATGTGCTGTGCCTAGTTGCTCAGTCGTGTCCGACTCTTTGTGATCCCGTGGACTGTAGCCCCTCAGGCTCCTCTGTCCATGGTGGTTCTCCAGGCAAGAATACTAGAGTGGGTTTTATGCTCTCCTCCAGGGAATCTTCCCAGGTCTCCCTCATTGCAAGCAGATTCTTCACCATCTGAGTAATATATAATTACTATATAATCTAGTAATTCTCCTCTTAGGTATATATCCAAAAGAGTTAAAAACCAGTACATATACATGCATGTTCATAACAGTATTGTTTACAAAAACCCAAACTGGAAACATCCCAGATGTCTATAAGTGGGTGAATAGATAATCAAATCATGGTGTATATATACAATGGAATATTATTTAGTCATAAAAAGAAGTAGAGTACTGATCGATGTTACAACATGGATGAATCTCAAAACATGATGCAAAGTGAAAGAAGCCAGAAACAGAAGGCAGAAGCATCTCATATGATTCCACTATGTAAAAAATCCAGAATAGGTAAATCCACAAATAGACTACAGACTGAAATGCCAGACGCAGGGGGAAGGAAGAATGAGGACTGTTTAAAGGATATAGTTTCCTTCCCAAGTCATGGAAAGGTTTGGAACTGTTTTGAAAAAAGAGAAAGGTGATGGCTGCACAACACTGCGAATGCACTAAATGTCACTGAATTGTTCACTTTAAAATGATTAATTTTATGTGATGTGGATTTCACCTCAATTAAACAAAATGTTTGACACAGTGGCACTGACACTGGCACATTGTGAGTACTTAAGAAAAAGTTAACCATCAGAATTTTATTGTAGCTTTATCTAATAGTAGCTGGAAATGAGAAGCTACTAATATGCATTTTAAAATTGAATTTTAAAAATTAAGGTACATCCATATATTGAAATATTCTGCAGTCCTTCAAAAACAAACACAGGGATATTTCATGATCATGGAGAATACTCAGTATGTTAAATTCAATACTTTAAGTAGAAATATCTCAATAAATATTATGTTTAAAGTCTTGTTCATCACACTTTACATTCATCTCAAATTTTGTGGTAACTCTCCAGAAGCCAAAATATTCAATTTACCAAACTCGAAGACTCAGAACCCATGTCAATTCAGGATTAAGTGTGTTTTCATATCTTAGATCGAATTCAAGTCCAGAAACTGAGCTTTGCAGTCTGATTTCCACAGTTTCTACTTAAACTTGCTTTATTTCCTGGAGTCACTATTCTCTTAATGTACCACCCTTTGTCCAACCCACTCTCAGTTGGCATTCTCTTCTAGCAAGGGTATTTCTCCTCACCTCTCACTCTGACTCTCACACTTTATCCATGGTTCTAGTCTTGTCAGTTTCCAGAGGAACCATCTTCAGTCCCAGCCTCTTGACTCTCTAGGTGTCATCCAGACTTCTCATTCTGTCTGGTGGTGCAACTATTCATGCACTGGTCTCATTTCCCCTGACAGACCAGGGCTGAGTCCTACTCATATCTGTAATGCCCAAGGCATCTGGCAGAGTGTTCTGCTTTGATTGTAGTAGGTGTTCAATAAATGTTTATGAAATTGAAAAGAATTTCTGAAACAGATGGGTAACTGATTCAGATGCAAGGGCAAAAAAGCAAACACTAGTACCCATGTTTGAACAGACACTGCTCTGCTCTCTGCATGGTAAATGCTGCCACATGCATATTCAGTACAACATTTGTCAACACTAAACTATAATGTCACCAGGGCATGGACTGGGTCACCTGGGGATGATTTACAATTTATGCACAAATCACTATTAGCATTTAAGACTTTTCACTTGACATCACCGTTAAGATCCCCTTTCTTCTCGGGTGCTTGTGCACCCAAAGAGCTCTTCTCATAATCACGTGATCAGATCACCAAGTTACTAGACACACTGATCAGGTTATCTTTCCATGTATGGAATGTAGAGTTATGTACGATCCACAAGTTCAAGGTTAGTAATGTCTCTTGGTTTGCTTTATTTATTTTTCAGTTTGACATCTGAATAGTGAGATATCTCCTCAGGGACAAGAAAGCTGAACTTTTTTTCATGTATTAAATTTGTGCAGAGTTAAATTTAGGGCATATCAGTAGTGTAGGTTTGCTGGAATGAAGATACATTACTGTTTTCAGAAACCATCCTATTAGTCACTCAGTTGTGTCTGACTTTCTGCAACACTATAGACTATAGACCGCCAGGTTCCTCTGCCCTTGGAATTCTCCAGGCAAGAATACTAGAGTGGGTTGCCATTCCCTTCTCCAGGGGATCTTCCTGACCCAGGGATCAAACCCAGGTCTCCTGCACTGCAGGCAGATTCTTTACCATCTGAGTCATCAGGAAAGCCCTGTGTTTAAAAATGGTGTCTGTTAATTCATATTTTTAGTGGGCCATACTAAAGTAAGTTGCTTTACTTCCTCAGAGTTAGATAGCACACTGTAGATAAAGTAATAACAGAAATGACAATAAAAATAGAAGTAACAGTAGTTGAACTAGTAATAATGAATAGAAATAATAACAATAATAATACCCAGCAGACCAATTCTGTTCAAGCTTCCATAGGCAACACCATTAGTTTAGCATGCTGACCATTGACTTAGGTAGGCAGTTGCATTCAGCAGAATCCTGAAGCCAAATAGTACCTCACTTAATGTTGTTTTATGAAAATGAGATATTGATATTAATATCTTAAATGGAAAACTTTTAATACGCCTCTCAAGATATTCTTTAATTCCAAAGTAGCAAAAGAAAATGTAAGAGAGTGTTACCGGCAAGAGAGCCAGAAAGACCTTTTAAACAGATTTGTTTTCTACTTTATGCTGCTACTGCTGCTAACTCGTGTCAGTCGTGTCCGACTCTGTGTGACCCCACGGATGGCAGCCCACCAGGCTCCCCCGTCCCTGGGATTCTCCAGGCAAGAACACTGGAGTGGGTTGCCATTTCCTTCTCCAATGCATGAAAGTGAAAAGTTAAAATGAAGTCGTTCAGTTGTGTCCGAATCTTCACAACCCCATGGACTGCAACCTACCAGGCTCCTCTGTCCATGGGAGTTTCCAGGCAAGAGTACTGGAGTGGGTCGCCAGTGCCTTCTCCAACTTTATGCTACATGTTGACTTATAACGTATATGATCTAAAGTCAGTTCAGTTCAGTCGCTCAGTCATATTCAACCCTTTGGGACTCCATGGACTGCAGCACACCAGGCTTCCCTGTTTATCACCAACTCCTGGAGCTGGAGAAGGGAATGACAAACCAGTTTAGTACTCTTGCCTTGAGAACCCCATGAACAGTATGATCTTAGTAGAACATAGTAAATTTTAAAGAGAAAAAAAAAAAGAAAGACTTTTAAAACTGTAAAACTCTTGCAAGTGATGGTTACTCCTGGAGAGAAAATAGCTCTCCGCCCCTTTTCTCCATCTCACCCTCCAACACCCCCATCCACACCTACACACAAATACACTCCTTCCACACTTTAGGTCAAGGCTACGGAGCTTTCACTAGCACCCACCTGACTTGGTCTTCTGCCACCATTAGAGTAGTCAGGATCCAAGAGGAATGCATAAGAAGCTGGGTCTATCTCCAGTTACCCTGCACAAAACTTCCAGTATTAAACGAAATCTACCTCTTGGCTGTTTAGTTTTTGACGGTTTTAAAAGGGATTCATTGCTCTTATTACCACTCTTAATTTCCAGGGAACTGGTCAATCATATACCAGAGAACAAATAATCAAATGAGATCCAAAGTCTCTATGTTATTACACAATCTCCATAATCTCCAAGAAAAAATCGGACAAGTAGACCCAAAGTCACACTGGAACTTCCTCCTTCCTCCCCTACTCACCACTGAATGGAAGATCATGAGGGTCATGGAGTTGGTATAACCTGTCTTACTACTCAGATTCATGGCTGCCAGTCTAGCTGCAGGAGAATTCTGAGTTTTCTATGTGGGAAGGGACAACACAAAAACCCAACTTTGACAACAGGAAGAAATATTTTGATTTATTTTTCTAAAAAGGAATGAATATAGGTTATGGCTGGCTGATCCATTTCCACTCTCTCCCTTGACACTTCTATGAGCAAAGACATTGGCAGGATAAATGCTAGGACCATGGGTATAATCTGTGTCTATGGAATGGAGAAGTCCAATAGCTAAACACTGCTTGTTTACCTTAAATTACAGGAAAAACAAGGCTTTGGGAGCTTGTCTTTAAATCTTCTTCACTAGATATAAGTATTTGAAAAAAAAATTCAGTTTTAAATTTAAATTTCCAATGTTTTCCCTTTGGATGGAAGGTAATATATTGGTAAGGGTTCTCCAGAGATATAGCACCAATAGGAAATATATAAGTAAACAAATACATTTGCATACATAAAAGATTTATTATAAGTAGTTGGCTCTTGAGAGTCCCTTGAATTGTAAGAAGATTAAACTAATCAATCCCAAAGGAAATCAACCTTGAATATTCATTGGAAGGACTGATGCTGAAGCTGATGCTCCAATACTTCGGTCATTCATATGATTATGGGGGACGTAAATTCACAAGATCAACAGGGTGAGTTAGCAAGCTGGAGACCCAGCAGAGCCTAGTGCCATCTGAATTTGAAGTTCTGAGAACCAAGAGAGATGATGGTATAGTTCTAGTCCAAAGCTCAATAAGTTCAAGATCCAAGAAGAGCCAATGTCCCAGTTCAAGGACCATAGACAGAAAAAAATTCTGTTACTCTAGCAAGGTCATCCTTTTCCATTCTATTAAGACCTCCAACAGACTGGATGAGGCCCCCCAGAGCTGTTGTTGTTTAGTCGCTAAATCATGTATGATTCTTTGTGACCCATGGACTATAGCATGCCAGGCTCTTCTGTTCTCCACAATCTTCTGGAGTTTGCTCAAATTTGTGTCTATTGAGTCAGTGATGCTATCTAATCATCTCATCCTCTTCCACTCCCTTCTCCTCTTGCCCTCAGTCTTCCCAGCATCAGGGTCTTTCCCAATGAGTCGGCTCTTCACCTCAGGTGGTCAAAGTATTAGAGCTTCAGCTTCAGCATCAGTCCTTCCAATGAATATTCAAGGCTGATTTCCTTTGGGATTGACTGGTTTGACTCCTTGAAGTTCAAGGGGCTCTCGAGAGTCTTCTCCAGCACCACAATTCAAAAGAAGGACCATAGCCTTCTTTATAGCCCAACTCTCACATCTCTACAAGACTATTGGAAAAACTGTAGCTTTGACAACACAGACCTTTGTCAGAAAAGTGATGTCTCTGCTTTTAAATACCAGAGTAAGGAGAATAAGTAATATCCAGAGTAAGGAGAACAATTTGCCTTACTCAGTCTACCAATTCAAATATTAATCTCATCCAGAAACACCATGACATCCAGAATAATATTTGGCGAACTGTCTGGACACTCCATGACCCAGTCAAATAGATACAAAAAATTAACTACTGTAGAAAAAAATGATTAATATTTAAAACTCAAGTTTCTTGTCTGAGAGCCATAAGTACTATGGTTCCATAGGCCTTGTAAGTCGCTTACTATTCATATATTCTTATTACAAAATTGCAAAGAAACAACTTGATCACCTACTTTTAAGCTGTTAAATGATCAAAGTAACGTTTCCCATTTTAATTACAGAATAAGTTTTACATTTGCACTTTCTTACTTTTCCACTCTACTAAGCCTCTTTCTTTCAAAGCATGCCTCTCATAGGAACTGACAACTTAATATTCAAGCTGTTTTGTACTTTCAGCTCTGGATAATATTTTGATGAAAGACCTGCAAGTACATCAAGTTACTGCCCAGAAGTCTCATCAAAATTCTGGATATAATGGTGCCATTTTCAATGGGTTCTGAAGAGGTAATAATTAGCTTTCATTGAACATAATAAATATTAATGCAAGTCAGAAACAAAGTACAGACAGAATTGTACTATACACATTAATAGTGCAAAGGTTTGGTCTGTGGACTATATGGAGCTCCTCAGGAATGGTAAATGGTCGAAGACAACACTGAGGATCTCTGGTTTATATAGAGGAAATTCTCTTTTCATGTGCCAAGGGCTTCCCAGGTGCCTCCGTGGTAAAGAATCCTCTGCAATGCAAGAGGTTCAGGTTTGATCCCTGGGAAGATCCCCTAGAGAAGGAATCCACTCCAGTATTCTTGCCTGGGAAATCCTATGGACAGAGGAGCCCGATGGGCTATGCTGCTGCTAAGTCACTTCAGTCGTGTCTGAATCTGTGCGACCCCATAGATGGCAGCCCACCAGGCTCCCTGTCCCTGGGATTCTCCAGGCAAGAATACTGGAGTGGGTTGCCATTTCCTTCTCCAATGCATGAAAATGAAAAGTGAAAGTGAAGTCGCTCAGTTGTGTCTGACTCTCAGAGATCCCATGGACCGCAGCCCTCCAGGCTCCTCCGTCCATGGGATTTTCCAGGCATGAGTACTGGAATGGGGTGCCATTGCCTTGCTATAGTCCATGGTCTAACCAACAGTCAGACATGACTTAGCGACTAAATAACAACAACTGAAGACTTAAACAATATGAATAGTTTAAAAGTGCATACCCAGATTTTCCCTCAGCTGTGAATTCAAAAGGAACTGAAAGGTGTTCAGCGTAAATATTTTTTGAGCTTAATTTCTTTGGTTCTATGTCTTACTTAAATAAGAAAAAAAAAAAACAAAACAAAACAGTGTATATCATGAGGTCAGGAGATTGCATCAAATAATACCAAATGTCTAGGGACTTAGGGACTTAAACAGCAATGTATAAGGATGTATGAGGTCAAGAAGAGTGGATATCTTCATTAAGGATGGTTCTCAGCAAAACTCACAGGAAAGTTTAAAATCAGGAAAAAAAAAAAACCCACATAATTAATTACCACTACATACCAGGGTATGTATGTATGGGTTTCCCAGGTGATGTTATTGGTAAAGAACCCACTTGCCTATGCAGGTTAGATGTAAGAGACTCTGGCTCAACCCTGGGTCCAGGGGATCCCCTGGAGGAGGGCACAGCAACCCAGTCCAGTTATCTTGCCTAGAGAATCTCATGGACAGAGGAGCCTGGAGGGCTGCAGTCCATAGGGTGGCACAGAGTTGGATGTGACTGAAGTCACTTAGGACGCACATAACAGAATGGCTAAAATTAAAATGACTGACCACACCAAGTTTTGATGTGGATATGCAACTCTTGTTAAGGAGAGGCTGAACTCAGGCACCTGGCTATTCCTGGAATTGAGAGTCAGAGTAGAGGGGCTAGTCAAGATCAGTTAGAATCATTAAACTGTCAGTAACATACTGGAAAATCTCTCACACCACATCTATCCTGAGAGAGATAACAAACTTTCAGAGTGTCACCATGATCACTCAGTCAGTTCAGTTCAGTTCAGTTCAGTTGCACAGTCATGTCCAACTCTTTGTGACGCCATGAATCGCAGCATGCCAGGCCTCCCTGTCCATCACCAACTCCCGGAGTTCACTCAAGCTCATGTTCATTGAGTCGGTGATGCCATCCAGCCATCTCATCCTCAGTCGACCCCTTCTTCTTCTGCCCCTAATCCCTCCCAGCATCAGAGTCTTTTCCAATGAGTTGACTCATGAGGCCATTCTCATGAGGTGGCCAAAGTACTGGAGTTTCAACTTTAGCATCATTCCTTCCAAAGAACACTCCTTCAGAATGGACTGGTTGGATCTCCTCGCAGTCCAAGGGACTCTCAAGAGTCTTCTCCAACACCACAGTTCAAAAGCATCAATTCTTCGGCACTCAGCTTTCTTCATAGTCCAACTCTCACATCCATACATGACCACTGGAAAAACCATAGCCTTGACTAGACGGACCTTTGTTGGCAAAGTAATGTCTCTGCTTTTCAATATGCTATCTAGGTTGGTCATAACTTTCTTTCCAAGGAGTAAGCATCCTTTAATTTCACGGCTGCAATCACCATCTGCAGTGACTTTGGAGCCTCCCAAAATAAAGTCTGACACTGTTTCCACTGTTTCCCTATCTATTTCCCATGAAGTGATGGGACCAGATGCCATGATCTTCGTTTCCTGAATGTTGAATTTTAAGCCAATTTTTACTCTCCTCTTTCACTTTCCTCAAGAGGCTTTTTAGTTCCTCTTCACTTTCTGCCATAAGGGTGGTATCATCTGCATATCTGAGGTGATTGATATTTCTCCTGGCAATCTTGATTCCAGCTTGTGTTTCTTCTAGCCCAGTGTTTCTCATGATGTACTCTGCATATAAGTTAAATAAGCAGGGTGACAATATACAGCCTTGACGTACTCCTTTTCCTATTTAGAGTCAGTTTGTTGTTCCATGTCCAGTTCTTACTGTTGTTTCCTGACCTGCATACAGGTTTCTCAAGAGGCACATCAGGTTGTCTGATATTTCCATCTCTTTCAGAATTTTCCACAGTTTATTGTGATCCACACAGTCAAAGGCTTTAGCATAGTCAATAAAGCAGAAGTAGATGTTTTTCTGGAAATCTCTTGCTTTTTTGATGATCCAGAGGATGTTGGCAATTTGATCTCTGGTTCCTCTGCCTTTTCTAAAACCAGCTTGAACATCAGGGAGTTCATGGTTCATGTAATGCTGAAGCCTGGCTTGGAGAATCTTGAGCATTACTTTACCAGGGTGTGATATGAGTGCAATTGTGCGGTAGTTTGAGCATTCTTTGGCATTGCCTTTCTTTGGGACTGGAATGAAAACTGACCTTTTCCAGTCCTGTGGCCACTGCTGAGTTTTCCAAATTTGCTGGCATATTGAGTGCAACACTTTCACAGCATTATCTTTCCGGATTTGAAATAGCTCAACTGGAATTCCATCACATCCACTAGCTCTGTTCGTAGTGATGCTTTCTAAGGCCAATTTGACTTCACATTCCAGGATGTCTGGTTCTAGGTGAGTGATCACATCATCGAGATTATCTTGGTGTTGAAGATCTTTTTGTATAGTTCTTCTGTGTATTCTTGCCACCTCTTCAATAGAGGAGCATAAAAGTTTCTAATAATCTACACTATTCACTTAACAGCTGGAATCTAAAAATGGATTCCACATTGAAGATTTATGTTGAAATAGTCTTTAAAATCTAGTGGGGAAATCATTACAGCAAATGGTGCTGAATATCCATTTGGATAAAAGTAAACCTTGAGGTTCACTTCATACAATATATAAAAATGAGTTCAAAACAGATCTTATACCTAAACATGATAGGTAAAATGATCAAGCTTGCAGGAGAAAAAAAAGAAACATTGGAGAATACAATGACTAATGACTTTGAGGTATGCAAATATTCCTTAAACATGATATAAAAAGCACACATCAAAAGGAAATAAATAAATTGTACTTCACTAGAATGAAAAACTCTTGTTCATCAAAAGCCATCATATCCAGAAACTGAAAAGGCAAGCTAGGGATGCAAAGAACATATTCTCAGCAACATATAACAGATGACTTATGCCCAAAAGATGAGTATATTAAAAAAAATCATAAGTCTATAAGGAAAAATGCAAAAGACCTAAGTAAAAATGGGTTAAATAAGTTTAAACCACAATTAGTTACCACAGTGAAAAACAATCGCTAAAATGAAAATGACTGACATCCCAAATGTTGTCAAGGATATGGAGGAACTGGAATTCTATTGCTCATTGGACTTTAAAATGTTACAATCACTTTGGAAAATATCTTGGAGTCTCTTATAAAACTAGATATACACATACCATATGACACAGTTCTAGCAACTTCATTAGGGCATTTACCCAAGAGAAATGAAAACACATGTGCATACAAAGACATTTCTACACATATGTTCATAATAGCCCTATTCAGCTGTTATTTATAATAGCAAAAACTTGGAAATAACATAAACATCCATCAAAAGATGAACTGATCAACAAACTGTGGATCATCTATATAAGACTACTGCTCAGCAATAAAAAGGATTGAACTACTGATATCCCCAACAACACAGATGCACCTCAAAAACATTATAGTCAGTGAAAGAAGCCAGGCATAAGAGAGTACATACCCGTATAATTCTATTTATATAGAATTCTAGAGCCAGTAAAGCTAACCTATAGTGACAGATCAGCAATTGGATGGGGTTGTGAATGTGGACACTGACTGCAAACAGGCATGAAGGAACCTTGGGGGCTGATGGAAATGTTCTATATCTTAATTGCAGTGGCAGTTACATAGTGTTTATAATTGTCAAAACTCATCAAACTGCATACTTAAAATGAGTTATTTTTTATAAATTATGTTGCTGGTCAGTTGCTAAGTAGTGTCTGACTCTTTTCGACCCTGTGTACTATATAGCCTGCCATGCTCCTCCATCCATAGTATTTCCCAGGCAAGAATATCGGAGTGGGTTTCCATTTCTTTCTCCAGGGGATCGTCTTAACCCAGAGATCAAACCCATGTCTCCTGCTTGGCAGGCAGATTTTTTACCCCTGTGCCACCTGGAACGCCCGGTATCTCGTTATAAATGATTTGTTTTTGTAAATTGGTTAATGACTAAAACAGGCACTTGACAAAAGATTTCCAAATGACCAACAAGCATATGAAAATATGCTCGGTATCATTATTCACCAAGGAAATGAAAACTAAAACCACAATGAGACATTGGTACACAACCATTAAATGGCCGAAATTTAGACATCTGACAACTTTTCACAAGGATATGGAGTGAGAGGGAACAGAATACACCCAAAGTACACACCAAAAACTTCTAGGGATGCCTAGAAGTTTTCAGTTCAGTGTGAATGACAGTCTGGAGCAGGTACCTGTACAGAAAATAAGGAGAGTCAAGAATATCCCATGAGCTCCTCCCAAGGACCTTATACTATATTCAGATTCTGGACCAAGATTGGGATATCTTGGTCCCAAATAAGCCGAATTTTCAATGACTCTCATTTGCTCTCCCTAATGGCTCACCAAGAATTTCTTTACCAATGGAGTGCTTCCTTCCTGCCACGTATTTCTGGCTTAGAGCAAATCTATGTTACGAGGACAAAGTTTATTTCATTCCTGTCTCAAACAGGGTACAGTCAGATTCTTGTCGCCCCATATTTCAAAGTATTGAATTTTATAATATAGTTATTTGAGAAAGAAACTCTTAGATTCTTCTCTAGAGTATGAACCACAGGAACTGGCTATGAAAAGTATTCGACAAATATGTATTTTTCTCTTTTGAATTAACTAGTACAGAATCAACTTTACTTGGTGAATGTCAGTTTTTCTGAAGTAGGATACAGGTTATTCATATAGTTTCTTTGCCCTTTGAAACTCTAGGGTTGCTTAAATATAAGGAATAATGAATGGAATATTTGAGTTAAAGATGCTGAGGAGACTGGGGCTTCCCAGGTGGCCCTAGTGGTAAAGAATCCAACTGCCAACAAAGGGGAGGTAAGAGACACGAGATCAATCTCTGGGTCAGGAAGATTCCCCTGGAGGAGGGCATGGCAACCCACTCCAGTATTCTTGCCTGGAGAATCCCATGGACAGAGGAGCCTGGCAGGCTACAGTCCATAGGGTCACAAAGAGTTGGAAACAACTGAAGCAACTTAGGAGACCACTTGATTATTTTGTTTATAATGAATGGAAGTCCTGGCTTCCATTCAGCATGCATCTTTAAAGAGGAACATCGAACTCAGTCCTTGGTAAACTGGATACAGTACCAATTAGATGGTACATTTCCTGGGATGAACAACAACAACAACAAAAATCCTAATGTATGAGACTTTCTACTTTCTTTGACAGATTGCATATTCCACAAAAGAGCCCTGGTATTTGACAAAAAAATCAGAAGTTCCTTAGAGCATTTTCTATAACCCGCCAACCACTCTTGCTCAGCCTGCTTTCCATTTATCTCTTCCTAGATCACATCTGTCCCCCATCCTCCATCTGCAAAACAGACTGGATCCAAGATGCTGCCCTTTTCATGTTTTTGCAGGAAGCATTTTTTGAGCACTTGGTATGTGGCAGACCTGTATTTGCTTGGGCTCTCAAAGTATGCAGGATAGAGCCTGTCAACAATTTGGTGAGGCGGATTCTATCCTCAGAAACATGATATGAAAGTGAAGAAACGTGTCTAGATTGCAGTTTGATGAGTTGTTTATTATCTAGCAGGAGCGTGCTGTTGAGTTGGATATAGGCACTGCAACATGGATTGCACTGTGTCTGCATTTCTCTCCTCAGAGAGAAAGCAGGTCCAGAGTCGGTATTCATGAGCTATTCCTTTGGTTTCCTTGATCGTCAGAAATCTGTTCTCTTCAAATCTGCAACTCTTCCCCAGGCTCTGTCAGTCTCTAGCAAGACTGGAGATTGAATCCCTAAATATCCATGATCTTGCTGTAGGTTAAATTTTCTATTCACATCTGTCAGCTTCTGCTTACAAAATGATCTTTCACCTGCCCAGAGAGAAGCCAGTTTTTTCCAGGCAAGGTGCCCATCACCTTGAAGAAGATATTTTAAACCTATTAAGAAAATCAAATAAAGGAAGAATGCTGTAGGAACATACGTGGAACAAGATGATTTTAACAAAAGACTCTAACTTTAGTCAGTGCTAGGGACTTTAGGAGTCCAAACATTACTTTAGAACCTTTTCACCTAAATTTGAGAGAGATCTCTTGTTTCATTAAAAAAAAAAAAAATCTGTATTGGATGTTCTTATATACTGAATGTTTCTTTATAGGAGTCTCAACAAACCAAGTGTTTGACCTCTGCTGCTGTCACTAGTGGTATCTTTACTCTTATTTCAGTAGAAGATACACAAGTATTTAGAGATGCCAATGGATTTTTAAAACTGAGGCATAATATGCATAGAATAAGGCATGAAAGTGTGAGATTTGCTTAAAGATGGAAATACGAGGCAAGAGGGAAGCATTTTGCTGGCAAAGAAATGCCTTGTGAGCCCTTGTGGAGAGTAAATGAGAACCACTGAAAATTCTGCTTATTTCAGACCAAATTCCTCTCTAGCCCAGAATCTGAATGAAGTGGAAGGTCTCCAGGAGAAACCCAAGGGATATTCTTGACTCTCCTCATTTTCTGTATAGGAATCCCCTCCAGACAGTCATTCTCACTGAAGTGAAAACTTCTAGGCTTCCCCTGAAAGTTAACTCATTTCTCCAACGAACAAATCTAG
Organism: Nanger dama; assembly: GCA_917880005.1. Lineage (NCBI taxonomy): Eukaryota > Metazoa > Chordata > Mammalia > Artiodactyla > Bovidae > Nanger > Nanger dama. The sequence goes on along the minus strand of CAKJTW010000005.1, from coordinate 25,015,370 downwards.
TTGTGAGGCTAGAAGGACTGATGTAGAAGCTGAAGCTCCAATATTTTGGCCACCTGATATGAAGAGCCGACTCATTGGAAAAGACCCTGATGCTGGGAAAGATTGAGGGCAAGTGAACTGGGCAACAGAGGATGAGATGGTTGGATGGCATCACCAACTCAACGGACATGAATTTGAGCGAACTCTGGGAGACAGTGAAGGACAGGGCAGCCTGGCGTGCTGCAGTCCAAGGGGTCACAAGGAGTTGAGCATGACTTAGTGACTGAAAAACAACAAGTTGTGAGGCAGTTCTTTTTTATAAACTGAAATCTGCTTGTCTACAGCTTTCTCTCATTGTTTCCTCTTAATTCTGCTCTCTGGAAAAACAGCAAGTATATCTGGTCTTTTCTATACACAACCACCTCTCAAATATTTGAAGGCAGCTAATTATGTCCCCCTTAAAATTTCCAGATGCCAAAGTCTCCTGTTTTCTTCGTTTTTTAATGTTTACTTATTTGGCTATGCAGGGTCTTAACTGCGGCATGTGGGACCTAGTTCTCTCGCTAGGGACTGAACCTGAGCCCCGTGCACTTCGAGTGCAGAGTTTTAGCCACTAGACCACCAAAGAAGTCCAAAAGTCCCCTTGTTTTTTGAACTGTCTCTTGAAGAACACTTCTCTTCTTCTTGACCATCTTGTCTTGCTGCTGCTGCTGCTAAGTCGCTTCAGTCGTATCTGACTCTGTGCGACCCCATAGACAGCAGCCCACCAGGCTTCCCCATCCCTGGGATTCTTCAGGCAAGAACACTGGAGTGGGCTGCCATTTCCTTCTCCAACGCCTGAAAGTGAAAAGTGAAAGTGAACTCGCTCAGTCTTGTCTGACTCTCAGCGACCCCATGGACTGCAGCCTGCCAGGCTCCTCCATCCATGGGATTTTCCAGACGAGAGTCCTGGAGTGGGGTGCCATTGCCTTCTCCTCATCTTGTCTTAGAACCTTTCAATTTTTCAGTGTCCTTCTTAAATTGGGGTGCCCAAAATTGAAAGCAATATCCTACTGTAATCAGACCAGTGGAAAACCCAATGGGATTATTATTTTCTGTGATTTGGACACTATCATCTTACTAACACAATTTGGATTTTTTTTTTTAATTTTAATAACTATTGATACATCAAATTGTTGGCTCCTGGTGGAGAAAAGCAAAACTGTCAAATATTTTTCGTGTAAATCAGTGCCAAATTCTATTTTTCCATTCAGTCCTTAGTTGTTTTTAAGGGTAAATACAGAAGAGAACATTTTGGTTTTGCCTATCATTTCAACCTGTCAAGAATACTTTGAATCTTGATTTTATCATCAATCTTATTCATTCCCTTTTCCAGCTTTCTGTCACCTTCAAATGTGATGAAATATCTTTTATGTCTTCATCAAGTTATACAGAAAAAAAGCCAAACAGGACAGAGCTCTGTAGCTTGCCTCTAGAGATTCCCTCCAAATTCATGAACTTTTCTAGCAAATATTTTAGAGTACTTACTGTATACCAGAAACCATGTCAAGAGAAAAACAGGTTAGTTAAATGTGTGTGTATATATATATATTACATATGTACATATATGTGTATATGTATATATATACACACACATATATATGTATACATATATATATGTATATATACACACACATATAGATATATGGTCTCTGAAAAAAATAAGATATAGGCTCTGATTTTAACTTTCTTTTTCCATTTAATAGATTGTACACTGCTATTAGTATTTTTAAGGTGAAGATCTTAAAGCAACAATTATTCTATGAAATTTTATATTTTTCCATTATGTGAGACACAGAATAACCTAGAGACTTGATCAAACACCTAATTAAGCCAGGATATACTAAGTCTCTGGTAGATCTCTATACCTACAACCTTATCAAAAGAGAGAGTAAATCTGACCAACACTTATCTTAATAAAACTGCCTGGATCCTTAGTGATCATCATATTTTTTATAAAATGGGGCAGCAAATATTGTCCAGGCTTTCCTGGTGGTTCAGTGGTAAAGAATCTGCCTGCCAATGCAGAAGACATGGGCTCGATCCCTGGGTTGGAAAGAGCCTCTGGAGAAGAACGACTACTTACTCCAGTATTCTTGCCTGGAAACTTCCATGGGGAGAGGAGCCTGGCAGGCTAAAGTCCATGGGGTCACAAAGAGTCAGATGCGACTTAGTGAATAAACAATAACAACAACAAATATAGTCCAGCATCTACTAGCTGTGTGACCTTGAACAAATAACTGATTTCTCTAACACTGTGTTTCCCCATCTTCACTGTGGTAAGAACAATGAATACATCACACAGTTGTTATGGGGAATGGAATTATTTGGATATGTAAATTATCATTAAAAATTAGTTCCCTTTCTCCTAAAAGCTCATTCACCATTTGACAGTCTCTTCGAGATTTTTTCCAGACCTCAATCTTGTTAGTCTATATTCTTAATTCAGCCACTTCTTTTGTCAAGCAAGATCACATTTCTGTTTCCAGTGTTCAAGCTATTCCTAATTCGCCATGATTTTGCTGTGAGATCTCATAAGGCTGAGATCACACCTGTGGTTCCTTCTGGGCTCTGGGATGTTCTTTTCTGGCTCCAGAAATGAGAATACTTCTCTCATGTGACCAAGTCCCTTGCTACAGCTCTTCAGTGATATTGGGCTACAATTTCTTCATTATATGTTTTTCTGCAGCTATTTGAATTCTCTCTGAAAACCATGAAAGTAAAAATGGGAACTAAGTGGTTTTGCCTACTTTCTGAGATCAGCTAACTCAGATTAGCCATGCTAACTTTAAACCTTTTAACTCTAAAAGCTTATGGATCTGTTAGGCTTGCTAATTCCACAAGCTAATGATCTATTCTCATGAATTTAATTTCCAACCATCTATCAGGGAGTACAATCTCACAACTGGTGTCATCCAGTGCTTTTCCAAAGTCTGGTTGAGAGAAATATTAATAGTATTTGTAAAGGATTGCCTGAATGGTATGCAATACTTACACCTTTCTAAGACTATACTACTTCCATCTTCCTGCCCATCTCCCAAATTTTGTTTGTATATTCTTAGTAACTGTGCTCAGTTTGATAATGATTATATTTTATTCAGAAAATATAATTCCCATAGTAATTTGGTTATCATTCAACAATTAGACATATTCAGTGGTCATCACTGGCCCCTTCCCACCATGGTCTCTCTGTTCCTGAGTTCTTCATTTTGAGTGTTATTAATAATTATCTGGATTTTCTTGTCAGCTTGTTTCTCCAAGAAAAGCCCTTGTGTCTGGGATTCTGAGCTGCTTCTCTCTCATTACACTTGAATGACATCTTCACTTGGTATGACATGTTTTGGTCACACTACTTTCCGCATGGCTTAATATAAACTGTTCCACTGTCTTCATCAAGGAAAAGTCTAAGGCCAGCCTGATTTATCTCCCTCATATGGTATTTTCTTTCTTTCTGGACACATTAAGAGTTATCTCTTTTTGTTCAAAGTAGCTTAGCTATAACATATATCATTATGAACAATGTGTATCAAAATTTTCCAGAATCTAGTCATCTTTTAACCTGTAAATTTTTCATTTGGTGGGGGTAGGGAGGTTCTCATCTATTTTATCGTTGAATACATCATTTGTTCCTTTTGTCTGTTTGTTTCTGAACTTGCAGGTTGTTAATCATCTTTATGTAGGACCCTCTTTTCTATATTCTATAACATCTTTTTTCTACTTCCTCTACTTTCTGTATTTGTTACCCTAATTTATAGTGATAATCTCAAGAGCACCATAAACCACATTCATTAATAAGATGGTAACTTAATTGATAAATGTCATGTGGGTTCTGACTGCCTCACCAACCAGCTGTTTGCTCATCTGTCTCCCTCCTGGGCCTCTCTATTCTCTAAGACATAACAATATTGAGATTAAGTTCAGTTCAGTTCAGTTCGACTCTTTGCGACCCCATGAATCGCAGCACGCCAGGGCTCCCTGTCCATCACCATCTCCCGGAGTTCATTAGACTCAGGTCCATTGAGTCAGTGATGCCATCCAGCCATCTCATCCTCTGTCGTCCCCTTCTCCTGCCCCTAATCCCTCCCAGCATCAGAGTCTTTTCCAATGAGTCAACTCTACGCATGAGGTGGCCAAAGTATTGGAGTTTCAGCTTTAGCATCATTCCTTCCAAAGAAATCCCAGGGCTGATCTCCTTCAGAATGGACTAGTTGGATATCCTTGCAGTCCAAGGGGCTCTCAAGAGTCTTCTCCAACACCACAGTTCAAAAGCATCAATTCTTCGGTACTCAGCCTTCTTCACAGTCCAACTCTCACATCCATACATGACCACAGGAAAAACCATAGCCCCCAGACCTTAGTCGGCAAAGTAATGTCTCTGCTTTTGAATATGCTATCTATGTTGGTCTTAACTTTCCTTCCAAGGAGTAAGCATCTTTTAATTTCATGGCTGTAGTCACCATCTGCAGTGATTTTGGAGCCCCCAAAATAAAGTCTGACACTGTTTCCACTGTTTCCTCATCTATTTCCCATGAAGTGATGGGACCGGATGCCATGATATTTATTTTCTGAATATTGAGCTTTAAGCCAACTTTTCCCTCTCCACTTTCAATATTGAGATTAGGCCAGTTAAGAGCCTGACAATGGCCTCTTCCTCAAGTGAAAGGAAGAGTCACATATTTTACACTTTAAATCAAAAGCTAGAAGTGATTAAGCTTAGTGAAAAAGCCATGATGAAAGCTGAGATAGGCCAAACGTAGTCTTGTTGGACTCCTTTCCTTTGTTTCTGCATTTTCTCACTTCTCTGATTAAACTTATTCTTTGGCTAAAGTTTTCCCACAGACAAAAGGCAGGCAGAGGACATAGTGGGGTGGGCTTGGGGAAGGACCACAGGGCCCTGCTCCTTTTCAAAATGGATACAAAGGATTTAGAATATTACATAAACTTAGTTGATAAAGCAGTGACAGGGTTTGAGATCAACTCCAGTTTTGAAAGAAGTTCTGCTGTGGGTAAAATGTTATCAAACACCACTGCATGTTACAGAGAAATCATGTGTGAAAGGAAGTATCAGAACTGATGTGACAAACTTCATTGTCTTATTTTAAGAAAATTTCACAACCACTTCCACCTTCAGCAACCACTACTCTTATCAGTCAGCAGCCATCAACATCAGGGCAAGACCGTCCACCAGCAGAAAGATTATGACTCCTCAAGAGCCAAAGAATGGTTAGCATTTTTAACAATAAAGTATTTTTTTTTCAATAAAGTATTTTTAAATTAAAGTATATGCAGTTTTAGACATAATACTATTGCACACATAATAGTCTACAATTATAATGTAAGCATACTTTTATATGCACTAGGAAACCAAAAGTTTGCATCTCTGTTCACTGTGCTATTTGCTATAATGTGATAGTCTGGAACTGAACCCACAATTCCTCTGACATGTGCCTGGAACTGTTTTGCGGCTCCTTTTCGTCCAGCTCATTTCAGAGGGATTCTACCTAAGGTGCCGTCACTCCTGTCGACCTTCCCATTCAGTCTTACTAGAGTGTTTCCTATTTTCAACCCGGTTAAGAACTTAACATATTATATCCTAACTACTTTTTCTATAGTTTGAGGAAGTGGTGGGAAGAAAAGAAACTACGGTTTGCATTTTCCTTCGAGATTCTGTTATGTGTTTTTTACCTGAGTTTGTGCCATTTCACCTGGGAATGCATCTAAAGCTCAAGGACATCATCCTCAAACTTTCCAGCCTGTAGTGCTCCAGTGCCTCCATGTCCGTTACAGTCACTGCTCTATACCTTCAGTTGTTTCTCTTGAGCTGTTACTCCCATTATTCCTCATTTAGAGGACACACTTTCATTCTGCTTCTCTCAGGATCTGGGGGTACTTCTGTGTCATCTGAGGATTTTTCTCAACATACAATGTGCCACCTAAAGAAAGCGGCAAGTTAAGTAACCTAGCTGAACAGCTCCTCTATGCTCTGCTCCAAAATCTGTCTTTCCTTAATTGCCAAGTTTTCACCTGTGCTGTATTGGGCTTCCCCCTTCTCCCATTCCTTGTTAGTTTTTTATTCTGTTTCGCTCTTTTTGTTAGGTATTAGGGAAGGAAAAGTCTGTGGTGCCATTTCAACCCTGCTTTGACTTCAAAGTCCTCCATGCTGTCTTTTGGGAGATGCACAGCAGAAACTTCTCTCCAGCCTCAGGACAGGGATCTCTTCATCTTATGGATTCAGAAGACTGAGTAACCAATTACGTTTGTCACTTAGAATCTAATTTGAGACTCGTTTTTAGCAAAGTGAACAAAAACATAGCAAACGTATTTTGGTCCTTTCTATATACCTGATTTAATCTACTTTTCGTAATCTTATTTCTCTTCATTTTCTCACTTTTAAAAAGATCTTGCCTCATGGTAAGTGTCTTTGTGAATAATCTCAGTTCTTTTATGGAAGAAGGTGAATTAAAAGTATTTAAATAAACACTTGCACCAACATTCCTCACCACCTCCCCCAAGAGGATAGATCTATTTCCTCTCTCTTCTAGCTTTGACAAGGTTCGAAAACAAAAACTTTGTGTTATTGTCAGTATCCTCTGAGGGCTAGAGTTACTTTAGCTCTCTTGACATTATTCTTCAGGTTGATGCCAAAATTGTGTTTGTTCTTGGTTATGTGCCCTTCCTTCCATCTGCATTGAAATACAATTTACTTCTGCTTTTCTTAAAATATCTGGTTCTCTCTGTATCCTAATACAGCCTAAAGATCCACAGGCAGCCTAGGTATAGGGTGGGTAAGATACCTGGATATTAATAAACTTTCTAAAAATACTTATAGCAGAAAAATTTTGAGACTCAAACCTAGTGGGCTTTGAGAAGAAAAGCTGTATGTGTTTGATATGTCATCTGAAACCTGGGTAATAAATAGGAAAAAGAAAAATTACTTTAAAATTCTGTTTGCCTTATCTTTTAAAAATAAAATAAAGATTTCAGAGAAAGTTTATATCGCTTTGAACTATCTTTATCTCAGTTCCATCTGTGCTTTAGGTTCCCATGATCATGAATTTGATGTGTCAATATTTGAATTGTTTACCAGGTTTGTATACTTAAAAGTGAAAGTGAAAGTGAAGTCGCTCAGCCGTGTCTGACTCTTTATGACCCCTTGGACCACCACGCTTCTCTGTCGGTGGGATTTTTCTAGGCAAGGATACTGGAGTGGGTTGCCATTTCCTTCTCCAGATCTTCCCAACCCAGGGATTGAACCCAGGTCTCCTGCATTGTAGGCAGACGCTTTACCGTCTGAGCCACCAGGGAAGTCTTGTATACTTAAATGTGTTCCTAAATACTATTTAAATTCATATACTAAGACTTACTTTCTGTGACTATGGATAGAATATTGTGCTCCTACATAAAGGCAACCCTCAACTTCAATACTGGATTCACCCAGTCTTGCTTCATCAAGAATATCCTGCCAGTACTTATTTCTTTGTCTTTCCTGTGTCATGAAAATCTCCCTCCCTATTGGATCGTTTCCAATGGCATAAAATGTGCTTAAACATTTCTGTCTTTGAAACAAAAACCTGCTCTAACCTACCTCCCGCCTCAACTCGCATCACACCTCTGTTCTCATGTATCTCCTCAGTTCTGTGGAAACATCTATCTCCAATTCCTCTCCTTCTATTTTCTCATGTCCCCACTGGAAGTCTCCACCCTTACTGCACCACCAAAACAGCTCCATCCAAGGCAGCTCCCTGTTGCCCGATCCAGCCATCATCCTCGGTCCTCATTTCACTTAATCCATCTGAACAATTTCACAGAGTTGGTTACTCTTGGCTTCTAGAATACCTTCACTTGGCTGTCAGAACACCCCTCTTGTTTCATCCACTTTCTTTCTGCTTCACCGTCAGCTCTTCCTGTGTCTTCCCAGCCTCTAACCAATTGGACACCCAGGACTCTTTTCCTTCTCTTTTTCTCCATCCTCCTCCCCAAACAGTTCCATACAGGTCTGTGGCTTCACTACCACTGATACACCAATAACTACCCGAATTTGCACGTCATTTATATTTTTATCTGCCAGCAGAGAAAAATCTCTCAAGATATTGCAGCATGACAGATATCTAATCCATTTCTTCCTCTTGGGGATATTCCTCCTGCAATGGTCTGTCTTTTTGTTCTGGTCTCATTTCTCCCTAAGTCAGCATGTTTTCACCAGAAGATCTCCTCTCCTCTCTGTCCTGTGTTGGAATTTTTGTTTAATGGTCCACAGAGATTTTTCTTGTTTCATTTTCTCACTTCTATAGAGTATCATCCCTAACTGCATCTGGAAAAGGGGGTAAAATGTTTGAGATCTATGCATGTCTGAATATGGCTCCATTCCAATCTTATTTGGTTTATTATAGTGTCTGGTTTAGAAAGTATTTACCTTGGAATGCTTTAAAAAAGACCTCCCATGTTTTTATTTTCCTTTGTATATGAGTTTTTGTGCCTTTTTTTTTTTTCTTGAGGGAGGCTTTATTTACTTTTTTTTTTTTCCTCTTTGGACATCTTAAAATTTCACCCCTTAGCCCAGTGCTAAAATTTTGTGCTGATATGTCTTGATGTGGATCTTCATCCTGCCGTCATGCTGGACACTCGATGGCTCTGGCATTCTGAGAACATCTATCTTCTGGTTCTGGGGAATGTTCTTTAAATATGATAATTTCCTCCTCTATGTTCTTTCCTTTAATTTCTGGAACTACTATTATTCAGCTGTTGGACCCTCTGGATTGGCCTCTAATTTTATCTTCTCTTTCTCTTTTTAAATCTTTTCATCTATTTTCCACGTTCAGAGACTTCCTCTTATTTTCTAAACCTTCTAGTAGACTTTTCATCTCTATTATCAATTCTTTTTAATTTCCAAGGTCTTTTGCTCTCCAAATACTTCTTTGCATTGTGTTTCTGCCTCTTGGTTGCAATATCTTAATGTTTTTTAAAAATATTTCTTCTCCAATCTTGCCTCTATCTTCTTGCATTTCCTTTTCTAGTTTTTGTTAGTTATTTTTTAGGGGAAAGGAATTTTGTTTTTTATGTTGGAAACTTTTCTCAGCTGGTGGTCATTGGGTTCTTGTCACATTTAAGAGTGGGGCAGGAAAAGCTGACTGGAGCTTTTGAATAAAGCAGTAAATCTGCAGGTGATTTGGCTGGGCTATTTTGCTTGGGAACATGCCATTGTCTTTAGATCTTGTCTCTTAGCAAATTCAAACTCCTAGGGAGGAATCCGAATAAGGTCCGTCTAGTCAAGGCTATGGTTTTTCCTGTGGTCATGTATGGATGTGAGAGTTGGACTGTGAAGATGGCTGAGCGCTGAAGAATTGATGCTTTTGAACTGTGGTGTTGGAGAAGACTCTTGAGAGTCCCTTGGACTGCAAGGGGATCCAACCAGTCCATTCTGAAGGAGATCAGCCCTGGGATTTCTTTGGAAGGAATGATGCTACAGTTGAAACTCCAGTACTTTGGCCACCTCATGTGAAGAGTTGACTCATTGGAAAAGATTCTGATGCTGGGAGGGATTGGGGGCAGGAGGAAAAAAGGATGATGGAGGATGAGATGGCTGGATGGCATCACTGACTCAATGGACGTGAGTCAAAGTGAACTCCGGGAGTTTGTGATGGACAGGGAGGCCTGGCGTGCTGCAATTATGGGGTCGCAAAGAGTCAGAAATGACTGAGCGACTGAGCTGAACTGAACTGAGGGAGGAATCTTCTGATTTCTGCTTTGAAGCTATTGTTAGGCCTCTTGGCCTCCTTGCAGGGGTCCGTCGCCCAAAGATTCTCCAAGACTTGGAATTGATGCAAACAGCCAGAGGATTTGTTAGGCCGGCTTGCCGGGGTTCGATTACCACCAGGGAAGAACGAACCCCGAACATTCGTTACAAAGCAGTTTTTAAGCACAAAAACCACAAACAGGTACAGCTAGGGTGGAATGATCTGATTGGTGCTCAAGTCTCGGCATTTTTAGGGATAGGTTCATTTGTTATCAGGTCGACACGTCTGTCTGAGCTGCAATTTTACTGCTAACTTGTTTTTCTGGAAACTAATTTCCTGGGATGGTTTTCTTTTTTTGGGGGGGTAAATATCCCCCAGAAAGCCTTCCGGAGGCTGCATTCCTGAGATATGAGCCCCTTACACATTCTTGAGATAAAGGTCTGTCTTAAGATTAACAAGGGGCCTGTTTTCCTAAGGCTCTAGTGAAACTTTAACCTTTATTTTTATCCACCCTTCCTCTCACTATGAACCTGGTTGCTAGAAGGAAGGGATGATAAGGGGCATTTATTTCCATTTCCAACGATGTACCTTTTCCTTCCCTTGGACATTGCCCCATACAGAGTTATGGTTCACCTTCTCTAAAGGGTTAAACCTCCAGTCTTCTGCCAGGTGAGGAAAAAAGCTCTCTCCTAGCCACAAATATGGATAATGAAGATCTATTGCTCCTGAATACACTTTCAATCCATTTTCTTTTGGCCACTAATTTTTCCTCTGCTTTCAGTGCCTGGTACTACTAATGCTCAGGACTTTCTGTGATAACAAACTATTGTTACAAGGTCCTTCTTTGTTTTCATGTGGCTTCAACATTTGTTTTTATCCTTGAAGTGTTACTTGTTGAGATATAGAGAGGAAGGAGAGGAAATGGGTTGCCATTTCCTTCTCCAATTGCTATTTAAATATGATGAATATTTAAGAGCATTCTTTTTTCCTTAGGCTCCCCACTGGAGCCGGTTGCCATGTCCTCCTCCACGGGATCTTCCCAACCTAGGGATTGAACCTGCATCTTCTACATCTACTGCATTGACAGGCAGGTTCTTTACCACAAGCACCACATGGGGAGTCCATCTGAAAATCTAGTGCTTTAATAACAACAATTGAGTGATTTATCTTTCTCCCATTGATTTTTAATGCCAACTTCATTGTATTTAAAGTTTTCATATATGATTAGGTCTGTTTCTGATCTTTGTGATTTCTTAGATTTGTTTCTTTCTGCATAACCATCACTATCTTAATACTATAGTTATGCAAGAGCTTGATATCTTCTCAATTTTTGCTTTTTGGCTATTCTTAGATATTTACTATTCCATATAGATTTTAGAAGCAGATTTAAAATAAGGTGCCATACAATTTTCCTGCAGTGATATTGATTACAATTAGTAAGCCAGCTTGTGGATAACTGATACCTTTATGATATCATCAAGTTTTTATATCTATATGCAAATATACTGTTCCGTGTATTTAGATTTTCTTATTTCCGTCAACATAATAGGTTGAACCATATGAAGTTATCCATACTAGAAAAGTTTTGATATACAAAAAGGAATTTCATATAGTTTAATCTAATAGTTTAAATATTCCAGAAAATCTTTTACATCTTTTGGTACACCTATTTCTGTTACTTTTTTTTCTCCCTTGCTGTTGGGAATAGGGTTTTTCTTGTTATGTATTCTAACTGTTTACTAGGAATGCTGTCCAGGAACCTTCTCAACTATCTTGTTAGCTTTAGTAACTGGTTCAGAGATAGAGAGCTTTCCTACTTTATTCTTTATTTTCTGAAAACATTTTATGAAAGAGGACTAATCATTTTCTTGAGCTTCCCTGGTGTCTCAGACAGTAAAGAATCTGCCTGCAATGCAGGAGACCTGGGTTCAGTCCCTGAGTTGGGAAGATCCCCTGGAGGAGGACATGGCAACCACTCCAGTATATCTGCCTGGAGAATCCCCATGGACAGAGGAGCCTGGAGGGCTAATCTATGGGGTCGCAAAGAGTTGGAAATGACTGGGCGATTAAGCACGGTACAATCATTTTCTTGCAGACTTAATAAAATTCACCCATAAAATCATCTGATGAGTGTAATTTTATAGGGGAAATGTAAAAAGTCAAAGTTGCATTTATTCAGATTTTCTATTCTTGAATCAATTTTGACAGTTTACATTTTCTGCATGCTTTTCATTGTATTTAAATTTATAGAATCATTTCATTAATTTGAAATAGTCTCATAATTTTAAGTCTCTATTATATCTATAGCTCTGTTACTTTATTGTTCTCAATTGTTTATTTTAACTTTTCTTTAGCAATCATTCTTGATAGAACTTTGACTATTTCATGTCTTTTCAAAGAACTAGCTATTGTTAACCACTTTAACTTTCTTGTATTTTTGATTAAATGCTTTCTGCTTTTGATTTTCTGATTATCTTATTACAATTTATTAGATTTAATTCTTAATATCTTTTAATTCCTTAAGTTGAAAATAGATTATTGCTTTTCAAGGATTCTTGTCTAATAAACACATGTATATATAAAATTTTCATTTAAGTACTGCTTTATCAGCATCCTATGAATCATTAATATGCACTGTTGTTACTGTTCACTTCTAAATATTTCATATTTAATCCATGAATTAATTATTGGAGTTCTGAACATTCTTTTAAAAGTTGATATCTAAGTTTATTGTATTGTTACTAGAGACTGTGGCTTGAGCGATACTGAGTGTTAGCAATTTATTGAGTCTTCCTTTGGGATAGAGGTCTCAATCAATTTTTATAAATGTTTCAGTCTTGAGAAGAATGTGTATCTATTTCTTAGACCACAGTTCTATATATCTGTCACATCAGGAAAGTTTATAGTGCCATTCAAATCTAACATAAATATATTTGGACTGTTTAGTTTTGTCTATTTAACCTTCTATTTTCCCAAGAAAGGCATGTAAAAAGATTCTACTATTATCACTGATTTATTCATTTTTCCATGATTTCCTCAGTGTCTGCTTTATATATATTTGAGGCTAAGTTATTTAAGATTAAAAAGTTTTCTTGGTGGGTTAGTCTTTTTTTTTTAGGGTGAAATGTCTGTCTTTGTCCCTATCATGCAATTTGCTTTGAGCTCTATTTCAACAAAGTATTAATTTTTAAAAGCAAGTATCTTTGGTTATTTTTTCCCTGTTGTAACTTTTTCATCCTTTTATTTTCAATCCTTTCTTTAATATCATTTTGCTTCATAAAGCTGAATTTTAAAAATTTATCAATTTCAGAGTTGTTTACTTTTAATAAGTGAATTTAGCCCATGTGCATTACTTTTGATACTGAAATATGTGGACTCATTTCTACCATTTTACCTTTCTTTTTGCATTCACCGTGAGTTCTCGTCACTTTTTTCTTACTTCTTCCAGTCAGTTACAGTCTAATAACTCATATCTTTTTTCACTTATGAGTAATTTTAAGTCATTATCTTGGATAATTCCTTTTGCCACATTCACTTTTACCATTTTCTGGATTTCCTACTAATTAGGGGCTTCCCAGGTGGCTCAGTGGTAAAGAATCCACCTGCCAGTGCTGGAGCCAGCTGCAAGAGACATGGAAGTGTTTGATCCCTAGATCTGAAAGATCCTCTGGAGAAGGAAATGGCAGCCCACTCCAGTATCCTTGCCTGGGAAATCCCATGGACAGAGAAGCCTGTCAGGCTACATTCTATGAGGTCACAAAGAGTGGGACAAGACTGAGCAACTGAGCACTGGAGCATTAATAACATTATCACTTTTCACTCTATCCACCATCTGTCTTAAATTATCTTCCTGGTTTTTATTTCTTAACTTCTCTTGGCTATGTCCTCCAGTTCTATTTTCTTGCTAGGTAATTTCTCTTCAACTGCATTAAATCCACTGTTCATTCTGTCTCTCCTTTTTAAAAAAAATTATTGATATTTTCAAGATTTCCAATGGTATTTTTCAATATGAGTTTGCTCTTATTACATGATCTTTATCATTGGAAGGCTGCTAGCAGTTGTGTTTTTTTTTTTACAAAAACCCCACAAGCAGCTTCAGCATGTATATTTTGTAATTCTTTTTAACTTCTTCAATATTTCTATCTCTTTGGGCATGAATTCTCCCATTTGTTACATCAGTTGACCCTTCTCAACTATGCACTTCCTCATGTGTTTGTAATTTTTGTCTGAGATCTTATCTGATACAGGAACTTTTTTTCTAATGCAAAGTCCTCATCTCTGTGTTTTTCAGTTGCCTCAGGGAGGGTCTCCAGGTTGAACAGAGAGAAACTAGTCTTCATTTGGAGGCTTGCAGGCTTTATCCTTGTGAGACTAGTTAGGATGTTAATGACCACATACAGAGGGGTTCTCACAGCACTCTCTCTTTTCTTTCAAGATCACAGAAAGGTGCCACACTGTGGCCACTTTCTGGGGTTTCAAATAAGGTTAATTCAGGCCACTTCACTGTTAAGAGAGCTATCTGGCACTCAGTGTCATTCTGGTCTTTTGTAATAAGAGAGACATGGGCATCAACCATTTTTTTGTGAGCCTTGTATTATTTGAAACCCATTTTCTGCATCCACTCACTCTTTTCCGGGAACCTTGTGGCTTCACTGTCCTCTATGACCTTTTTAGTATTCCTGGATCAGAGAAATTCTTGTACCACTCCTTTTAAACAGAGTTATCTATTTTAAATAAATTCCATATATTCTATATTTAATTTTATTTAAAATATTAAGTGTATTTCAATATTTAAAAATAATTTTATTAAAATTCCTATTCTCTGAGAGCAAAAAGAGATGATTTTGTAGTTCTCACTCAACCATATTAATTGCTGTCCAAATCCACTTGCCAAATATTTTTTAAGAGTATTATATCTACCAAATAGTTCTTATTCACAATAAGAAGCCAACACAGAAACTTAGTAATAAGACCTGCACCATGCTAAGTCGCTTCCATCTTGTTGACTCTTTGTGACTCCAGGTACTGTAGCCTGCCAGGCTCCTCTGTCCATGGGATTCTCCTGGCAAAAATACTGGAGTGGGTTGCCCTTTCCTCCTCCAGGGGATCTTTCTGACCCAAGGATTGAAGCCCTGTCTCTTAAGTCTCTTGCACTGGGAGGCAGGTCACCACTAGCCACCTGGGAATAAGAACTAAGCTCCCACAAAACAAAGGTAAAAGCAAAGAAAAAGATCTGAAGAATCACTATTAGATTTTGTTTTATGAAATTTTTGAAATATCATAATAAAGCCATTTCTATCTCACAAAAACAAGAATAGTATTAAAAATTTTTTTTCTTGTACTGGACATTATTGAATACAGATTTTTATGGACATTTCATATACTTTTCATTATTATATAATGTCAAAGTAACTGAAATAATGGATATAGTTCTAGTACTCTGAAATCGTTAGGTGTGTGCTTAGTTTCTCAGTCATGTCCCACTCTTTGCAACCCCATGGACTGTAGCCTGCCAGGCCTGGGATCTTCCAGGTAAGAATACTGGAGTGGGTTGCCATATCCTCCTCCAGGGGATCTTCCCAACCCAGGGATCCAACTAGAGTTTCCTGTGCCCCCTGCATTGCTGGCAGATTCTTTACCTGCTGACCCAACATGGTATTCTTCATTTAATAACAATTGCATATAGATCTATAATATTATTTGATTGATGTTTGCCAAGGACATCTTTGTATCTAGAGAAATTTTACTTGGAACACTGCACCTCCTTTCTGCAATAAAGGTTTTGTTACAAAATATGTTTAGTGCACACATAGCACAATTCTCATGTGAACGTCTCTTGAAATTTATGGTGAACAAGGTAAACCTGGTTGTAATGGCTTTCCATATACTACAAATTTTTCAAAAGAAGAAAAATAAAAATCTTACTTTTCTTGCTTTATGACATGCTTACCTAAATAATAAAACATAAAGATTTTCTTGCTCCTTAAAAATCTATACATTATGGTTTTCAATACTTCCATAATTGAGTTTCATGGTCTACATTTTAAGTACATAACAGAAGAAAACTCTTATGCTTTACAAAGTACCTACAGAGTAATCTTTATTTATTCTATTGAATATTACTATATTTTTGTCTATTTATGAATTCTGAGATACAAAATGAGATTTTAAAAATGGTTTGTGGGGTTTCACATCTTTTTATACTTCAAAGTGATAACTTGTCTTTTATTTGCTATTGATAATTAGTGTTCTCTCTCTTTTCTTTTGACTGGTCTAGCTAAGGGTTTGTCAAAATTAATCTTTTAAAGAACTAGTGTTTGACTTTGTTAATTTGCTCTATGCCAATTTTCTACTGTTTTTTACAAAATTTGCTCCTGTGTTTATTTCCTTCTTTTGTTTATTTTTACTTATTCTTCCTTTTCTACCTTCTTAAAATGGACTTCAGGTGACTGATTTTATATTTTCTTTTAAAAAATATAGTCTCTTAAAGCTATATTCTCCTTTATTCAATGCTTTAGCTGTACATCATAGATTTTGATAGGCTGATTGATAGTTATTATTGAATTAAAAATATTTTCTAATTTCTTTTGTATTTCTTCTTTGATCTGTGAATGATTTAATAATAATAAGCATTCTATTTGATTTCCAAATATTTGTGATTTTCTCTCAAATAAGATCATTCATACTGATTTGTTTCAGACAATATGTTTTTGTGAATTCAATTTTTTTAACTTATTTAAATTTGTCTTATGGCTCAACATATAGAGAGTCTTGAAAATGAAAAATGGTATCTGAATTAGATCATGAGGTTTGATAGAATTGTTGAACTATGTCTACTAACTTTTTAAAGTCTAGACGTTGTATTAATTGCTAAGAAAGGAATCCTAAATATAATACTATGTAAAACAGTCTGTGTTTCTCTTTATTCTGTTCATTTTCCATTTACTAGTCAGTCAGTTCAGTCATTTAGTCATGTCTGACTATTTCCAGACCCCATGGACTGCAGCATGCCAGGCTTCCCTGTCCATCACCAACTCCCAGAGCTTGCTCAAACTCATGTCCATCGAGTCGGTAATGCCATCCAACCATCTCATCCTCTGTCATCCCATTCTCCTCCCGCCTTCAGTCTTTGCCAGCATCAGAGTCTTTTCCAATGAGTCAGTTCTTCACATGAGGTGGCCAAAGTGTTGGAGCTTCAGCTTCAGCAACAGTCCTTCCAATGAACACTCAGGACTGATCTCCTTTAGGAGTGACTGGTTGGATCTCCTTGCAGTCCAAGAGACTCTCAAGAGTCTTCTCCAGCACCACAGTTCAAAAACATCAGTTCTTCAGTGCTCAGCTTTCTCTATGGTCCAACTCTCACATCCATACATGACTACTGGAAAAACCATAACTGACTAGATAGATCTTTGTAGGCAAAGTAATGCCTCTGTTTTTTAATATGCTGTCTAGGTTGGTCATAGCTTTTCTTCCAAGGAGCAAGTGTCCTTTAATTTCATGGCTGCAGTCACCATCTTCAGTGATTTTGGAGCCCCAAAAAGAACATCTGTGGCTGTTTCCATTGTTTCCCCACTTATTTGCCATGAAGTAATGGGACCAGATGCCATGATCTTAGCTTTTTGAATGCTGAGTTTTAAATCAGTTTTTTTCATTCTCCTCTTTTATTTTCATCAAGAGGCTCTTAAGTTCCTCTTCACTTTCTGCCATAAGGGTGCATATGGCACCTGCATATCTGAGGTTACTGATATTTCTCCTAGCAATCTTGATTCCAGCTTGTGCTTCATCCAGCCTGGCATTTTGCATGATGTACTCTGCATATAAGTTAATTAAGCAGGGTGACAATACACAGACTTGACGTATTCCTTTCCCAATTTTGAACTAATCTGTTGCTCCATGTGCAGTTCTAACTGTTGCCCATACACATTATGTCTACCTGATAATTTATATCTTTTCTCATAATGAAATATCCCTCTTTTTCTGTGCCTGGAAGTTTATTTTATCTGATGCAAGTATAGCCACTCCAGATTTTTCATGCTTACTGTGTGCACTGTGTACCCTTTCCCACCCATCTATTTTCAACCTAACTTTTTAAATAAAGTACTTGTTTAAATAAAGTACTAGTCAGCAACATTAAAGTTTTACTTCTGTCTATTTTGACAATATTTTGTAACTGTAGTGTTTTTAGATCATTATCACTTATTGTAATTATTGGCATGGTTGGGTTTAGGTCTGCCATTTTATTATTTGCCTTCTATTTGTTCTTTCTGTTTTTGTTGTTGTTGTTGTTGTTGTTGTTACTGTAGACCCCTTTCCCTGCCTCCTTTTGGACTGATTAAATATGTTTTAGTATTTCTGCAATGGACTAAATATGTTCCCTAAATATTCATATACTGAAGCCTTAATCCCCAGTGTGCTTGTATTTGGACACAGGGCCTTTGTGAAGCAATTAGGACATGAGGGCTCCACCCTCATGATGGCATTTGTGCCCTTATAAGAAGAGATGCTAAAGAGGTGATCTCTGTCTTGGCACAGA
This sequence comes from Nanger dama, assembly GCA_917880005.1. Lineage (NCBI taxonomy): Eukaryota > Metazoa > Chordata > Mammalia > Artiodactyla > Bovidae > Nanger > Nanger dama. The sequence continues at coordinate 24,997,085 of CAKJTW010000005.1, read as the reverse complement.
TAGCTGTTTGCAAACCAGGAAGAAAGCTCTCACCAAACACAAATATGTTAGTGCTTATTTCAATCTCTTAGCTTCTAGAACTGTAAGAAATAAATGTTTCTTGTTTATATCACCAAGTCCATGCTATTTTTGCTGCAGTGGCCAGGATTGAAACAATACTATAGTATACCTATTGGATCTTTAACTATGCCTCTTGACTCTTTTATTTTATTATTGTTTTCTAGGGATTATATGTGCCTAACATTTCACAGTCTACTAAGAATTAACATGGTTCCATTTCCCATAATATGTAGAAATTTTGCACCTATATACGATCCGTTAACATCCCCATCCCCAGATATCTTTTACGAGTCAATTTTTACATGTCATATGTATTACATCTTTTACATGTCATAAGTATTACATCTACATATAATAAACATCCCACAAGACAATGTTATAATTTTTGTTTTAAACAGTTACTTTTAGAGAATTTAAGAAAAAAAGTCATTTACATTTAATTAGATATTTGCAATTTCTGATGTTCATTCATTTTTTAAAATCCTGACTTTTTTCTGTTAAATATATATTATTATCCATTTTCTGTACACTATGACCCGTGGATTTTTCACCACAAGGCAGATTGCCTCTCTTACAGCTTCTGATGGGGCTATGAGCAGTGGCAACTATGAGGACATAGGGGTAAAAAGAGTCCTGGAGGAGGGGGTCTTCCTATCTGTCACTTGGGGATCATAAAACCCAGAATTTGAACTCTGACCATATGGGTTTGATAATTTTCTTTAATTTTATAATGAAATATTAAATCTCTTACTGCAGTTGGTTAAAAGTAAAAACACTTTTAAACTTGGACTCTGTATTAATTTTAAGTTCTGAACTAAAAAGGAATGTAGGCCCCCAAACGTTCCAGTTTTCTTATCCTGAAGCCTGTCATTATTCTATTATTACGAGCATTCGCGGAGGAGAAAAAAAATAGGTTATAGTTATCTCACTTTTTTTTCTTCTCAACCTTAATTAGAAAGGTTTCATGGTAAGCTTTCAGCTTACCTAATCCATTTCTTCCTTGTAAAGTTTTTAAACTTTGCACAGTCAGGAATGGCTTTTATCTGGTGCACAAATGAAATCAAAATAAAAATGCAGATTGAGCTATCAGCTACTTAATACCAGTAATTCTAGCAGTGCGGGCAGCAGGTGAATAGTGATAGAGGCCCAACACTGGCAGAAGAGGGGAAATAAGCTGTATTCAGTTTACCAATGTTTCCAGGATTCTTCACAAGAAATCAGTTCACCTTATCAAATATTTTCTTGAGGACCAACTTTCTTCAAGTCATTAAGAAATTCAAAAAGATCTTGTCTTTAAGTATATAAATTAGGTTTTTATACTGTATATGAAGACTGATGTTACATCATTATCTAGTAGCATCTTGTAGGTATAATAACATTTTCACCCAGTATAAGAATAATTTGTGGGTGTTTTAAAATGTGGTGCATTTAATATAAAATTTGAGGTATAGTAAGATTTCCCTGGTGGCTCAGATGGTTAAGCCTCTGTCTACAATGTGGGAGACCTGGGTTCGATCCCTGGGTCGGGAAGGTGCCTGGAGAAGGAAATGGCAATCCACTCCAGTACTGTTGCCTGGAAAAATCCCATGGACAGAGGAGCCTGGTAAACCACAGTCCATGGGGTCGCAAAGAGTTGGACATGACTGAGCGATCTTCACTGTAAGGCCAGTAGAGGCTTCACCAGGTGGCTCAGTGGGTAAGGAATCCACTGGCAAAGCAGGAGATGCAGGAGATGAGGGTTCCATCCTGGATCGGGAAGATCCCCTGAAGAAGGGAACGGCAACCCACTCTAGTATTCTTGTCTGGAGAATCCCATGGACAGAGGAACCTGGCGAGCTACAGTCCATCGGGTTGCAAAGAGTCAGACACGACTGAAGTGATTGAGCACATACGCATGCAAGACCAGGAGACCAGAAAATGATTGCCACTGAAAATACGGTTTGCCACTCACAGGTCTCAAGAGATGGGGGTATGGCATGCCACGGTGGGCCACACGGGGGTGGGGGAGAGAGAGGGAGGAACTATGGGCAAGAGTGGTTTCCATGGAAGGAGCACATGAGTCAAACAGCCTCAAGATTGACTAGAGTGAGTAATTTCAACAGGCTCTGGGGCAAAGAGGCTTCCCTAGTGGTCTGGTACCTGACCCTGGGGTGACTAGGGTAGTGGGATAAGAGCCCACAGCATGAGAGCCCAATAAAGGAGGTGGTTGGGGTGTGGGCTCTGGATTGGTTGGTTTGCATTTGGAAAGCACACCTGAGAGCCAGTTGCTTACTGTCTCTAGGAACTGGCTTACCCCTAGGAAGGGAGTCCTCCAGGGTCAGCAAGATCCCAGATGTCAAAGCATCAGAGTACAGAAAACAAAAGACATGGTGAATACAGGGGGTACTCAATATCCATATCTCCATTCATCTCTGTGCCACTTTGCAAGTCAGTCAGTTTCCAAAAACAAGCTCAATTTCTACATTTCAGCCTGTGCACTATTTACTCAATTATTCACTCAGCCCTCAGGGTCTCAGAGATGCCAATGTAAACAACAGAAGCTTTCTGTTGACATTAAAGGTTAGATAAAAACAATAGCTCTGAAACAGAAGTTAATTCTCTACATTTTCATGATAAAACATTTTCTCTAGAGAGTAGAAGTTGCATAAAATAGAAATATCATTAACATGAGCACTTGAGAAAAACTCAGAGAGCCACAATTACACACAGCAGAAGTGAGAGGGAAGAATTTTCACATTATCACTTCTTCCAGTATCAAAAGCAGCCACATCTTCTCACCAACAAATTAAAACAAAAGCGTAAGCATTTCAAGATATACCAGAAATATTAACCTGAGGATTCCTAGGACCCACAGGAGATAGATTAGACTAGTGTTAGTCACTCAGTCATGTCGGACTCTTTGCAGCCCTATGGGCTGTAGCTCACCAGGTTCCTTTGTCCTCGGAATTTCCTAGGCAAGAACACTAGAGTGGATTGCCATTCCCTTCAGGGGATCTTCCCAATCCAGGGATCAAACCCAGGTCTCCTGTATTGCAGGCAGATTCTTTACTGTTTGAGGCACCTAGAGAGAACCTTATTCCCAAGAGTTAACTTGACAAACCTTTCTCTTCAGACCCAAATACATCTTACTCAGGTCACAACCTATTTCTAAGAGTTCTGGCTGATAGCCTGACTTGTGGAGAAGGGAGCAGGGTGAGGTTGGGGTCAGGTGGCTCAGGTCTTGACTCACCACTAGCCAGTTTTTCAAATTGGAGTCTCTACAATGTAGTGAGCTCCAGTTTAATAGTCAGATTTCAGGAGTTTAAAGTATGTATCTTGCCATTTTGTTCATGTTTTATGTGACACGATGTAAAGAAAAAAGCTGAGATTCGGAGGAGCAGTGGTGCTGGGAACCTTCCCCAGAGGAAGCTGGTAAGTGACCTGTGGCTTTCGGAAATCCATGGCTGACAGCCTTCTGAATACCAACCAGATCCAAACTGGCTCTGGTGACTGTGGCCACACAGTTGGGAGAAAGGCCAAAAGGAAGTACTGTGACAAGGCAAAGGAGGCTGCCTCACTCAAGTGAGAAAGAGAATTGTAAACTTCCTGTAATTTGCAACATCACAATGATGGGTTCTTCCTGGGGAACAAAAAGATGGAAAATCTGACCTAGCGGGGAGGTTGGGAACAAGGTTCCTCCCTTCTCTGAGTGAGATGGTACAGATACAAATAGTGGGGAAAACCTGTCTAGAAAACAGAAACAGCGTGGGCTGATTTCCTTACTATTTGTTAACTTCCCAACAGTCTGTGCTTCTCCCTGGTAGCTCAGAGGGTAAAGAATCCATCTGCAATGCAGGAGACCCAGGTTCAATCCCTGGGTCAGGAAGATCCCCTGGAGAAGGGAATGGTTACTCACTCCAGTATTCTTGCCTGGAGAAACCCATGAACAGAGAAGCCTGGCAGGCTACAGTCGATGGGGTCACAAACAGTCAGATGCTACTGAGTGACGAAGCATGCAGACCCAATCTGCAGAAGACTGTTGTCTCCATCATATGGAGGGAACAAAGGCTTCTGGGTGTTAATAACAGATTCATGATCAAGCACCTAACACAAAGTGAAAGAGGTCTTATTTCATATTGGACTCTACACTACAGCCTCACTGTCTTTCTGGCCATCAAATGGCCTATCAGAAGCACCATTATACTAGAACACAGAGGTTAGTGTCTACTGAGATATTTAACACCTAACCAAGCATACTGAAAAAAAAATCTTAGAATTTATGGAATAATTTTTATATTGATAAAAGGACAGAACTTAAGCAAGAACCATTTAGTCAGAAATATGGAACTTTGGTAACTTCTATTACCAAAGGATTAGAAATGCTTACAGAGGATTAAAGAAATACAAGATAAAATGAAAAGTCAGATAGCAATTTAAATACAGACTCTCTTTAAATAATAAGGAGGCAATAATTATTTAGCTTTAAATTTTCTCTCCAACACAATTCTCTACCCTTCTCTTTAGATATAAAAAAAAAAAAAAAAAAAAAAAACCAAGAAAATTCCCAGTGAGGTCAGTTATTGATCGTACAGTTAATCACCTCTTTATCTCTGGTCTCATGAAACAGTGAACAGAATGGCAAGATACATACTTGAGATTTTTAAAGTTTGATTTAACAAATCATTTTGCATTTTCCCCCTTTCTTCTAATCTCTTCTTATGTTTCAGCCACAGAGATACTATTTTCACAATATCTTTATTACCCTCAAGAATCTATAAATTCTTATGACAAAGAAAAATCCACACGGCCCATCCTAATGGAAGGGAGGGGCATGAGTGGTGGGCCGAAGAACAAATTTTGAAATGCAGATCACAACCCACTCACCCAGGCTTCTCCTGCCACCTCACAGGCAAGCATTCTGCCCTCTCAGGCTGCAGATTTGAAATCCTAATCTAAAAAGCAAAATAGGACTTCAAAATATTTTCTACATTTTCTGTCTTTGACCACACAATTTTTGAGAATTTAATTCTGACAGGAATGTAATGAAAAAAAAAAAAGGAGAAACCAAAACTGACTGTGGTGGAACACATCCAAGAAATGTTTTATAGAATGCGATCTTCTCAGAGTTTACATGGCTGAGTTCTAGTTAGTCAATAATCTTATTTATTTTAACAATTTTAAATGGGTATATTTATTTGTCTTATTGTAAATCTAAAACTACCCTAAAATATCCCAAGTTTTAAACATTCATGTTAGTATTCCTGTTCTTGTATTCGAAATATAAGAGGATCATCTTGGGATTGATTGCAGTGAAACACTGTTAAAATCTAGACAGTAAACAAAAATACTAGCACAGAATGCATACTCAGATCCAGAGACTGTTATGGTTCTGAAATACATAATTTAAGCTGCTTACTCTTCAAAAAGAATTCTCTTGATTTGTTATTTGCTGTCATTCCTTAAAGAATTCAGAAATTGAGAAAGTTGGTAAGTTAAGATGGTCAAAAAAATGGGTCCTTAAAAATATGTAGTTAAAATTGGTAAGAGAAAGTATATACTCAATGTCAAGGAAGATGTCCTAGCATCACTAGATTATTATAGAATCATTTAACAGGATGGTTAGAGTCTTGCAGCTAGAAAAGAGCCCAGACAGTCTTTTATAAGGCACCATGCTATTCTGGCATGGCCAGAGACCAGATGATCTGTTAAGTCCTTCCATGATTTAGCTTCTCTAACCCATGATGTGTAGGTGCTTAGAATCCTTACATAAGTTTCTGGGCATTGCAAGATATTCTGAAGGGAGAATGAAAGAGAAGTGCTCCATTGATCTTAAGGAAACTCATGTCTACACATATTTCAATGCTAAAGCAATTTCTAGCTTTCCAACCAAATGGATTAGGTTTTAGTCGCATCCATAAATTCTCTGCAAAGGCTGAGGATTACAGTGGTTTAGATTCTTTTAAGATTACTGAGAGCAGAAATAGATTGGAATAAAAGTAGACAACTCTGGGGAGAGGGCCCTTGGCCTGCATAGCCCCTTGGGGTTCTGACTCAGGAAGGTAATGAAGTTGGCTTTGGTGGGTGGACTGTAAATTAATTCCTCATTATCCCATATGTAGGTCTTGATCTCATGTGCATTTTTCCACAGTTAAGGAAGTCATCATTTTCTGAAAAACTCTGTTTATGGCAAATCAAGAGAAATCCAACTGCACTTTAAAATTACATAAATAGAAGTAATCAGATTTACCCTAATGTTCCAAACTCATCTGAGGCTCTCTAAGATGAAGCCTTATTCATTTCAGGGTTGGATTTCAGCTTGCCGTCTCACTGTATATCCTCCTGCAATAACCCCTCCGGAAATCACTTCTGCTTCTAAAAGCTCAGTACTTGGGTTTATTCTACTAAGATCACTGGGGAATTGGTAAACTCCTTAACTGTATCAACATTTAGCTTTTGAAAACCAGCTTTAAGTTATCCATCAGCACTGATTATGCAGGAACAGAGGATGAGGCCCGGCCTGACCCCAATTCAGCATCAGAGCTGTAGAAGGTCAGGTCAGGCCAGTGGCCCTGCAGATTCTAATCCCAGAGGGTTATTTTTATACCAGCCAATCCTACAGGGGTTAATTTGGACAGACGTGAAGTTCCCTCATCTCTATTTTTTAAATGAATTTTTGATATTTCAAGGTGAAAGGGGTTAAATTCTTCACTTGTATTGGGATAATGCCAAAAGGACACAAAACTAAACAATTCCAAATTAAATTCTTGTTCCAAGTGCATACTTTTAGGGCAGTGACATATATATTTTATGGCTTTTCTCATGACTCTAAAGATAAACAAACCCTCTGAAATTATACCTAGAATTTTGCATATATTGACTATGTACAATTATAAACAGAAACTCAAAAAGGTCTCTGGCCCCAAAATGAGTTAAGAACCACTGCTCTGAGGGAACATTTGCTTCCCAGACAAACAGTGGTACCATGTAATTCACTTCTGCAAATAACTGAGTCATCTCTTTGCCAGATACTTTGCTACATCATGCAGGTACAAACATGAATGTGGAATAGGAAGGGGGCATCCTTCAGTGAACTCCTATTGTGTGTCACACTCAGACCTATGGACTTTCTCATACCAGTCTCCTTCGATGCACACACAAGTCTTAGGGATGCATTATTACTATATAAAATTTACAGATACAGCCCAAACCCACAAGTTATGAAGAGGTGGAGTGAAGACGCAAGACTGATTTTCTCTGAATCATCACAGTTACTTATTCTGTGGTGCTTCCATGATAACATGGTACACAGCCAAATAAATGGCCTAAGTGCTGACGAATGCAAATAATATTTTGTTCCCTTCCTTCTCTCTCTGCCTTCCCCACCCTGATAGAAGCCACCATACCTCTCCTCTGGATGAAGGCAACAATATTTTTATGTGATTTCCCAGCCTCCACCCTTGGGAGATCTACTGTAATTCTCACTCAGCAACCTGGCTGATCTCTCTAACATATCACATTATGTCTTGGCTTAAAACCTGCAGTGGATTCCAACTGAGAAAAGCAGTGATCACTTATTGCCTGCAGTACCACTCTTAGACATGGGCAAGTAGGGTTCCTCAGAGGCCCCAACACTTTAGGGTGCTTCCCTTGAAGTTTTCTAAGAACCCCCAAGTCTCTGAGACCAGCAGGGACCAACAGAGATGTCAGGAGGAGGCACCTGAGCCCCACTGGGAATCTGTGTGGTTACTGGTCCCTGTTTCTCCCCTTTGAGGGCACTCCCCATCATGCCCATAAGACTACCCTGGGTTGTTGCTGGCTAAATTCCAGGAGGGTGTGGTCTGTGCTAGGATGGCTCCCACTGACCAGTGTTGTACTTTTTTTTAGAGAGAGGTTTTGAAAGATTGAATTGCTAACATGGTGCTGGCATGATTATGGGTGACATTCATGTGCGACACAGGACAGGTTTAAGGCTCTTGTATAAGTTTCCTGTGGGGCTTCCCCAGTGGCTCAGTGGTAAAGAATCTGCCGACAGTGGTAAAGAATCTGCAGGAGGTGTGGGTTTGATCCCCAGGTCAGGAAGATGCCCTGGAGGAGGAAATGGCAACCCACTCCAGTATTCTTGCCTGGGAAATCCCATGGACAGATTTCCATGGTGGGCTACAGTCCATGAGGTTGCAAGAGTTGGAACATGACTGAGCATGCAGTTTCCTGTAGTTGCAGTGATAAACTACCATAAACTTAGTGGCTTAAAACAATCCAGGTTTTTATTATCTTGCAGTTTTGGAGGTCACATTCTAAAAATGGGTACTCAGGGCTGCAGCGCAGTTTGCTTCTGGAAACTCTATCGGAGAATCTGTTCCCTTGCCTTTTCCATTTTCCAGGGTCTGTCTACATCATTTGACTTGTGGTCTTTTCCTCCATCTTCAAGGCCAGTAGTGGAACATCTTCTCTCCTCTCTTTTCTTCTCCCTTCCTCTTTTAGGGACCTTTGTGATTACAGCAAGCCCATTTCTATAACTCAGGATCTCCACATTCCAAGATCCTTAACTTAAATCTGCAAAGTCCCTGTTGCTGTATAAAGTAATACAGTGACAGGTTCTGGGGACTAGGTTGTGGACATCTTTGGAGGGCCACGATTCTATTCTATACTGCCTGTGGTACACTGTCCACCAGTGACTTCAGCTGAGGTCAGGGCTGGGGTCACAAACCTACCAGATGCACCCCCTCAGAAAAAACCTAATAATAATAATTCTTAGTGAATTAAATATCTAAGTATGAAAAGCAAAATTATAAAGCCTTTTAGAAGGAAATAGAAATATCTTCATGACTTTGAGACAAAGGAGTTTCTTAGAGAACAAAATCACTCAAAAGGAAAGGGTGCTAAATTTGACATTAGAATATTTTCTCATTTCATTGAAACACTATAAAAAAGAAGTGTAAAGATAAACCACACTGTTGGAGAAGATATTTGCAGCACACATAATAGATGAAGGATCAGTATCCAAAATATATTGAAACTCCTATAAAAAAAGACAAAGCAATCTTTTAAATATGCAAAATTCTTAAACTGGCTCGTGTTCAAAGAAGGGAAGGAAAGGAAACCTAACAGGCATTTACATGAGAGTGAATTCAACCTTATTAGTAATCAAGAAAGTGCAAACTTACACCACAAGTGAAGTGAAGTGAAGTCGTTCGGTTGTGTCCGACGCTTTGCACCACACCACAAGGAGAAACCACAATATACTCATCAAAATTAGCAAATATCAGAAAGTCTGAAAACACTATGTGTATGTTTGTGTGAATGTGGAACATCAGATACTAGTGTTCACTGCTGGTGGGGAGGTAAATGGGAACCTCTGTTTTGGAAAACAGAGTGTTGTTATCTAGTAAGTTGGAAGAGATGTATATATACACACCATATTACCCAGTTATTTCATGTTAGGTTTATTCTCTGAAGATATGTCTTTATGTGCAGGAGAATACATATACATGTGTGCATTCTAAGTCGCTTCAGTTGTGTCCGACTCTGTGCGACCCTATGGACGATAGCCTGGCAGGCTCCTCTGTCCATGGGATTCTCCAGGCATGAATACTGGAGTGGGTTGTCCTGCGTTCCTCCAAGGGATCTTCCCCACCCAGGGATCAAACCAGCATCTCTTTCATCTCCTGCACTGGCAAGAGGGTTCTTTACCACTAACCACCACCTGGGAAGCCCTGAATACACATGTAAACATGCTCATAGTAGCATAGTTTGTAATCTCTCCAAACTGGAAAGAAGCCAAATTTCCATTAATAGTAAAATGGACATAGAATGATATACACAGTGGAATACTATACAACAATGAAAATCAATAAACCCAGTGTTCACTCGTTCTATTTGGCATTTATTGAACTTTATTCTAGGAACTAAGCCAAGAAATCAACATAAATTAAGACAAAACCATCTCTTAGAATAACTCACAGGGAAAAAAAATACCAGGTAAACTAATACTTACAGTTCAATGTGATATAAGTGAAGTATTACACTCAAAAGAACGCTTTACAGATATCTCATTGCACCTTTCCCTTCCTCCTCTGGCTAAGAAACAAACAAAAAATCTTTTCTCCTTGCTCTTCTCTTTAAAATTAAAACAGAATTAAGCTGAGATATACAGTACATTAGAAAGGGAAAATGGTAAATTGCAACACCAAGAGCAAATTTGAACAACTTAAATCCCATGGACTTTCAGAGTAATTTTTATGTTGTCTTATGATTAGACACAGCCAGGTTTCTCTGGGGCAATTGCTTGCTGTTTAATCTTACGGGCTCTGTGAATGAAACTAATCAAGGCTCTTTCATGAACTGGCTTCTAAATGATTAGAATCAAATTTGTATCCACCCCAGGAGCATAGATGATGCATTTTTATGTCACATTCCTTGACCTCTGAGTTTTTTTCCCTTTTCATCTGATTCTAATGAACCTTATTATATTCCATTACCTGCATTTAATATATAAAGGCAAGAATAAGTCCTTTGTATAGCAAGCCAGGGAATGAGTAAATGAGTAGAAAGAGATAGGATAGGTTAGGGTACGACAGAATTGGATATTGTCTCATCCATCTTCAGGAATGGCAAATGTTTTGAGGGAGGGGAATATATTAATCATCTTTATATCCCAGCATAACACCAGGCACAGAGTAAGTGCTTGAGTCAGCTTTCCTTTGACTATGTTGCAAGATATACAAGCTCATAATCACGACAGTTTACAACAAATACTTATTTATTGTTCACATTATACAGGGTCAGCTGGGCTCTTCTAGGCTTGGTATCTTCTATTTCTTAGTCTGGAATCTAGGCTGAAGGAGAAGCCATCACCTAAGATCCCACACTGGGAGCTGGCTTCAGTCATACCATGCAACGGCATTTAAAGTTTCTGTCCAGCCATGACAAAGGTCATGCCTGGTCATTCCCATTGGCCAAACCATGCCAGGAGGGGGAATTGTGACCTGTGAATATTCAATAAACATGTGCTAAGTGAGTGCTGCAATCATTACAGTGCAGTTCAGCTATAATACGTGGTGAGATTCCTGTGCCATGAACAATTGCTCTCAGAGAAACAACGGACCAGGCTTCCCTGGTAGTTCAGATGGTTAAGAATCTGCCTGCAATGCAGGAGATCTGGGTTCGAATCCTGGGTCATGAAGAGCCCCTGGAGAAGGGAATGGCAACCCACTCCAGTATTCTTGCCTGGAGACTCCCATGGACGGAGAAGCCTGATAGGTTACAGACCATGGGGTTGCAAGATTCGGAGATGATTGAGCAGCTAACACACAAACAACACCCCACCGACCCCCAAGATCTGCCTCACTGAAGATTAGCTGTGGAAGAAGGATGACTCCCAACAACCAGAGCAAAGTATTTCCTCTATCCCCTCACAGTTCAATGAGCGGTGCCAATGAAAAGCAGACAGAAGAGTTCAGAGGCTGATTAATTCTTAATCTGTTAGGACAAACTTGACTGTGCATAAGAATCACTTAGGGAGCATGTTAAAAATATAGGTTTCCACTGACACTGAATATATGAGACCAGGAGCTTATGTTTACAAACTCTCCCTGAGTTTCTGGAAGCACAGCCTGTTGTAGGGACCTTGCTCTAGACTCAGGGCAGCTCCGCCTGGGATGAAGGAGACTTCTTAGGCCAGGCTGCTTCGAGATTCAGAAAGAACTAGCCTTGTCTTTTCCACTATGCACGGAGGTCTGTGGGTAAGAGACAGGTGCCACCTTCCCTGGGCTCGCCCCATGACTGAGCATGGCTCTCTTAGTGGAATCACAGGTACTGTGATGATCTGTGTCCAGGTCTGTGAACAACCACTTGAACACTAGGAACTCATCTTGTTTGCCTTCACAGCCCCAGTGCCAACCCAGGACTTAAAATAAATAAAATGCCTCTGTGTGTGTATGCTCAGTTGTGTCCAACTCTTTGCAACCCCAAGGACTGTAGCCCACCAGGCTCTCCTGTCCATGGGATTCTCAAGGCAAGAATACTGGAGTGGGTTCCATTTCATTCTTCAAGGGATTTTCCCCAACCCAGGGATCAATCCTGAGTCTTTAATGTCTCCTGCATTGGCAGGTGAATTCTTTACCATTACTGCCACTAGGGAATAAATGCCCACTGGATCAGGCTCATTAGTGATCCGAGTCATCCCAGCAGCAATTTCTTAGACTTCCGCCTGTGCAGAGTCAGCTGGGGGACTTGCTAACACGTCACCCACCTCACCCCCAGAGTTTCTGATTCAGGAGATCTGGGGAGGCCCCAAGGACCAAGCCCTTGCATTTCTAACAAGCTCCCAGTGGGAGAACTGCTGGTGCTGCCAGTGAAGCCCATAGGTGGAGAACCTCTGCCTTAGACTTCTGTACTTTACTTTTTCTGCCTAAAAATTAGAAAAGTAGAACCTGCGCCAAAGCTCAATAATAGGCTTCAGAATTTCGTACTACTTTGCCATGACTTTACATGTCAGATCATTATCAGTCCAGAAACTTAGATGTGACAGAAATCTATCTTTAGTGCCCTATTCCTGGATTCATTTTAGTTCAGAAGGCCCCCAAGGGCAGGAATCTTTGGTCCCTATTGGACCCCAAGAATAGTCTCGGCATGTAGATGATACCTTAGAAGTATCTGCTGAGTGGATGAACCAGTGCTTCTGGGACTAGCCTCTGGTCTTCATGCCTCACCTGGTCTAGTAGTCAGACTATGCCTGACTACTCCTGTACCCAGTGATGCTAGTGGGTGTGATTTATGGTATAGGTTCTATTTTTATGCCAAGAGTGAACTCTAGCTCTCACTCTCCTTAGCCCAGGGCAAGGTTCTTAGGAGGAAGATGCCAGCTCCCTGCTCTCAAGAGTCTTGGTGGAAAAACTAATTCTCCAGTCTTTCCTTTTGTAAATGAATAAATAAAATTACATCTCTTACAAATCAGAAGATTTTGGCTTTTCAATGTACTGTTTTGGCTTTACATTTCATGCCCCTAATTTGGAACTCAAAACCACAAATTTGACCCATTTTTCACCATGGATATTTTTTCTGTCCTCAAGGAGCAAAAAAAAACCCTCAATTTTATTTTTATAAGTAAATTGCTTTAGATAGGACTTTTATTTATAGACCATCTAAAGGGCTGTAAGTAAAAGGAATGAAAGAATAATTTCATCAATTAATATTTCAAAATAGTGTCCACCTACACTGTTTTGTTTATATATTACATGCATGTAAGATATAATATCATGGTACATAATCATTTTACATGATATATTACAAGACCATATGACACCAGCATCATAACCAAACAAAACCTTATAGGAAATGCTCCTCTATATGCAGAACTTAAAGGCTCTTGAAGATCTGGTAGCATCATCTAACAGCAGAGGGGATCCATCTATTCTTAGATAGCCTTTACTGGTGGACCCTGGGGTCTCACAAACTCATTAACAGCACAAATAGTTCATTTCTAGTCAAGGGGTCTCTCCAGAGAACATTCTCTCAAGAAGCCCTCCAATCACAGCCTGCTCTGTGTAAGTAATATTGTCAGAAAGCTAGGTTTGCTCCAATGTCAGGAAGAATGAAAAACAGGTGTTGCAAAGGCCACCTGTTGTCATCTCCATCAGGCTATTAATTTAGCCAAAAGGAACTCAGGCACCCAGACCAGGAGAATGTGAAGGGAAGTGAGGGAAAGTTTTTCCTGAAATAGGGGTGCCTGGCATGTCCTGCTTATCCCCAGGGTGCCGCAACTGCAGGTTTCGGAAGCAGTGGACAGCTCTGTAAACACCGACTTAATAAATTAAGGGGCTTGAGGAAGCGACTACTTATCGCTCGTCTGTCTCATACTGAGCCCTCTGTAGTATCGTTTCACTTCATCACTAGAACACTTCAAATGCAAAACCAATGATGGAGGGATTGTGTGTTTTGCAGATGAGGAAACTTAACTTTGTCACTTGCCCAAGAGGACACAAAGCAAGATTTAAACCTCGGTTTGTAACTTCAAGTCTGTGCTCTTTCCATGACCACACAGATCTCTACCTTCAACGATTAAAGAGCAAGAACAGAGAAGCCAGGATGGACAAGGGGCAACCAGAGCAGTGGGCCCTTGTCAGAGGCCACAGGGTGTGCCCAGTTTCTTGCGTGATAATGTGTCTGGTTTTCCTTCGCTGAGATGCACATGAGTGCAGGACCTGGAGGGAAACCCCAGGGGGCAGTCAGAGGGAGAATCTGGATTCTGTCTTGGAGCTGCTCCATCAAAGGTATGAGGAAAAGGCAGATGGCTCAGGAGACAGGCCACGCAGAGGTGGGTGAGCCCACAGAGAGGTTTTCCTTGATGTATTTCTCAAGGAATTTTCTGAGATTGGCTTTAGACCACCCTCCCCCCACCAGCTCGACTCCCCCAAGCATGTGGAGGATCTTTAAAGCTCAAAATTGCCGATTCTCCAGGAATGGGAATAAGAGGAGGGCAGGGTGTCCTGTTTATACCCAGTTGTAGAGGGGACTTTCCTTTGGTACCGAAGAAAGCAAACCAAAACAAACAAACAAACAAACAAAAACCATTGGTTTATTTGGAGATCCTCGTCCAAGTGAGCAGGATAAGCACTCTTCAGACTGCATCTGTCAGTCTCTCCACACTGAGACCTCAGGTGACCTGCCTGACTTGGCAGCTTTCACAAAGGACCCACTTGGGAACGGCAATATCCTTGAAAGTGTGTCCAAGCTCAGAGGCAGCCTATCTGAGAGCTTCCTGAACCTCCTTCCTTGATCTTCCCTGTGTATACCCTGGTCAAGGTGAGGCAGGCTCACCTTCCGGCAAGTAGAGAACAGCTGTTTCCGGCTGCTGTGGGGGCTGCTCCGCCCTTGCAGCTCTTTCTGTGAGCTGTTCACTCTCAGAACTGTGTCCCTTCTATCAGCAGCCTCTGCCCTGGCATGTCTTTTCAGTTACGGTTGCCCCATTTCACATCAGCCTGGCCTCCATCTTTCCACGTTCCCACCTCACCAGCTCAGCTCTGTTTGATCCGGTCCAGAGAGGTCTCCCTCGAGACACTACCAGCATTCTTCCAGTGTTACTCCAAGCTACTGCTGCTTTTTCTTGCTCCTTTTCTTTCCTTCATGGAACACTCACCTCTCTTGTCAGCTTTCTTGATAATGAACCCTGCTATGGCTCTAAGCTATCTCATACTAGTCAATATCCCTTGAAGTTTAAAGAGGTAAGGTTCATGTTCTCTTTCACAAGTTTGGCAATGTGGTAGAAACAGAACGGGTTCTGTTTCTAAAAATCAAGCACATTTATAAATTGGGTGAGTTTGGGAAAATTCCCTAGCTTCCTGAGACTCCATCTCCTCATCAGCAAAATGAGTGTGTGAATAATTACTTCCTATGGGTGTAGGGAAGATTAAATGAGATAAAATGCCTATCACAGTACCAGGGTCCCAGATATATGGGGGAAAACTTAAGTTGTTTCCTCTTCCTCTTCAAAATATTATATCTATTCCAAAAATGTCCTGTTTCTTTCCATGAAATCTGTTTTCACCACTCAACACCTGACGTCACATTGTTACTGAGTGAGATTTGCAAAGCTAGTTTTCCAGAAGAATTCCCTGTTGGCTCTCTGTCCAGAAAGCATAAATTCTTTGATTTATATCTCCCTGGGCTTGCATATCTGAGAAGGACAAAGGGAAAATCTCAATGGCCTGTCTGTCAATAATGCCTTTTCTATGGAAGAATTCTATTTTAAAACAATTACTGGTTTTTTTTTAATAGGTTTAATCGATGGGGTAAAACCACAAGCCACTTTCACATTTGCACTCTCCGATTTCCTCTGCCCACCCCCTGATGACTGCGTATGTAGAGACCATAGCTGTTCTAGCAATTCCAGCTAGTTTAAAAGAAGTCTTATTTAATCGATTGTCAGTCAAGGAGAGGTGAATGCTCACAGCTCTTCTAAGCACTGAGAAGCACAACTCCAGATTTTCACTACCAGAAAATGAATGCAGGTTTAGTTTAAAACCATTGTATGTTTGGATCCTTCAAATACATTTTTACAGAACCCCCTCCCCCAAAAAAGTTTTCTTTAGTACATAATCGACTTTTGGATATTAAAAGGTTGATCCCACCTCTTAATAATATCAAAACCTGAAGCTTACAGACAGTTTACAGCTCCCCCCACCCCCCCCACCCCCACTACCCACCACCAGCTCAGGGCTTGGCCTTGGCTCAGGACCCTGCCATGGGCAAGAGCTGATATAATGACTCTGCCCTTTCTCTACTTAATCTTCTGGCTCCTTCAAATTACGGAAAGGGAGCGGGATAAGAGGAAGGGGGACCAAGGCTAAGGCGCCGGTGCTCTTGGCCAGTGCTGGTTGGCTGTTACCACCTCCCATCTGGCAGCCACACGTACAAACACTGATTCTGTCAAGGCATCTCTTAGGTTCCTTGGAGGCCTCCCCACCCCCGCACTCCACGCCCCCAGGACATTCTCATTTCCTGACATGGATAGTGAAGTCTCTCCGCAGACCTTTATAGAGCTCCTTCTCATTCCAGCTCCAGACTCAGGCAGTCCCCTCCCCAACCCTCTCTTGGTACTGCAGTTATTCAGCTCAAGCAGTCAGCACTTTGAGTAAAGTCCCATCAGGACAGCTCAAGCCTGGTGACCATAGGCAACGGCCATATCCTCTCAGTCCTCAAGGAATTTTCGCATCTTTCCACAACAAACTGGGGAAGCCTCAGCTCTCCCCTTGCCCCATGCCAGGGTTAATGGGCTTCTCCAGCTCTCCTTCTCCTGGGCTTCCTAGGTGGCGCTATTGGTAAAAAATTCACCCTCCAGTGCAGGAGATGCAAGAGACAAGGGTTCAGTCCCTGGGTCAGGAAGACCCTCTGGAGTAGGAAATGGCAACCCACTCCAGTATTCTTGGCTGGAAAATTTCATGGACAGGAGTCTAGTGGGCTACAGTCTATGGCATCACAACGAGTCAGACACGACTGACCAGCTCTCCTCCTACCTCCCATGTGTTCCAGACAGAAGTCAGTCACCAGCTGCCCCTAGTCTATGGAAACCCAGTTCAGCCTCTTGCTGCCCTTCATTTCCTCCACTTCAGTGCACTTGGTGGTCCCAGGAATGTCAGCAGCTCAGTGAGTATAGAACTAAGAGTGAGATGGCAAATGTCTCTCCTGTCAGGCACCCCCACTCTGGGTAAACACATTTCTCAGACCCACAATTTGGCCTGAAGGTTGGAAATGCCTTGCTAACTGCCTAGGCCACTAGCTTCTTTTCCTCAATGACCATGTCTCTTCCATAGGCCAGTGGTGGTAGGGGACAGGTTTGACCAAATCTGTTATCTTTTGAGTCGATCTGGTTGAGATGTGTCTAGCACTTCTTTTTAGACAGTAGAAGCATCTTTTGCCCATTTTCTCAGGTGTAAGGCTTGAACTAAAATTCCAAGAATATAGAATATATATCCCCATTTAGCATCTTGCTATAAATTTAAATAACAAATGGAATTATAATTAACACTTATATGTCACATACAAACTATTTTTTAATTGTTCTTAAGAACACTGGAGTGGGTAGCCATTCCCTTCTCCAGGGGATCTTCCCAGTCCAGGGATTGAACCCAGGTCTCCTGCATTGCAGGCAGATTCTTTACTGCCTGAGCCACCAGGGAAGCGCAACAAGATACAGCTAAAGCGAGATTTTAAGACAGAACCCAGTCATCTTTCTTTAATTCAATCTTTTAAAATGACTACTTGATGAAAACTTCCTTTTAATTTCTGCTTTATAGAATATAAAGCTTCTTCTTTCTATATAGGATAAGAGTCATTTAGTCCATCAGTTGCTACAAGCCAATCATGACAGTAACCACTTTTGCACAACAGCACACACGTGTCAAGCATATACTTAGATGCTTGACAGATACTTCTAACTTTTAAAAACAACATTGCAAAATCAGTATAGTCAGTATTCTCCTGCCATGCGTTTCATTTCACAAACAAAAAAATGAGACTCAGAGAAGAACCAGATCAAGGTTACACAGCTATTAAACACCCAGCTTGGAATTCTGCCTGTCTGATGCTAGAAGGTAGAGTCTTTTCATATCCATGTTATAACCCAAACAGCAGGTTGTAGCTTTGTCTATTTTTAAAGTCACAGAAAAACAGCTTTTCCCTGGTGGCTCAGATGGTAAAGAATCTGCCTGCAATGCTGGAGACCTGGGTTTAATCCCTGGGTCAGGAAAATCCCCTGGAGAAGGGAATGGCAACCCACTCCAGTATTCTTGCCTGAAGAACTCCATGGACAGGGGAGCCTGGCAGACTAAGTCCATGGGGTCACAAAGAGGTGGACATGGCTGAGCAACTAACACTTTCACTTTTCCCAACCTAGAATTCATCAAACACTATTCAACAGGAGGTAAAAAGCAGTACTGAGGAGAGGGCAGGGTATTCCAGGATCAAATAAGCTTGAGAAATGGTGGGTTAATAAAGCTGAATAGTTTTATTTACTTTACCATTTGTTAGAGACTTGACTTTCTTAAACAATGTTATTTGTTGACATAAAATTTGTGTGTATTCAATGTGGACAACTTGATGTGTGCACGCATTATGAAGAGATCACCAACATCAAGCTAAATAACTTCTCTATCACTTTTACACAATTACCATTGTATGCGTGTGTTGAGAAGATTTAAGATCTATTCTCTTGACAAATTTCAAGTATTCAATATAGCACTCTTCACTATCATCAACACCGGATCTCTGAAACTCATCTTGCATAACTCAAACTTTGTACCCCAACATTTCCTCATTCCCCAGGCAGATGGATATTTTGACTGGTTGCAGAGGAAGAGAAGGAGATAAGCATACAATCACATTGTTTCCCAAATTCCACATAACCCTCATTTATGGCAGTCTCTCTGGCTTCTCCTGGAACAGAACTCTGTGGCTCTATTGCTTCCTTCCTTCCCAACACAAGTTGGTCCAGGCTCACCGTCTGCATTCCCTGACATCATGCTCTAATTTGTTCTGTCACTTTTTTCCAGATTCTGTGCCCTTGTTTCATAGTGCTTAACTTAGAATCACAACTCCTATGGTAATTAGTATGTTTTTGAATCAGTTCAATTATTTGACATGACAGACTACTCCAGTAATCTTTAATGTTAATAAAACTGCATTTAGAGAAGATAAATATTAGGTTCATTATGAAGTATTTAATTTATACAGCCAATTATGAACTGGATGCATGAACAGAAAGAAGAGAAGAAGATGACAGAAGGAGATAAGCCAAAGTAATTTCTATTTCATTTGAAATAGTCAGACACTGACAACTAAGTACCTGCTCCCTTGCTGCCCGAAAACTTTAACAAAGAGGTGGTTTTGCTTATCTCTGTCTTGAGATCTGGCTGGACAAGAAGTGAGGAAGGCCTACGTTTTTCCAAAGACTCTATCTAATAAATACTCAAGGACTGCTGAGAAAGGAACCATCGAAAGATAAGGTTACTGCAAAAAGACATCACAGCTTACTGGTTTTGTTTTAAAACATTTGGTCATCAGGCGAGGGAATGTTTGGTCTGACATAATACAATTTACAATGGACCATTCCTTATTGTCTCTACCTCAAACCAAAACCTTCCCCTTCAAACTAACTTTCAAAAAATGGCTTATGATAATGGTATGGTGAGCAAAGGAATGCTGAGGATCATGAGATCTGATGGTCAACAATTGACTGAAAGTTTGAAGAAGATGAAAATTATTCTGGTGAATTAATATACACTATATGGCAGATTAAGGAAGTGTTAATTGTCAACATTACATTGCAAGGAGGAAAAAAAAAGAGTTCCTTAGGAATATTTCCATTTTCTCATAATTATGTATAATACTGTGCCAGTATTAGAAAATCCTACTATCTCTCCATGGGACAAAGCTTCAGATGAGATATTAGAAAGTTCACCCTCAGGCATTAATCAAAGCTTTCAACTTCATTCAAATTACAATTGTTTCTCTTCCCCCTACCCCCACCCAGTTGAATCATGTTCCAGGGGAGAAAGGCATTACCAGTTTTTTTCTTTTTAGCTACTGTCTCAGACCCCTCTGAGGTTGTAGGGAAGAAAGATTAGGGAAACAGGAAAGTTCCTGACTGCCTGATGCTGTCTTAGTGGCCTTACATTTTGAGTCTGAGAGATGTTTAAAGGTGATGCAGTCTTTTTGTATGCTTTTGTGGGGTTTGGACAACTTTTCCCTGCTTCATGGAGAATTTTCATCTGCACTTACCTATATGCCAGTAATAATCTTGCTCCAAGCTCACCTTACTCCTGGGAATCTAGTAGTCTGCCTCTAGGTACTCTGCACTGAAGCCCCTCTACTTCCCCAAATAGCCTGTTAGACAGGACTTAACCCACAATAGTGCTCAAAGAGCTTAGTCATGTCTGACTGTAGCCCACCAGGCTCCTCTGCCCATGGGATTTCCAGGCAAGAATACTGGAGTTTTCTTCCATATCCCACTCCAGGGGATCTTCCTGACCCAGGAATTGAATCCATGTCTCCTGCATCTCCTACACTGGCAGGCGGATTCTTTACCACCAGCGCTAACCCACAATGGATAATGGAAAATCCTTGTGCTTCCTTTTCTCTGACAAACTAGGAGTTCAGGCTCTCCCCTTTGGCAGACACCTCTTCAGCTCAGTTGTCATCAGCTACCCAGCCCATCACTTATTTTTTCATCTCATACGGAGTTAGTCACCAGTATACCATGTCCTAAGAATTTCAGAGAACTTAGCGTGTGTTTGGAGAGAAGTGGGCCATCTCCAGGGATGACTAATATAGCACACCATGATCTCAACCAGGTCATGACCATCCCCAGTCTATCAGCCTCGTCCTCTGATGGGGCTACAGGTGCCACCGCCTTATGACAACACCTAGGGGCAGAAAGAAGAACCTCCTCTCTGTCAGGTCTCCTTGCAGATGGAGAAGGAAAAGTCTCCCAGAAGCTGCCTGTGCAATTTCCCCTCCTAAGTACCACATTCCCGAACCTCGGCCCATCATCGGCAAGAATTATTACTGTTCTGGGGCTACTGATGGGACTCATCTTCCAGAAAACAACTGGCCACTCAGAGAAGGGCAGAAACCCAGGCAAAGTCTGGATTCTGTTAGGAAGAAGGAGGAGTGTTGTTAGGTGGGCAACCAGGGTGGCTGCTATTGCCCTGCTGTCCCGTTTGTGGAGATGGGGTTGAAAGTTCTGGAGTAGACCTTCTAAGAAAGGTTCATCTCCAAGTTGCTTTCGTATAGCTAAGGCTTCTTTCAAGGCCAATTGAAAAGGCACCAACTTTCAGAGATCTCTGGGAGAGAGTTCTACACACTCAGAAAATCTCCCCACTGGAAAAGCTTTCCTGTTTGCCTCCAGACTTACATTCTTTTAAATAAGGACAAGGCCTTTAATTTATCATAAATATTCACTGCATTCTATGTGAATAGCATCCCCTGGAGCATAAAACAGAATTCAGTGTTGGTGGGGTTCCCTGGAGTTGTTCATCAAAGAAACCATTAAATACGAGTCTTCAGGGGGATATCTGTTGGCCAAGGAAGCACTATAGGATAAGTGAGTTTTGATCCATATGTATATGTGTGTATACACACTCATAAACATCGTGTGTGTGTGCGGGCATGTGTGTGTGCTCAGTCTCCATCATTCCGACTCTGAGACCCCATGGACTGTAGTCCACAGGCTTCCCTGTCCGTGGAGTTTTCCATGCAAGAATACTGGAGAGAGTTGTCATTTCCTTTTTCAAAGGGATCTTCCCAACCCAGGGTTGAACCAGTGTCTCCTGCACTGGCAGGCGGATTCTTTACCACTGCATCATCTGGGAAGCCCCAATAAACATCATACTTGATCCAAAACAGCTTTTTTTTTTTTGAAGGGGTGGGGGCTGTGCCACAGAATCTGTGGCTTCTAAGATCTCAGTTCCCTGAACAGGGAACTAAGGACCCAGGCCCCCTGCCGTGGAAAAGAGGAGTCCTTATCACTGGGCCCCCAGGAAAGTCCCCATAACAGCTTTGACTGTGGAGAGAAGGCAACAGAACAATGCGTCTCTGACAGGGTCATTGCCAGCTATAGTCTTTATGTAATTAGGAAAAGGCACCTCTTCCTCTGCGGTGGCAACCCCACCGGATGGTGTGGAGCCCAGACTTCCTATGACCTGGGGCTTGGTTATGGAAAGCTTTTGAGGAAAGGGAGTCTCCACCAAGAAAAGGAAAAAGCACTTACAGAAATGGGGAAAGTATTTTGTTTGGAGTTAATCTGCTTCCTTCCATTGTGGTCTCATCATCTAGCTGCATTGAGGCCAAACTTTTGTGATATCTGGGGTTTGTACTTATTTTTTTCACCCATGTTACACTAGTTAGGACTACATCCTAAGCTTTTTTTTCTTCTCAATCCACATATTCTCCCTGGGTTAATGGACAGTTTCAGTTGATGAAACTGTCCTAGCTTAATTCACATATATCTGCTCTGAACTCCCAATCTGCCTATCCAGCCAATCCAGACCTCTCTCTTGGACTCTAGACTCTCCTATCCACCTATTTACTGGGGGCTTCACTGGGGGTAGAAAGGTAGTTTAAATGATTTCATTATGTTTTTCTGTATTTTCTAAATTGTCTATAGTTAGCATGTATTTATATAATCATAAAAATATTAATTGGAAGACAAAGTAGCAGACATGAGAAATGTCAAGTGACTCTTTACTGTGTCACTACTCTGTGAGAGCTGCAATACTAAAGGGCTTGTTTATTCTCGTATTTAATCTCCTCTACAACAGTGAAGAGTGGGTATTATCATCTTCAGGTAACAGATGAAGAAACTGAGGCTCAAAGATGTCATGGTCACGCAGCTAACAAATGACTGAGCTTGAATCTGAACCTAAAACTGTCTGGCTTCAAAAGCTTTGATTTTCTGAATGGATGTGCTCTCCCAGCAACAGTGCAGACTCACTGGGGAAGGAAACAAACAATAAAAAGAACACATCCAAATTATATGCACTGTTCCTGAGGCCCTTTACCTAACAGGACCTCATGTTTACTCCCCTTTCTTGTCTTTTATTCTCAAGCGGTGCAAGCCTTCTAAGCTTCTCTAAATACTTGGTAAAATGAGCTGGGAGACCACATTAGGCCTCCTTGATCCTTTTAAGTGGTAGTCTCTTGTGGTTCAGCTGGTAAAGAATCAGCCTGCAATGTGGGACATCTGGGTTTGATGCATGGGTTGGGAAGATCCCCTGGAAAAGGGAAAGGCTACCCATTCCAGTATTCTGGCCTGGAGAATTCCATGGACTATATAGTCCATGGAGTCACAAAGAGTTGGACACAACTGAGTGACTTTCACTTTCACAGACCATTAGTCTTTATTGTTCAACCTGAACCTCTATGTACTTTTTAAAATTGGGTTACAATTAACAGATTATATTAATTTTAGATGTACAACACAGTGTTTCAGTATTTTCATACATTATGAAGTGACCATCAAAATGAGACCAGTTACCATCCATTACCATACAAAATTGTTATAATATTATTGATTATATCCCCTGTGTGTACACAACATCCCTGTGACTTATTTATTTTATAACTGGAATTTGTACCTCCTAATCTGTTTCATCTATTTCATCTGTATGACTATTTTTATTTTTTTACACTATCCCATCATTCCAACGAATCGACTACCTTCATGAAACTGTACTACTGTTGATATACTGAGATCTCTAGATTTTGACCTGTATTTCCAGGTGCCCTATAACTATTCTAAACATTAACTGATTAATCAAACAACTATAAAACCCACTAACTATACTAACCCACTAGTAAACAGTTCAAAAATATTTATTGAGCATCTACTTTATGTCAGGCAAAATGCAAGGGGGTGGGGGTACAAAGATATATAAGACAAATCACACGTTCTTTGTCATAGGATAAATGGATAATTGTGATGCAACTTGATAAGTGATTAAACTAAGGAAGATTCTGAGGAAAGCTCACTGATGTTGTGAGAGCTTGCTTTCATAGGCAATGACTGCTGAGCCAAGATGGAAAGATGAACAAACTAAGGACATGCATTTGGGAGCCATCAGCAGATGGGTCACTGTAGAGGCCCTGAGGCGATGCAGAAGCCCAGGGAGGCAATGTGGACATGGAAGCTGAAAGAGAACTCTGGGGAGAACGAGAGATTGGAGGTGGCCAGGAAAACAGGAGCTATGAAGGAGGTCATTGAGGAAGGGCAAGAGAAGAAGAGGGAGAATTAGCACGAGATTCTTCCCAAGAACCCGTGAGAATAGAAAATTCCAGGGAAGAGGGAATAGTCAACAGTGTTAAAAGCAGCAGAGAAGCTTAATAACAAGAGAGCTGAAAAATTACTGTTCAGATCGGACGTTATGACAGTCATGGATGGTCTTTCCACAGAGATGTTGCCAGGAGGTGAGGACAAAAGACACTGCAGAGGCTGTAAGAGTGATATAGTATAAGTAATGAGAGGAAGACTTTTTTTTATTGTAATGCAAGTGCCAGACATTAAGCTTTTGGTCATGGAGGTGTTCATTTCAAAGATATCCATCTCAAGTCAGCACATTGCAAGCTGCATGACACAGTTACTGGCAAAGCAACTAGATAAGGAGCTAGGCAACCTCCACCCATGAAAAATCTCTTTTAGAAGGTCTAGGGTAACACAAACAGCTTGAGTGACCTTGCTTCTCCCTTCCTGCTCCCTAATTACCATACCTGTATTTTAACTTTTTCAGTAAAAAGTGAGCCTATGAAACCCTAGACAGCCTATCCTTAGACCGTAATAAAGGCAAGTCCCAGGTCTACACTTCCCGTCTCTCTACCTGAGACCTTGTTGTGTGGTCCTGAGCGTTCCGTGTACCTTTTGGGACTTGTGGGTAATAAATCTGTTCTTCGAAGTTCCCTGATGGTTGTTGCTAAGGTGTGTCCTGAAATCATAATAAGAACCACAGGGAGTGGTCCAGTCACAGCATTCGTGTGGACAGGGACATTTCTGTGGGGTTTACCACAAGCAATATAGTTTCAGGTGAGGGTCTCAGGAATTTCTAGCTCCTAACATCACTATGAAGAGCCTGAGACCAACACAAATGAAATGTACAGATCAGGAAGTAGACACAGTCAAGGTGGATTAACCTTTCAAGAAGCCTGGCTATGAAGGGAAGGTGAGATGGAGGCAGTAAAGGGACA
This sequence comes from Nanger dama, assembly GCA_917880005.1. Classification (NCBI taxonomy): domain Eukaryota; kingdom Metazoa; phylum Chordata; class Mammalia; order Artiodactyla; family Bovidae; genus Nanger; species Nanger dama. The sequence goes on along the minus strand of CAKJTW010000005.1, from coordinate 24,971,816 downwards.
ATGAAGGCTCAAGGAAAAGAGTTTGGGGGATTTGACACTTAAATACACTGTTATGGATTATGAAAAAGAATCACTGATGAAGAAAAGCTTGAAAATATAAATTCCAGGAAGGCACTTGATGGAACATGGCATTCAGAGGGGAAGGGAGGGTAGAGGTTGGTCTTGTAGAAGAGTAAGGATATGTTCTTTGAAACTAGAGGGAGAAGGTGAGGATGAGCACAGAAGCAGTAGACAGGCTAGTAGATGGGAATGGAGGTACTAAATAACCCAAAGGGGTGAGAGGTCTGGAGGGCAGGGACTAGAGAGGGAGCAGGGAGATTGTGGAGGCTTGTGTCAGACATCAAAGGAAATGAGTGAGAAATGAGTCTTCCCTGGGGAAGACTGAAGATGTGTGACATCAACAATCTCCCAAGAACAGTGATTTTTTTTTCTAGAAGTCTTTGGTTGCCCCAAAGCAAGAAAGTAGGAGATTTTGGGAATGATCTGGGGCTGGTGGTATACTTCAGAAGAAAAGAAAATCAAGAATTTTGATGAGGAAATGATTCAAGTTATCCATTTCAACATCTGGTCTGAGTAGGGACATGAGTGAGGCCAAAAACGCCTAAAGACCTGCTTCCACTGCCCATCAGATGATCTTCCACAGGGAAGACAACCAAGAACCAGGAGCAGCGCCTCTATGATACTCAAACCTTATCACAATGATCGCTCTCCCTAAACTGTCAAAGGCCATCAAAAAATCCTCCCAGGGTCAGCCTTATTCTTTCCTGATTGTGTATCAGAACCACACAAAGAACTTCTATAAAAGGCAGTATGCAGAGTCCAATGACAATGACTGAGGATGAGGCCATGGTAAAGGCATTAAAAATATATAGCCTGATGATTCTAAAGTATATCCAGAATTTTAAGCCATTGGTTTAGTTGGCCAGTCTCCAATTATCCACGTCAAGGGCAGGTTGGAAGAGAACTGCAGGGTCTAGGAAGAACATAGATAACTGAATTTCATAGACAAGCCCAAATCCCAATGATGCTAATAGATTCTGCCTTTTATTTATTTTTTTAACCAGGTTGGTAATTAGTACCAAAATCAACTGTCTTGATTTTCTTTCCTTATTTCTGTCATTCATGATAAAACAGAGGTGTTAATTAACAGCAAAATGACCTAAAGGCAGCCAAAAGGCAAGAGAAAAAAAGGGAAAGAGAAGTGTGTGGTTCCATAAATGGTATCTTTGTCTCTGTAATAGCAGGGTTAACACACATATGATCCTTACTGAGTATCAGGCTCCATTCTAGGAATTCCACATGTAACTCATTTCTTCTCACTATATGAGTCACATTCTTCTGTTATGCTCATTTTACAGGTGGTACAAAGATGATATACTGCAGAGTCATAAAGCTAGCCATTGGTGGGGGATGACACTGCATGCAGGTTTTCTGATTCCACAGTCCTCTCTCTCACCATTACACAGATGTATTCTAGAAGCTAATAAACTCATTAAGAAAAGGAGAATGCATTGAAGAAATGAAAAGTTGGAGAACTCTATAGTTACTGTTCAGAAAGTCTCAGACGTGGATTTTTAAATGGATCTTGAGTGCTGATTTTTTTTCTGGTTGCACTGTTGATTTACAATGCGGCAACAATTCCTGAGCTAACACTTTAAAGAAATTATTTTTCTGATGCAAAGCTAGTTTTTTATTAGTAGTACCTAATAAAAAGTGAGGCCTCCCTGGTGGTTCAGTGATAAAGAGTCTGCCTACCAGTGCAAGAGACTTGGGTTAGATCCCTGGGTTGGGAAGATCCCCTGGAGAAGGAAATGGCAACCCACTCCATTATCCTCGCCTGAGAAATCCCATGGACAGATGAGCCTGGCGGGCTACAGTCCATGGGGTCGCAAAAGAGTAGGACACAACTTAGAGACTAAACAATAACAACCTAAAAAGTAATACATTTTACCTTAGAACTAAATCCCTGGATGAACTGGTTGATAGATTATTGCCACTCTCCTAAAAATATATGCTTAAATGAACAGACAGATGATAAGTAAATTTTTTCAACTCTCCCCTTGCAGTTTTCCTCAGTGATAAGATTTCCATCTTGCCTCCCTCATTTGTATGCATTGCACTTATCACATAACAGAACCTTCATTCAATTAGGGTTGTATTAAACCTTCATCCTGTAGCTAATTCTCTTTCAAAATGTCAGAATCTACCGCCTCATGGAAAGCTGTGTATACTCAGTTTATTTGTGACCTATGTGTTCATACTGTGCTTTGCTTGCCATCATGTTAATTAAATTACTTGTTGTATAAATTATTGCAGAATGTCCCAGATGATGGAGATCATGCAAATGTCAGGGTGCTCATTAACATCTCCTCAACAGTTGCAAGAAGGAAAGCATTACTATTTGTCTCTGGTTCTCCCTCTCTCAAGCAGTTCTTAACTTCAGCTACACATCAGAATTGTTTGGAGATCTTTAAAAATATGGATACCTGTGCCCCACCCCCAATGGTTCTGATATCATTGATCTGGGTATTGGAATGAGAGGTTTTAAGATACTTCCAGGTGATTCTAATGTGTCGCTGGAGTTAGGAATCCATTTCTTAGGAGCTAGCAAGGCTGTGGGTAGAAGCAGCAAATGAAGAGAGGTGTATTTTCCAAAGCCACCCACATTTTTTTTACACTATGTGACTCACAAATCTCTGGGGCTGTCACCTTCTTCTATCTTTTAGAAGGGTTTTTTTTTTTTTTAATAGATATAACCTCAGTATTTTATTTGAATTCAGTTCCTTTGGGTAATTGTACTGTGCACTTATAAAATGTCTCAGCGTTTCACTTGAATCACTGAGACATCATGTAAAGCAATCATTCTTTAGGACCCACTTGTGTATGCTAGGAACACTGAAGCATTTTAATTGGGGGATTTTAATTCTGGTCTAGTAGTTAAAAAATTGGAGAAGCATATTTACAAGTAGACAGGTTTCTGTGAGAGTTCCTGCAGCAACACAAAATTACCCACCTGTGTTTATTTAATAGGACATATCCATCTTACTGATTATAAGTAAATGTAACTGATTCAACAGGTTTTTGAAGACCAAAAATACAATTATTTGCCTGAAACAATGTGACTAAGAGACAGTTTCAACAGTTTCCCATAGCCTACCTCAAGAAAGAATAGGGAATGTAACCAAGAATATGAAAGGGTATCCAGGAAACTGTTTAATGTCATTTAGCATGAGGTCCTTTCACCCCATTGAACTTCACTCCCCTTTAACATCATGTGACCATGGGTTAACTAGGTAGTCCATCCATGTCTCTGTTTTGTCATCTGCAGAATGGGATAATAGTGGAGTGGACTATAACTCCTGGGCTGATGAAGGTTAAGTAAATTAACACACCTAGAATTCTTAGAACAGACTTGGGCACTTGGTAAGTACTCAACAAATCTTAGCTAAAATAATTTTTTTTTTCTCCCAAGACCATATGGTTGGAAGCCATCCATTTCAACCAAAAATTCAGCTGCCTCTGTGAGAGCAAGCCCCAGGAAAGGTGACATCACTGGCCCTGGTGGACACAAGGGGCAAGAGACTCATGGACACCCAGCAGTAGTCTTTCACCTTCTTCCTTTAATACTTACAGGTTCAAAGAGGCATCTTCTCCACATACTGGTTCCATTCCACTGTCTGAAATGCATTTTCCTCATTCTTTAGAACTTTAAGCTCCATGAAAGCAAGGATAATGTACATTTTCTTCACCAGTACACACCCAGTAGTTATCCTGGGGTCTGGCAGCACTCATGAAGTGAGAAACAAAGTGTTGATTAATCTGGGGGTCCTCGTAGGATAATATATTATCAGCTATTAACACTTCAGCTTAACTCAGAGCATATACTTAAGTTCTGTTGTCTAATGGTTCTCAGGTGTGTTGAGTGTGCATGTTAAGAAGCATTAGTCATGTCTGACTCTATCGACCCTGCAGTCCTGTGGACTGTAGCCCACCAGGTTCCTCTGTTCATGGGGATTCTCTAGGCAAGAATACTGGAGTGGGTTGCCATGCCTTCCTCCAGGGCATCTTCCTGACCCACGGATTGAATCTAACTCTCTTAAATCTCTGGCATTGGCAGCGGGTTCTTTACTACTAGTGCCACCTGGGAAGCCCAAATATAGCACAAGTTCACTCAAATTAACTTAAGACTGCGTGTGTATAGTTGTGAATCAGAGAAATGTGAATGCAGAGAAATTTGAACACATCCTTGGAACACTGTGGAGGGAATCAATGAACAAAAATTTAGCAAGCAAGAAATAGCATTAAAGCTCAGGGCAAAGCCTAAGGAAGCAGAGAGAGACAATAGAAAATGTTTTGTCAGCACTTGAAGGGGATGTACTGAAATCCAGTCCCTCTCTACCAGGAACATCCTTTGGCTTCAGTTTCCTTCTGAGAAAATCTCCACCCCCATCAGCCTACTCCAGGAAGTCTATGATCTGTGAGAGCTGAATGTGAACCCTGGGGAAATCAACAGTTGGAGAAGCCAAACATTGTCTTGAAAACTGGCAAGGGTGAAGAAAATTCTGGGGTTAGAGAATAACAGGAAAACTACTTCCTCACTGCTTCCAAACACTTCCCATGTGATAATGCCTTTGTGGCATGCCAGGTTGTGCTGGCTGCATCTATACACAAAACAAAGCGAACCATAAAATGTGCCTCTGTGCCCAGAATTTTTATTGGAATTAAGTGCTCATCCTCTAAATTTTTGCCACTAACTCAATGACTTGCTTAAGGGAGATTTACTTAAGGTAGACTATGTCATCTATTAGGTTGGTACAGAAGTAATTGTGGTTTCAGACCATGAATTTTAAATCATTATAAATAGGCTCAAAAATCTTTATCAAAATAGGAGCCATTACACATTTTTGCCAACCAGAAATAAGTTTTGTTTATTCCTGTAATGAAAAAATGAAAAAATCCATGCTTCAGGATTCGACAAACTCTTGGACAGGATTTTCTGCCTCTTATTGGTTGTGGAAGCCTTTTTCCTGACTAAAAGTTGTCGAGATGCTTGAAGAAGTGGTAGTCGGTTGGTGAGAGGTCAGGTGAATACGGGAGGATGAGGCAAAACTTTGAAGCCCAATTGGTTCAACTTTGGAAGGTTTGGCTGTGCAATCGCAGTCAATCGTCGTCATGGAGGAGAATTGCGCCAATTCTTTTGACCAATGATGACTGCAGGAGTTGTGGTTTTCAGTGCATCTCATCGATTTGTTGAGCAACTTCTAAGATGTAATGGTTTCGCTGGGATTCAGAAAGCCGTAGTGGATCAGACAGACAGCAGGTCACCAGTGACCATGACCTTTTTTGGTGCAAGTTTGGCTTTGGGAAGTGCTTTGGAGCTTCTTCTTGGTCCAACCACTGAGCTGGCCATTGTTGGTTGTCATATAAAATCCACTTCTTGTTGCACATAACAATCCAATTAAGAAACTGTTGTTGTTATATAAAATAAGAGATGACACTTCAAAACGACAATTTTTTTTTTGGGGGGTCAGCTCATGAGGCACCCACTTGTCGAGTTTTTTTCACCTTTCCAATTTTCTTCAAACACCAAATGGCAGTGGAATGGTTGATGTTGAGTTTTTCAGCAACTTCTTGCATAGCTGCAAGAGGATCAGTGTTAATGATTGCTTTCAATGGGTCTTTGTCAGTCCCCAATGGCTGGCCACTATGCTCCTCATCTTCAAGGCTCTCATCTCCTTTGCAAAACTTCTTGAACCACTGCTGCGCTATATGTTCGTTAGCGCTTCCTGGGCCAAATGCATTACTGATGTTGTGAGTTGTCTCTGCTGCTTTATGACCCATTTTGAACTCTGTAGTAAAAAAAACTGCTTGAATTTACTTTTTGTCTAATGCAATTTCTATAGTCTAAAATAAATATAAACATAAAAGGTAACTAGCAATAATTATTGCCAATAATTATTAAGTAATTAGTCATAAGTAATATGGAATAAGTCATTAGCAAAAAAACATAAAGTGAGAAATGTGGATTAAAATGATGCTTAACATAACCACATTCATTTCAGAATGTATTCCAGTATCAAACGACAAAGCTTAAAAATGTAAAACCACAATTACTTTTGCACCAAGCTAATATTTTTACAGTTTTAGTTTAAGGTGGGCTTCCCAGGTGGCACTAGTGGTAAAGAACTTGTCTGCCAATGCAGGAAACTTAAGAGACATGGGTTTGGTCGGGAAGAATCCCCGGAGAAGGGCATGGCAACCCACTCCAGTATTCTTGCCTGGACAATCCCCATGGCCAGAGGAGCCTGGTGGGCTACAGTCCATGGGGTCACAAAGAGTCAGACAGGACTGAAGTGACTTAGCATGCATGCACCGATGGTTTCAGGTGCTGGTTCTCAACCTTTCCTGCACATTTGAGTCAAATGAGGAGTGTTTAGCAATCCAATACCCAGGCTGCACCCTAGGCTAATTAAATCTTGAGTTCCCAGGGATTTAGTTCCCAAGGCATTAGTATTTTGTAACTCCCTTGGTGATTCCAATGCGCAGCCAAGGTCCAGAGCCACTGCTCAAAATTAACATTTACTTTTTTCATCTCTCTCATGACAATTGCAAAAATGAAACAAGAAAGGAATTTAATCAAAAAAGAAACACTGCAAAAATTCACTCGATAAAGAATAAAACAGAACTTCATGGTAATTATATTATTTTCAGCCCTCACCAGATAAACGCCTGTGTTAAATACAACTTCTTTATGTCATTGTGTTATTCTTCAGCATCTGGCTAGAATTTAATACAGAAAAAACAAAAGCAAAATTACAGAAATATTGCTGTAAGATGTGTCTCCTAGCATGAGAAGCGGGACATTGATCAATTATACCTTAAGAAAAGTAAGTAGACTTCAATATAGCTCAGAAGGTTTCCAACAGACATATGCTCTTAATTGGGCTCAAAGTCTTTGTTCTAACCATCTGTCAGGGTTTTTTGTTTTGTTTTGAACTATAGTTGATTTATAATATTGCATATATTAGTTTCAAGTATACAACATTATGACTCAGTTAGTATTTTTCTGATTATAATTCATTATACATTATTACAAGATATTATATATAATTCCCTGTGCAATATAGTAAATCTCTATTGCTCATCTATTTTCTATATAGTAGTTTGTTTCTCTTATCTAATCTGTTCTTTACCGTTTCCCTCTCTCCTTAAATATCAGAACATGAGGAGTGAACAAGGCTCTTTCCCAGAGGCAGAAGTCCTCTGTCCACCCAGATATAAAGCAAGAGGGTCTTTATTGTGCCTGAGATGGAGTTTGCTAGTAACCTAGTGGGCTGTGGGCTTGACAAAGATTAATCTTGACCTACAGGTTTTAAAGAATGTTAAATATTTACACTCCAAATTGTAGAGTAAAATTCATACCAACTAACCTCGTGCTTCACAGACTAACTTAGTCTCAAAAGCCAAGGGTTATAGCCATCAAGACACATAAATTCCAGTTCCAAAACTGAGTCACTCATGTAAAGAGAACAGACTTCTAAACAGGCAGTGTCACCCACTTTTGGAGCATCACCAGACTTTTCAGGACAAGCCTGTGACAGATTTGTCACCAAAAGTCCATGAATACTGTATATGCTGGAGACATACTTCCGTTTTCACCTCTGTCCACTTCTCTGGGAACCAGCGCTAAGCAGGGAATGTGTACATAACCTGAGACTTGCTCTGTGTAAGTAAGTGGCTTTTCACTTATTCATCCAATGAACTTTCACAGAGTTTTTACTAAACACCAGTACTGGAGAAAAAACACTGAGGGCTATCCTGGCTAAAGTAGGATTTAATACAGGCATTTTCATCATTTCTCTCTTTAATTCCCACTAAATGACAGCTGAAGACATAAAGCATGGCAACATAGAGGACTGGAACTGAGAAATAGTCAGAAACACGTGGTAACGAAAAGGCAAATGGAGGAAAAGCAGCTGACCTTTTAGGCCAGAGACGACTGCAATCTATGCTGGCCGAAGTGGAAACTAAGGAGCAAAGTGATTTACCCCACAGAAGCCCAGAGCATGTCAGCAGTACCGGCTGTCTCTAAAAGGAAGGGCAACAGTGAGGCTGAAGACAGCAAGACCGGTCAAGACAGTATTTCAGAAGCAGCCAAAGACCAGAGGTTTACTCTCCAGAGAGGTTGAAGCAGAGGTATTATTCTGTGGGCGGGGGATACAGCACAGCTGGCAGCGGGTGGGATCGCTGCAGTAAAAACAGGAATTAGGTGAAGGTCCAGGGACTTGTGTGACCCCCACCCACACCCCCTGCAGGCCTTCTAGACCACGGGGAGCCAGGCCCAGGCTCCCACACAGGAGAATGGAAGACAGTTCAATAGGATCTGAGCAACCCAAGGGAGAAGGACTGGGGGTCCCCAAAGGAACAGGGCAGCCGGATCACTTGGGAGTGAAGCCTGACAGGGAACAAACTTTGAGCTTTCATACAGAACTTCCAGTCAACAACTGGATGACCTCAGTCTCAGTTAGGACCAGACAAGGAAGGGTCGCTGGATGCTTGAGGACTGAAGAAAATAAACAGGGGAAAGAAGATACTCAGAGAAGATACTGTAAAAACAAAGCCTTTCATTAATATCTCAGAGACATGAGACTGAACCAATGAAATAAGAACAGAAGAAACATTCAGAGTACTAAAAGCAAACAAACAAACAAACAAAAACCTTTAAAAATAAATAAAATGAGAGTGCTGTTAAATTTTTTTAGTAGGAATGGGAAACTAATGTGGATAGAAAATGAAATGTATAAAACACTCCAAGAAATAGAACAGAATCAAGAAAAGGAAAACAGGATAGAAAAAGGCAAAAACAACAACAAAGAAAGCCCATTCAAATAACAGAAGTTCCAGGAAAGGGGAGCAGAATAAAGACAAATTCAAAAAAATATACATTCCCAGGTTATTTGCTACTCACAATTGCTATTCAACGATGGGTTCAAGGAGAAAGCAATGGCAACCCACTCCAGTACTCTTGCCTGGAAAATCCCATGGACAGAGGAGCCTGGTGGACTGCAATCCATGGGGTCGCTAGGAGTCAGACACGACTGAGAGACTTCACTTTCACTTTTCACTTTCATGTATTGAAGAAGGCAATGGCAACCCACTCCAGTGTTCTTGCCTGGAGAATCCCAGGGACGGGGAGCCCTGGTGGGCTGCCGTCTATGGGGTCACACAGAGTTGGACACGACTGAAGCGACTTAGCAGCAGCAGTAGCAGATGGGTTCTAATCAGAGAATGACATGAGTAGAATAGCAGCAGTGGAGAAGGTGAGTTGAGATGTGTCGAGGAGGGAGGCTGAATGAAGAAACTAATCAGCAGATTCCTGCAGTAACCCTGCATGCAGAAGAATTAAGCAGGAAGGGAAAGAGTGGTCGGCAGTGGGGAGGAGAGAGGGCGGAGGGCTGAAATGAGAGAGGAGACTGCGAAGGCTCCTGGGTGACCACTGATGCAGGTGGACCAGAAGGCAGGGGTGCCGTCCATCAGGACAGGGGTACAGGGGGAGGACCAGACTGGAAGGGAACATAGTCAAACAGGTCATCTTGGAGCTGCTTATAGGCTGTGCATGTGGAGGTGCCCAACAGGTAGTCAGGCCCCTGGGTGTGTAGCTTAGCAGAGGGATGAACTAAATTAATCACTGCACAGGTGGCAGCAGAGTATACCCACTTGAGAGAAATCACCCAGAGAAGACAGGGGAAGAAAACGGGATGGCCAAACTTGGATCCTGGGAATATTGGCCTTCAGTGAGTAGATGAAGGAACAGGAGTCCCAAAAAGATAATGCATGGTTCACATACATCCAAACTGTGATTTTGTTACCCCAAAGAGCTCTCTGCTAGTCCTTAGAAATCTATGGTTTCACTGAGTTCAGGCAACTTAGGAAAGGAAAAGAATGAATCCTCTCCCCTGTTGGCCATACAAGACACACATGAAGAAAAAGTAAAAAATGAGTCCTGGATGTATGGGCAACAGAACTGAAGATGGGCATAAGAGACCCAGAAAGGACGCTTTGGGAAGAAGACTATGAGTTCCACCAAAAAGAAAATTTATCTTCTTGATCACATCATGCAATGAACAAGACTTGTACAGATCACAGAACCGAATCTCCCAATGAACCTTTTCTTCTTTCTGTGGCAACTGTCTCACATGTGGCAAGTGAATTCAGCCTCTGAATGTTTAGAAAGCATAGTTTAACATATCACTGTGTGCATGTGGGCTAACTGAGTTTGATGCCTTTTGAAACAGTTCTAGAGGTTTTTATTAAAATGATCGGGTTGAGTGGCTAAGATAGGCAGGCACTATCTGATCTTTGGGCTTTCCTGGTGCTCAGTTGGTAAAGAATCTGCCTGCAACGTACCAGACAAGGGTTCAATCCCTGGGTCGGGAAGATCCTCTGGAGAAGAAAATGGCAACCCACTCCAGTATTCTTGCCTGGAGAATCCCATGGACAGAGAAGCCTGGGAGGGCTATAGTCCATGTGCTTGCAGAGTCGGACACGACTAAGCAACTAAACACCACCACCAGTTGGCCTTTAAGGCATCATCCATTGGATGCTTCTCTCTTAGGGAGCACAGGTAAGCTCAGAGAAGTTTCAGAAAATTTCAATGCTACCTCAGAAACTCTGTTCTTCTGTCTTTGTAGCAGTGGGTTCAGTGGTGAGAAAGAGAAAAAAAGAGAGAGAGAACTGAGAAGAAGAAAAAGATCATAAGACCATCCATTATTTCTTGGCATTGTCAGAGCCATCAGAAACAATCTATAACACACACTGAATACGATGGGCTGCTGTCCATAAGGCAAAATATGCAACGTGCTCTGACTTGCAGTTAGAGAGTGAATTAATTTTTGAAGAAAAGCTAAAGCAGTACTTCCAGAAAAATAACAAGGAACCTTGTGCTACAGACCTTAACTGGCATGCAGTATAAGCTGGGGAACATTCTTCTTCCTTGCTCAGAAGTCAGACTTCTAAAATAAGGATTGATAACAACACTGACCCTGTTCATAGGAAGGTTGTTGGATTAACTTAGAAATCATTATAAAATTATCTTGCAAATATTGTATTAGATCATAATACCTAACTCCAGGCAACATATCTTTACAGTTGAAATAAAGTTTGAAATTTTCTAGACTGTTCATCATTGCCATAAAAATAGAATGGAATACAAATACATCTGCAAATGTTAAAGTCACTTTGCCCCTAGTGAGTTAATTTGGAACGATAGAGATTACAATGCTCAAGTAGTCACGCAAATCAACACGATTTCAGTTATGTGCCAAATTCAGACAAGTTTTTAAAAGATATTTGATGGTTTTCATCAAATAAATTAACATCAATTTTAGAAATGTGGGTATAAGAATATTGTATCAAACAGAGCTCTGGCAGGTGGTTCAAGGAACTTGCATAAAAATGTGGGCCAAGAAAAGTAACTGATAAAAGATGTTGATGGTCCCAAGAAATTAGCCACAGAAGAAGTGGACATAAAGAGACAGAGAAGATATGAACTTTCAAGAAACCAAAGACTTGAAGAATCCAGATTCTGCCAGAAAAGTCTGCCTAAAGCAGAGATGGAACAGGGAAGACACAGCTCAACCTCCCTCTTCCACCTCTTACCTTATTCACCTCTCCTTCAATATTTTAATTTGAGTATAAAATCTCTACTGATTCAGATCACTAAATCCTAGTGCTGCTGCCTTTGCATGACAGTGAGTAGATCACAGGCTTACAGACTTGATGCATAATTAGGTATTTGGGGAAATAAATACAAATGCAAGGTAATAGTATAATCGGACTAACTTGAAAAGCAATTATATTCATATTAAACATCAGTACTATAGTCTAGGCGCTGGATTTGGGACATGAAAGAGCCATGCTAAAGATATCTGTTATGCTTCCCAACCTCCAGTCTCCTACAGGTCCTGACCACTGGCTGAAAAAACAAAAGCCAAAGAGTCAGGGGAGACGCAGTTCATAGGGTTAGCTTCCTAGGGGTCAGAGGAGGGTTGAGAAGGGCAAAAGTGGGTCTAAGGGATGGTCAGTGGACAGTAACCAGCATAAATATAACCCTCAGGATTTTTAAGGCATCCTATCAGTCCAGCTTTAAAAATAAGGTTTGTGTCTTCCTTTTAACTTATTCATGAGTCACTGAAATATCCTACACTATGTTAATGTTACGGTAATTCCAATTGGCAACAAGTTCTATATAGGCCCAGGTTTGATCCGGTATATATTTGACTGTAAGCAGCAATAAAACTAGTGACTTTATTTATTTATTTTTACAATGCAGGAGGCAGAAGAGACATGGGTTTGATCCCTGATTCAGGAAGATGCCCTGGAGTTAGGAAATGGCAATCCACATCAGTTGCCTGGAAAATTCTTGCCTGGAAAATTCCATGAACAGAGGAACTGGTGAGCTACAGTCCATGGGGTCACAAGAGTCACACATAACTGAGTGACTGAACACACACACACACCCATAAGAAGTTTGGAGGTAATAGACTGCTGGCATTGTCAGCACTCAGGGACCCCGGAGCCAGAGTCAGCCATTTGGGGGCTTTTAATTGATGCATTTCCCCTCAAGGTTGCAAGAAAGCTGCTGCAGCTCCAGACATCATACCTTCAAGGAAAGAGGAAGGCAGAAAGGAAAAGAGCAATGCCAGTTGCATCTATCCATTTTTATTGGGAGAGCAAACACTTTCCTAGAAAGCTCAGACAAATTCTACCATTGTTTCACTGGCCCAACTACAGTGTACTTCTAACTACAAAAGAGGCTTTATAAGCACATATTTAGGCAAGCGTTTTTGCCTTTAATAAAATCTGGCTTCTGGCAGCAAGCAGGAAGTGAGGAGATATTTAATAGGCAACTGAAAGTGTCTGCCACAGTTAAATATCATTCATATATTTTATGGTTTATTACTTTAGCTACTCAAAAGAAACCCATTCATACTCATTAAACATTAGATAACAAAAAGAAATGCCCGTTTACTCTTCCTTCTCTAGTGAATAAGCCAAATAGGTAGTGAGTCTGTCATCTGAAAGCCATTTTCAACTAACATCAAGCCACTTCTTACAGTAGATGGGAGAATGGGAGAACTGATTTAAAAGTACTATCTCAACTTATGAATATGATGCTGTCCTTCTCAGGATAATTATGTTGTGTTCTTGAATCCTAGTCCTTACTAGGGCTTATATTTAGTACTAATATATTTGCTTCTCAAAACTAGTCTAATTATGCTGTTAGTGAATTGGTATTTAATTTCCAAATATACCCACTTCCACATCATCTCTACAAGACTCTGTGATCTATTGATTGCTATGCAAAGAGAGTGACACTAGGATTTAGAAATCTGATTCAATAGAGGTTTTATTATCATTAGAAATATTGAATAAGATGTCCCTGGATGTACCATTTTGATCAGTTACAAAAGATAACGTGCTATAGACCAAGAGATATTATACTCTAATTACTGCCTTCTATTCAGTGATCCCACTGCTCATGTTAATGAATAGCTGCCAAGTAATAGTCATTTAACAGAGAAGGGAGCACAGAAACCACATTTCAGACTTCAATATGGCAGTGATCCATTCCCCTTGTACAAACCCAGCAGGGTGTGTGACCTTGAGTTGCTGTCATTTCAGTGGTTTTTGATTTTTTTAACCATTGTTTTATTCTGCATTGCATCTATTATTCATATGAATCCTAGGGCAAAGCTAATTTTCCTGCCACATCACCTTGTTCTGTCACACAAACTTTCTGGCCACTTCTCTCCCCAGAGCACTCTTGATGGAAACATTTGTTATACAATCAGTCTACAATGTGGGTTTAACTTAGCACTGACTCACAAAGGGGAAGGAAAATCGCATTTTATAGTGTTGAGTTTAAAATCTGAACAATTCAGGTACACCCAAAGCACTGAGACAATGACATTTCAAAGGCAGCCGGGTACAAAACACTAAATGATATTCAAACTGATACTCAGTCAAACTGCTTTATGCTTTAGTTCATCAGTATTGTTGACATACAACAGAAAAAGATTCCATGGCCATAGTGAGCCCCAGTAGACTGCAGACTACAACTCTTGTGGTGCTTTAAAAATTGAAAGTTTTAAATGGGGCTGGATGATCAAGAAAGTCGGTCCTTCGTATGTTAATATAATGGACAAAAAAACCCTTAGGCATCTCCTGAGATGTTTCCTTAAAACACAGCTAGTAGGACATACCACAGTTTTCCCTCTTTTTCTTTTATCCTTTCCTCTATCATACTGCTGAGAACGTGGGTTAAGCGCTTAGCACAATTTTGGATCACAAGAATAAAGGTCACATCTTAGGGATGGTGGGATAATGAACTGGAAGCAGCTTGGGAGCCTGAGGACTTCAAGGACCAGCTCTGGACTTTCTACTCTGGAGTCCCTATGTGACACAGAAACAAGCTTCTGTCTTCTGGGTCTTTATCACTCACTGTCAAACACAACGCTAGCAGCTACAAGCTCAGGTAATAACAAAAACAACAGCTAATATTTATTAACTTCTGACTTTGTTGGATAGTGTGCTGGGCACTTTATTTGTGTTAGCATCTTCAGCCTTCACAACAACCCAATGAGGCATGTACTGTTTTACAGAGGAGAAAACTAGAACTTGAGAAAGATAATTAACTGACCAAGGTGATGCAGCCAGTGGGTGGTAGAAATGGGACTCAAGCCCAGGCATCTGACTCCAGCATCCATGCCTAGGACATTAACCATGGTGGAGGCCATCTTTATAACTATGACTCCTATTTCCTCTACATAGCACATCTATCTCATTTTGAGCAATATTTATGTTTGCCTTAGTTTTTGGAACTCCCCTACTTCCAAACCCCTACTTGTTCAACAAATGCTTACTTTAATAGGTTACAATACTCTGTGTTATCCCAAGGTTAAGGAAGACAAGTGAAATTTATTCTGATGGAATAAATATTGGAATTTATGCACGTAACTGTCTTGTGTTCTGTAGCAAAAGACACAATTTCATTCTTCTAAATGCTGCACAATAGGGAAAAAAGAAGTGGAGGATAGAGACAATATCTTGAAGAATGATTCAGTAAGGAAGGAAGTAGTCAGAGAACAACCTGAATTCAGTACTCTTTCAATGCAATCTTCCACAACAATGTATTTAAAGTACTTTATAGATCAGCAGCTTAAATTATTTTTTAAAAAGCAACTGTCATTATCCATAAGAGGAAAATATATTTACTCCATACTTAGGGTGGCTGGTACTTAAGGTCATTTTATGCAAATGATGTTTTTGTTGATAAAGTCAAGGACAAGGAAACCCAGTTTCTATGTAAGTACTAGACTTTTTTTTCTGGACCCTGGTCTTTTAAATGTAATTATGATACTGGAATGTCCAAAGTATACATGAAGGATGAAGGAGATTGGAATTAACCTTTTAACCTTATTCCACATGAACTAGAACCTCATATCAAATCCTAGTTTCACAATTTAAGACTCAGAATTTTGAGACAGAAGGAAGTCAAGAGGCCATAGTCCAGTGCCTTAAATTACAGAGGGAAAGAGGTCCAGTAAGCACCTGGTCAAGACTACACAGTAGGAAGGACAAGTAGAAGTCAGAATCCTGAATCCCTAACTGAAGCTCCATTCTTTAGGCCATATGGCTAAAGACACAGAAAGCTTGGAGAGCCTCGGAAAGGGCTGAAGGCTGGAAAACAGTGTAATGGAAAGGTCAGAGGATCTGGGATTATTTAATTTGAAAGGAAGAGACCAAAGAAATGATTTAATAATTACTCAGTGCAAAAAAAAAGCCCCAAACAGAACAAACAAAAACCACCAACAATCATTTTTTTCTCTCCTAATGAGACAGATAATATAAGTTTCCTCACAGTGTTGCCCATGCCTGTCTTTCTGCTTTAAATATCGTTCTCCTTTACTCTCCACCTACCCAAATGCTGGGCATCCTTGCTGGCTCAGCAGTAAAGAATCCACCTGCAATGCAGGAGACACAGGTTCAGGCCCTGGGTCTGGAATGTTCCCTGGAGAAGAAAGTGGCAATCCCCTACAGCCTGGGAAGCCCTATAGACAGAAGAGCCTGGAGGGCTACAGTCCGTGGGGCTGCACAAGAGTCAAACATGACCTAACGATTAAACAACAATCCAGATACAACTTCCTTTCAATGTCATTAGACAGGGCCTAGATCTTTCTAAACCATCCCCAGATGAGTCCATTAACACTGAACCTTATTTTCTCAAGTTTCCTCCTTTAGCACTTATGGTTAGGACCGCAGAGACTGACACATGCATTGTCATCATGACTAAATGTCTCACTGGGGTGTTTCTCCTTTGGAGAAATCTATTCTAATCCTTCAACTCTTAATCTGCCTGTCATGTAAACCTCCATGGAACTTCTATCATGGTTAGGGTTGAGCTTAAAATAGAAACTCAATACTTAATAGAATTTAATCAATCCAGGGCATTGTAATTTATGTTAAATATAAGATATATTTTTTCTAATGATGAATTAAGTAGTATTTAAGTAATCATTAAGTAATATACTAATTATACTGTAAACTTTCTTAAAACCAGATATATTATCTATCTGCAAAATTTAAGGTCTGAAGGTTCAAGGATGGACAGATGAACCACAATCCTTTCTCAAGTCTGAGCTTTATGATTCTGTCATTATCTACATTGACTTAAACAATACGTACTCTAGATCTCAAGGTTTCAGCTATCTCCAACACTGACTCAAACTGCTTCAAAGTCAAACTGATGAATTAATCAATGAGATATCTGTAATAAGTTTTCTGTGGCACAAAAATAAATTAAACAGCTGATTCAATAATCATGTGATTAGAATGTTCCAATTCTATCCATGTAATGAGAACCACATGCTAGAAGCCATATATATTGCTCTGATGTTACAAAAGATGAAGGATTATAGATGCACTTACCTTTTATGGATCTATTACCTCTAGTATTTATACAATATGATGGTTTCATAAATTTTTCTGGAGACTGTTTTTTTCAATTTTCTTATTTGTACTCATGCATTTAGTAAAGTAACTGATATACTAGAGAAGAGAAGAGATCACTACATAACCTTGGCAGATGAAGAGAAGAAAATCCCTTACAAGAGACCAACTTGCTGCATATTTTAAAGATCACTTTTACAGATCTCTATGGCTGTTTTAACTGACATCACTCTAATCTCATGCTTCCGAGGGTTTTACCTTCACTATAAAACACATGCATGGGGATTTGCCCTTTTATTAGCATGTCAATCTATTAATATAATAAATATGATATTTGAGATAATGAACTACCTGATCTCCAGTGGAGATCATTAAAATGTTGCCTCTCAAATTGCCTTCCTAAGGGGCAGACCTCTTTAAAAAATTGATGCGAGTCATGAATTGAATTTGTGAAATTTGTAGAATCTCCTTTCAGTAACAGCTATAAGTTTCCTATAGACAAAGATGGTATTTAGCTCACTCTGAGAAGCTTCCTTGTCTAATAATGTGAAATATAATACAATTTTAGAATAAGCAGGCCTTTAAAATGTCATTTTAGAGTGACATTTTAAATGCTTAATGAAAAGCAAGAAACTAAGTGTCTTTGTCACTGCAATTTATTTCAAGATTCTACTTCGCCTGATTTAGGGTCACTTGAAAAACAGCCAGTTTGACAGCAGGATTTGAAAAGTGGCAGTGTCTGGAATAGACAGTCCTTCCAATGCCAAGGTGGATCCACAGTGAAGTTAACAAGGCTGACCCTTTGGGGCTCTCGCTTGCACAGGTCTATGAAGGCAAGAAGCTATGAATGTCCCAGTGTCCTAGGAGGGGCCAGCAAGCCAGGTGCTAATCAGGAAGCATTCCTATGTGTTCATTTCTGGTAAGTTGGCCTAAAGAGATCTCTGAATCTTCAACCCTTCCATAATTTGTTGTGATTTACTTTTTTTTTTCATTTTAACTAAGATCTCTTTTATAACTATGTATTTGTTTTTTTCTTGCTGCTGCTGCTGCTAAGTCGCTTCAGTCGTGTCCAACTCTGTGCGACCCCAGAGATGGCAGCCCACCAGGCTCCTCTGTCCCTGGGATTCTCCAGGCAAGAACACTTTTTTTCTTAGAGGGATCCCAAAGTCATGTGAATCTATAAAACCTAGATTTGCTCCTGCCCAACAGCAAGAAGGATTTCATTACAAATGAAATTTGTTGCAAAGAATCTTTTTAACTGATATTTTCTAACAGAGTTCGATTAGCTACACTAAGGCCCTCAAAGTAATTTGTGTGAACGTAGCAAAATGGTCTGCATAAATCATCATACTGGGAGTTAATGATGTGACACGAAGCCTCAGAGATAAATGAGAGCCCTAATTTAGATGTAGCACCACGGACTCTTAAAACAATAGGTGGATCAGTGCAATAGAAATGACCAAGCAGATGTTAATTCCCAACTTATTACCAAGTAGTAAACTCCTACAGAGATTGCATGAGGTTCTGACACACCTCGAGTCAAAGTTAGGGGCAAAGGCATAATCTATCCTGTGTCGAACAATAATCAGTACTGAGGCTGAAAAGAAGAGCTTCATTTGGGGTCTTAAGAATTGCAGTTCAGGAGACACAGACTGGTAAAACTGTTTAGAGTGGTCCCGGAGAATAGAAAGTGTCTGGGGCTTATCAAGGCAAAAGCCACAAGATTGTTTAAAAACTGTGACTGACCCTGATGCAAGAAAGGAAATATTTGTCCTTAAGGGATAGGCTGTCACAAATTATTTTAGAGTAAGTAAGGGATTCCCTGGTGACCCCGTTGGTAAAGAATCTGCCTGCAATGCATGACACCCAGCCAGGTTCAATCCCTGGGTCAGGAAGATCCCCTGGAGAAGGGAAACACTGAGAAAGCTACCCACTCCAGTATTCTTGCCTGGAGAATCCCATGGACAAAGGAACCTGGTGGGTTATAGTCCATGAGGTCACAAAGAGTCAGACACAACTGAGCAACTAACACTTTCCCTTTCAAGGGTCGGATCCATATCTTGAGTTTGGGGGCTGATGTTCTGGATGCCTATGTTAAGATAAGAAGTGGTCTAAGTTCAGATTTCATCTGGGGTGAGCAGTGCTTGAGTCACACTTCTTCAGTGGCCTCTCAGCTCTATTTCAGATGGCTCTCGTGTCAGCACTGACTGCATTTTGATTCTCCTTTTATACCTGAAATCTCTCTGCAAAAACTGAGTTCAGACAAACTGAAAAAATTCAGTGGTCAGTGCATACCATGACAAATAATATGGTGCAGAGATTCAAGTCAGTGTGACAAAAGAAAAAAAAAAAGGTATCAAAGAATCACTAGTCCCTCTGAACATCATGCACTGTGCTGACTATTCTGCTGAGCTAAGGCATCACAACTTGAACATGGATCCACTTCTGAGTCACTGATACTTGTCACATATCCTGCAAGAGGGGGCTGCTGCTGCCACTGCTGCTAAGTCGCTTCAGTCGTGTCCGACTCCATGAGACCCCATAGACAGCAGCCCATCAGGCTCCACCGTCCCCGGTATTCTCCAGGCAAGAACACTGGAGTGGGTTGCCATTTCCTTCTCCAATGCATGAAAGTGAAAAGTGAAAGTGAAGTCACTCTGTTGTGTCCGACTCTTCGGGACTCCATGGACTGCAGCCTACCAGGCTCCTCCGTCCATGGGATTTTCCAGACAAGAGTACTGGAGTGGGGTGCCACTGCCTTCTCCTAAGAGCACGTAAATTGTCAGCACTCAATTAGGAAAAGAATATTTCTCTCACTTTTAGCTTCATAACTTACTAACGTGTCCTATACTTTAGAAAATTCACCAACGTTAATAGCAAGGATATGACAGTCCTCCACTGGAGTTAAGATGGTTGTTTTTAAAAATAAATCATTTTAAGGTAACTTTCATCATCTGAATGAGATAAACTTTCAATATTTAAGGTAAATCTTTTAAAAATATTCCCCACTAAACAAGCCAGAAGACAGTCTCTCCCAAGAAAACAAGTACAGCTCCTGGGCCTAATGGGTAAAGGCAATGGTGATGGGAGATGGCCAGTGGGGAGGGGTGGAGACAGGAAGACAGAAGATCAAGGTTAGAGCTTGTGAGAAGGTTCACACAAGACACAAGACTTTCTCAGGAGAAAGTCTTTAGCCAATGCCTTAGGACAGCAGTACCCCAATTATGGGCTGTCAGCCTCTGAGGGTCATTGAAGTTATTTTCGAGTATAAACTTACAACTATTTTAATAATAATACTGAGACATTATTTGTCTTTTTCATTGCGCTGTTTTGCATAGTGAAGTTGCTCAGTCATGTCTGACTCTTCGCGACCCCATGGACTATGGCCTACCGAGCTCCTCTGTCCACGGGATTTTTCAGGTAATAGTACTGGAGTGGATTGCCATTTCCTTCTCCAGGGGATCTTCCCGACCCAGGGATCGAACCTGGTTCTCCCGCATTGTAGACAGACGCTTTACTGTCTGAGCCACCAGGGAAGTTTTGCATAGATGGTACAAAAGCAATGATGGGTAAAGCTGTTGGTGGCTAAACCCAAATCGAGGCAATGGTTCCTAAGTGTACTGGCATCATGTACTGGCTTCATGTGAAATCAGTGTGCTACGCCACTTACCGGCAGGAGGTGAAAGAAAGCCAGAGAACAGTTTCACCTTACAACGACTGTTACAAAGCAACACAAATTATTTACTTTATTAAATATCAGTCCTTAGATGTACTTGATTTTTATAATCTGATGAAACGGGAAGTGTTCAAAAGTACCCCTGCTACACACTGAAATATGATGGTTGTCTCAAAAACAACAGTTGGACAGTTGCTTGAGTTGTGAGCTGAATGAGCAACTTTTTCAGAGACTGCCATTTTCACTTGATTCGGTGAAGAATCATGTTTATTTAGACATGAGTATTTGGCAGAAATTTTCTCAACAATGAACCAATGAGACTGTCACTTCAAGGAAAACAACTGACAGTTTTGTTGCCAAGGATAAGATTCAAGATTTGCAGTGAAAATCAGAATTTTAGAAAAATTGTATCTACTAGCGTAAGCCTGGCAGTTTTTCAATGCTCAAAGACTTTTCTGATGATTAGCAACGTTAACAGATAAAATATTTTACACTGTATAATAAAATATGCCAACATTTGACAGAGCTAAATAATTCAAAGAATCAATATTCCAAATGACCAATGTATCGTTACAAAATATATGGGTAAAATATAGATTCAAAGCACAAAAGAAACCAATAAATTTTAATGTAACAGAATTTGAAAAGTTCATGCATATGGTTTCAGATCCTATGATGCAATTCACCTTTCAGTTCAGTTCAGTCACTCAGTCGTGTCCGACTCTTTGCGACCCCATGAATCACAGCACACCAGGCCTCCCTGTCCATCACCATCTCCCGGAGTTAACTCAGACTCACGTCCATTGAGTCCATGACGCCATCCAGCCACCTCATCCTCGGTCGTCCCATCCAGCCATCTCATCCTCAGTCATCACCTTCTCCTCCTGCCCCCAATCCCTCCCAGCATCAGAGTCTTTTCCAATGAGTCAACTCTTCACATGAGGTGGCCAAAGTACTGGAGTTTCAGCTTTAGCATCATTCCTTCCAAAGAAATCCCAGGGTTGATCTCCTTTAGAATGGACTGGTTGGATCTCCTTGCAGTCCAAGGGACTCTCAAGAGTCTTCTCCAACACCACAGTTCAAAAGCATCAATTCTTTGGCCTCAGCCTTCTTCACAGTCCAACTCTCACATCCATACATGACCACAGGAAAAACCATAGCCTTGACTAGACGGACCTTAGTCGGCAAAGTAATGTCTCTGCTTTTGAGTATACTATCTAGGTTGGTCATAACTTTTCTTCCAAGGAGTAAGCATCTTTTAATTTCATGGCTGCAAACTAGTATTTGGTGTTGCATCTAAGAATAGCCACAAACTATTTAGACAGTTATTAAAATGCTCCCTTTTCCAAGTATTGAACTGAGATTTCTTAAAACATATCAACCAAAACAAGACATCACAACAGCTTCGTAGTGTCTTTAAAATATGTCCACAGACTCTCTGACAATCCTGTTCTCAAAAGGTATATTCTGAGGGTCAGACGTTTTTTTATTGAAGTATAGTTGACTTACAATATTATTTTAGTTTCAGGTAGATGTCTGAACTGAGACAGCGAAGTGATTCAGTTATACATATATGTATATCTACTCTTTTTCAAATTCATTTCCGTTATACGTTATTACAAAATATTGAGTTTAGTTCTCTGTGCTATGCAGTTAAGTCCTTGTTGGTTATCTGTTTTACATATAGTAGTGTATATATGTTGATCCCCCAAATACGTGAAAATGAATGTTGCTTAGTTGTATCTGACTCTTTTTGATCCCACAGACTGTAGTCCACCAGGCTCCTCTGTCCGTGGAATTCTCCAGGCAAGAATACCAGAGTAGGTTGCCATTTCCTTCTCCAGGGGATCTTCTTGACCTGAACCTAGGTCACCTGCATTGCAGGCAGATTATTTACTATCTGAACCACCAGGGAAGCCCATGTTAATCCCAAACTCTTATTATCTGTAGACTTTTTATGTTGGCCACTTTTATGCTGATGTGAGGTGATACCTCACTGTAGTTTTGATTTGCATTTCTCTAACAATTAGCGATGCTGAATATCTTTTCATGTGCCGTTTGGCCATCTGTATTTCTTCTTTTCTGGGGGTCAGACTTAATGATTCATTTCTAGCAAACAGAATGGGACAAAAGTGACAATGTGTGACTTATAACAGTTCAGAAATGCATCCTTGCCCTCTCTCAGAAAACCTGGGAGACGCCAGCGGCCACTTTGTGAGGAAACCAGAAGATCTGAGAATCTTGGCCTTCAGTGACAGGAAAAAGATCAAGCCTGATGTCTGCATCTTGACTATGTGAGGCGAATATTCCCTTTAGGTAACTTCAAGACTCAACTACTGCCCAGGCTTCTCGTGGGTCATGGATAATGTATTATACTGGGAGCTGGCTAAATTCAGCTCACTGTCTGCTTTTACAAATAAAGATTTATAGGAACACCGCCAGGTCTCTTTTACATATGCTCTTCAGCTGCTTATAACAGCAGAGGTGAGTGGTCACCAAAACCCCATGGCTTAAAATTGGTATTATTTGGTCACTTACAGAATGTTTGCTTACCCTTGTACTATATCAGTGTTCTTCAATTTGCCCTCTTGGTACTCATTTTCCCACTGAAATTTCAAGGTATGACTTTTTCAAGGAATCAGGACCTTTCTCTTCTCTCCCTCTTATTCTTGTCTAATCAACACCACAGATGAGTGACTGATCAGTGTGAGAGGGTGATTGGTTAATATTCCAAATGCCATTACACTGATGATTAGTTTTCAACTTATAAATTTTGAGGGGACACAAACATTCAGTTTATAACAGTAATCAAGGAATTTTAATACCATATAAATTTGGTACCCACCATCATCCACTTAAAAATAAATAAAAATGCTCTTAAACTGAAATTTTACATCTTCCTTTCTATTTGAATCTGTTCTTCTGGTCCACATATCTTCCCTGGCAACTAAATTTCAAAACAACGTATTTTTTAAATCACAAGTTCTTTATTTATCACCCTCACTCAACAAACATATAGAGTTGCCCCCTGAACAGCATAGGTTTAAACTACACGGTTCTACTTATACACAGAATGTTTTCAATAGTAGATCTCAGAGGTTAAAGCGTCTGCCTCTAATGTGGGAGACCTGGGTTTGATCCCTTGGTCGGGAAGATCCCCTGGAGAAGGAAATGGCAATCCACTCCAGTATTCTTGCCTGGAGAATCCCATGGATGGAGGAGCCTGGTGGGCTACAGTCCATGGGGTCGCAAAGAGTCGGACACGACTGAGTGACTTAACTAACTATAGTACTACAGGTTCAGGTATTGACTGAATCCCAGGAAGAAGAACCACAGACATGGAGTAACTGAGTATGGAGGGCCAACTGTAAGCTAAACTCAGTGTCTGTGGGGAGAGGCAGCGCCCCAACCTTCCATTGTTCAAGGCCAACAGTATACAAACTGAAGTTTTAATGTAAGTTTTATATTTTCTGTGAGCATAGGGCTCTAAATGTTAAAAATTTTCTTCTAAATTAATTATTATTATAATTATTATTAATGTATAACTGATGAATAATTTTCAAATATTAAAGCTTTTACCAAAACATACATTTATTTTAATTTTTATAAATAACTATCAAACATACAAGCTAACATTATATTGAAAGTTCTCTTAATAAGGTCAATATGTATGCTCTGACACCCGGTCATGTCCAACTCTTTACAACCCCATGGACTGCCAGGCTCCTTTGTCCATGGGATTCCCCAGGCAAGAATACTGGAGCGGGTTACCATTTCCAATTCAAGGGGATCTCCCTGACCCAGGGACCGAACCTGTGTCTCTTGCATCTCCTCTGCATTAGGCATGCAGATTCTTTACCACTAGTGCCACCTGGGAAGCCCAGTAAGGTAAATAAGAAGTTTTTCTAATTATTTCATCCACAGGTGAATTTACTTCTTTCTAGATTAAGTTATAGCAAATATAGGCCACTGGTTATATTCCTATTTCCCATAGTAAGATTTGGGATCAGTGAGGTACACATCTTTCTCATGAGTAGTACGAGAAAGGGTATTACAAATGCTTGTAAATTCTCAAGGTGGTCAATTTAAGAAAAATACGTGATATAAAGTTGAAATTTCCCTTGAAACTTTTTTTTTTTTTTTTGCACAAGTCCTCTCTTGGGAAGTCTTCCTGTACCTTATGGGCACTGAGTTTGAAGCCCACTGGAGTAAGGACCCCTGAAATCTCAGAGGGGGAAAGATGGAAGTGAGAACAAGAGCAGATGATCAGCCGTGAAAAGCTATAGGGCCGCTGGGTGGGAAAGCTGGATGAAAGTAAGTGGACGTTCATGACGAAGTAGGTAAAGGAAAACCAAGAGAACGAGAAAATGGGAAATAAAAATTGTTTTAAGAAAAAAACTAGAGAAAGGCAAGATGGGAGTTTTTGCACACTGGGCAGGGGGCGGGGGTGGTGGGGGCGGACCACAGTATGTCCAGAAGGGTCTGTTTTCTCAGATATCTTCCTGAGGATCATCTACTCCAGCTCAACTCTATCTTATTTCGACTGTGAACAAGCTCCAGGCACAAGGGAGGAGCTCAAAAAGGTTGTGCTGACTAACAGACCATATTTAAGAGGTTTAAACTGCAAGGCGCTATTCAGGGAAAACATTCTCTACCTATCTGCCTTGACTATTGATGCAAGAGGTGGAAATACAATTACTACCCTTATAGTTTTTATAGCACCACTTCCCAATTAGTGTCATGTGTGCTTTGTACAGAAATCTCTTCTGGAGGTTTTCTAAAAGACATTTTAGCATATGAAAAAATAAAGCCCTCTCTGCAATAGCAATCCTGTTGGATCTGTGGCTCTTCCCTCCCCCCCCTTCAGGGTTTGCAGGAATCTCATCTTTCCTATTCTGCACACATAATACTCTGCTCATATTTATTGTGCTGACTCAAAATCCAACTCTGGTTTCCTCTCTTCTTGACCTTAGAGCACATGTGCTCAAGATGCCTATTTTCCCAGGCTAATTGCTGATTCGTTCTCCCCTAGATGTCTGGGGCGGTGGTGCCCACACACCAACTCTCCACTTGATAGTCATCACCACTCACACAGCACACAGCACTGCTGACTGGGGTTGCTCTGCGTAAAGCCGCAAAAATAATGCGAAGAGCGCAGCAGATGTGTTTGGCTCAGAAACATTTCAGTAATGATTTTCTTGCAGATGGTCAACTCAAGCATTGTTAAACTATCATACATCGGGTTTTTAACTGTTTTTCCACAAGATCAAATATATTTTCGTCATCTGAAGGTTCACGCCCAAGTAGATTTTCCCAACGGTATTTGAGAATTGGACTGAGGCACGGACAGCAAAGTTATTGGCACACCCAGGGAATTTCCAGTGCCAGATATTATGGGGTAGAATTCAGCCCAAATATTTCAGCTTCGTCCACTCACCCTCTCTCCCAAACTTATTTCTTGCTAATTCTTTCAAAATTAGCTTTTCTCGCCTAACACCCCAAAGTTGCCCTTTTGCTGTTATGAAATTGCAAACCACTTCAAGGCAAAGCCGTCTCTGAGATGCACCTGAGAGGCACATTATGAACTGCAAAGCTCCCACGGAGCAATTTAAAATGATGAATATCCTTTCCAAACATCCTTTTCAAAATTGCACATGGACTCCAGCCAGTCACAAGACAGAGATGTGGAGGATGCATTCACCTCCCCGTCTGCTTTTCACATTGCTCATCGCTGATTTATAACTCACGGTAAGTCACTTGGCCACACAAACAGAGCTGACGGGCAAGCATAGCCTCCAGCAGATGCAGTGTGTAGCTAAGAAAGAAAAGATGTGTCCCTGGCATTATGTTTTTTTTTCTCCTACCTGCACCCTGATGTGACTCACTGCTATTCTGAGAAGAGTTCTACCCACTAGTCTCAGAAGAAGAAAAACACCAAACCCTGAGGTACATTTTAGACTTTGACAAAATAAATAAACCATTATAGAGATACCTTCAGACTTCTGCTTTCATTAAAACAGTTTCAATGCATCTTCTCTCCCTTGAAGTAGAGTGTGTAAATTCATTCCTTCCTGTGCCAAGAAGTTTCATTAATAGAATCACTTTTTTTTTTCTTCTAGAATGTGTACCATTCACTGACTACATGAGACACATAGACATTTCCTTTTGCACAAGCCATGAGAGGGCACTGTATGTTTCGGGAGATAAAATGAAGGCTGTGGTAATGAATTCAGGAAACCCCAAGGCACAACTGATGTCATTTCTGAGCAGAATTGCAAAGCGGGCAGACAAGATGGCCAACTTATGCTGCCATGTTAGCTCAGCCCCACTTGCTACGAGAGCTGAAGGGTAACATAAACTATGCAAGGTCACGCTCTGGAGCCGGCAGAAGGCAGACTGTGAAGAGCACACCAGCTGCCATTCTGGCCACACTGCCTACAGCACTCTCCACACTGGCTGCCCAGCAGGACTTCCCCCCATGGGGAAATGTCCCGGGGACCTCTCACCGCCATTTTCCATCATCCCCTCTCCAACCCCACCCTGTGTCCCATTTTTCTGCCCTATAACTAGCTCATCCCCTAGCTATCAGACCTCTAAGAGTTTAAATTTAAGAATATACTCATTTAATTTGCTCAGGTGCTAATAGCTAATGCAGAGAGAAATACCTCTGGTCCTTCTTTCCCTCTGAGGAATAGAGCACATTTTAAACAGGGGCTTCTTATAAACTATTATCTTCTGGCCCAGAAGAAGGGTACTCCTGCTGGGAAACTTCCAGGAAAATAGGAAACCAAAGGACATCTTTGGAGAGGCAGGTCAGTGACTACTGAAGTATAACACTTGACAGTTGTTTACTGGGTCCTGGGTCATAGCATCACTGTAATCTTTGAGATCCTTTGATCATATGGAAAGTCTGATTCTGGTTACCTCTAATAATAGTGGAATTGCTATAAGGATATACAATGAAAAGAGAGCACCTGGAATTTCAAGGAACCATGAATAGCTATGGCTAATCAGTTTCCTAGAAATGGAAATGTAGTTTGGAAAATGGAAAACAGTTCAAATTTAAGGGTGATCTGAAGCTTGGAGAGCAGGGGTTTACCCATTCCTTCCCCATCATGGGGACTCAGTGCCTCTAACTTCTGCTTCCTTGCAGCTGTCAGCTAACCACCTCTTCCTCCCCTCTGCATGTGCTCTGATTTCTGCTAGCTCATAACTTTTGCTTGTTCATAACTTACTCACAATTTCAGCCTACACACAGTCCCTGCTATCTCATAGCCCCTGGGTGTGTGTTTTTAGCTTCTGTTCTGGGTTCTGATTGACCCACTCACATATTTCCAATCTGAATGTCCTAGAAGGAGATGTTACCTGAATCAGTTAGCTAGCATTCTCCTTGTTGAGGTAGAGACTTTGTATCAGGACTCAGCCAAAGCATTCTTAGTTGCTAAGAATCAGTTTGGCTCATTTAAGAAAATATATATATATATTGAAAGGATATTGGATCAGAGAGAGGTTCAGAAGATGAACAGAAACAAATGGAGGCTGAGAAGCCAAAACAGCAGCCAAGTCATACCTCCAAATCAGCTGAGGGTGGATACTCATGCCATCACTGAACAGAAAAAGCCATGATGTGTAAACGACACTGGGCGCTGGAAATCAGGTCTCACTGATTGTCCCCCTGCCCCTGCTGACCCTGGAACCTAGACACAGGTCACAATCACTTCCAGAAAGCACTCTCCTCATCTCAGTTCTTTTGTGTGACCAAGTTTCAATTCCGGGTCCAAGGGATGTATATTTGACTGTCCAAGCCTGGGTCACATGCTCTCACCCCAGCTACACTGGTGTTGGGTGGTGATCAGAGGATGGGAAAGAGTATACAGTTCCTTTTAGGCCTCATCAGTGATAGATGGGTTCTGCCTCTCCCAAAGTTTCAAACAGTGGCATGATGACGGGTGGCTAAGAAAAAAAAAAGTGGCCATCTATCACATGAAGACAAAACCAATAAGCTCTGCTCCAGGGGAGCAGAACAGGGCTCCCCACTCAGCAGGGGCTGTGGGCAGGTTGAGTACTTTGACTGGCCAGCCCAAGAAAATCTCATGACCACAAAAGCAGAGGGGATTCTTTCACATGCACTGTTTGAAGCCTCACAAGGCACACTTATATTCAAAGTAGGTATTTATATGTCTGTCTTCCTGGTTGAACTGTAAGCATTTTAGAAGACTTTGGCTTTATTTTTATCTCCCTAGTGCCTGGGGCACTGCTTGGCATACAGCAGATGCTCAAAAATGTCTGTCAAATTTAATAGGACGGTGGTCCAGGAATTTTTCCACAGCATTAGAAAACATATATTTCTTCACGCTTTGGGGGAATACTATGATCTAAACAAGCAAATAAACAAAAAGGACTATTGACACTTCATGAAAGAGCAAAAGTAGTAAGAATTTTTATGACCCACAGTCTTCTCTGAGTTATCTTAGTTCCTTTACAGGGTACATACCTCTGAAATTGGGGCAGATGGAAAGGGGGAACTGCTTGAAAGAAGAGAGATGGAGGCATGAGAGAGAGGACAGAAATGAAGGAATTAAGAAAAAGAAGCAGAGAATCTGGGAATATTAGACACAGAACGTAAGATTCCTGATAACCTAGAAGGAAATTAGAGAATGGACAAAGTAATTCTGAAAGCTGATTTGATGGTAGCAAGGAAGAAAAGATGGAGCTAATATTTTTAAGCATTTACCATATGCAAGGCAGTTGCTAGGAACACTGTCTGTCTGTATGTGTGTTTGTGTGTGTGTGCAAGCTCACACACATATTTAACCCCTCACAACAACATAACAATGTGGACACTATTATATTGAGGCTTAGAGAAGTTAAGTGATTGGCTTAAATCGCAGAGGTAATAAATGAGAGCATCAGAATTTAATGACTCTCCATCTGATTCCAAATTCCACACTTTTTAAAAAAACCATTCATCTCTCTCTGAGAAAGGCAGAAAAGGGTTGGGGGAAAGATAGGGTGATCATGCTTGCTAGAAGCTGGTACTATGTCTCTAAACTGTGCCCACAAATTCCCAGGACCTTGAACGGTGCCTAACCTACTTTTGAAGACAAATTTGATAATTAACATTTTCTAAATCATTTGTACATGAAAAATTTTAAAAATTAATATAAGAGAAGCTTTGCCTCTCACATCAGTTTTGAAACAGTTTATGGAAATTTGTTACAGCAGCCCTAGGAAATCAAGTTCAGGAAACACCAAGAAAATCCTCACAGATTATTTATTACTTACTTTGTATTGAAATACAATTGGTTTATAACAAAGCAATGATTTCATGGATGTTACTGTTTATGAGGAGGCTAAATAGAAATCCAAGTACCTAATAGAGTAAGTGGTAAGTGGATATAGGACAATTCATGAAAGTAGCGTGTGGATGGTAAAGTTTAGGACACAAAGGCAAGTGTGTTGGGAGAGAAACACGTCTCAGAATATGCCCTCTGGATAGTGCGACTTATTCTAGCGTCCTGCTTTTTAGATCCTATAGGCAAAGAGTCACACAGAAAAGATGAACATATGGACAATCTCCCTGGAGAAGGAAATGGGAGAGATAGGATAGAGCCTTGGCTCTCTTACCAAAGGGGCCTCAGAGTTAAGCCTGCCACCCTCATTGGCCTCTACCTGGAGAACCACTGAACAGGGGTACAGCTACATGACCCCAGGAGCTGGGCGCTGGTAGGGCAATATCTGGGCAAGTTTACATGGTCACTGAGGCTTGAGCAGCATCTTTTTATATTGATTTGTGCTCCTGGCTGTCTCATCAGGGATATGATGCCAAGGTGAATGCAGCCCGGCAGGAAGAGCAGGGACCAGAGGCCACGCCAGGGGACACCTCCCAGGGCTCAGCCCTCCGCAGGCCATAGAGGCCAGAGGGCCACCTGGGTTGTTGATTGTCAAAGTGGAAGAGACCTCAGACGTCAAATAATCCAAGCCTCTCGCTTTCCAGTTGAAAAAACAGGAATCCAGAGTCACTGGGGGAAGGTCACAGGGCTGAGTGGTAATCGGTGTTAGGCATACCAGTTAAAGGCTCCCTGTACAGAGTTCTTTTAAGACGTGTGACTCTCTGAGCCAGTGGCCCAGTAGGTAATTTCTACGATTGCCTGTCTCCCTGTCAGTGATGGAAACTGAAGTCCTATTCATCTCATCTGATGATTTGGCAAAGGTCTCGGAAGGGGGAAAAAGAGAAACACCGGAGGAGAGAAGTCTGAGGCGAGGCCCATCACAGGACCGAGGGATGCCCCCACGCAGCTCAGAGCTGGGCTTCCTGTGATGCACCGAGACTCGTGGTTGGAGTGGGGGCTGCGTGGGATTCACAAAAGAGGGGAAGAATTGTCAGAAAGTAGATGCTTTTGCTTGCAGAGAAAGGTCCTTAAGTCCCCAGTCGCCTCCCTCAATGCGTAGACACACACACACACACACACACACACACACGTACACGAAAGTTGAGGCCACCACATCTGCCTTCCCCAGATGGGGTTCCTTGCGCAAAAGTCTCCTCCCGCTCTAGGATTTTCCGACGCTAGCGCGAGCTCCTCCCTTGCCGGAGCCTGGCTCCAGTCCTAGCACAGAGTGCCCGCCAGAGCAGCGGCTGGGGGCGGCGGGGAGTGGGCCCCTCTCGCCGCCATTGGCTGTGCGGCTGCAGGGCGGAGGGAAGCCTCCCGCTGCGCCCGCCGCCCGCCCGAGCGCCCCAGCCGCGCGCAGCACCCGTGCGCTCCACCATTCCCGCCGACCGCTTCTCCTGCGCAGATCGGCGAGACCCGGAGCGCCCGCGAGGAGCTCGACGCAGCCCGTCCCACCCCGAGCTCGGGAGCCGGCAGGGGACATCCGCGCGCCCCGATGCGCAGGTCAGTGAGGGGCTCCCGACGCCGCCCGAGAGCGCAGGCAGAGGAGTGGGAGCCGGGGGAGGCGCGAGGAGCCTAGCGCTGGAGGGGGGTTTGCCCTGTGCCACCGGCAGCCCGACTCCTCTCCTGGGGTGGCCTCGCGTCCCAGAGGCTGCGCTCCCTCCCGAGCCGCCTCGCCAACTCTCCCCGGCTCCCAGGGGTTGAGCTCCTTGTTCTGGTCACCCCCGAATGTGTCCCCTTCGCGCAGGCGAGCAGCTTCCGCTGCCCGTCTCTGCCTATTCTCCGGGTGACTCCTCGGGGCTACAGTAGGACGCCGTGTCCTTGGTCCCGGGATAACCCGCTTCTATCCCGGACACGGGGCGCCGGGGAGGTCTGCCCTCGCGTCTGCGGCTGCAGAGATGGGTTGATTCCCCTGCTCAAGTGCAGGCACTTCTATACTTTGCGGAGTGTGTCTCTGAGTGCACGCTCGCCTTTGCGAGAAAGGTTATTCTCGCCTTTGCGGTGTTTGCGGTCACGTTCGTGTCTGTTAGGCGCCCACCTGGATTTCTAGGGTCACCCCTCCCTTTCAGAGGACTCGCGGCGCGCACAGTAACCGCCCGTGTTGTACCTCGCGTGTGTCTTCACCGGTCCCCGGCGGCTCCAAATCCGAGCAAGTTCTACTGGCGCGGAACAGGCTGCTGTTCCCCAGTCGCGGTTTTCCGAGTCCTTGTTGGAAAACGCATCAGCTTCCTTCCCGTTTTCCCTGATTTCATGAGACGCTGGAATCCCGCGTTTTTCTGACGAGGTCCGTGGGCCATGGGCAAACTGATTTCTAATTGAGGAGGAAGGTGAGTCCTGCGGGGGAGCATCGGACTTCTCCATTCAAAGACTCGTCTCGTTGAGTCCCAGGCACCCGCTCGCTTTCCACCGCCAGACGCCTGGGGCCCCGCTGTTCCTGGGTTTGGTGTCAGACTCCAGGGATGGGGTCCGTTTCTTACTGTCTTTCATTTCCTCTGCTCGTAAAATTTCCTTTGAAAAATTCTGTGCTGAAGCACTTGGGTGGTTCTTTGCGGGCGAGAATGGGATCGGACGGCTTAAGTCAGCCCAGACTACAGGTGCCAAGGGCGGGAAACAGGCGGCGATTCTGTCCTGAGCATTCCCGGGCCCACCCTAGGGACCACGCCCCGAAAGGCCTCCCCCCGCCCTTCCAGGTGCTTTTCACTTTAGATTTTCCAGATTCTCTGTCAAGACAGTTGCCTATCAACAGGAAAAGAGGCAAAGGTTTAACCCCCTAATGCATTAAGCCCAATGCATCCTCCTTAAAAAGACAAAAAAGGTATATTGAACTAGCTTCTGCGTTTTAGCTTATTTGTGATCTGGCTCCGAGGCATGGTTAAATATATTGGCACTGTTTTTACTAAGTATAAAGGCACCCCACCCTCACCCCCCGCACACACACATGCACACCCTTTATACTCCACACACAGTTGATCTGTAATGTATTGATAAATGGCCTTTTGAAGTGTTAGTGAGGCTGTCTTGCATCGACACCGGCCCCACAGAGGATGCCCCAGTCACCTTCAAATGCTGGGCATCAGGCATGGGGAACCGTTGCCAACCTGAGAAGTAGTCTGGGAATAGTGAGTTCCAGAAAATGGGTGGAGTGTTCCATTTCTGTGTTTGGGTTGGAGGCTTATTATCTATTTGGCTTATTTATTTACTATCTTTGATTCCTCCACGTAAAGGCAAAGTGCTTTGAAGAGCTCACCACACACACCTTTATCGTTCTCTTTAAAGAAGCCTCACTGCAGGTAAGATCCATTCTGTTCTCCCTGCCACTGGTTAGTTCAATTCAACAGATTTTCCTGGATGTCTGTGATGTAGAGAGATTATAATGTGCTGGCATACATCTGTACATCCACTGGCCTTTTCAAGTCCAGGGTAGCAGACTACTGAGCCACATTCTAGGGCCTCAGCACCTCTGATTCTGACTTGTGGTAGATATCTCTGTGGGATCAAGTGCTCTGAGAAGCTCAGTCTCACGACATAGAATGACTCCATCAAGAGTTCCCTATGAGTAGAATCCATGCTCACCTTTGGAACCAAGACACAGTCATTGTTAAGTCTACACTAAATTTTGGCAACACAAAAATGAGGGTTCTGAATGGTCAAGTAGCCATATACAATTTAAACAGTATATCTAAACATGAAATGGCACAATCTAGCCAAAACAGTGTCAATATTTCAACCCTCTGAATTCACATCAGGAACAAGAGAGACTGTCATAAACACTTTCTGAGTTCTTAACTTTTAAATTGTCGTCTTTTAAGTTGTGATGGCATCACTGACTCAATGGACGTGAGTTTGAGAAAGCTCCCGGAATTGGGGATGGACAGGGAGGCCTGGCATGCTGCAGTCCGTGGGGTCGCAAACAGACACGACTCTGCGACAGAACTGAATTGAACTGAAGTTGTAATGGCTTCCCAGGTGGCGCTGCTGCTGCTAAATCACTTCAGTCGTGCCCGACTCTGTGCGACCCCATGGATGGCAGCCCACAAGGCTCACCTGTCCCTGGGATTCTCCAGGCGAGAACACTGGAGTGGGTAGCCATCGCCTTCTCCGAGGTGGCACTGGTAGTAAAGAACTCGCTTGCCAATGCAGAAGACATAAGAGACGTGGGTTCAATCTCTGGGTCAGGAAGATCCCATGGGCATGGCAACCCACTCCAGTATGCTTGCCTGAGGAGCATGGCGGGCTACAGTCCGTGGGGTTGCAGAGTCAGACACAACTGAAGTGATGTAGCATACATGCATAAGTTGTGTTAAGATGGGAGAGCAGACTCTTCTCTGGTGGCTCAGACGGTAAAGCGTCTGCCTACGATGCGGGAAACCCAGGTTCGATCTCTGGGTTGGGAAAATCCTCTGGAGCAGGAAATGGTAACTCACTTCAGTACTCTTGCCCAGAAAATCCCATGGACGGAGAGCATGGTAGGCTACAGTCCATGGGGTCGCAAAGAGTCAGACACGACTGAGCGACTTCACTTTCTTTCACTTTTCAGTCAGTCCAGATTTATTATTTGTACAATATTACAGGCTTGATCTTTATGCTGACATTGTTATAGACAGTAGTGAACAGGTGTGGAAATTATAAGCCTATAATAGTCGTTAAAAGGGTAACTGAAGAAGGTAACAGACCTGAATACAGTTTCTGATGGGAAACGAAAGGATAGGTGGCTGTTAAAACCTATTTCAAACTCACAAAGACAAGAAGCTGACTTAAATCACAGTCAAAACACTAAAGATATTCATCCAAGGAAGATTTAGAGGACAGATTTACCTCCTGGGGTAGCCAAGACAGCAGCTTTCCTTTGCCATGGTCTTCTAGTACTCATCAGACGTGTCCGGCAATTTACCAACTATTGCCAATCATGCCGGTTTGGTTCTGACTCACTTTCACTTTTCCTGTGACCCGGATTATAGCAGAGGGACTTAATCTTCTCATTTCTTAAACAGAACATTCAGAACATGCTGTAAAATGCAACTGTAACAGAAAGTACAGTCACATCCTTTTGGGCAGGTTGACTTACTGGCCTCAGCCTGAGAGTCTTAAACTTTGAAATAAAAGGTACATATGAACCACTTTAAAGGCTTGTGTTAAGCATACACGTTACAAAAAAGAAGGAAGGGGAGAAAGAGTTCTGGGCTTAATCAGTAATATTTTACTGTATAAGTTATTATTAAATTTTATTTCTATTTCTTAACAAAAATACCTGTATTTTCTGATTAAGATTCATTTTCTTATACCAACGTTCAAATGCAGACATGCACAAAATAGAATGTGAACATACCCATAATACCACCTGCTAACAAAACCATATGTTAGCAACCTGGTACATAACCTCTTATCTCCTTTAGTTTAGTTTGGTTTGATTTTTGCATGTCACTAAAATTGTGTGTGTGTGTGTGCATAGCAGCCATAGCTAGGCTGGTAATTACTTTACAAAAACAGAATCATACTATGCACAACTCTAAAGTTTACTTTTTACTTACTTTGCCAGACATGTCCAGCGTCTTTCCATGTTAGAAAACATAATTCTTTTGATTATACCAGAATCCCCTATTTATACAATCTTGCCATCATTTGTTTAACCAATCCTAGACTCGGTAGTTCCAGTGTTCAGCTACAGAGTACATCTTTGTGTGTGCACCCTTTAAATTTGTCTTATTTTTCCCCATAGGGTAAATTCTCAGAATTTATTATTTGTCTTATTGACCTATAATGCTGTGCATTTTTTCAGTAAAACATAAA
This sequence comes from Nanger dama, assembly GCA_917880005.1. Taxonomy (NCBI): domain Eukaryota; kingdom Metazoa; phylum Chordata; class Mammalia; order Artiodactyla; family Bovidae; genus Nanger; species Nanger dama. The sequence goes on along the minus strand of CAKJTW010000005.1, from coordinate 24,935,951 downwards.
GGACTCAGTAATTCATCCAACAAGTAGTAGATATTCCCCACTGTGACCCAGAATATCTTCTATATGCCCAACATGTTTTTGAACTTAAAAAGATAATTTTTAATTGTTACTTAATATCTATAGTGAAAGTACACAAGTCATAAGTACATAATTTATGATTTTTGTGTTCAATTTGAACAAACCCATGCAGATGGAATCCAGGTCAAAAAATAAAATATTTACCAATACCATCCTCTCGTGCCCCTCAAATGCCTTGGCAACCGATTATTCTAACAATTCCTCATGAGAAAGTTGTTGGTGAGCTTGTTGACCTTAGTTTTCATGATTCAAGTGCTAGTTTTGGGCACCATGCCGTTTAGATTGACAGTGTAATATTGATTGATGCTTTTCAGACCTTCAAAGATTCCTTGTCAACAAAGGTGGCCTGATTCAACTGAATTAGTTTCCAAAATCCTTCATTCTGTCCTTGTCACTTTATCATTTCTATCAAGTTTGATTTTATATTTATCCATTGGACCGTGCCTGGCACATATTTCAATTGATATCATGAATTACCCTTTGGATAACAAAAGAAATTGACTAACTTGTTTTTCATCTGATCCCAGCTGAGTTAGTTGGATTTAAAATTGGAAAAGGAGTCCTAGGCTCTCATTTTGTGGCTTCTGTCTTTCTTCTACTTTCTTTTTCCGTTAGGAGTATAATCAATAATCTTCAAAATTCACTTAACTTTCAGAGACATCAGTTTCTTGATTTTTAAGGACTTCCAACTCCTTGATTCTATTAAAAAAAAAAGTATCCTTTAATGTATAATTAAATACATATAACTTTCCTTTCATAGAGGAAAGTCAATATTGAGAGTAAACGTAGGAAAGAAGGAATGTGTTAGATGCATGAAAAGTGTCTTAAGTTAGTTCAGTGAATGAGAAGAGAAAATATTTGCTTCTTTTGTGCTCCACTGTTTTCATCCCTTTTATTATTTTCTAAGAAGTGGAAGTCTGGATCAGTTTCCTAACACAATACTGCTGGGGAGATCACTGCTCACATTACCATGGCTGCAATTGAGATGAAGTGCTACTCAAAGTACAGTTCACGCACCAGCACTTGAATTGTTAATTACTCATTCACCAGGAGAGATGGAACTTGAGCCAGAATATAAATCAAATGAGGCATGAAAGCACACTTTTTAGTTTGGATGATTTTTTTGGTAGTAAAACCTTCTTGATGAAGGAAGCAGTGCTTTGAAGTTTCTCTTCTCACAAGGACTCATAACCCACCTATTCCTGAGGGAGTCAAGTGGCTATTCGAATAGTAGCACTGATCTCTAAGGTGGACTTTGTAGTTAAATTAAGAAATTTGTAAAAATGTAAACATTTTCTCTTCCTGTGCTCATTTTCTATTGAAATTGGGTTTTTTTAGTTTAGGTTTTGTTTTGTTTTGTTTTGTTTTGTTTTGAGGGGAAGGTGTATTTAACTTTGAGATAGAGTGACTAACAGCACGACAAAACATGGTGTTCCTGTATGCACTGGTTATAATACCCTTCCCTACAGTGATCAGCGTATTGCCCTTGACTCTTTTTACTTCCACAAATGAGCAGAGGGATAAGGACTGTGATTGTACGAGACTTGGTAATTTTCAAAGAATGGGATTATCATAGACTTTAACTTTACATTTTAGAAAAACAATGCACCCTGTTTCCATGTCCAGTCACATCTTCACTGATTCACTATGGTAAACTCCCTTTTGATTTTTATTGTGCTCTTCAGAATACATTCATTCCAGCCACTCAACTACGTTCATGATAATATATTTCAGTGTTGACAGCAGATTCCTCCATTATCCTGGTGGACAGGAAACTCAATAAAATCTTTGTTGAATATTGTTGAGAGACACAATTGCTTGATAAAAGTATGGTCCAAGTTTTGTTTGGAGCATGGAACTATTCATTTTTATTGCCCTAACTAAAATATTTATAAATTTAGGGCATGTTCATCATTTTTTTAAACTATTGAATAGCTACCCTTTGCCTAATCAGTATGATTTAATACAAGATTGTTTATTCCTTCATTCAATAAATATTATTGTGAATCCAAAAGTAGAATAGATAGAAACTACTTCTCCAAGAAGCTTCAAGTTTCTCATTTCTTTTATCCTTTGATTCCTTCATTCCTTCAAACACTTATTGAGCATCTTTATAATAGAGATTGCTGATTCATAGATAGAAAGATTAGTCCTCTGTTCTAAGAGTACATAGTCTATCAAAGCAAACCAGTGGGTCAACAAATATAACAAGTATAATAAAATGTGAGAAATGCTATTGTAGAATGGTATAGAAAGTATCCTGAGAATACAGAAGAAGGAGCCAGAAATTTGCTTAGTGAAAAATAGGTAGGGATTTATATTATGAGTGAATTATCAGATGAGGCAGAGGCAGGAAGGTTTGCAGAGTCTTAAAGAATTAACAAATTGGATTTGGGGTGGAGTTGGGAGAAGACATACAAATATAAGAATTAAATATAAGAATTCAAAATATGTGGGGAATCTATAATAGTTTGATATGCCTGGAACACCATTCTCAGGGACAAGAGAAAAATGAGACTGGAAAAGTAGCATGTGGCTATGTAACAAGGGACATATAAGGTAGGTAATATAAGAAAGGTTTTTAGAATTTTTAATCAAGATGGTCACTATAAAAATATGCATGTGCATTAGACTCATGCACATATAGTAATATTTTATCACCTTACCTTACATAGTACATGGTTAACAAGCTGTTGAGTGAATCATTGATTATATCAAAGAATAGTTTTCTTAATCAAAGTCACTACCACTATCCCATTATTTGTATAATGAGTTGTTTTATACATTGGGGGTCTTGAGTTAGTCTTCATGTCTTTATTGTCTCTCCTCTAGTCCCTCTTGAGGGCTTCCCTGTTAGCTCAGTTGGTAAAGAATCTGCCTGCAATGCAGGAGACTCTGTTCAATTCCTGGGTCCAGAAGATCCGCTGGAGAAGAGATAGGCTACCCACTCCAGTACTCTTGGGCTTCCCTGGTGGCTCAGCTGGTAAAGAATCCGCCTGCAATGTGGGAGACCTGGGTTCGATCCCTGGGTTGGGAAGATCCCCTGGAGAAGGGAAAGGCTACCACTCCAGTATTCTGGCCTGGAGAATTCCATGGAGTCCATAGAGTTGCAAAGAGTTGGACATGACTGAGTGACTTTCACTTTCACTTTAGTCCCTCTTGAAACCATTTGTGCAGGTTAAAGTGACAGCTGGGCAGGACTGTCTATATACAATAGCACCTCTTCATGCACCCTAAAGGAAATCAGTCCTGAATATTCATTGAAAGGACTGATGCTGAAGCTGAAACTCCCAATACTTTGGCCACCTGCTGTGAAGAACTGACTCATTGGAAAAGACCCTGATGCTGGGAAAGATTGAAGACAGGAGGAGAAGGGGATGACAGAGGATGAGATGGTTGGATGGCATCACTGACTCGATGGACATGAGTTTGAATAAACTCCAGGAGTTGGTGATGGACAGGGAAGCCTGGTGTGCTGCTATCCATGGGGTCACAAAGAGTCAGACATGACTGGGCAACTGAACTGGACTGAACTGAATGCTCCAGCTTGTCAGGGAATGTGTGTAGCTGTATCAGTAGCTCACTCTCATTCCTTTAAACTTCACTCTTGTATAAAATTAAAGCTAACCAAAAACACGCTTTACAACCGTCTTTCTTAGCAGTGCCTACAGAGTTTTAATATAATATATAGTAATTCATGCAGCTCTCCATTATTCAGAATTTGACTGCTTTAAAGTCAGTTTCTTATATACCATCATAACCTCTGCTGTCATAGTGAGTCAGTCAGTAGAAGGTAGATTATGCTACAGTACAAAATAAGCGAGTAATCTCAGTGGCTTAAAACAACAGAAGTCTATTTATTGTTCACACTAAGTGCTCACACAACCAGCAAGGGGTGAATGCACTGGCTTTGGTCACCCAGGAACCCGGATTGGCAGAAGCTGGCCCAAATCTACAGTTACCGCAGCAGAGGGAAGGCATGTGGCAAACCTCACAAGTGAAAGAAAGGTGAAAAAAGGAAAGTTGCTCAGTTATGTCCAACTCTTTGTGATACCATAGACTATACAGTCCATGGAATTCTCCAGGCCATAATACTGGAGTGGGTGGCCCTTCCCTTCTCCAGAGGATCTTCCCAACTCAGGGATCAAACCCAGGTCTCCTGCATTGCAGGCGGATTCGTTATCAGCTGAGCCACAAGAGAAGCAAATTCACACAGTTATTGGAGCAGGCAGAAGGCATGTGGCAAATCTCACGTGTAGTCTTACATTTTATACCCACAAGTGACACATGTAAAATTTTCCGCAAATGTTACCGATCAAAACAAGTCATGTGGCCACTCTAGTTTCAGAGGAGGTGGAAACATGCAGCCTTACAACATGCCTGGACAGAGGAAAGGACAGCAGAAACATGTGAGCATCACTGATGACCACAGGTCTCAAATTTATTCCTCCTTTATCTTCAACCTCCCTGGAGAGAAGAAATGGAATGAACGTAAAATTTGGAGACATGGGGATATAGATTTGAATTCCAGTCCGGCCTCTAAGTGGCTGGGTAACCTTGGGCAAGCTTTTGAATTCTCTGATCCTTAATTTTCTCATTGGTTAAAGCAAGGTAAGGGATAATAATAACTACAGTACAGAGTTGTGAAGATTAAAGAAAATACCCCTGTACCATACACACACACACATACACATATACACACAAGCCTGGTGGGCTGCCGTCTATGGTGTCGCACAGAGTCGGACATGACTGAAGTGACTTAGCAGCAGCAGCAGCAGCAGCAGTATATGCTTTTTATTAAATACACATCAGCTGCTATCATTCATCGTGTTACTGTTTTTCCAGACTCATTTGTCTGGACATCCTTTCTCCTACACAGGCATGTCAGGTCCAGCTTCCTCTGCCTGTCACACTCTGAAGACCCCTTTTCATTCCACAATGACTTGTGGATCCTTGCACCACCCCCTGCTACTTGTCACCACTCTTCTGGCACGACGTTGCCTCTACATCCAGTGCACATACACTGCAATAAAAAAGCACTTATAGGAGAAATGAGTGATGTGTGGATGTGTGCTTCTGATGAAGGGTATTCCTACAACCTTAATAACAGAACACAGAGCACACAACCTTAAAGGGTGAAGTGGAGAGCTCAACCTTCATAAAGGACAAAGCCAAAGCCTGTTAAATCTTGTATAAAAGATACTCGTAATTTTCATGAGTAAAGCCATATTTATTTGTACTTTTAAAAGAATGTATAAGTCTTTCATATAGGCCATCAGTGTGGTAGTCTGTTTTCTACAAATAATGACTAATTATTTTTCTATTTGACCTCTTCCCATTTTTAAAAATGAAATACATTCTGGGAGCATTTGAGCCTACATTTGTTTATTGCTTCCATATTGTCTTTGACAAATTCTGGTCCTGGCTTGTTATCTCAAATAACAGGCTGCCAGGGACTTGATTTCCTGTATATTTGATAATCTGCCATGTCATGGTGCTCCATGTTACAAGGAACACATAGACATTCTTTTTGTTAGCCAGACTTTTGAGTATATTGTGCTGCCTGAGAGAGAAAGGAAGGATGAATGAGAGAATATCAAGGCAAGCTCTGCCGATCTGTTTACCCAAAGGATTAGCAGGACCATGGGAAGTTTCTTGAGGGAACATGCTTTCCTGATGAAGGACACACTGTCCTCATTTCTGTCTCCTGCCTTCCCTGGTGAACTGGGAATCCTGGTAGAAGAGTAATTTCAGAGCCATGAGAGGGCACTTTGTCTCCTTATATGGTTGGTGTTTTATGTAACCTCTGCCTAAAATCTGACTCATCTGGTACTCATCAATTTAGGGTACCTACCTGGAGCCTCAGTCATATGATTGCTTATGACTGAAGAAAAGCACTATTAATATCAATGCTCCATATTTAAAAAAATTTGCAGCTGCATTTTTTAATGACTAGTTTCATTCTTCGGAGAAGGCAATGGCACCCCACTCCAGTACTCTTTGCCTGGAAAATCCCATGGATGGAGGAGAATGGTAGGCTTCAGTCCATGGGGTTGCTAAAGAGTCCGGCACAACTGAGCGACTTCACTTTCACTTTTCACTTTCATGCATTGGAGAAGGAAATGGCAACCCACTCCAGTGTTCTTGCCTGGAGAATCCTAGGGACGGGGAGCCTGGTGGGCTGCTGTCTATGGGGTCGCACAGAGTCGGACACGACTGAAGCAGCTTAGCAGCAGCAGCAGAAGCAGCAGTTTAATTCTTTAAAAATTGTTTATTGGCTCCTATTTCAAAACATGCAGACCCTGAACTTTAAGAGAGTTCACATATTTGGGTTTATTCCTCTTGCCACAATAGAGGATTCACCCAAACCAGAGCGATCAGGGAGGTGGCTGCTAGATTTGAGTTGCAGGAAGCATGAGTTCTTTGATCTGCTGAACTTAGAGTTTGAAGACCGATGCTTGATGCCTAAATCAAGTCTCCCACTTATGCTGAGTTTATTTGCTTCTGTGTTTCCTGTGGGCCCTGTGTGGAACCTGGACCTCATTGGCTATTGGGAGTCTCAGTGACCTTCCCCAGAGCCTGCCAACACACTAGCTCTCAATAGAAAATGACTCTTTTGGATCTTGAGGGCATTATACTAAGTGAAACAAGTCAGACCAAAAAGCAGATTCACACAATCTCACTTATATGTGGAATCTAAAGAACACAAAAGCAAGCTCATAGAACAAGTTGGTTGGCGGGAGGTGTGTGAAATATGCGAAGGTGGTCAAAAGGTACAAACTTCCAATTATAAAGTAAGTCATGGGGATATAACATTTGTCATGTTGACTGTAGTTAATACTACTGCATTGTATATTTAAAGTTGCTAATATCTTAAAAGTTCTCATCATAAGAAAAAATTACAACTGTGGGTGGTGACACATATTCTTGTAGTGATCCTTTTGTAATATACAAATATCTAACCATTGTTGTATACCCAAAAACTAATACCATGTTATATGTCAGTTACTGCTGCTATACTAAAGAGTAATGCATGCTCAGTTGCCCAGTCGTGTCTGACTCTTTGTGACCCCATAAACTATAGCCCACCAGGCTCCTCTGTCCATGGGATTTCCCAGGCAAGAATACTAGACGGGGTTGTCATTTCCTCCTCCAGTGGATCTTCCCCTCCCAAGGATCAAACCTGAGTCTCCTACATTGGCAGGCAGATTCTTTACTAATGAACTATCTGGGAAGCTATATGTCAATTATATCTTAATTATTTTAAAAAAGAAAACTACTCTTTCTTGAATCAGGATACCTACAAAGCCCCTCCCTTTGACTGGGTATTTAAAGTGCAGGAAAGATATCCTGGGCTGCCTCTGAGGATGACTGATGATGTAAGATGAACATTGAACATCTTATGTTCATCTGGAGGTCCAGACATTCAGACCAGTGAGTGGTGGTGGAGTGAAGTCATGAGCAAGGCTGGCTGGCCAGTCACCATTCCTGGTGTTCAAGCAGCCTGTCCTGCCACTATGGATCTAGTTCCCTAGGAGTGTTAAACCTCCTCTCTCTCATTCTCTGAGACTTCACTTCTTGTACCTCTGGGCATCATAAGCTGATGGTGCAGCAAATATTTGAACTTCTCCAAAGCCCACTGAAAAGTCAGGCTTAATCACTATATTTATTTAGAAGCTTCTAACATTTTTACTGACTTACTGCATATTATACCAAATATATTTTCTTATACCCTTGGGGATAAATCATCTTTCTCTAACTTCCATGTTAAAGATCACCAATCCTACTGAAAAACTATGAGAATAATAACAATGGACACGTATATATCCTTTAACTAATCAGTTGCTAATATTTTTGTTTCATCATCTTTTCTTTCTGTATGGGCATGTGTACTTATTTTATTTTATTTTTTTGGCTGACCATTTGAGGGTTAGTTGCTGCTACTGTGATATTTTACTTTGTACATGTATTTCCTAATAACCAGAACATTCTCCTATATCACACTGAGGAAATGTATATTGCTACAATGCAGTTATCCAATGTACAATCTATGTCCAAATTTCCCCAGTTGTCATAATAGTGTCCTTTATAACAAAGCTATTTTTCCTTTTAATGGGTCCAAGGATCTTTCATTGCATTAGAGGATAAATCTCGACATCTGCATCCTACTTTTTCTTCTCTGAGTATTCAGCTGAATACTAAATAATGTAATATAGCCAAAACTGGTTGTAGCCAAAACTTAGCCTGCCTAAGCTGCCAATTACCAAGCATTATTATTTTTAAATACCCGTTTCACTGTGGAAAGCATCATCATACGTTGACTCTCAGCCATGGAGGACTGAAAGAATGAGAGAATGTATTTAGTAGAATCCATATGTATGAATTATGCTAAGCACTGGGCTAATATCCAGGAGGGTTGGGCAATGTACACACTATGTAATCAACTAAGGTTCTATTTGTAGTTGTATTATAAGGGGCGATGGTTTATTAATTCAAGTAAATGCTTTGTTGAAAATGTCATCAGATGGAAGACTCTGTGAGCTTGAGTCCTTGCTGGGAAATGAAGGACTTAAAACACACATACTTGTCATATCCCAGTCCATTTCTAAGAAGAGGCTATAAAGCATCTTAGTTTAAACAAATACATGACTATAGTTGTCAACAGAGAAATATAAATAAATCATGGCCTGTTTAATTTGCTAATACTGAAGTTCTTTTCAAACAACCTATATCATCACTTTTTTTTTCAAATTGTACCTGTACATATGATTTTTATAGATAAGAGAATGGTTTGTTAGGTTTTGGCATATTCTTAGGTGCAAATTTTAGAAGTGGATATATTAGATATATCTTTCTGTCTTCCATATGCCTCAATTACCAAGATATTTTATTGGAAAATTAAGCTTGGGGTTTGATTTATGAAGTGAATAAAACATTTACTATATATCCATTCTTAAAAGCTAAAAACTTACAAGACAGATGAAAAATTACAAGATAATGTATACACAAAACAATAATCGACATATACAGAAGCATGTGCCATCAGAACAGTTTTCACTGAACACATGCGCCTAGATACCTGTGGGAGATGGAAGGAAATGTAGAGAAAGAGGGTCAGGTTCGTCACAAACAGAACAATGTGCAATTAAAAAGGAAAATTACAATAGAAACAAGAGAATAAAGAGTGGCGTTGGCCAGGAGCTGTACAAGCTTACTTTCTTCTTACGCTGCATGGCCCCAGCAGCCCATAGTTGCCTACTTCAGAGGAATCTGCTTAAATTTAGGGTGGACTTTATCAAAGCTTACAGAAATCCCATATTTCGGAGCTCTTCCCTGTCTCCTTAGAATAGTTTTAGGGGCACTCGAAGGCCCCTGAAGCCTGAGAGGGTCGACCGGGAATACTTTGTGGTCTATAAAGGTTTAAAAAAGTGACTTATGGCAATTGCAAAATTCAGTTTACAAGAACAAAATCTTCCCAAATAGCATACTCCATAAGGAGACTGTTAGGAGCATTTCCTGATTGGACAAAAACTAAACTTAATACAAATTATTTTAATTGTGGAGATAGAATAAAAGGCAATGGGAAAGGAGGAAATCCCATTCTCCAACCAGAACATGGTTAAGAATTTTAAAAAACATGTCTCGTCTTATTAAAAATAAGCAAGCAGGTTTCCCTGGTTGTCCAGTGGTTAAGAATCCACCCTGCAATGCAGGGGACACAAGTTTGATCCCTGGTCTGGGAGGATTCCACATGCCCCAGAGCAACTAAGCCCATGCGCCACAACTACTGAGCCTGTGTTCTACAGCCTGCTCACCACAAATAGATGTGCCTTTGCACAGCAACTAGACAAAGCCCTCGGGCAGCAAAAATAAAATTAAAAAAAAAAAAAGATAAGGAAGCTTTTTGGTATACTAGTTGCTCCAAGAATTTAAAAATATATATTTTTCTTAATATTCTTCTAAAAAATTGGAAATGATCAGAGCTGAGTGGAGGAAGGGTTGCACCTCAAAGTTCCCATTAAAAATTCTGTAACATCTTGAAAGGTCAATCTTGCTTCTTACCATCTTTCCTCACACTGATTCATTTCAACCTTGCCTGTGACCTTCAAGTCATTATTTCTCTGACTGTTTGCTTTTTCTTTAAATCAAGTGTTTAGCCAATAATCTTTTTCCTGCTCCCTGAAAGTGACTATCATGTTCTGCTACTTCTGAACAAGTTCCTGCTTCCTTCAGCCTTTAAGTTGCCACTTTTCTCATTTTGATTTGATTCATTGTATTAATAACATAAACAGGTCCAATATTCCCAGAGTGCAGGGTAGACCCCTTCTTGGTCTTTTCTAAACATCATTAAAAAATCACAAAAATTCTATGCCTAAAACTGGTTTTATATTTGACCTTTTTCATCCAGACAATGGGGGCTTCGCAGGTGGCACAGTAGTAAAGAATACGCCTGCCAATGCAGGAGGTGAAAGAAACTTGGGTTTGATCCCTGGGTCAGGAAGAGCCCCTGCAGGAGGAAATGACAACCCACTCCAGTATTCTTGCCTGGAAAATTCCATTGACAAAGGAGCCTGGCGGCCTACAGTCCATGGAGTTGCAAAGAGTCAGACACGATTGAGAATGCATGCATCATGCATCATTGTCCAGAAAACTACCACTTAAACTCTCTTTTTCCTAAGGGAATATCATTTAAAAATAAATTATTTTTACTAAGGCAGAAATTTTGGCATAAAAATGTTCACAAGAATGTAGCAAAACTTTATGACAAATAATAGTTTGATTTCCCCAGGAAAACAGTGCTATAGATGCAAAGGAACTCATATCTATAATTGCTTTTGAGGCTATACAAAATAGATGGTCAAAACACTTAGGTTCCTATCTCCTTTGGAAATAGTTTCTTGTGTTTTTATTTTTCTTTTTAATTTCATTTGATCTACACTGTTTTGCATATTAAGAAAGGTATATTCTGAATATCCTGTGAATTATACCTTATGTGGATAACTAATTTTTAAAGAATCAGAACAAAATAACTACCCTAACATAAAAATATTCTGAAAATAATTTAATTATATTGCTGAGGAAATATTTTACTGAGCTGGAGGCTAATCCAGAGAGATAAAAGCCATCACTGAGGTAAAGAGAGATAATAAGGGATTGGACTGAATCCAAAGCCACCTAATGACCTACCCTAGAAGCTGGTTTTGAAAATAAATCACAGATACTAAGCTGTTACTCCAACATTTCTTTAATTTTCACCAGAATACTATGAGAAAGTTCTGATTACATTTTCTCATCATTCTTTTGAACTACAGATAAAGAGGACTGTTCCTTTTCATGGTTTGGCTGCCATTATCCAGTCCAGGGAGCTCCCCAGGTGGTGCTAGTGGTAAAGAACCTGCTGGCCAGTGCAGGAGACAGAGGAGATGCAGGTTCCATCCCTGGGCTGGGAAGATCCCCTGGAGGAGAGCATAGCAACCCATTGTAGTATTCTTGCCTGGAGGGGCCTGGCGGGCTACAGTCCCTAGGGTCGCAAAGAGTCAGACGCGACTGAAGCGACTTAGCACACATGCATCCAGACCAGCCCATGAATTCCAGGACGTTATTCAGAAACTTCATCTCTCCACATTTCTTTTCATGAAATGGCTAACTCCACATTGAATAGCAGATAGACTCAGTTTTTTTCTTTACTTGGTTTTATTTTTTATTGTGCTGACACAGGGAATCATAATGAGATTCCACTAATTTTCACACAAAATTCTTCTCCCAAAGCACTGTACTGACTAAGCAGGAGCAGTTCTCAAATCAGCAAATATACGGCAGCCCACTCCAGTATTCTTGCCTGGAGAATCCCATGGACAGAGGAGCCTGATGGGCTACAGTCCATGAGGTTACAAAGTCAGACAACTGCAGTGACTTAGCATGCCTGCATGGATGGGGTTAATCAGCTTTGAATAAGGTTCAGTTCAGTTCAGTTCAGTCCAGTCGCTCAGTTGTGTCCGACTCTTTGCGACCCCATGAATCGCAGCATGCCAGGCCTCCCTGTTCATCACCATCTCCCGGAGTTCACTCAGACTCACGTCCATCGAGTCAGTGATGCCATCCAGCCATCTTATCCTCTGTTGTCCCCTTCTCTTCCTGTCCACCCTTCTCCTCCTGTCCACAATCCCTCCTAGCATCAGAGTCTTTTCCAATGAGTCAGCTCTTCTCATGAGGTGGCCAAAGTACTGGAGTTTCAGCTTCAGCATCATTCCTTCCAAAGAAATCCCAGGGCTGATCTCCTTCAGAATGGACTGGTTGGATCTCCTTGCAGTCCAAGGGACTCTCAAGAGTCTATTCCAACATCACAGTTCAAAAGCATCAGTTCTTCGGCGCTCAGCCTTCTTCACAGTCCAACTCTCACATCTATACACGACCACTGGAAAAACCATAGCCTTGACTAGACAGACCTTAGTCGGCAAAGTAATGTCTCTGCTTTTGAATACGTTATCTAGGTTGGTCATAACTTTTTTTCCAAGGAGTAACCATCTTTTAATTTCATGGCTGCAGTCACCATCTGCAGTGATTTTGGAGCCCCCAAAATAAAGTCTGACACTGTTTCCACTGTTTCCTCATCTATTTGCCATGAAGTGATAATGAAAATAAAAGGTTAATAGTAATATAATGAACTTTATTTTCATTATTGCAAGCCCAGGGGTAAGTTTTGCCATTGACTGCAAGTGTAGATTTACATTTACATTTAAATCTTCACTTGCAGTGGGTGGCAAGTATGTATTGTCAGCACCTACCTTCTCTTACCTAGCATGACCTAAAAGGCCACTAGGTGAAGAAAAAGCATTAAGAGAAAAGAAAATCATGCAAATTGTAAAGGAAAGTTTAAGGTCCTATATAAAACATGTTCTTTTCTAAGTAGAACTAAAAACAACTGTGCTAAGGTATGATAAGTTCCCCTCCAGATTCTGGAAATGGTAGTTTCTACATGTCCTACAAAGAAAGAGATCAATTATATCATCTAAAACTATTCATTACATTATATGATTACAGTTTACATTCGTAGATCTGGAAAGAGCCTTTACCATGCATGTTAATACTGTATCAAATTGTTGCTAATGCTTTGGGAGGCCCACCTTTTGGAGAATGACACAGCAGTGAACAGTTGATTCAACATCCTAACAGCTAGGGCACTCTTTGAACAATGTCCACAAGGGAACAAAGCAGCTTGTCCCAGTTTTCCACGACGACAACAACAACAAAACCTTTCACAGAGTTGCTATTCACATAGAAATGTATTTAAATAAAGGTCAGAAACTCAGAGACTGCTGTGTCAGATTGGAGGCTGACTGTAGGCTGGCTTTAATCCACCACTATATTGCAGAAGTCAAGACCCTGGCAGAGGCTCCTCCCACAAGCTGGCCGCCCAAGGGTCTTGCAGTGCTTCTGGGAGAGCACTGAGAGATGAGGGCTTATCGAATCTTCTTCCTTTCACTAAGCAGGAAGGTACACGAGAGAGTATGCTCTGTTCCTGCAGAGCTTCACAGTGCTCATAATCAGCCCATTTCCTTCTTTGGGAAGGAAAGCTTCCATTCTTTCAGAGGAGTCACAGAGGCTGGGTACTGAGTGACATGCAACAGAGGCCCGCCCCCTCCACCAGGTCTGCCTTAGCTGTGCGGTTCCTCTGACTCCCCACCCCACTGGACTCACCCGTCCTTCCTCGCTTCAGGAAGTGACTGCCATTTGTAGACTTCTTCCCAGCACGTTTTTTATTCTGAGACAAAATAAAGTTCATGAAACATCTCCCTAGATCTTCACTTAAATGCGATCTGTCTCTTCTTCCTTTCTCAAAAAAAAAAAAAAAAAAAAACTTTCTGAGAATGGGTCAGAGAAAAAAAAAGGCATCGCAATCCTCACATGGCTTTAGGTGCCACGTGAAAGGAGAGTCTGCTCTTGCTGCCCCTGGTTGGGTCAAGGCTATGCATTTCAGATGAAATCGCTTTCTTTTTCCTTTGAACCTAATCTGTTTGGGAGAAACAGCCCAAGAAGCAGCATCTTGAAACACACTTGTTCGATTTTGTTTCCACAGTACCACCTACAGCCTCATTCACACTACTCAGTGACTGAACACATACACTCTGGGTCATCCTCAGCATTATATACAGACTCAAAATATTCACCGAGAGAAAGAAGAGTTATCCATTTTTAAGACGTCTATAAGAAAATGAGAAGTGATGTCATCAAGTTAAAATGATTGTAACAGTGTGTACACTCTGTTGTTTCCGAGTAGAAGAGTGAAATGAAGTTTGTAGATCTGTCATTTTAAATTAGGTAGTATTCTGAAAGTAATAGTAAATCTAAAATATTGGGGGAAGGATATTTAGAGAAGATATTTAATTGTGAAATGTTGAATGAGGATGCAAGCTGTCATCTGGTCATTTCTACCATTATCTCCCGAGGTCACTTGGAAGGTCAGACACTTTCTCCAAATATTCTCAGCCTCAGTTGCCAGAAACTCTTCCATAGACATTTGAAGCTCACAATGGGCTTTTGTCTCAAAGAAGGTGATCTTCAGGAGGTTAAAAGTACTCTTGGAATATTTACATTGTAAATAGATACCTTGGATTTAGCAACTGGCCTGACAGCCAGTTGTGAGCTCTATCATTGAATTGCCAGTGACTGATGCGGTGCCTCCAAACCCACCTCCAGAAAATGATACAGAGCTGGGTAGCAAAGGTGGTTTTAGAAAACTCAGTCAATTTCAGCTGAATGTTTGACCTGTACATGTCACAATTATTGGACTAGCAGGGACCTGGAAGTCCCTCTAGTCCTTTGAGGGATTGAGAAAGATGTATATCTACTGGTCTTTTACTTGGTTGGCCTTTTTTATTTTCAAAGCATGATTTTGGACACAGTGTCACATCCTAACTTAGGAGTTTGTGGAGAGGTAGAAAAGGTATCATTGGACAGATGGGAAAACAAATATCAAGACTGAACTGGGAACTTGTCCAAAGTGGCAGGTAGGAACTGAGTGTCGTCATTTTCTGTTCCTACCACAGCTGAGGAAAGTAAGAAAACGGTTCAGGAATGGGTTCCTCTCTGTCCTCTGTTATTGACTAGCTGTGAACCCTGAGTAAATCACAGTTTGTTGATCAGTTTCCTCATCTGCAAAATGGGAATAATAATTCTTGCTCTTTCTCTCGTACAAACTAGTGTGTGTGAAGAACAACACAAAATGCACAGCCCCTACCTTCTTACCGATGCCAGAAAAAGAAGGCATAAAATCATTACTACCAGTTGAGACTGGATGGCATAAAGGTGGAAGTCCTGGCTTATCTTCTAATTAGATACATATATTTTTGTCATATCGATGCAAGATAGCATCTTTGTCCTTAGTTTCCTTAGCTAGACTTAGGAGGTCTTATCAGAACATCTTGAGTATTTCTTTCCATTCAGTCCACATGATTCTTTCCTATGCACCATGCTGTCTCAGAGTGAAAGTTGCTCAGTCATGACTGTTTGGGACCCCATGGACTATACAGTCCATGGAATTCTCCAGGCCAGAATACTGGAGTGGGTAGCTGTTCCCTTCTCCAGGATGCTGTCTCTGAGATGCTGCTATTTTCCCTACAGATGAATGGCTAGGGCATTTTTCTGCTATATAAGGCATGGTATTACTACCAGATCAGTGGAACACGTTTGCAGTCCCACTGTGATTCTCTTTTTTTTTTTCCCAAAGGATCCTTAGGAGCCTATAGCAGCCCTAATGGAATTAAAATCACCAAAGTGTAATGAGGAGTGGGAGTCTCATTATTTTAGGAAATACTAAGAGCTTGTCCCATGGCCTCCTCTGAGGAGTCACTGAGATTGTTAGCTGGCTTGACTGCCGCCAGGACAGCCCTCTCAGAGGGTCCCTCCTTGGGGATCATTAGTGCCGCTCAGCCATAGACACAGCGGCCACTGTTAGCCCCTCAAGGAATCAGTCACTTAATTAGATTCGAGGAATGGAAGGAAAGGCAAATTGTCAAGGTAAAATGCAGGCAGAGGTTAGGGAAAGAGAAAGCCAGGGTACAGAGGATGTTTTTGCATCAGCATTTCACTACATCTGATACCAGGAAATCTGGAAATTTACAACCAAATGGTCCAATGCCATAAAGAGCTAGGAAGAGCATCTTTGCTGGATTTGAGGAAAGAGTCATCCATCCGAGGGATCATTCTCCCTCAGGCTGCTTCCCTCGCCCCCACACGGACTAGGCAGAAGCTGGCTGGGATGTCTCCAGTCATGGACGCGAGGGTGGTAGAGACACACCGCACCCACACCCACGCCTGGAGCCTGCAGAATCACACACCTTTCCTCCCAGGATGCCTGCCTGGCTCCGTCCGCTTTGTTTCTGGCGTTCCTCACAGGGACCACACAAGGAGGGGGAACATGGCCAAGAGCTTTTCTCTCCCTGCACACATTCACACACATCACACATATACATACGCACCTCCCCCCTCACACACCACACACACACACTACACTACACCCATACTCCCTTATATACCCCACATCCCACACACACCATACCATACAAACACACACACACACCACACATACACCCACACACACACCCGTACACATCACACCCTCACCCCCCACACACAACACACGTACACCCACACACACACACACACACACACACCACCACATACCCACACACACACTCCACACACACACCACATACACCCCACACATAGAAGAACCTCCCCCCACCGTGCACACACACACTGAGCTCATTTTGGCCCAATTTTAACAATTCACAGAGTGCTTCCCTGTCTATTATCTTGATCCCTGCATAACACAGTGTGCAGTGGGGGCAGTACTATACTGTTTTACAGATGAGAAAAATGAAGCTCAGAAACCAGACAATTTGCCTAGCTTCCCAAAGATAAAGGAGAATTCAGGTCTCAAACTTAAGGCTCTTAACAGCAAACCCAGTACTCTATTATTAAGAGGAAATCAAACTTTTATCAATCTAAAGGTTTTTTATTCAATGCCTAAAATATGCAGAACAGAGTACAGAGGTAGACCTAAAAGGAAACAAATATGTAGGAATGGCCCCCAATCCCAAAGAGATACGCTTTTATAAACAAGTCAGCAAATTACGAAAAGCAAGCTTACACGTTCAGTGATTCTCCAAAGCATGCTAGAAAGAAATACTGGTCAAAAAAGTTGTGCTAGTGGGCTGGACAGTGCAGGGAATTCATTTTCTGGAGGAGGAAGGTTTGCAGCTAACTTTTGGGGTCCTATTCTCAGAGCAGGCTTGGAGCATCTGTTGAAATCTCAGCAGATGGAACACACTAGAAATGTACTTTCCTTTTTATTTTGGAGAAACCTGGCACCTAGGGTACTATGAGATCAAATAAAAGTGCATTTTTTTAAATCATCATTTGTAACATAAAGTCAGGAACATTACTTGTTCCTGGGAGAGTGATTTCATTCTTTCCCCTCCCCGATGGATTTTATAAGTAAACTATGCTGAAATGAAAACTGGAAATGAGAGTCAATGTGACGTCTTTCTGAATAACGCACTCAGTTGTCTGGGGTTTTCTGTCTCTGTTTTTGCAGTGTCAGTGGACACCTGGTACCTGCCGCCGCCGTTGCTTGGAAATTGAGAAGCCTATTGTGCTGCAGTGCTTGCTGATGCTATCACAGCAGAAGGAATGCTGGTTCTGTCCCTTTTAAGCCCTGTGTGAAACTGACTTTTCCTACACTGCATTCTGTGACCTTCCGTAACGATGTCTGCACCTGACTCTCCCTCTGCATTCTCGGGGAGTGTGGAGAACGGGACTTTCCTCCAGCTGTTTCCCCACATCCCTGTCCACATCAGTGGACCCGTCCTCGGGCCACCTGTCAAATGTCTACATCTATGTGTCCATATTCCTCAGCCTGTTAGCCTTCCTGCTCCTGCTTTTAATCATCGCCCTCCAGAGGCTCAAAAATATCATCTCCTCCAGTTCCTCCTACCCGGAGTATCCAAGCGACGCTGGGAGTTCTTTCACCAACTTGAAGTCTGCAGTATTTCCTCGCAAAGGTCCACTTTTTCGAACCTTTCCTCCTGAAGAAAATGGAAGGATCTTTCAGTGCCGTGGCTGCTGAAGTTTTCCCTCAGGGGAAGTATCACAGGAAGCAGGCACCTCAGGAAAGAAATGCCCATTTTGTTCTTTTTCACCAGTTAGACCTGGTTCTCCTCCTCCTTCAGCCCTGGTTTCTTTTTCTGTTCATGATGCTTTTCGTTGTGAATGTAGGAGTTGATGCTGACAGAAATGCTTGCATGGTGAGGAATTTCACCCAGACCACTTGATGAACCTGCAGCTGGCTTCTCGGTGGGGCAGGCCACCCTGCTGGACACCTGAGGCTGAACTCACCTGAGGCGGCCTCACAGAGGAAGCTGGGTCAGGGCTCTGCATGACTGTTTCTCTTACAAAACCATGAAACCAATGGAGCCGGCAGTAGAAGATATTTTACATATTTAAAAGATAAAGTGGAAAACACCAAGTTAAAAAAAAAAATCAGTTTGGATTTCATGTATAACATCTCTACAGCCAGAGGCAAAAATATGCTAAGTGTTTTATTTCATTTCACTTTAACCAATGAAAATCACATTTATTGATGAATTAAGTCATATATGGAGAAGTTCTGGAAGACTAACTTTTAATAGCAAGACAAATATGTGTTATGATGCTGTTTGTAACATATTTCTGCTTTTGGGTTTTTTTTTCCTACTTATGTTATAGTCTTAATGACTATGTTTGTGGAATTCTTTGTGATAATTGCTGTTGCTATTCCTAAGACAGGCACCAGAACAGACACTGGAAATTTTTATTTTGTATCCATAATTTCCATCAGTAGGAATCATACATATGGAAAATACTCATTTAGTTGTATTTTGCACAGTAATAACTCCTCGTGGTTGTGAAAGTATATTCTTTTATTCAGTATCACAGTCTTCATAAGCTCAGTGCAGAATTATATTGACTCCAAGATGTCGGATGTCTGTTCACTCACATTAGGTTGCAAAACTTAGAAGACTCCATTGCTAAATAGTTATGTTGTTATATACTCTGTGAATGTTACATGTCTCTGATAATTCATTGTTGTGTGTTAGCATAATACTCTACGTTAGGATTCCAGGATGTGGATTTAAGTTTAAAATTGTAAACACTCACATTGGGTAGGGGGCTTCTATCCTGTGGTCAGCCAAGCACACTTGATCTCGGGGCTTTGTGCATGAAAGGAGGCACTCTCGAGGTATAGACATGGAATATGGAGGGACTCAGGTTGCCCCCACCAAAAGAACTAACAAAGCAAGCAAAGAGTTGCTTTGCTACTTTGCAGCTTCTTAAGAGTAAGAATTTTAATATAATTTTTGAAATCATTGGTCCACGGTGTAAACACTGAATGTATTCATTCTGCAAAGCCCCTGCATAAGCATGGCCCTATCTGCCCAGGGCAACTGGACACTTCTTATCCAAAATATTTCATAATCTGAAGTAGCGGGGCCTTCAAGCCATCCTTTGGTTTGGTTGCATGGCTTCTGTATCCAGAACTGGAGTGGGGTAAAGAATGCACCATTTTTACAGGGCATACCTCTGTCATTAAAATGCTGAGAGAGATGCGAATTCACAGTGAGGATCAGGTTTTTTTTTTTTTTAAATCCATAAGCCTCACTGAAATCTGACCATATCGGAAGGTTTATGTATCAAAAATCTCCCCAAACACTATAAGACCTGCACAGAGTTGCAGCCCTAAAATGTATAATGAGTGAAAATTTCTCCTCTGCTGTCATTTAAAGCACAGCAGTGTGTTACAATGTTATTATGTAGTATAAATGCTGGACTGGAAAAACTGCTATTTTAGACCATTATTAGCACTCTCAGTGTGTGTGTGTGTGTGTGTGTACACAACATGGAATATATTATATATATATATATATATATATATTCACACCCTTCCCAATTAAGAGTTGTGTGAAAGTTGCACAGGATTACAGAGGCATCTATATCATCACTTTTGCTCTTTGATTAATCTTGTGCTATTTTGGTTACCAAGGAAAAAAGGACTTGGATGAACTGATTTTAAAAATAAAGGAGCAAATTTGCCACATGACCGTATAATCTGCAAATGATCTGTTCTAAGGGGGTAACTTTACACTCTTTCCTTCTGGAAGAGATCTAAAGGCTTCTAGGACTAAAAATATTTCTTTTTTTAATTTTCATGCACAGCCCTCCCTTCCCCATCCCCCAACCCCCTCCACGACGGTTCCAGCTCTCAAGGTTAGGGATTGGGAGCAACATTCAAAGATATACAATAGGGTTTGTCACTCCCAACTTGTCAGGATAACATACTCTACAACCTGAGATGAATTTGTGTTAAAAAGTTCAGGAAGGTTGGAAGACTGGTTTATAAATAAAGAAATCAAGCCTACTGGAAGCCTGGCTCTTCTCTTGTTGTTTGTTCTCAGTGAGGCAGTCCACAAGCCTCTCCTGGGAAGGCTTTTCCTTCAAGGCCTCGCTGAAGCAGGATCAATAAGGAGTGGTCAAAATGCCAGCCACCCCCCACCCCTGAAGGGTCCCCTCCCTCTGGGGCCGTGAGTTCCAAAAGTCCCTGATCAGAAGAATCACCTGGATGATTGGGAACTATTCAGGAAATATTCCCAGGCCACCACAGTCCAGATCTCAGGAGGGAGCCAGAGAACCGGTGTTTTAACAAGGACCCTGGGTGATGCTCATGGTCAGTGAGATACACTGTGGCAGAGGAAAGTCCCAATGCTTTGAGACCCCATGGAGTATAGCCTGCCAGGCTCCTCTGTCCATGGGATTCTCCAGGCAAGAATCCTGGAGTGCGTGCCATGCTCTTCTCCAGGGGATCTTCCTGACCCAGGGATAGAACATGGGTCTCCTGCATTGCAGGCGAATTCTTTACCATTTGAGCCATCATGAAAGCTCAGTGTCACACATTGCCTGAGCGTATTTGTGGAGACCAGGGAGGTCTTCCCTCTGGACTACTGCCTAAGTAACGGCTGTTTCTCTGAGAGAAGTGTCCCCTTCCCCCACACACAGCGCACAGCCCCACCCATAAGGGAGCAGCTGAACTCCAGGCCACCCTCCCGGATGGAAAACTGCTGTCATCACATTGGGCTCTCGGGGAGAGGGATGTAAGAAAAGCACCTGTTTCACAAGCTTGTGTGCCTATAACAGACTAGGTTAGAGGATGGAGGTCACCAATGAGATTTAACAAATGACAGAAAATGTTTTTCACGGTATCCTAACTAGATTATTCCCACAATCCAAAAGAAAGCAATAGCATACGAATGAACGAACCAGTGAATGAAAATCAAACATTCTCCGAGGAAAATACCAGTGTCTAGACGTGCTGCCTCTGGAGAAGGAAATGGCAACCCACTCCGGTGTTCTTGCCTGGAGAATTCCAGGGACGAGGGAACCTGGTGGGCTGCCGTCTATGGGGTCACACAGAGTCGGACACGACTGAAGCAACTTAGCAGCAGCAGCAGCAGCAGCAGACATGCTGCCTAAGGTCTGCCGTTCCCCAACCCAAGGCACCCACTTCAAACCAACACCAGGTCCCCTGTCCTTCAGGAAGCCCTCTAGGATCCCTCCTACCGGGCAAAGCACACAGAACTCACACTTCAGCACTGCATTTCCCAGGGCCTGAGTAACTCAGGATAGAACAGGGGGCATGGAGGGTGTGGGGGGGGTGGTTCCAGGGGGTGGTTGGGGGAGGCTGAAGGGGAAGAGTCCAGCAGGAGCTCTGGGGGCTCCCAGGGCTCTCTTCAGCTGTGCTCTTTCTTCCTGGTCACCAGTGGGCAGCTCTTAGAACCCTCTGTGTGTGTGTGTGTGTATAGCATACACTCACACATAAGTCTCCAAGGAACAAACAATAATTCTCAGTGTTCAAAGTCTACACATCATTTTTCACAGTCCGCTGACTGCATACAACCCCTGTCCTAAATGGTGAGCAGGGCACACTAGTTCTTCCTTATTCATTCTTTGACTTCAAAGCCGTGCCTAAACATCTCCAGTTTGTACGAGACGATTTCTAGTACCACTCCTTTTATTACAACAGAGCTCACTGAGCCCTGTATTCACTCCACATCTGACTATTCAGAGACCTCATCAAACCACTCCAAGTACTGACTGCCTTTCTTCATCTTGTCTGTGTGTGCTCAGTTGTGTCTGACTCTTCACGACCCCATGGGCAGTAGCCTCCCCAGGCTCCTCTGTCCATGAAATTTTCCGTGCAAGGATACTGGAGTGGGTTGCCACTTCCTCCTGCAGGGGATCTTTCTGACCCAGGGATTGAACCTGCGACTCCTGCAATGGCAGGCAGATTCATTACCACTAGGGCTTAGATCTGATCCATTCTGAGGGATGGTGTGTGCCACCCTGAACACTGTAGGGAGACATCATTATCATCAGATATTTATTAAATAAACAAGTAAGACCATTGGCAGCAGGTATAGCAAAGAGATATAGTTTCTTCCTTCAGGAGGCTTAAAATTTAGTGAAGAAGATACAGAAACAAAAAAACAATATGTATAATCACAATTACTATTAGCACTATGAAGAGAAGGAAATGGTGAAATGATAGACAAGAAGGGAAACTCACTTAAGATATGGTGGTCAGGGGAGAGCCTTTGTGATGAGATCACATATGAGCACTGAAGCATGCTGGGAAGAGTATTTTTTCAAAGGGAGCAGTGTGTGCAAAGGCCCTGTGGCAGGAAAAGTCTCAGCTCCTATGACGTTGGAGTGGTGGGCAGGGGCAGATTATGCAGGCCTAGAAGGTTATAGGGGCTTCCCAGATGGCCTAGTGGTAAAGAACTGGACTCTCAATGTAGGAGACTAACAGCCATGGGTTTGGTTCCTGGGTCGGGAAGGTCCCCTGGAAGAGCGCGTAGCAACCCACTCCAGTATTCTTGCCTGGGGAATCCCAAGGACAGAGGAGTCTGGCAGGCTACAGTCCATGGGGTCTCAAAGATTTGAACATGACAGAAGCGATTTAGCAAGCACACACAGAAGGTTATAGTAGAAATTTGGGTTTTATTCAGAGAGCAGGGGGAATCCATTGAAGGGTGTTAAGCTGAAAAGTTAAATCATTCAATTTATGTTTAAGAAAGATTACTCTAGCTGCTTTGTGGAAAACAGACCAAAGATGGACAAAAAGTTGTATTCAGATCCTCCCTGAGTGGGGTATGGGAGTGGGTGGAGAGTAGTTCTTCATGCTACAAATATCTGTTCATCTAGCCATGGAAACGGTCTTAGCTTAGAATGAGTGCTGCCACACAGCTCCCTTCCTCCTCCACACTCTCACCTCTCTCCCTCCTCTCTCCCTCCCCCTCTCCTCCCACTTCCCCACTTTCCCAGATTACCCTCCTCCGCACCCTTTCCCTCCAATCCTCTCCTCTTTTGTCTCCATTCGACCCTTGTCTAAAGTCTTTCAATCATTTTCAGTCCATGTAACTTTCTCCAGTATTTCTAACATCATGTGTGACTAATGTTCCAATAAAACTAATACCACAGTAAAGCTGAAGTATATAAAATTTTGCTCCTTTTAAAATTCTATTGATGAAAGAGTTGTCATGCTTCATCTACTATATGGCTTATTCCTTGTGACTCTAGGCTCTGGTGAAGAGTTGACATTTTTGGATAGTTTATCCTCAGTTATCTACCTGCCCTGTTTAAATCACTTTATGTGTCATGGAACACAGGCACATGTAGATTCAAGTAGAGGTGGTTCAAATCCCTGAGCCTTAAATATTACCTCTGTGATCTAAAGCAACCTCTCTGAGCCTCCAAGACCTTAATGACATAAAGAGAATAGTAACTTCACTGGTGGCTCAGACAGGAAAGAATTTGCCCACAATGCTGGAGACCTGCGTTCAGTCCCTGGGTCAGGAAGATCCCTGGAGAAGGGAATGGCTACCCATTCCAGTATTTCAGCCTGGAGAATTTCATGGACAGGGGAGCCTGGCAGGCTGTAGTCCATGGAGTTGCAAAGAGTTGGACATGACTGAGCAACTAACACTTATATCACACTTATAGGATATAGAAATTAAGTAGAAATGGTATATAAATCATCTAACATCACACTGCTTAATATGTGGTGATTAAGACTGTACATGCAAATAGCAGGCAAATATTGTGTAGAACCTTTGGCTCCTAAAAGTTCAAATGTTTCCATTTGTTTCTGCCTACTATCTGCTCTCCCTACCTTCGTGAGCTTAATTCCACTTCCACTTTCATTTTTTCATTTATTTGTCCCATGCTGTTGTGATCTTCTTCCCCAACTCCCTCTCTAAGCTTCTACAGCCTCAGCGAAGACGCATGAGGGGGAGAACTCGTGCCGCTGTTTCCCTGAAAAGCCCTGTTGACTAACTCCAACCCATCCCTTTCCCAGGGTCTGCGGGCTCTGGGGTCCTGTATCAGAATGTGAGTGATAATGGTGGAAAGACAGGTCGAGGATGAAGCCTGCTGGTGATCAGGAATTTGGGGTTACAGTCAAACTTGCAGTCATCCTAGGAATGTCAGGGTGGGATGAGATGGTACCTGGAGATGTCAGGCAACCTGGAGGCCCCTGCATATCTGCCCAGATCATCCAGGGCTGCCTGGTGAACCAGCACCTCTGGATTTCCAGTATGCTCTGTTTAGCTGCACAGAGTATCACTGGTTCCCAGACTGTCCTTATATTTTGAGAAGTCTTTGCACTACTTCTCCCTGGAAGTCAAGAATATAAACTTACTGAAGAGTTTTTGCATATTTTGACTTCCAGATTATCATATTTCAAAAAAAGTATTTTATAGTTTCTTTATAACAAAATCCACTCAACCCCAAAGCTATGGTAACTTCAATAATTCAGAAGCTAATTCAAGATCTCCCAGTGAGCAGAATGATCATCATGAACGTTATTTTTTTTGCTCTGTAGGTATAAATGCCAGTCTAGGGCAGTTCTGGTTAATAAAATGCCAGATTCATTTGCTTACTATAGTATCATTGTAATAATATTAAGAGTATCTAAACATGCTTCCTACTGCCAATAAAAGTAAATTTATTTAGCTCAAGACCATTCTTCAAGCAGGAATAATAATAATGACAAATAACGTTAATTGCCAATACACAGTCACTATCGTTATACATGTCACTTTTAAAGTATCTTATGTGTTCACTCCAAACAGTCTCTGCAGTAGATACTATCATTATTCCCATTCCACAGATGAGGAAACTGACAAAGCTCACAAAACTTGTGAGTGTAGAATCATGACTTCAATCCCCCAAAATCAGTCTCTAAGTTCTGCAACTACTGCTCTTTACTTCTCTCATCCTTTCATTCAGAAAGTGTCATTTTTAATGGATATATTTGGGAGAACATTTACTCACAGAGGTGGCTAAGGAATAACTATACATCCAAATATTAAACTTCACAGTATGCTGCTGCTGCTGCTGCTGCTATGTCGCTTCAGTAGTGTCCGACTCTGTGCTACTCCGTAGATGGCAGCCCACCAGGCTCCCCTGTTCCTGGGATTCTCCAGGCAAGAACACTGGAGTGGGTTGCCATTTCCTTCTCCAATGCATGAAAGTGAAAAGTGAAAGTGAAGTCACTCAGTCGTGTCCGACTCTTAGCAGTCCCATGGACTGCAGCCTATCAGGCTTCTGCGTCCACGGGATTTTCCAGGCAAGGGTACTGGAGTGGGTTGCCATGCAGGCCAGTATAAATGTGAATCTGCTGAAAATGGAGAGAAGATCACAGGCTATTACTCTCTTATCTAACTATACACATAGGTACCACACAGGCTCCTTTCTCATGGACATGCCCAAGCTGGAGCCAGGAATGCTGAGCAAAGGCCCTGCTACAGAGTGTGGACACAAAGATGTCTCAGCTCCACAGCAGCTGGGAGTGGGGGACACACACACAAAACACACACAGAGCCCCTCCATGGGGCAGACTCGTTTCTGATGGAAAGAAGAAGTGTTCATGCCTTCAGCAAATAATTATTGCTTACCTACTATATGCCAGCATTGTTCTTTGCTCTTAGGATTTCAGTTCAGTTCAGTTCAGTCGCTCAGTCATGTCCACCTCTTTGTGACCCCATGAATTGCAGCACGCCAGGCCTCCCCTCCCATCACCAACTCCTGGAGTTCACTCAAACTCACGTCCATCGAGTCGGTGATGGCATCCAGCCATCTCATCCTCTGTTGTCTCCTTCTCCTCCTGCCCCCAATCCCTCCCAGCATCAGAGTCTTTTCCAATGAGTCAACGCTTTGCAGGAGGTGGCCAAAGTACTGGAGCTTCAGCTTTAGCCTCATTCCTTCCAAAGAACACCCAGGGTTGATCTCTTTACAATGGACTGGCTGGAGTCCTTGCAGTCCAAGGGACTCTCAAGAATCTTCTCCAACATCACAGTTCAAAAGCATCAGTTCTTCGGTGCTCAGCTTTCTTCACAGTCCAACTCTCACATCCATACATGACCACAGGAAAAACCATAGCCTTGACTAGACGGACCTTTGTTGGCAAAGTAATAGCTCTGCTTTTTAATATGCTATCTAGGTTGGTCATAACTTTCTTCCAAGGAGTAAGCGTCTTTTAATTTCATGGCTGCAATCACCATCTGCAGTGAATTTGGAGCCCCCAAAATAAAGTCTGACACTGTTTCCACTGTTTCCCCATCTATCATCTGCCATGAAGTGATGGGACCAGATGCCATGATCTTAGTTTTCTGCATGTTGAGCTTGAAGCCAACTTTTTCACTCTCCTCTTTCACTTTCATCAAGAGACTTTTTAGTTCCTCTTCACTTTCTCCCATAAGGGTGGTGTCATCTGCATATCTGAGGTGATTGATATTTCTCCTGGCAATCTTGATTCCAGCTTGTGCTTCTTCCAGCCCAGTATTTCTCATGATGTACTCTGCATAGAAGTTAAATAAGCAGGGTGACAATATACAGCCTTGATGTACTTTTTTTTCCTATTTGGAACCAGTCTGTTGTTTCATGTCCAGTTCTAACTGTTGCTTCCTTACCTGCATAGAGATTTCTCAAGAGGCAGGTCATGTGGTGTGGTATTCCCATCTCTCTCAGAATTTTCCACAGCTTACTGTGATCCACACAGTCAAAGGCTTTGGCATAGTCAATAAAGCAGAAATAGATGTTGTTCTGGAACTCTCTTGCTTTTTCCATGATCCAGCGGATGTTGGCAATTTGATCTCTGGTTCCTCTGCCTTTTCTAAAACCAGCTTGAACATCATCAGGAAGTTCATGGTTCACGTACTGCTAAAGCCTGGCTTGGAGAATTTTGAGCATTACTTTACTAGCGTGTGAGATGAGTGCAATTGTGCGGTAGTTAGAGCATTCTTTGGCATTGCTTTTCTTTGGGACTGGAATGAAAACTGACATTTTCCAGTCCTGTGGCCACTGCTGAGTTTTCCAAATTTGCTGACATATTGAGTGCAACACTTTCATACCATCATCTTTCAGGATCTGAAATAGCTCCACTGGAATTCCATCACCTCCACTAGCTTTGTTCGTAGTGATGCTTTCTAAGGCCCACTTGACTTCACATTCCAGGATGTCTGGCTCTAGGTGAGTGATCACACCATCGTGATTATCTTGGTTGTGAAGATCATTCTTAGGGTTTAACAGTAATCAAAATAGACCCAAACTCTTTAAGGCATTTGTATTCTAATGGAGAATACAGACAATAGCATAATAAATAAGTAAAATACATTGTAGGCCAGATAATTTAAGTGCACAGGAGAAAAAATAAAGTAGGAAAAGCAGATAGAAAGAACCAGGTCTAATTGAAAGTAATTGAAAGGTAGAAAGGGAGACCTTTGTGAGATGTGATTTGAGTTGCATAGAGCATCTTTTGGGCTCTCTTTGCCCTAAAATGAAATTGCATCCCAAAGGATGATCATCTGAAGATTGTAGTGTAAAAACAGTTATTGAATCTCTATCATTTCAGTCACTCAGAGTCAGCAAACATAAAACCACAAGTCAAAACAGAGTTTTCACAGATTTACCTGGGAAAGAAAAGAAACAGAAAAAAATAATCCCTCACACATTGAGTTGACCTTGTTTTCCTCTGTCTTCCATCTATTGGTTGGGTCTACATGCTCTGCTTATTCACCCAAAGGATACATGAATCAAGATGACTGGCTGGAACATTAAAAATGACATTAACCATTTGCTTTTGCTTTCCAGTTCCAAAGGTTTGGTCTTTTTTTCACTTCATAGACTTTGGTGTCTATGCACACTTTGGTGTCATGCACATTTGGCTGTCATGCCAACCCAGCCTCAGCTAAATGGTCGGGGGCAGGAACAAATTGCCTTTAGAATTTACAAAGCTCTACTGGAAGTAAGTACAATGTACAGCAGACACAGAGGAAGAAGCCTGTTGCAAGTTGAGGACACCTGAGTCAGCTCTTGGCCATATGCATGGGCACAGAAGATGACATTCCTGTAGCAGCAACAAGGTCAAAGGCCCGGCGGTCAAGAAGGCTTAGTATGTGTGAGGAATCACACAGCCTTCCTTGCTGCTGGCCGACACCGTACCCACGAGGGGGCAGATCAGCACAGGACCAGCTTCCAAGGTGTTTAGGTCCTCCCCCATGGACTGTATAGCCCATGGGGTTGCAAAGAGTCAGACAAGACTGAGTGACTTCTGGGGTGCAGCATCTTACTTCCTTGTGTCCTGTGACTGAGCAGCACCTGAAGCTCAACAACTTCCGCAGCACTTTTACAGGGTAGAGAGAAAGTGAAAGTGTGAAAATGTTAGTTACTCCATCCTGTCTGACCCTTTGTGACCGCATGGACTACAGCCCGCCAGACTCCTCTGTCCATGGAATTCTCCAGGCAAGACTACTAGAGTGGGTTGCCACTCCCTTCTCAGTATCTTCTCGACCCAGGGGGAGATCTGAACCCAGATCTCCCGCATTGCAGGAAGATTTTTCATCACCTGAGCCACCAGGGGAGCTCCATGGGTGAAGAGAGGGAACCTGAGATACAAGGTCAAGGACAAGTGGCCATGTATGAGGAGGCCATTTCCCCGTCACCTTCCCCTGTACACCTCCATCTCTGAGGATTTGAGGGTGGGCTTCCCTCTGGACCCCATGACAACAAAATTGCTAGTTTCAGCTCTATGGGGCAGTGGTGAGAGATGGTACCTGCCAGTCAGGATGAAAACCATCATCAGGCCTCCTCTGGCATGGAACGCTGGGGCATCCTCCAGGGGCTGGTGGCCTGCTGCAGAGCCCTCATAAGCACAAGCAGGGGAATGACATGACCATAGCCTTTCTGAGTTTTTTGAAAGTTGGAATAACAACGTATATGAAAGTGCTTTGCAAACCTTAAAGTCTTTTTATCCCCCAGCCATAGATGGCTTAGTAATGTTTGCAGAATGAACAAGGGAAAGAGAGAGACCAACCATGAAGAAGTAAATTCCTGTGCTCCCAGAAGGGCAGAATGAGAACCCTGAAACCCATGAGAAGAACTGATCACAATGATTTCACGGGCACCATCCGAAAAATCAATGGAAATGACCTGAATCAGAGACTCTCTAAGCATCTTTCTATGTGTCTATTTCATCCTGGAAGCTCTAACAAATAATTTTTTGCTTAGAAAAGCCAGCAGAAATAAATCAGGCTGAGAGATATGTAACCACAGTTCAGCTCACCGAGTTTTTGAATTGAGAAGTTTAATAACACAGGGAATACCATATGCTGTGAAAATGTTCATGAGGACGTGAGGAAAGAAGCAATAAGCCAAAGAACCCAATAAACTGCTGAACAGGAAAAAGCATCTTATTCGGTTCAGTAAACCTGGCGTCTTTGAGACTTTAAACTTCTCTTTTCTTCTGCTTGTGCTAGGGCAGTTTTCAATCAGCTGTTCCATATAAATATCAGAGTCTTTCAAGCTTATTTGTACTCTTTGCTTCAGTGATCCTGCAGACAATTTATCCTACACGGTTTATAAGGCTGAGTGAAATTCCCAGTTCTGCCTGAATTCTTTTTCCCCTCTAGAAATTTTACTGCCTCCTGGTTTGGGTTGCCTTCAACTTGTGAGAATAGTGTATTCCACTGCATCCTTGAGAGTCCCTTGGACAGCAAGGAGATCAGTCCTGAATATTCATTGGAAGGACTGATGCTGAAGCTGAAACTCCAATACTTTGGCCACCTGATGTGAAGAATGGACTCATTGGAAAAGACCCTGATGCTGGGCAAGATTGAAGGCAGAAGGAGAAGTGGGCGACAGAGGATGAGACGGTTAGATGGCATCACCGACTTGATGGACAGGAGTTTGAGAAAGCTGTGGAAGTTGGTGATGGACAGGGAAGTCTGGCGTGCTGCAGTCCATGGGGTGGCAAAGAGTCGGACATGGCTGAGCAACTGAACTGAACTAAACTGAATCCTTTCTCCCCTTTCCTTTGGATGCTGTCCTTCATTAACTGCAAAGGTTCCACTTCTCCAGTGATTCCACTGGCTTCTTCAACTTCTTCTCAGGAACAAGCAGGGTCTCACTGAGGGATGTGTCTGCCATGTACTCAGAATTAGCAACACCTTCTGGCTTGTTCTTCTGCTGTCTGGGCTACTTCAAATTGTCTAACTATAATCCCAGAAAAGCCAGTGTCCTAGAGACATTAATCAGTTCAGTTCAGTTCAGTCCTGGAGAAGAGAATGGCAAATCACTTCAGTATTGTTGCCTTGAGAACCCCCATGAACAGTATGAAAAGATTCATACTCTAGTCAATAAAAGTTTCTCCATAGGGTCTGACTTTCAATTATACTGCCATGAGAACGTATTGGAGGAGGAAATTGATTTATGACATCAATATGCATGGTCCAGTCATTTGTGATAGAACTCACTACCTGATATATGAAAAACATTTAGAACGATCAGCTTTGTTTTGGTGGTGGAATGTCTTTTTCTTACTTTTGGTACTACTTCTGTTCCAAAATATGACTAAAATATATGTGCATGCTAAGTCGCTTCAGTCATGTCTGACTCTTTGGGACCCCATGCCCTGTAGCCTGCCAGGCACTTCTGTCCGTGGGATTCTCCAGGCAAGAATACTGGAGTGGGTTGCCATTTCCTTCTCCAGGGGATCTTCCCAACCCAGGAATTGAATCCAGGTCTCTTACATCTCCTGCACTGGCAGGCAGGTTCTTTACCACCAGCGCCACCTGGGAAATATATGTAGAAATAGTTTACTCTTGATAACCACTCTTTCCTTCTACATTAATGTCATGTTCAGTATATAAAATTTGAAACAATAATTTAGCCAAGGAATGTCATCATGTATTAGGAGTAGCATTTTTAAGGCTGTCCTGACATCGGAAGAACTGATGCTGAAGCTCCAATACTTTGGCCACCTGATGTGAAGAGCCAATTCACTGGAAAAGACCCAGATGCTGGGAAAGATTGAGGGCAGGAGAAGGGGACAACAGAGGATGAGATGGTTGGATGGCATCATCGACTCAACGGACATGAGTTTGAGCAAACTCCGGGACACAGTGAAAGACAGGGAAGCCTGGCGTGCTGTAGTCCATGGAGTCTTGAAGAGTCAGACATGAGATTTAGCTACTGAACTTCTCCTTAAAATACACTCTCTTATTTCCTGGTCTTAAGTTAGAAGGAAGAGAGAAAATAGGAAGATTGTCAAGATCTTGATGTAAAAGATCATATACATCTTTTAGCTTTTCACTTAGATGTCAGCTCTTCTGTGGTCTTCTGTGACCCTCCCAGGCCAGGTGCGGTATCTCTTGTGGGTTTCATACTGTGCCCTGTTAGTAAATACATAGCACACATCACTATATTAATTCATCTGTCTTCCCTCACACAAGATACTCTGAGTTTGCAAGTTACCCTCACAGCCCACAGTGACAGATGAGGTCCCTCTGTAAAGAGTCCACAAATAGCTAAGTGTCATCTAGTTCAGTTCAGTTCAGTTCAGTCGCTCAGTCGTGTCCGACTCTTTGCAACCCCATGAATCGCAGCACGCCAGGCCTCCCTGTTCATCACCATCTCTCGGAGTTCACTCAAACTCACGTCCATCGAGTCCGTGATGCCATCCAGCCATCTCATCCTCTGTCGTCCCCCTCTCCTCCTGCTCCCAATCCCTCCCAGCATCAGAGTCTTTTCCAATGAGTCAATTCTTCACATGAGGTGGCCAAAGTACTGAAGTTTCAGCTTTAGCATCATTCCTTCCAAAGAAATCCCAGGGTTGATCTCCTTCAGAATGGACTGGCTGGATCTCCTTGCAGTCCTAGGGACTCTCAAGAGTCTTCTCCAACACTACAGTTCAAAAGCATCAATTCTTCGGCACTCAGCCTTCTTCACAGTCCAACTCTCACATCCATACATGACCACAGGAAAAACCATAGCCTTGACTAGACGGACCTTAGTCAGCAAAGTAATGTCTCTGCTTTTGAATATACTATCTAGGTTGGTCATAACTTTTCTTCCAAGGAGTAAGCATCTTTTAATTTCATGACTGCAGTCACCACCTGCAGTGATTTTGGAGCCCCCCAAAATAAAGTCTGACACTGTTTCCACTGTTTCCCCATCTATTTCCCATGAAGTGATGGGACTGGATGCCATGATCTTCATTTTCTGAATGTTGAGCTTTAAGCCAACTTTTTCACTTTCCTCTTTCACCTTCATCAAGAGGCCCTTTAGCTCCTCTTCACTTTCTGCCATAAGGGTGGTGTCATCTGCATATCTGAGGTGATTGATATTTCTCCCGGCAATCTTGATTCCACCTTGTGTTTCTTCCAGCCCAGCGTTTCTCATGATGTACTCTGCATATAAGTTAAATAAGCAGGGTGACAATATACAGCCTTGACGTACTCCTTTTCCTATTCGGAACCAGTCTGTTGTTCCATGTCCAGTTCTAACTGTTGCTTCCTGACCTGCATACAGATTTCTCAAGAGGCAGGTCAGGTAGTCTGGTATTCCCATCTCTTTCAGAATTTTCCACAGTTTCTTGTGATCCACACAGTCAAAGGCTTTGGCATAGTCAATAAAGCAGAAATAGATGTTGTTCTGGAACTGTCTTGCTTTTTCCATGATCCAGCGGATGTTGGCAATTTGATCTCTGGTTCCTCTGCCTTTTCTCATGCTCATCAGTATTTTCATGTAGAATTCATTTAAAGTAACAAACCAAATAAAGTTCATTTTAAAGTGTTTGTTATGAGCTACACAACACCTCATAAAATAAGTGAAAACAGGGGGAAAAAAACCTTAAATGGTTTTCCCAGTCACTTAATTGCATAAAGCCCAGGTGAGCCTCTTTCCAGTTTTTGCATTTCTCAATCTGCAGGCTCCCCGAAGGCTTTGGATCTCTTCCTTCTAGCTTCTTTGGAGGCCAGAGGAGGAGAGGCACACACTCCACTCCATGCCCTCGCTATGCACTGTGTGCCCCAGCTTCACTGATTCTCTTTAGGGTCCACTTTCTCCTCTGTGACTCAGCAGTTTACAGTCTGCCTTCTTAAACAAGTAGTCCTTTTGCTCAAAGCAAACACGATTAACCACTACCTACTACACAACAATTAACTTAGAAAAACACTGAACAGATCTCTGTATAATCAGAAGATAGCTGCTTATAATTCACACATAGCTAGAATTAAAAATTTTTTTCAGAGTGAGATGGCAATTCAGCCACACTTGGCCATGTTGTCATAGTGAATGCTAAACTACAACAAAGAATTCCTCATAAAGGAAGTGTGCTACTCTGATTTCTTTCTCACAGGAAGAAGATGCTATTTTACCAAAAATAATTTATACCTTGGCATCTGGTATAATGCAAACTGATGGAAAATATAAGACTCCATTAAAAATAGGGACATTAAAGCCTCTGGTTCACTGAGAACTTTGGTGGATTTTAGAAATGTGGGCTTCAGGCTGTGTTCTGAATGCATGGTGATAGGGTTTATGGTTGGTCTGTTCCTAATAGGTGTGAAAAACACACCCTGTGTAAACCCCCTTGTTGTTTACCGCAATC
Organism: Nanger dama; assembly: GCA_917880005.1. NCBI lineage: Eukaryota > Metazoa > Chordata > Mammalia > Artiodactyla > Bovidae > Nanger > Nanger dama. The sequence goes on along the minus strand of CAKJTW010000005.1, from coordinate 24,901,831 downwards.
ACGGTATAGAGTTTATACTAAACTTGTACCTCTTTGCACTTCCTCACAGTAGGAACACAGAAATCTGAAAGATTGGTAGCACTGATGATTCTTAAATACAGACTTAGAAGGTCTGCATAGTTTAGGTCCCTGTTTCATAGTCTCTGTGATTCATTAAACAATTGTTCCTCATAGAAAGTAAAGAAGATGCAGACCCTGTCCTCAGGTGGCTCGCAGGCTGGTGGGGGTGGGCATGACGGGAAGGAAAAAGGATAAAGAAGAAACAAACACAAGCTGAGTGTCTGCTGTGGGTCAGGCACTATGTCCGATGTTATATATAATTTCACCTCATCATCACAGTAACTCCATGTGCTTTCGGCGACTAGCTAGCTCTGTCAGAGTAAGAAAGAGAGACTCAGAGAGCTATGCCTTAAGATTACCATCCCGGTGGTGGGTGGCTGCAGAGCAAGGTGATAAGAGCTGTAGGAGTCAGAGAAGGAGGCGGGCCCAGGTATGTGAGTGGTGATGATATCAAGTGGAATAAGAAAACAGAAGGTGGGAAGAAGGTTTGCAAGTTTGGATATAAAGAATCTATAAGATCCTGATTTTGATGTCTCTGTAGACGAGATCCTTGAGACGCTGAAAATACGGGTCTGGAGTTGACAGGAATGCCAGGCTGAAGGCATGAATGAGATCCCTAGGGGTTCTGTACAAATTGAGATGAGAGGAGGCTAATGACTGAAATTTGGGGTTAAAGGGCAAATAAAAGGTGATGAATCCACCACGAAGATAAAGCTGGAGTTGTGAGAAACACAAGGAACATGGTGTTGTGGAACAAAAACTGTAGAGTCGAAGCAGGTGTCCAAAGAGGGCTGCCTCAACTTTGACTTTCAGGATGAAAGAGCTTGGCTGTGTTATAGGGACAGCAAGAGTCTGATGGAGTGGAGAAGTAGAAGATGGACCGGAAAGGGGACAGTCTTCTCACGCTGAATGGCAAGATCCATCTAACATGGTTTGTCTTTTCATCCCTTCACCTCCAGACTCAGCAACAGGTTGTGTAAAGTGTCTCAGAAATGTTTGTTGAATGGCTGAATGAATGATTTAAATAATTAATACTTAAAAGATCCCAGAGAAGATGGGAAGAAATGAAATGCAGAGTGCAGATGGTAGGGATCAACCCTGGTCAAGAGGGAGGGTCACCTCTTTCTTTCAAACTGGAATCACTAGCACTGGGAAGGTTGCTGGAATAAAGACACTCAAATGTCTGTGGATGAAATGAAAGGAATTATATTAAGTGTGCTATCAAAACATAGCTTATCAGAGGTCCTTAATTTCAGTTAGAAAATTCCATTAAAAATAAGTCTACTAAACTAAATTGAAATTTGATCATCAACTGATTTTGTAGTGGATATGCCATTAATGAGGCTTCCTGATAGCTCAGATGGTAAACAATCCTCCTGCATGGCAGGAGACTCTGGTACAATTCCTGGTTCAGGAAGATCCACTGGAGAAGGGACAGGCTACCCACTCCAGTATTCTTGAGCTTCCCTTGTGGCTCAGCTGGTAAAGAATCTGCCTGCAATGTGGGAGACCTGGGTTTGATCCCTGGGTTGGGAAGATCCCCTGGAGAAGGGAAAGGCTACCCATTCCAGTATTCTGGCCTGGAGAATTCCATGGACTGTACATGGGGTCACAAAGAGTTGTACATGGCTGAGCGACTTTCACTTTCATATTCATGCCATTAATAAAAGGACTTTCTCTTGATTTTTCACCAAGAATGGAAGAAGCCTTCCTCGGTTGATGGTTTAACGTTATGCTTGAAAGAGGAAACTGATGATTGAACATTGTAGAAATTATTTTCAAATATAAAGAAGGTTCTCATGCTGCTGTAACATAGTCTGCATTCATGGATACATTAAAGATGAGATGCTTAAAAATAAGAATGAAATGTGGAAATTTGCTCTTCTAACTTGGTGTTAATCCAAAGGATGAGGATAGAGGCCACAGGAAGAAAAGAGAGAGAATGTTAAGAAATTCTTTTTAAAATATAATCATACAGGCCTAGAATCCCATTACTGTGTCAAAAGGAATATAAACATGTAGCGAATTCAGAAATTTCTTTGGAGGCCTTACCTTTTCCATTTGTGTCCTCCAAGTGCCATCCAAGGTGACCGTGTAATCCCGCCCCTCCCCCAGATAAGAGCATATGCTGCATCACACAGCTCTCTGTCACAGAAACACCAGCCCTCACAGTTCCCTTTGGATCTGAGTTCTCTTCTGCTGAAGAAGAGATAGGCTACCCACTCCAGTGTTCTTGGGCTTCCCTTATGGCTCAGCTGGTAAAGAATTTGCCTGCAATGTGGGGGACCTGGGTTCGATCCCTAGGTTGGGAAGATCCCCTGGAGAAGGGAAAGGCTACTCATTCCAGTATTCTGGCCTGGAGAATTCCATGGACTGTATTGTCCATGGGGTCGCAGAGAGTCGGACACGACTGAGCAACTTTCACTACTACTACTCTCCGACTTGGGAAGTCTGCATTTCCACACACACTGGCTTCAGTATTCCACATGAAATAGCATTTCTGTTCCTTGGCCAGGATTCCACTGACAGGAATGCAAAGCCAGCCATTTTCAAATGATGTGGCTGTTCCCACAGGTTACAGAACACCAGAGAATTGTCACATGGTCCCAAATCACTCAGTGAATAAACTTGTTTTGCTCTGTTTCCAGTTTCCCAGTCAAGCAGCCATTTTCTACCACTCCACTCCCATCCCAACCAACATGTGGAAAATGTACGTGTGTGCTTGGTCGCTTCAGTTGTGTCCAACTCTTTGTGAGCTTATGAACTGTAGCCCACCACGCTCCTCTGTGGGATTCTCCAGGTAAGAATACTGGAGTGGGTTGCCATGCCCTCCACCAGGGGATCTTCCTGACCCGGGGAGTGAACCAGCATCTCCTGTGTCTTCTGCATTGCAGTAGAATTCTTTACCACTGAGCTACTGGGGAAGCTCAACTTGGATAAGAGATGAAAAAATAATTTCCTGTCCTCCCATTCCCATTGTTCCTATGTGATCAACCAGAATTTGATAATTGCAATTGAAGAACTTTAAGATTGAGGAATTATAGTAGTTTTGATGTTAGCAAAACAAGGCTTTTTGGGATAATGAATTTCTCTTTGTTATAAATCATTGTATTCGTCTTTCTGTAAGAATGTAACTTCATTTAGTGCTTTCTGAGAAGGGCACTGGAAAACTTCTAGGTTAAAAGTTAAACCTGGAAGGCAGAATGTGCCACATAGCTTTCCCCCTTATCTTGATGACTCAGAGCCTCCTGACTGCTCCCTATTCTTAACTGATGACTTATAACAGACCTTTCCTCAAGGATGCATTTCCCTGTACCAGGCGCCGCCGGGTGGTCAGTCAACTGTCTCCACTAAATCACCTGTAAACCGTCCCCACCAATCAAATGTCTCCACTTAATCCCTAGACCCCCTTATCGCATTGTTCCCTACATTCCGATCTCATTCCCAGTTGTCTTTGATCTTTCTACATAAAAATCCCTCTCGGTGAGTGTTCGAGGTTCACTCCTTCCGAGGAGATCGAACCCCGGTGCGCCGGCCTAATAAATCCTCTTGCTGATTGCATCGAATTCGAGTCACTGTGGTCTTTGGGGCGACGGTTCCCGAGAAAAGGCCGCGAGGTCTTACACAATAACTTTAGAAAACTACTGTTTTCTTCCATGTCTGATCCAGTCTGTGTTACACTGCCAGATGAATCTCCCAAATATATATTTTATTTATCACTTTGAAGCCCTGCTCAAGAACCTACAAGGGCTCCTGCTGCCTTCTGTATCAAGTCTTAATTCCTTTTTCCACCTTTGAGACCCTAAGAGTTTGGCTCCATTCCAGTTCCAGTTCAGTCGCTCAGTTGTGTCCAACTCTTTGCAACCTCAGGAACCGCAGCATGCCAGGCCTCACTGTCCATCATCAACTGCCGGAGTCTACCCAAACCCATGTCCGTTGAGTTGGTAATGCCATCCAACCATGTCATCCTCTGTCGTCCCCTTCTCCTCCAGCCCTCAATCTTTCCCAGCATCAGGGTCTTTTCAAATGAGTCAGCTCTTTGCATCAGGTGGCCAAAGTATTGGAGTTTTAGCTTCAACATCAGTCCTTCCAATGAAAACCCAGGACTAATCTCCTTTAGGATGGACTGGTTGGATCTCCTTGCAGTCCAAGGGACTCTCAAGAGTCTTCTCCAACACCACAGTTCAAAAGTATCAACTCTTCGGTGCTCAGCTTTCTTTATAGTCCAACTCTCACATCCATACATGACCACTGGAAAAACCATAGCTTTGACTAGACGGACATTTGTTGGCAAAGTAATGTCTCTGCTTTTTAACATGCTGTCTAGGTTGGTCATAACTTTCCTTCCAAGGAATAAGTGTCTTAATTTCATGGCTGCAATCACCATCTGCAGTGATTTTGGAACCCAGAAAAATAAAGTCAGCCACTGTTTCCACTGTTTCCTCATCTATTTGCCATGAAATGATGGGACTGGATGCCATGATATTAGTTTTCTGAATGTTCAGCTCACTCTCTTTCACTTTCATTAAGAGGCTCTTTAGTTCTTCACTTTCTGCCATAAGGGTGGTGTCATCTGCATATCTGAGGTTATTGATATTTCTCCCAGCAACCTTGGTTCCAGCTTGTGCTTGCTACTTGTTTATACTTCTATCCTCCCAGGGCCCCTCCTCAAGGACAGAACCATTTTCCTCTCTGCTGTTGGAAGCTTGCTGCTGCTGCTAAGTCATTTCAGTCGTGTCCGACTCTGTGCGACCCCATAGACAGCATCCCACCAGGCTCCACTGTCCCTGGAATTCTCCAGGCAAGAACACTGGAGTGGGGTGCTATTTCCTTTTCCAATGCATGAAAATGAAAATTGAAGTCGCTCAGTCATGTCCGATTCCTAGCGACCCCTTGGACTGCAGCCTACCAGGCTCCTCTGTCCATGGGATTTGCCAGGCAAGAGTACTGGAGTGGGTTGCCATTGCCTTCTCCGTGTTGGAAGCCTAGCCTGTCCTATCTCCCTTCCCCTACCAGTTGATACAATAGAGGGGACGACAGAGGATCTGTCCGTCTCCAACCCCTCAACTCTCTCTGCATCCCCCTCGGGACCAAGTTAAGCTCTGTGTCTTATAGGGTTGTCCAACTCTTTCAGTCTTCCAGGAAGACTGATGGGCAGTCTTCCTGCCAGGAGCAGACAAAGTCAAGCTAGGTAATCCTGGGAAGGAGGTAGGTACTTAATAGTGCTTTGTTAGGAAATATGTCTTAAGTTCCTTTCTGTGTTTCCTACATAACTGAGCGAAGAACAAAGCAAGTAGTCAACGTACACACTTACTCAGCTCTTGACTGCACAGTGTGCACCTGTCCTTCAGTTCCCATGGTGCTTTGAATGTCAGCAGCTGGAGAACCAGTTGCTACATTTTTATTACAAACCCAGCTGTCTCATTACATCTTTAGCAAATGCAGATCTATGACTGGTTGAGTCAGATAAACTTCTATATTCAGTGCTAACTATAATTTAATGTTTGCCTCTGACAGTTTTCACTGTTTTCTGATTGGTGCATTTGGGGTGGAATTTGTGTTCTATTTTATTTTTCTTTTTTAATTTTTATATTGGAGTATAGTTGTTTTATAATGTGTTTCAGGTGTACAGAAAGGTGATTCAGTTATACATATACATATATCCATTCTTTTTAAGGTTCATTTTTCCATATGGGTTATTACAGAATATGGAGTAGAGTTTCCTAAATGTGATAAAAAGCTAATGAGAAGTAATGATCGGGGAGCTAAGGCTGTGGAAACATTAAGCTTTGGTCATCCCCAGCTCCTTTCTGTCATCTGCGACCTGGGCTAAATTCATGTCCTCATGTTGCCTCAAAGTCTTTCTATGACTTCGTTTAGTACCTGTTTAACTCTTCGGATTCATTTAGGAGAGACACAACTGACGTGGAAAGAATTGGGACACCAGACTCTTCGTTTAACTTTCAAGTTACATATCTTCCTTCCTCAGATGCTTACAGAAGTTCCAGGCCTTTCATAGATTCTCCTCAGTCTGTTTCTTCAATCATTTCACATATTAGAATTAGCTTCCCCTGGATTTTTATTCTAAATGTTAATGATACATTAACAGAAGAACCAGAGATAAATAACATTTATATTTTTGGTTTTCTGTGATTATTTATGTCTCTGCCTTCAGAATGAAATCATTTCCTTCCTGCCTCATTAGAAGGCTGAATTTAGGTAACTGAGCATGGCTGTGGACCTAAGCGAGATTTCAAAACAGAAAAAGGCTCTCACAGCTGACCATGCTTGTCTCCATGGTCATTACCAGTCTGCCTTCATTGAATGCTAGCCCTGTGCACCCTGGAAACTGTATATGCCTCCTTCAAGACCCAGTTCAAATGTCTTTCTGTGAAAATATTTATTGAGTGCCTACTTTCCATTACTCAGCCATAATGTACACCCTGGAGTCTGTCAGTCAGTCTCCTGTCAGTTGTCCTGCACTAGGGTGAGTAGTATTTTGTACTTACTTTCATACATGCCTGCACGATGCCTAGCACAGCTCTGTGGCACACTTTACACCATAAACTACCAGAAGCAATGGTTCCAGAGCAGCTGCTCGAGTTACATCAAAGATGGATGGATGCATTGATTTGTCTGGGCTGAGGTTTTGAAGTGGAAGGTTCTGTTTGGGCTTCTGCCCACTAACAACAAAGTGATGGAGGGGAAATGGGGCTAAGGGCCTCAGAGTTTGCACCATCAACAAACAGAGACTATCTAAATAACTCCTGAATTTGCCTTCTATCGCCTTCCAATTACCAAGCCTCTGACTTCTTCAGGCTTTCTCCTGTCTTGCCTGAATTTACTACTAATGAGCTTTAAATTGGTCTCCCTAACTCTATTATAGGATTCTTTTCCTTCCTAGTCTCCTCTAATCCATCTATAACATGACTATGAGGCTAATCTTTCTAAAAACTAATCCAATATTTTTTTTGATTAAAATCCTTTTAGTACTTAAAATCTTTCAGTGATATTACATACATACACACACACACACACACACACACACACACACACGGACACACATATGTGCATGCACACATATATGGCCTTCAGTCTGAAATCCAGATTACTTGCTGTGATGTTCAAGTCCATCCACAATCCAGCCCTTCTTTTCTTTGTCACCATTACCCCTCCACACACACCCTGCTCTCAGTAGCTCTAAGCTAATGGAAGTTCTCTGGAATTTCCAAACTATCATAAGTTTATACCTAGTCGTATGATGTCCCTTCTTCCTGGAACAAAACCGACTGGATAAATCTTATTCAACTTACTCTAATTCAACTTTCAGGTTACAGCTGAGGCGGCACCTTATTGGAGATGCTTTTGTTAGCCATCCCCTGCTGTCTGGCTGAGTTAGGTGCCCAGTGCACGAGCTGCCACACCACCCATGCACTCCTCCAACTCGGAATGTCTCACTTGTTTGACTTCTCCACGACACTGAATTCCTTGAAGACAGGCATTCTTTCTTATCTTCTTCTATACTGCTTCTGTGTGTCCTTCTCAGGTCATCTCATTAATAAAAGAACAGTCATTTATCTGTGAACGCACATGCACTATTTTCCCTATTCCGATTCTGTGCTTTTTGTTTCTCTCCATAACGTCCATCACTTTCTAATATGCTATATAATTTACCAACTTTTATCATCTATTTCACTTGAGGTAAACTGCAGGATAGCAAGGATTTGAAAGCTTGTATTTTTCTGAATTATCTTCAGTTTCCCTGGTCTCATGACTTTTACTTGGTCTAATGTTAAGTTCCTAAGACATAACCACTCGCACCTTTCTGGGGAAAACTGCTTGGGTCTTTTGCTCTTGCAGGTGACTATGCATATCATCAATATTCTGTTTTGCTAAAATTTGAACACCAGGATACTTGAAACTTTGTTCTGGTTTCTGTTTTCAGAATTTCCAGTACCTATTCTCTCAAGACTGACTCCTTCTCACAAGACTATAGGATCCTGTCTCTGCTTCATCATTTTGAAGTAGTTACTTTAGAGGTTGTCTTACCTGCTGATCAACAAGTTAATAAAGAGAAACATTTTATTCCTCTATTTGTTTTTTCTTTGGATTTTCTGCTTGTTTCAACATATCTTGTCTGTTTCCTCCACTGTTGGATTCTGAGAGTATAGGACAGTGCCTGATGGAAAGCATGTGTCTATGAAATATTTGCTGATTAACTGAATTTGTATCTTCAGCATTTACTGTGACACCTGGCACATAATAAACCCTCCATACATGTTAACTGAATAAACTAACAAAGTATTGAAAGAAACAGGCATGCAGAATTACATCAAGAATTTCATCAAGGAAGTAGAAGAAAATGCCTTTCTAAATTCCTTCTTTCTCATATTCAACATCTAATCAGTCACCAAGTGGTCAGTTCACTTCTTAAAAGCCTTCCTAGTATTTCTTTCCTTCCCTGCCACTTCCACTACTTAATTCATGTCCCACCATCTCCACCTCCTGAACTATTAGTCCCATGCCTTCAGTCCTGGTCTTCCCAATCCAGCCTCCTGTTAATGACACTGCTAAAATGTGTCTAGGCAGGAGTACCACTCCCTTGACCTGCAAATCCCATTGTCCGAGGGATGGAGTTTAGATTCCTTTGCCAGAACAAGGCTCTTCCTGACCTGCTCTCCTTCTGCTCTGCTTCCACCCACCCCACAGATGCTCTGCACTCCTGTCATTTTCAAACTACTACAGTTCTTCACGAAGTTCTCTTTGTGTTTGTATCTGTGTCTCTGTTCTCTTTGCTTGAAACAGCCCTCATTTACTTTGAGGGCTGAGGAACTGTTCCTCATTTACCTGAGGAACTGTTGTTTCTCTTCCAAAATTTAGCTTAAAGGTCACTTTTTCTTTGACCCAAGTAAAATCTGTCACTCCTTTCTACGCCTGTCAAAGCCCTCATCACCCTGTACAGTGTCATCATCTGCTCATATGTCTGTCTTCCCCCCTCCCAGGATGATGTCCTCTGCATCTTTGTATATCTGGAGCTCAAGTCTATGGTTGACATACAGTATGGGGCTAAGAATATTTTTATCACAATGACTTACACACTAAGCCCTGCTTTGTTAATCAGTTAATTTTGAAATCAGTTAATTTTGAGTCTTTCTGAAACACATCTGGTGTATTTCAAATTCTAATGACAATGATGGATTCTTAGTTGAACCTGCCTGTGTGGGTTTCATGGCAAAGGTCAATGCTTTTTTTCCGTCGAAGCAGTTCCGCTTTATTGTTGCAAACTCCCAACTTCTATAGACAAACAGGAGGGTTTTAGGAGGGACTTTCCATAGTTGCACCAATCACATTAAAGGTCAAATTGTCACCTTCATTATAACAGGAGTCTATAGAGATCACACACTGTCTATGTGCACAGAAATCAAGAGAGCCAATTTAAAACTTTGACAGACAACATAGACCCTGCCCCCATCTCTTCCGCCAGGCGCCATCTTAGGTTTTCGACCGCAAAGCTAGCCCCTTTGTTTTTAAGGTTTCCCATTTAGGGCCCCACATATCCCCCTTTTTTTAAATTTTATTTAAGCCCTCGAGACATTTGTATTGCTGTTCTGTAGAGCAAGGCATAAAGCTGTAGACGGCCAACCTCCAGCCTCGCCAGCCCCTCTCGCGGCTATGCCTGTCTTAGGTTGCCCTCCTCTGAGGGTCTTACCCGTCTTTGGCTATCCAGCCACCTCTTGGGGGCTAGGCGGAATCTCTCTAGATGATGGGCATCTAGAACTCTTATTTTTATTTATCTGTCTCAGTTAATCTCGTGAAGGGCTAAATTAATCCAGGGGTTTTGTGGGTCCCCAACGTGGGGCTCCTCTTCCATGACCTGGGCAAGCATAATTCTACAACAAGCACAACAAAAACAAGCAAATAGAAGGTATTTTTAAACCAGGCGAATGGACTTTGGCAAAGGTTAATGCTTTTAAAGGATTTTCTTGGGTTAAATTTTATGTTTTTATACTGAAAGTGAAAGCCGCTCAGTCATGTCCAACTTTGCAACCCCATGGACTATATGCTGCTGCTAAGTCGCTTCAGTCGTGTCCGACTCTGTGCGACCCCATAGACGGCAGCCCACTAGGGCTCCTCCATCTCTGGGATTCTCCAGGCAAGAATACTGGAGTGGGTTGCCATTTCCTTCTCCAATGCATGAAAGTGAAAAGCAAAAGGGAAGTCGCTCAGTTGTGCCCGACTCTTGGCGACCCCATGGACGGCAGCCTACCAGGCTCCTCCGTCCATGGGATTTTCCAGGCAAGAGTACTGGAGTGGGGTGCCATTGCCTTCTCCCATGGACTATATCGTCCACGGAATTCTCCAGGCCAGAATACTGGAGTGGGTAGCCTTTCCCTTCTCTAGGGGATTTTCCCATCCCAGGGATCAAACCCAGGTCTCCCACACTGCAGGTGGATTCTTTACTAGCTGAGCCACAAGAGAAGCCCAGTACTGAAGTAGGCAGCCTATCCCTTCTCCAGCGGATCTTCCTGACCCAGGAATCAAACTGGGGTCTCCTGCATTGCAGGCAGATTCTTTACCAACTGAGCTATCAGGGAAGCCCATGTTTTTATTATAAAAGGCCCTTTTCAAGGCAAAGTTTCCCACCTACATTTTATAACTTATAGAAAGCCAGGTTTGTTTTTTGCTGCTTCTTTTTCCCCCGCTCTGGCAATTCTCCTGAGTTGTCATTGGGACTGGGAAACTGCTATCCTGAAAGTAAAGGTGAGAATTTGAGTGTGGGCTTTTTCTAGATTATAAGAAGGTAGGCTTAGGGATTTTTATAAGCCTCTCAGAGGTGAATGAACCTAGAACCTATTATACGAAGTGAAGTGAGTCAGAAAGAAAAAGATAAGTATTGTATTCTAATGCATATATATGGAATCTAGAAAAATGGTTCTGAAGAATTTATTTACAGGGCAGAAGTGGAGAAACAGACATAGAGAACAGACTTATGGACATGGGGAAAGGGGAGGAGAGGGTGAAATGTATGGAAAGAATAACATGGAAACTTACATTACCATATGTAAAATAGATAGCCAACAGAAATTTGCTGTATGGCTCAGAAAACTCAGACAGGGGCTCTGTATCAACCTCGGGTGGTGGGGTGGGGAGAGAGGTGGGAGGGAGGTTCAAAAGGGAGGGGATGTATATATATGTGTGGCTGATTCATGTTGAGGTTTGACAGAAAACAACAAAATTTTGTAAAGCAATTATTTTTCAATAAAAAAATAAATTTAAAAAAAAGCGGACATTAACCTGAAGAGTTATTGCCCCATCCCTCATGCTAGTTTATAGCATAAATTATACTTTTGGAAGTCTCTGCAACTGTTATTGCCTCTTCTTCCTGCTTAAAAAGCAAAAGAGAAAATAAAACAATGAAAAATGCAATTAGCTTAAAGATAATTTACCAACAGAGAGTTGATAATATTAACAAAACAAGGTCGAATTAGACTGAGTTTTGTCCCAAGAGTTCTCTGTGAATGCACAGTCAAGTAAAAAGATAAAGTTATATTCAGGAGGGAAATGAGATTGAAATGCAAACAAGACTGAAATGCAGAAGGAAGAGGATTGGATGCTGGAGTGAAAGGGCAAGACAAGGACGCTGATGGGCAGTGAGGATGGTGGCTTGAAGCTCAAGAAAATAAAGCAGAGCAGAGTCAGCGAGACTTGGTTACTCAGAAAAATAAACCACAACTAGTACACACTGCAGGTTCAGAGACACGTCACACATCATGCCTTATTCTCAACTAATGGCACAACCTAAGTGATTCCAGAGCAAACCCAAAACATCTGACATTGAAATATAGTTGATACAGCCCCTGAATTATATTTCTGAAATGGAATCACATTATCAATAATAGATTTCAGCAAGACTGAAAAACGTTGAAAGCACAACTATTCTGAGTCCTAAAAGCTTGACTATGCAGAGACAACATGAAAATGATCTTCAACTCAAGATGTTTAGAAAGGTAATGCTTTGTGGGTTAAGGACTACTTGAGCAGAAACAGGAATACTTGGCTGAAGGAGTTTCAACATTGTCTGAATAGAAACTGTGAGTTTTGACTGAGCACTTTCATTAGTGAAGTACTCAATCTTGTCTGCTATAGAAATTCTCTGGAGTGGGCGGGCTTTCTCACCCCAGGCACGCGCTTTCTAGGTTTGGGCACTACAGGCCACCATCGCCATCTGCGAGAAAGCTGAATTGGAAGATGGTGACTCCAATTTACTCACTCATGTGGCAGTTTGCCTGGAGGTTTCTGCTCCAAATGGTCTACCAGTTTCTCTTCCAGGAAGAAACAAAAGCAGCTAATCCACCACTCCTGGACTTGACTGGAATATCAGAATCTCTGGGCATGCTGGGAGTTTACTTTCAAGGAATAAGAGTGTGGCTTTAGAAATGTGAATATTTTAGGAGCACCATAACAGATATCTAAGGATGTTTTCTTTGCCTGGTGAAACATGCAATTTTCTATGAAAAATATCTCAGGCCCAAGCCTTCCACTTTCTCACACAAAGACATCTGGCTTTTTGAGAAGTTGTGTCACTCTTTGACAGAAGAATCTATGGCATAAAAAGCCCAGTACTCTCTGAGGAGTTTTTCATTCTGAGAACACACGCAGAACTGTTCAGTTCTCTCCCCTCACAAATACTTAAAACTGTGCCATCCAGTGGAGTGGCCACAAGCCCATAAAATGGGCTGGTCTGAAATGAGATATGCTGGAAATGTACAATACATCCCAAATTTCTATGGCTTAGTACCAAAAAATGTAAAATATCTCATTAATAATTTCTTATATCAATTACTTGTTAATGGTAATATCATATATTAGATCAAATGAAAAATTGCTAAAATTGGTTTTACCCACTTCTCTTTTTTAACCTGCCTACTAGAAAATTGGCTTCCCAGTTGGTGCTAGTGGTAAAAAATCTGCCTGCCAATGCAGGAGTAGAAAGAAATTCAAGTTTGATCTCTAGGTCCGGAAGATCCCCTGGAGCAGGAAGTCGCAACCCACTCCAGTATTCTTGCCTGGAAAATTCCATGGGCAGAGGAGCCTGGTGGGTTACAGTCCATGGGGTCGTAAAGAGTCAGACAAGACTGATCGATTGAGCCCACATAATAGAAAATTAAAACTATGTATGTGTTATGCATTATATTCCTATTAGTGGTAAAGAAACTGCCTGCTGATGCAGGAGACTTAAGAGATGCAGGTTTGATCCCTGGGTCAGGAAGATCCCCTGGAACAGGGCATGGCAACCTACTCCAGGATTCTTATCTGTAGAATCCCATGGACAGAGGAGCCTGGTGGGCTGCAGTCCATAGGGTCCAAAGAGTCAGACATGCCTGAATCGACAGCACACAGGTTCCCACAGGTGTTTCAGGAGGGAAGGTCCGGTTCTACAACTGTGGCCCTCGGACCAGCAGCATCAGCATCCCCTTGGAATCTGTGAGACATGCTCATCTCAGGTCCCATCTTTGACCTACTGAATGAGACACTTTGAGGGTGGGACCCAGTAATCTCTCTTTAACAAGCCCTCCAGCATGATTCTGATGCACTCTTGATTTCGTGCTGCATGCTCAGTTGCGTCTGACTGTTTTCAACCCTATGGACTGTAGCCTGCCAGGCTCCTCTGCCCATGGAATTTTCCAAGCAAGAAATTCAGAGTGGGTTGCCATTTCCTACTCCAGGGGATCTTTCCAGCCCAGGGATTGAACCCACATCTCCTGTGTCTCCTGCACTGGCAAGCGGATTCTTTACCATTGTGCCAACTGGGAATGTTGTAGCCACGTGTTCTGGGAAACAAACTCACTCAGAAGGACAATGCACACGGTGGAGTGCAGTTTATTACACCAGCGGGCCCAAGGCAGAGTCTCCTCTTAGCCAAGGACCCGACCAGCATTTGTGAAAATCTTTTATACCCCATGTGTACGTGTCTGAACCCATCACTCCAAAATTCCTTGAGACTGACATAATCCAAGGAAAATACAATCCCAGTAACCCCATCATTCATGTGCTATGTGCTCATGTGCTTAAACAGTCAAACAATTAACCAATAATCAATAAACCTGAGGTTACACTCCAATAGATACAGAAAATTTATGGCCTGTCTGGAGGAACGGGTGATTAGTGTATGTTTTCTCTTAGGTGATGAGTAACCTAGATATGATCTTCAAGGTTCCCCTGTCTGGAGGGGGTCTTATCCTTCTGTTGTTGTTTTCATAGGCATTAAACACAGAGCTCAGAGTCCATTGGAAAGGTGGCTGAGCATGATCAGCATGAACAGGCCTAAGATGGAGTCCAGGCCCTATGAATTCCTTCTTCAGGAAATCCACATTCTCGATGTTAGAATTAATATCTCATTTAACATTTGCCTGTTTGGTGCATTGCAATTAGTTATCCCTCCCATACATGACCACAGGAAAAACCATATCCTTGACTAGAAGGACCTTTGTCGGCAAAGTAATGTCTGTGCTTTTCAATATGCTGTGTAGGTTGGTCATAATTTTCCTTCCAAGGAGTAAGCGTCTTTTAATTTCGTGGATGCAGTCACCATCTGCAGTGATTTTGGAGCCCCCCAAATAAAGTCTGACACTGTTTCCACTGTTTCCCCATCTATTTGCCATGAAGTGATGGGACCAGATGCCATGATCTTCGTTTTCTGAATGTTGAGCTTTAAGCCAACTTTTTCACTCTGCTCTTTCACTTTCATCAAGAGGCTTTTTAGTTCCTCTTCACTTTCTCCCATAAGGGTGGTGTCATCTGCATATCTGAGGTTATTGATATTTCTCCTGGCAATCTTGATTCCAGCTTGTGTTTCTTCCAGCCCAGCGTTTCTCATGATGTACTCTGCATATAAGTTAAATAAGCAGGGTGACAATACACAGCCTTGACATAATCCTTTTCCTATTTGGAACCAGTCTGTTGTTTCATGTCCAGTTCTAACTGTTGCTTCCTGACCTGCATACAGATTTCTCAAGAGGCAGGTCAGGTGGTCTGGTATTCCCATCTCTTTCAGAATTTTCCACAGTTTATTGTAATGAACTAGCCCCCCTTTATAGGAATAGGGTTCTGCCTGTATAATGCTTCCTGTACATGGAAGGAAAAATTTGGTCTTAAATGTTTGATAGATAAAAACTGTTTCTTCCATTGGCTTAACTAGGAACAAAATGCTCATTGGTGGCTTATAACCCCAACTGCCTTTTAGCAGAGGCAGTAGCAGATACCAATATGATCTTGAAATCTTAAAGGGGCTGGGTCTTAGGGACAGAGGGCTACAGGCATTAGTCACTTTGGCTGTAATGTCAAAGTTTTGCTACAAAACAAATAAAGGACCTTACTTGTACTGCCTGTCTTTCTCATTTGAAGATAATGTTAATGGCAGGAATTTCTACCTGTGATAGCTTTAGGAGCAAATCAGGCTGAAAAATTAACATATAATGAATGTGCCTTTGTGTTAGCACCACAGAGGCTATTTGCAGAGCCTGAAGCTGTTTGATAAGCATAGCACAGCTCATTTTTAACCTGACCTGAATCGTTTATAATTTTTTCTCAGACAATTGTGATCAAATGCTTGGGAATGGTGGTGAAGGAGGGGAGGTTGGTCTCTTTTTATCAACCTATAAAAATAGAGGTGAACATTTATTCTTTCATAAAAGGGAAAATAGGTTGTCTTGAACTGTACTGGCAAATCCTTATTGTTTCTTTAATAAGTGTGGTTCTACATTTCAGAAGATAGGAAAGTATTAAGGGTAAATACATACCTCTATTCATTTGGCATTTATTTAATGTCTTGAAGTAACAGGCAGTCACTGATATAAATGGGTTGAGTTTGTACTGAAAGTTTGTACTTGGGAAATTTGTTCATAAAAATTATAAATAATTCACACACACATACTCTTGTGTGCTCAGTCGTATTTGACTCTTTGTAGCCCCATGGACTGTAGCCTGCCAGGCTCCTTCGTCCATATAATTTACAGGCAAGAATACTGGAGTGGGTTGCCATTTCCTACTCCAGGGTATCTTCCCTGCCAAGGGATGCAACCAGCAACTCTCACATTGTCAGGTGGATTTTTACCACTAGCGCTACTTCCAGCAATATGTATATATAGGCTTTGTTTTTCCTAACTACATGAAAGATTAGCTAAAATATATGCCTTTGGAATCATCCTGCAAAACCTAACCACTGTTCATGGCACTATTTCCATGGGACTATACAGTTAATCTTAGAAACCTATCTAAATCTAGCAAAAAGAGAGACTCTAACTATGTTCTGTGACTCTGTAGAACAGATTAGAGACTCTTTTGATGGGCTCTGGTGCAAGCACTTTTTCCTTCCCTCTGTCAGCTCGTTTTATAAGTGGGAGGGAATTCGCCCCCTAGTGGTGATCACATAGAAGCATGAAATATTCGTAAATCAGGTGTTAACATATTATAGATTGCTTATGCATTCTTCCCCTCCCCCACCATGAGATTGAAAAAAAAAAACATCTTTATATCTCCCCAAACATCTAGGGCATTAGCCTGCATCTAGGAGAAAATTCCCCAAGTTTGTTGAATAATTATTAAAGATATTGATTCTTTAGTAACAATTGGACAAGAGTGAATGACAGTCCTGCAAGTTCCTGTCATAGAATCGTAAGCAACAGGGTTTATCTTCCAATATGAGTGCACCAATATAGGATTTACTTTAAAGTGGCTTCCAATAGTACCAATAAATTTCTAGCAAAATAGTCCCTGAGTTGAAATTTCTGTGCCTAGCTTCTGCAAACACCACACCCTACAGACACACACACCACACACACACAAACACACACCACACACAAACACCCCCTCCACACACCCCCACTTATCACACTTAATGTTCCAGTTAAACCAGTCTTCTTGTCATTCCCCAGACACAATTTTCACTGCCCCTCCCCCTTTGCCTTTATTTACGATTTTCTTTTGGCCCTACTGCCTAGAAGGGATTCACTTTTTCTTTCTATATTGCCTTAAATCCAACACTCCCATCTTATAGCAATATGAGAAATAACTATTTTGCCTTTCTTTCCTGAGATATACTGAGAATCTGAGGACTGTGATCTTGTCTTAAAAAACAAAAACAGAAAATAAATTAAAAACATTTTTGTCTGAACTCCCTGCCTAAATAATTAGCACCTCATTTTGCTTTATCTCTAATCTTCCATTCCTCACAGTTCAAAACCTTATTATATAACATCTTATTCAAATACTTCTAAATTATAAGTTCCTGGGCTGAACTCTCTTCCTAAACTTCTTATACTTCTCCATGTATTAGCCTACTCCTGGGATTGTTTACCACATTTATGCATTCATTTATCTAATTCACTCATTCAGTGAGCACCTATGAAACATGAAAGAGACAGTTTGATGATATTTGGGGGTTATTGTGCCTAGGACAGGACTATTTCACATTATTTATAAGATGGAAAGCTTGTGGCTATAAAATCAAACAAAAATAACTGCTAAATGGTGTTTGCCAATATCCTGACATAATTATCCTGGTTCTGCCTCAGTTTAACATAATCCCCCTTATGCCTAGTGGAGGCCTAGTGGGGAAAAACATGGACCCTGAGGAACAAGAATGTAGATTTCACGCCTGAAAGCTTCAACTATTCACTGTGAAATATGGTTCAGTGTTAACCTGCTGAGAAAGAAGATGGCAGCAGGGAGCTTGGGACTTAAGGAAAATTGAATAATCCCTAGGAAGAAAGTTAAGAGACTGTTTCCTAGAGAAGCATGAAAAGATTGCTTTGAGGGTCTCACTGAGATACAGGGACTAAAAAACATGTAGTAACAACAACCTGTGGCTTCCTCCGCTGGCACTGAGTACCTAGGGGCAGGGACAGAAAAGACCAAGTCTACATTTAGCCAAGGTCAGGACTTGGAAGGTGGATGCCGCTGGAGGAGATAGCTGGAAAGAGACTTGTAGTCAGAGGAGGGAAGGAAGCAATGAGGGGAAGAGGAGCTGGAGGGGCTGGAGAACTTGGAGGGACAAGGTGGGTGAAAGTTGGACCACTAAAGAGGTGTGGGTAGAGATATTTTTATATTGGAGAGTCCAGCTCCAGAAATAAAGCTGTTCTTGGTGAGAATATGGTTGAGAATGGGTTGCTCATGGAGAATGGAAGTTCAAATTTTGTAAATTAAGGAGATGCACTTGAAGCTAGATGGATTTCTCACCAGATGTGAATGCTGTCTGTAACTATGGCAGGAGCCCTGGAAGTCATGACTCCTATGAGTTAGATGCCAAAATCTTCAGTAAATGAAGGGTTATGGGATGGAGAGAGTGGTAGAGCCACCTGGCCATGAAACCCAAAGAAGAGCTATTAGAAAAATGCAAAAGGGTATTTTGCCTTTTAGTGAAGTTTGATTGATTTATATAATTGTGTTTTATTCTATGAAACTGCTTATTTTCCCCACTTAATAAGTTAGAAAACATACATGTGGCAGAGAAGCATACCAACTGAAGAAAAAGCCACCCAACTCTACAAGGACTAAGTCACTAGCCACTGAAGTTGCTGACCTTTAATACACCTTGAAAGGAGCTCAGGGTAGAGATTAGGAGTGAGACACTCTGTGCTCTGGGAGAACTGGCAGAACAGGCCTTCAGATAGTTTGATATTTTTCAGGAGAGTGTTTTATGAACCCAAACTCCTGTATCTTCCCATACTTAGAAAAACTAAGAGGTCTGCTTCCTCACGACCTCATGACTAGCAACAAGCTTCTACCGGGATGTGTGCTTGCTTGTCCATATTCTTTTAACCAAACTCTCATACATATTGACCTCCCCTGTTTACCTCCTGGAACAGTTCTCCAGAATTCTCTGAGGGGCTGTCTCCCCAGCTATAGTCCTCAGAAAGACACTAAATAAACTCAACTCATAGCTTTTATGTTTTTTAATAGTTGGCTGTGCTAGGTCTTCATTGCTGGGTAAACTTTTCTCTTGCTGTGGCGAGTGCAGGCCACTCTCTAGTTGCAGTGCGGGGGCTTCTCATGGCAGTGGTGCGGAGAAGTGCATGCTTCTCTTGCTGTGGAACATGGGCTCTAAGGTGTGTGGGATCAAGTAGTTGTGGCATGCAGACTTAGTTGCCACATGACATGTGGAATCCTCCCAGACCAGGAATGGAACCCATAGCTCCTACTGGCAGGTGACCTCCGCACTATTTCCCCAGCAGAGAAGTCCCTGTGTGTGTGTGTTTTTTAAGTTGATAAGTATTATTGTTGTCCAATCACTCAGTTGTGTCTGACTCTTTGTGACCCCAGGGACTGTAGCCCACCATGCTCCTCTGTCCATGGGATTTCCCAGGCAAGAATACTACAGTGGGTTGCCATTTCCTTCTCCAGGAGTGGCACCAGTGGTAAAGAATCCGCCTGCCAATGAAAGAGACACAAGAGATTCGGGTTTGATCCCCAGGTCAGGAAAATCCCCTGGAGAAGGAAATGGCAACCCACTCCAGTATTCTTGCCTGGAAAATTCCATGGACAGAGGAGCTTAGAGGGCTACAGTCCATGAGGCTGCGAAGAATTAAACACAACTGACTGATTGAATGCACTGCCTGACAAGTATGTCAAAAGTATACAAATTCAGAAATAAATACTGAGAAAAAACTTAATTTTTTTTTTAATGAGAGGCAATTTATCAGCCATCATGAACTTCCTGTCTCATTTAAAAATATCACAAACTGACATTCTGCTAATGCATTATCCCTGATCAAATTCATATTTTGCTTTATCTAAGCTTCAGGTAGCATTTAAGTGTTGTACTGGGCAACTTGTTTACAAGGATTAATCCCAAGTTTAAATATTTTAATGACAAGATGGGAGGATGTTCTCTTTCTGCATCACTTCTCACCCAATTTAGGATAAAAAGTATAAATCTTTTTGCAGCAAACAAATCTCCTCAAGAATCAGAGCCTGATTTCAAAACTGAGAAAAGTCATAGTAATTCTTTTAAACTTAAAACAGAAGGATAGTATGGGAACTCAAAGTGATAATGTTAAATGCTAGACATAAATTTTTATTTATTTATCAAATATATGAGGAATTGGGCTTCTCTTGTAGCTCAGTTGGTAAAGCATCTGCCTGCAATGCAGGAGACCTGGTTTTGATTCCTGGGTAGGAAAGATTCCTTGGAGAAGGAAATAGCAACCCATTCCAGTGTTCTTGCCTGGAGAATCCCATGGACAGAGGAGCCTGGCAGGCTACAGTCCATGGGGTTGAAAGACTTGCACATGACTTAGTGACTGAACAACCACATGAGGTATTATAATCTACTGGTTAGAATTTCATTAAAGTGATCTCTATATTGTGAGAGAGTCCATAGAGAGGGCTGTCACCTCCACCATCTATGCTCCTTTAAATTCTCAAGAATATCACTGAGTGAAAGTGAAAGTTGCTCAGTTGTGTCTGACTCTTTGCGACCACATGGACTATACAGTCCATGGAATTCTCCAGGCCAGAATATCAGAGTGGGTAGCCTTTCCCTTCTCCAGATGATCTTCCCAACTCAGGGATGAAACCCATGTCTTCTGCATTGCAGGTGGATTCTTTACCAGCTGAGCCACAAGCAAAGCCCACTGGACTTAACCCAAATAATAATCAGTTTACTATTGACAATTGTTCCTCTCAGCTAAGAACATAAAATAAGAAATAATCTGGAAAGATCAAGGCATATAGTTAAAATTCCAAGCGCATAAGGCACAAACAAATTTTTCTTCCAACTGTTCCCTTAAATTCTTGTGGATTTTTATTGCACGGAAGTGAACTAAATGGCAGGAATTTGCAGGGATAACCTGTCCAAGTCTCTTTTTAAAAAAAGCCAAGAAAAAGGAAGGAAAAAGAGGAAGGTAGTGAACTCCTTTAATATCAAGTCAGGCATTTTGGTTAGGGCTGAGCAAGTCTGGATGGGAATAGAACCAGAGAGAAGAAGGGGTTACAAGTCTATAGGGTTGAAATGATGACCTGGTCCTGGCTGGTGCTCTCAGTTTCAGTAGGACTATCCTGATAGTCCTATGGGCTTCTTGTTAGTCCCTTGAACTATGCAAGAATGCTTAGAAGGTTGACTTCCCAAGTGATAACCTTGGACTCCTATGTCTCAGCCCAACTCTATACCCACTCCCCTAGGCAAACTTGCCACCTCATCCATCACACACCAATACAGTCATTACTGTAACATCATGACACACATTAGTTATGTGCTATGCATACTAATTTTAAAATCTATTTTAGGCCTCATCCCCATTATCATCAAATGGGGTGATGTTGGTGTGGATTCCCCTTGTATCTTCACCATCTTTGAGAAGGTTGGGGTATACTTGAAGGGGAGGCCACAGAAGTCCTCATCTTTGCCTCTTCTGCTGATCCCCTATGTATGTGCAATGAAGTGAATCATGAGAAACATAAGGACTCTCTCAAGGTCATCAGGAATGCCATCTGAACCACCAACCATTTGACCCTCCTGCATAAGATCATCCATAATACTTTATCATCACAGAGGAACTCACAGTCACAGTCCATGAATCAAAGCTACCCAGAGACAATAGTGGCCCCAATGGCAAACCACAGTGTGAGAGTCACAGTGCTGTCTAGAGCATACTCCTTGCAACCAATGGTACCACCAAGAGTCTGTTCTGGATCTGACCTGCCCTTTTAGAGAAAAACCTGCTAAATTCAACAACATCACAGATGTGGTGTAGCAGGACGCCTACTAAAGAGCACCTTGGGTGCCACTGAGGACTAGACTGTCTCCTGTGACTTTAACAGAGTCTCCCACTTCTCCACCTTGATGCACTGCCCTCAATGACCCTTTTTAAGTTTATTTGTGGGTATGAATTTGGCTACAGCAACCATGTGGTAAGCCTCAAGGTCCATGTCGTTCCAAGGAGAAAGAAATCCTTGGAAAACAAGCATAACAACCTTGAGGTAGACAGAAATTCTCAGTTGCTAAGAAGGCAAGGACTCTCTGCCCCAACCACACTGAGAAACTAACATCAGCAACACATTGCCCATCCCAAGCCCCTGAAGAACCCTGCCTTTTCATGTTCCATCAGCACAATCAATACCATACACTGCACCCAGAGGTAAGAAATCTACATGAGTTCCCTGCTTGGAACCAGATCCAAGCTCTTTAGTATGTTAATCCTCTTCCTAAATTGAGCTCAGATTATTTCTCTGTGCTCACCTCTATCATTCATCCAACACAATAGCCTATACTTCAGTCATACTGGCCTATTTGCTGCATTTTATCAACTGTTTGAGTGAATACTATTTCCTTGTCTTGAATGTTCTTTCTATGATCTCTGTCTATCTGATAAATGATAGATAATCTTTAGCTAATTGATGTAGCAGCGTGTCCAAAACAGGAAGTCAAAAAGAGCTGTGTGGGAATGTCTTGACAATGAAGAGTTAGCAGTATATTATTGCTCACAGGTAAGCAAATCATTCATGATTGTTGGTTGTGAAATAGCTAGATATATGATGTTACTGAAGAGGCATAACCTAAATATCACCTCTTCTTCATTTCCCTATCCCCATTCCCCACCTCCTAATAAAATATCCCCCTGCTAGAATTATTTCGTCCTCTACTTTAATGATAAATCTAAGCCATCACTTGTGAGTTCCTTCATTCCTAAGGTCCTAAAAAGAAGTTTCTTCACTTCTAAGGTTCGCATTTCTAAGGTTTACTGAGAAGGATTCCATTCCATCCAGCTGCTTCTCTGAGTCCTTATAAGATCATATTAATCTTTCCCTCTTTATTGGAGTCTTCCAGTCCAGCTACTGGATTGACCAAAAGGTTCCTTTGGGTAACATCTTATGGAAAAACTCAAAGGAACCTTTTGGCCAATCCAATACAAATATGCAGAGATGCCCCCACCCTGAATCCACTTGACCTTAATGCCCTTTTAGCTGACATCATTATTTCTAACTTTCTCACTCACCAGTTGTGGCAAGCAATCCACCAGCTGGTATGTCTCCTGGTTTGTTATTAAGGCATTTCTCCACAACTGCTTTCAGCATCCTCTATCTCCCTTCCACTAGACAGTTATCCCAGTTCCTTCAAGTTTATCTAACCAAAAATAAATTGAAATACCAACTGCAGTTACCTTAATTTCTATTTGGCATAGGTGATCATGCAGCTCTTGAAATGCTGTCTTCCCCATCTTCATCTTTCAGGACATCAGAACAACCTTGTGTTCTAGTTTTCCAAGCACACCCTTCAGACTCTCACTTGGATTTCTCCCTCTTCCTCCTCCTCCACCCTACATACATTCTTGACTCTCATCTCTTTAATACATATTTTATTTTCACAAGTTTAACCATCATTCTTGTATGGAACAGTCTCATATGTAAGTCTTGCTCTCTCTACCAAGTTCTGCTTCTGACTTCTATCTGCCTGTGGGATGCTTCCACTTACGTAGTGAAGTGAAAGTCACTCAGCCCTGTCCAACTCTTTGCCACCCCATGGACTATACATTCCATGGAATCTCCAGGCCAGAATACTGGAGTGGGTAGCCTTTTCTTTCTCCAGGGGATCTTCCCAACCCAGGGATCAAACCCAGGTCTCCTGCCTTGCTGGCAGATTCTTTACCAGCTGAGTCACAAGGGAAGCCCAAGAATACTGGAGTGGGTAGCCTATCCCTTTTCCAGTGGATCTTCCCAACCCAGGAATCAAACTGGGGTCTCCTGCATTGCAGGTGGATTCTTTACCAACTGATCTATCTACTTATGGATACCACCAACACCTGGGATGACATCTCTACAGCTACTTTTCATTATTTCTTTTCCAAAGACATCTTTGTGTCTATGTCTTACATTTCCCTTCCAGAAGAACCACAATAGAATCATGACCAAGAGACAAAGATCTCTGCCACTTTTAAAGGCTTCCAAGAGACTCCCCTGGTGGTCCAGCAGTTAAGACTCTGTTTCCACTGCAGGGGGCATGGATTTGTCCCCTGGTCACGGAACTAAGATCCCATGTGCCACATGGCATGGCACCCCAAAAAGAAATTACAGGCTTTCAAAATGATAATTTTCTAAGTTTCTCTGGTAAACAAACTGTATAAACCAGGCTACAGAAAACTGAAGAAAAATGATGATCCTTTTACATCTTAAGGTAGATAGAGTTCTATATTTTAAGGCTATAGATCAAAAAAGGCTCATTTTACAAAGAAAATCCCTTCTAAGGAAGCACATAAAGAGGTTTAGATAGATTCTTTAAAAGACAAGACAGGCTTAAGAGTACTTATCTCAGAGGCATCATTTATGTAAGATATAAGGCAAAAAGAGATCTCGGAAAAATGAGATGCTGAATGAATGCAAAGACTGTTTCATTCTAATTATATTAATTTAATCCATTTACTCCATGGGGATCATGCCCTAAAGATTTCAAAAGATTTAGTCATCTTCCTCTGTTACAGATTTGCTTTAAATCTTTATCTCTTCAGGTGTCTATCTTTTCGTCTAGAGGCTTTTGGTACAAAATGTTTCCATTAAAAGAAATATTTGACCAACCCTTTAAACTCTGAACAAAATAAAATCTATTCTGGATTGCAGGCTGGTCTTTGAATAATAAACCTTCCTGCAGTTAAAAATGGTAATTAAGGTCTGTTTCAGACACTTGATTTTAGAGAAAGGAAGCTCAGTAATTAAAGTGAGAATGAAAAAAATGAAAATGAAAACTGATCAGGAGTGAATAACAATTTTCCATTTTCATTTAAAGGAATCTCTCAGGCACTAAGTTTATTCATGTTGCCCCACAGGCTACTCAAACTATTTATCTGCTTTTCAAATAGTCTCAGATTTTGAGTAAAGGAAATGTAAGCTATGTTATTTTGCTTCTATAAGCTAAATAGGAATGAAAGGCAATTCTAAAGTTTATGTCGCAGTGGAGGCTGAGAAAAAGGGAAACGAGAGCAAAGACGTGTTGACCAGGAGTAACTGGCCAATCACCTCTGCCCTGTCCCTCCCCACAATGGCCTCTTTCTGGGAGAATCCCAGCCAGAGAAGGTCACAAACCAGTCTTAAGGTTGCTGTGTCTTCAAAGCCCATCTACCTTTCAACAGCCTCCAGCTGGCAAAGAACTGCAGGTCATAAGGGGCTGCTATAGGTCTCCAGGACAGACTGTTCTATCTGAGGACCAATGACCTCACTAACCTCAAACAAGGATGCCTTTCATCCACTCTAGGGCACAACAATCAAGTATGTTCAACATCATCGTGGCCTTCAGTTCAGCCCTAACAACAGGAAAGAAGAACCAAACTAGAACCCCAAAACATCTGAACCATCCTCTCCAAGAAAATCAAAATCTCAGAAACTATCAGGAGAGAACCACAAGAAGAAAATAAAGCTCATTTTTCTGTTTAAGACTAATAACACTGACATTTCCAATGATAATGCACAGCATTCACACCAAACTAAAGTGATTAATTATCTTACTTGTCACCTTTATAAAAGTTTAAGTTCTCCTTGAGATGACTGGAGAACAGCTTGGCACAAATCAAATAAACTAAAACAAAACCAGTAATTGCTCATTATCAGTTAAAGGAGTTTAATTTTTAACATAACCTCTATTCCTCAAATTCTGTTTAATGAAGAAACTAAAGTATTAAAGACATCAACCCACACAGGTAAAGCTTCAGACCTTACAAAAGATCTAAAGATAATTTTAAAAAGTCTATTATTAAAGGTTCCATGTGGGACAGTAGGGGGAGTCTCATGCTGCCGCTGTGGGCCCTAGGTGGGCTGGCTCTAAATAGCATTCAGTTACATGTCTGTGCATGTGTTCAGTCTGTCTGCTTGTCTTGAATACTCTTTGTTAACTGCTATATTTATATCAGGGCTTTCCATGTGGCACCAGTGGTAAAGAACCCATCAGAAAATGCAGGAGACATAGAGACGTGGTTTCAATCCCTGGTTCGGGAAGATCCCCCGGAAGAGGGCATGGCAACCCACTCCAGTATTCTTGCCTGGAGAATCTCATGGACGGAGGAGCTTGGCAGTCTACAGTCCATAGGGTCACAAAGATCAGACATGACTGAGTGACTTAGCTCACTCATACATATTTATATTTAATTTTTTTCAGATAGTTTTGAGTGGTGTACAGAGCTATAGCCGTCTTTCCAAATGACTTTTGTATAATAGAAAGTTTGTGTCCAAAGCATTGGATAGTTTGTTCCACTCTTTTTCACCATGCATGCACAAACTTAATTGGATTAATATACTTGAAGTGTCTCATACATTTTTTTTTAACATCTGAGCATTATAAAGTACTGACCAGAATAGTGTGGCAAAGTATAAGGCACAATTCTTGATGTCACAGAAGGCAGGAAGGTGAGCCCAGGTTTCTGTGGGTCAGCACCAGCTGGGACCCTGGCAAGGTGACACATGGTTCTGAATGGTAGCTGCACCACTCCAGGCAACTAGAGGCAGGTCCTGAGAGTTGCATTGATCTTCACAGAAGCATGAGCCTTGCTGGAAGTATGTACAGACCTGGGGCACCTCCTCGTTGTGAGCAAAGTGGCAGCTTGGACCCCCAGGGAGAGGCACCTTGGGGAAGTTCCTGCATAGCCACTGGGAGTGGGGACAGCTGCCCCACCATGCCCTCTTACAGCCAGCCCCATGGGGTCCATCACAGCTGCTGCCGCAATTGGGAATCCTGATTTATTTTCTAATCTGACACTCTCTTTTTAACTGGCAAGTTTGGTCCAAATGGAAATGCAAATTTTTATTGAAGTAAACTTCAAAATATTTCTATTATCGTATTTTGTGTCTTCTATTTGTCCTGCTATTTTGATGCTTTTTCTCTAACTTTTTGCCTTTTGATTAATTCCATTTTTAAAATGTATCTAATTTCCTTCTGAAACTTTTTAAAGTTATTCACTATATTTTTATTGTATCTAACCCTTAATAAGCTCATCTTCATATGTAACCTTAAAGTTAATATTTTCACCTTCATTTAACAAGCAAAAGATCTTAGGAAGTTTTATGAAAAACCACTTGTTTGCCAGATATTCTTACCCTATTTACATTTTGATCTTAATAGTTTTTTTACCTGCAAAATTAAATATTTTGTCATGGACTTAACATTTTAGATTTATCCATATGTTAATCTTTGCTCATCATTCCTTCCTGCATCTCAGACACACCTTTAGTTTATTTTTTCTTCTTCCTAAACTAAGTTCTTTTTGAAGCGCTAATGAGGATCTGTTGGTAATAAACCCTCCAAATTTGTTTGTTGAAAATGTCTTTATTGCTCTCATTCTTGAGTGCAGTTTTAACTAGACATATATTACCAGATGGATTATTCTTTTTTCTTTTCTTTCAGCATTTTGAAAATATTGTTCCCCATCTTAGGGCCTCGGTTGTTGATGTTGTTGATGTTGAAAAAATCAGCTCTCTCACTAATTAGCAGAGCCACCTATACAGGGTGGTCTAGGGAGCTTGTTGGAAATGTAGCTTTCAGCCCCTACCCTAGACCAAGTGAATCAGAACGATCAAGACCCTCCAGAGTATATTAAGTAAAATCTCTTAGAAAATGTTCAAGACAATTTATATTATTAATACTTAGATTTTTTTATTGTAATGTGTTTCTTTGACAAAAAAGATCCCCATGTTATCATATCTTTTGTTAATATGCAATAATTTATTTTTAATTGTTTCTCAGTGAAGAAACAGCCAAGCTGATAAAAAAAAAAGCCAAGATCTTTGACTTTAAAATTAATAGCTGTATTCATAGACTCCACATGAAATTTCATCAAGTTTGGTGAGTTAGTTATCTTCATAGGAAAGAATGTCAGCAGTTTGGGAATACTGGAACAATAGCTTCGTCTGAGCCTCTTTGTGCTTCCCCTCCACTGGCAGACATGACAGAAAGTTTCAGCAGAAATAAAACCAGACATAGAACCTAATGGGAGAGGAAACATATTTTTGTTTAAAATGCTGATGGATGAATGGGAAACTTAACACTTATGTGTTTTAAAAGCTGGTGCTTTTAAGACTAATTATCTGTAATGAAAATATGTCTGTGTGCTATGTAAATAGGAACCCAGAATGAGACACATCTGTCACGATGAAATGTGACACAGGGGAGAAGATAAACTCTGCCTCTAATTAATAAAATGTCCGACTGAGATGCTTACACTGGTACTGGGATGGCAATAGGATCAGATCGTTGCAGGAATTTTTTATGGATGAGTTATGCAGATTTAACCTGACTAATTCATGAAAGCTCAGCGGAGGCCGTGAAAACCCATCCATCAGCCATGGCTATTATCTGCAGAGGGGCTCAGCAACCTCAGGGAGCTGAGGCCTAGACACTGATATTATTGCATTGGTTTATTTACATCAAGTAGCTCCTCCAAAAGTTCTTTATTCTCACTCTCTTCATGTAGAAACCCTGAAAAAACAGGCAGAAACACTGTGACCTGAGCCTTCCCCTGCCTCACTCACCTCTCTCCTGTAACTTCCATCTCTCCCTTTCAACTGGCTCCCTCTCACAAGCCTAAATCTGCACACATGTATCTCCCATCTCAAAACAAACAAACAAACAAAAAGGAATTAGCCAAAAACAAAACAAAGGAAGTTTTGAATTCTGCCTGTCCACTCTCCCTCCACACTCAGCTCACTGAAGGAGTTGTACATTTCCACATCCTCTCTTTCACATTCCCCTTTCATTCCCCTCTCATTCCACCTGTCTGGAATCAGCTGGGATACTCCTTTTGCCAAGATTACCAACAGCAACAGGTGGAGATGTCTCAGTCCTTACCTGGCTGACTATCTCCAGGGCACCCAGCTCCATTGATGACTCACTCTTCTGGAGATTTTTTAGTTCCTTGCCCTCAAGGACCCTACCTCTCTTGCTGCATCTCACTTTCACTCTCTGTCCCACCCACTGTTCCTCTTCATCAATCCTCCCTTTAAACAGTGGTGAACCCCAGATTTCCATTACAAGGCCCTTTCTCTTCACATCCACAGCCTCCTTGTTAAGGCTGAGAATTCCAAAATCTGTTATGCACTATTCAAACAGATTAGTGCACTCTCTCCTCATCCATCCTCACATAGATGTTCTATAGACACCTCAAACTCAATGTGACCAGAAAGGCTTTATTTATTTACTGACCATGCATGTGGGATCTTAAGGAGATTTCCTGGTGGCTCAGATGATAAAGAATCTGCCTGCAATGCAGGAGACATGGGTTCAATCCCCGGGTGGGAAAGATCCCCAGGAGAAGGGAATGGCAACCTACTCCAGTATTCTTGTCTGGAGAACCCCATGAACAGAAGAGCCTGGGGGCTATAGTCCATGGGGGTTACAACTGAGAGAAGCACTTAGCACTAGTGGGATCATTGTACTCTGATCTGGGATTGAATGTGGCTCCTCGGCAGTGAGAGGGCAGAGTCTTAACCAGTGAATTGTCAGGGAATTCCCAGAAAGGCTTTATCAGAAAAAAAAAAAAAAAATCTTCCCAGTTACTCTAAACAGTAACCACAAGATCAGGTACTCTACCATCCAGAAGCAACCAGACTAACAAAATGATAGACAGTCTGATGAAGGCTCAGCGATGGGTCCAATATCTTGTGGGGTTTGGTTGCTATTTTCTAGGAAGTAATGTACTGGCCAAGTCAACAGCTGGTATATAGTATTATGCTTCCAACACTAAGAATACATGGATCCAAGAACCAAGTAAGTAGAAGCGGCTCCCTCATCATCTACACAGGTGTCCATTTAAAATATATGTGCTCTTATTTCCTGCCATCTAAGGTACTGCCCAATCAGAAGTCCTAGTTCCCCGAGAAGGAACACTTCTGTCTGTGTTCATAATGAGTTTCACTGAACGTAACTTATGACACTCTGACCACTTGGGGCTTTCATGCCAACAGTTCAACAGTCGAGGAAATGATTTACTGTCTGAATGAAGTAATTAAGGAGTTGGTGTTGACTCTCCACAAAAGGGGGATAATAGGGGACAATATCTGAAACAGGCGATTCACTAGGTCTCTCTCAGCACTGCCTAACCCATTGATAAAGGTTAATGGAAAATATAGCATCTGTGATCCAAAAACTACAGGGCCAATAATGGTCAGCCCACTAGAAGTTCTGGGTCACTTCAGCAAGAGAGCAACTTAGACAAGTCAACAGCTGGCCGAGGGTAGGGAAATACAGAATGTGTGATAATGAAGACAGATGATGTTGGTTAGAGCCTTAGGACCAGCCCCAGTACAGAAAGTGAAGCTTATTCCACCAACCCACTTGCCTTAAGTGTTTTGACAACTAGTCACCACCTTGAGGGCAGCTCGTGGCTGAGTGGCCGACTTGGGGGAAGCAGGAGGACAGCGGTGGAAGCCCTGTAGTGGATTAAGAGCCACACGCAATGGACGACCACAAGCAGCTCTGAGAGCACATGAGCTCACCTGTAACGGGCAGAGCCTCAGATTCTCTCAGCCTCACCTGTCAACCGGCTCTGGGCCGTTTGTTCTGCCACAATGACCAGTTCCATGTGGGCCCATGCAGTTTTGCTGTTGAGGCTGACCCCTGGATTCTCTGGCCCCTCTTTCTATTCCTAGACCCAGATGAAGCACCACACTACGAAGCATGGAGTCTGGCTCTCTGGAAGGTGCCTGGTGACACAAGGCAGAAAGGCAGGGCATTAACACTCTGTGAGTGAACTCTGTTCAGTGAGAGGCAAGAGAAGGGAGGGTGCCAGCAGGTGAATTCCCTTTCCATACACCCTCTGATGGATGACTCTGAAGCATGGTTTTTTGGGTCAGCCTATTTGGGGGTGTTTCATGTGGCTAAGAAACTGGCCGTCTCTTCATGAAGCAACAGTTGGCACCATAATGTCAGACCTTGTGCAACCTCCCATCCGCCTGTGACTCATTTCACTGTCTCTCTGTCCCACTCCCTGAGATTCCCTTCCTAGGATCGCATCAGCACTTAATCCTTGCACTGGGTTCTGTGCGGAAAAGAACC
The DNA here is from genome assembly GCA_917880005.1 of Nanger dama. Taxonomy (NCBI): domain Eukaryota; kingdom Metazoa; phylum Chordata; class Mammalia; order Artiodactyla; family Bovidae; genus Nanger; species Nanger dama. Next base: position 24,870,747 of record CAKJTW010000005.1, on the reverse strand, counting down.
TGGACTAAGTCTCATTGTACAGCTTTGCTCTACCTAAAGAAAACCTCAGGTTCGGCTCCTGCTGACACTTTCAGTCTCATTACCTGATGTTCCCTACTCTCATCCCTTGGTAAACCAGCAGAATAACTGACAGGTTTCTGAGCTCCTCCTTTTTCACAGCATCGTCCAACTGCATCTGCTCTTTCCTCTGCCTGAACAGTGCTCCCCTAGCCACTCCCTCTGTGAACTTCCAATCATGCCATGAGTCCAGTCAGATACAGTCAGTTCTGTACTTCACATAACATCATTAAAATGAATGAGAATACTTAGAAGCCTCTTCTGAGTACTACTACTACTACTAAGTCGCTTCAGTTGTGTCCGACTCTGTGCGACCCCATAGACAGCAGCCCACCAGGCTCTGGCATCCCTGGGATTCTCCAGGCAAGAACACTGGAGTGGGTTGCCATTTCCTTCTCCAATGCATGAAAGTGAAAAATGAAAGTGAAGTCGCCCAGTTGTGTCCGACTCTCTGCGACCCCACGGACTGCAGCCCACCAGGCTCCTCCATCCATGGGATTTTCCAGGCAAGAGTACTGGAGTGGGGTGCCATTTTGAGTACACTTTCTTAATACTGAAAGATGAAAAAGACAAAAAACCACATATGATTGGATAAATACTTACTTCTCCTATCATGGTAAAAATACGTGAAAAACAAGGAAACAAATGTGGAGAGAATCCAAAACACATTCATTTATCAGCAAATATCACTGAAAGATTCTCAACAAACATTGTTGAAAATGTAAAAAAATAAAAATTAAATTGTACAGTACAGGAGGGTTTTTGTATAGATAGAAAACAGTAAAGGTATTCCTGACATGTCAATGTATGTGACTTCTAGTCTGGTTCAAAAAAAAAATACACAAATAACTCATTTTCCTATGAACAAATAAAGAAAAACATGTACTAAAGAAGATATATTCTCAACAGTAATTTCTTTAATAAAAACAATGATTTATAGAAAAATATGCTTAATGGAATAGCTACTTTAATGGAATAAAAAATATTTCGGGATAAAGTCACAGAGACATTTCTGCATATGAAATTCTGCACTGCTTCATTCATAGTCAAGATGTTACAGCAAAGAAGCTGAAGCCAGAAGTGCGTCAAGTGCTAGAGATGTAAAAATGTAGCTACTTTCTATGAAGACAAGACCTCTAAACTAGAATAGATTCACAGTACTTTGGAGTGATATGGGGAATAACCATGGTTACCTTTTAAATGACACAGAGTTTTAGGGAGCTATTTGTGGCAAAAGACATAAAAGACTTGTTGACTATAAAGGTATTTATTATACATCTCTATTATACAAAACACCATGGCTACAGACCTGCTGTCTTTCTCTGGGATGATGAATAGCTATCAGGATATATGCTGTTTGGAAGATATTTTCAAAGACATAAACACCCTTAATCACTCCCTTCAAGGCAGAGCTGCCATTTTGATCATTTCTATTTCAGTGATGAGTGAGAAATAACTGGTTCTTGAAAGACACATACTCTGCAGAGGATATTTTGAAAAATGTATGTTTGAAATGATTTCACATCATTCATTACATGATGAGACAACTGAAAACAATATGTGCTGCCTATAGCAATTTTCTTTGTGCTCACTTTTAAAAAGTTGAAATAAGTATTTCAAACCTACTTTTAAAATCATCCACATGTGAGATTTCAGTGAACCTACATCGGTTTATAAAAATACAAAATTCAGAAACTTTTGATAACTTTGAACAAAAACCCAACTAATATCAGGGAAAATAGACACCTGGTGGGGGATTTTCAACTAAAATCTTTGCATAATCTGTGAATGGAATTGAAAAACCAGCATAACGACCTAGAAGGCACAACCAACAATGAACATCTCCAATTTGAACATATGTATCTTTGTAAGGTAACTTTTTCACTAGGACCACCATTAGAAGCAACTATGGAAAGAAAATGAATTTAAAACCAGAAGTTAAAACCATGTTTTTCAAAAACAATGTAGCATATTCAACCACAGGGATATGTAGTGAAAATCATCTTTGTCTCATCCTTCCAAAATGTCAATTTTTTCCTGTTTGGTACATAAGTTATGTATATAATGAATAAATATACATGACCATTAGGCAACAATATCTCGGATGCAATACCAAAAGCACAGGAAACAAAAGGAAAAAAAGAGATAAACTGGACTTTACCAAATAACAAACTTTTGTGCATCAAAAGACAATATCAAGGAGTTCCCTGGTGGTTCAGTGGTTAGGACTCAGTGCTTTCACTGCTATGGGTCGGGGTTCAATCCCTGGTCAGGGAACTAAAATTTCCCAGGATAGGCAGCATGGCCGGAAAAAAAAGACTATATCAAAAGAGTGAAGAGGCAATCTATGGAATGAGAAAGAATATTTGCAAATCATATACAAGGAATGAAGAGCCAGAGTATGTTTTTTAAACTCCTGCAACTCAACAACAACAGAATGCAATTTAAAAATGGGTAAAATATGTGGATAAATATTTCTCCAAAGGAAACACACGCAAATGGCCAATAAGCACATGAAAAGATGCTCAACAGCCCTAGTCATTAGGGAAATGTAAATCACAACCACAGTGAGATACCACTTCATATCCATGAAGATGATGATTATTAGAAAAAAACAAACAGAAAATAATAAGTGTTTTTGAGAATATAGAGAAACTGGAACACTCATACATTGCTGGTGGGAATGTAAAATGGTACAGCCACTGTGAAAAACAGTATGGAAGTTCCTCAGAAAGTTAAATATAGAATTACCATATGTCCTAGCAATTCCATTCCTAGATATATACCCAGAGAAGTTGAAAACAGGGACTTGAGCAATACCTGTACACCAATATCCATGGCAGCATTATTCACAATAGCCAAAAGGAGAGAAATAACCCAAAATATGATATATAAACAATGCAATATTATTCAGGCTTCAAATAGATATTCTGAGACATGCTACAATATGAATGAACCTTGGGGACATTATGCAAAGTGAAATAAGTCAGACACAGAAGGGCAAATACTGTATGATTCCACTTATCTCAGGTACCTAGAGCAGTCAGATTTATACAGACAGAAAGAAGAATGGTGGTTGTCCAGAGCTGAGGTAGGAGAGAAGGGAAGTTACTATTTCAGTTCAGCTAGGGAAGAGTTGGCTGAACAACAGAAACGCTCTTAAAGTCACTGAGCTGTACACTTAAAATGATACCTTTTATGCTATACAAAAAAAAAAAAAAAGAGTCCAGGACCAAAATGTACGTACATCTGAAAGAAAGACAGACAGAAAGGGTAAACAATGGAGACTACTTCATCCTCAGCACAATATCTGTTCAATTAGTTGTTTTGGAAGGAAGACAGGCGAGAGAAAAGAAGTCTGGCTTGGAAAAAAGTCACAGAGGTTTATTTCCTGTGTATGTCTTTGAAAGAAACAACTACTGGGCACCCTGGGCGATACCAGTCATATATTCTCCTAGTACATGGAGACTCTTCTCCATTTATCCTGCCCTTCTCCTCCTTGCCAAATGCTGTCCCCAGTGTTTTCAACTTCACAGCGGCTGTCAAATTTGCAAATGCTAAGTGGAACTTCTGGTAACTGATAAGCACGCAGCAGTGAATGTGGTAGGAGAAATCTGTGCCATCTTTCCGAAGCATGCAAAAGGAGCTACATTCAGATAAAAGTCTCCCATGGAACTCATATGTAAAAGAAAAGTCTATCCATGTGCCTAACATGTGTTGCAACGACCACCAGGCTCAATGAAGTAAGTCTGCTGAACCAAGACCCAGAGCCTGGTTATGATGAAATGCCATGAGCAAACTTTGCTTGCTCAGTTTTCGTCCCCCAAAGCCTATGTTTGGGACTTTCAGTTCAATTCAGTCATTCAGTAGTCATGACTCTTTGTGATCCCATGGACTGTAGCACACCAGGCTTCCTTGTCCATCACCAGCTCCCGGAGTTTACTCAAACTTATGTCCACTGAGTCGGTGATGCCATCCAACTATCTCATCCTCTGTCATCCCCTTCTCCCACTTTCAATCTTTCCCAGCATCAGAGTCTTTTCAAATCAGTTAGTTCTTTGCATCAGGTGGCCAAAGTATTGGAGTTTCAGTTTCAACATCAGTCTTTCCAGTGAACACTCACTCAGGACTGATTTCCTTTAGGATGGACTAGTTGGATCTCCTTGCTGTCCAAGGGACTCTCAAGAGTCTTCTCCAACATCACAGTTCAAAAGCATCAATTCTTCGGTGCTCAGCATTTTTACAGTCCAACTCTCACATCCATACATGACTACTGGAAAAACCATAGCTTTGACTAGACAGACCTTTGTTTACAAAGTAATGTCTTTGCTTTTTAACATGCTGTCTAGGTTGGTCATAACTTTTCTTCCAAGGAGCAAGCGTCTTTTAATTTCATGGCTGCAGTCACCATCTGCAGTGATTTTTGGAGCCGAAAAAAATAAAGTCTGACACTTTTTCCCCATCTATTTGCCATGAAGTGATGAGACCAGATGCCATGATCTTAGTTTTCTGAATGTTGAGTTTTAAGTCATTTTTTTCTCTCTCCTCTTTCACTTTCATCAAGAGGCTCTTTAGTTCTTCTTCATTTTCTGCCATAATGGTGGTGTCATCTGCATATCTGAGGTTACTGATATTTCTCCCGGCAATTTTGATTCCAGCTTGTGCTTCATCCAATCCAGCATTTCTCATGATGTACTCTGCATATAAGTTAAATTAGCAGGGTGACAGAATACAGCCTTGATGTATCCCTTTACCTATCTGGAATCAGTCTGTTGTTCCATGTTCAGTTCTAATTGTTGCTTCTTGACCTGCATCCAGATTTCTCAGGAGGCAGGTCAGGTGGTCTGGTATTCCCATCTCTTTAAGAACTTTCCACAGTTTGTTGTGATCCACACAGCCATGGCGCTGGAGCAAATGTGAAGAAATACCCCATATCTAAGGGCAGAGAAAACCCCAGCAAGACAGTAGGAGGGGAAAACTCATGTTTAGAAGCACACCCCATACTCGCCAGAGACGTTTAGAGGGTTCAAACATACCTTGTGTGCACCAGGACCCAGAGACTCCACCAAGACTGAGACAAAACTCTGTTTGGGTGTCTCCTAAGGAGATATGAGTCAGCAGTGGACTGCTGCAGGGGCAGGGGCTCTGGGTGCAGCAGAGGCAATCTCTTGGAGGAGGTTGCCATTAACTCCACCATAGAGCTGCCAGAACTTACACGGGACTGGGAAACAGACTCTGGGAGGGCACAAACAGAACCTTGTACACACCAGGACCAGGAGAAAGGAGCAATGACCCCACAAGAGACTGACCCAGACTTTCCCATGAGTGTCCAGGAAGTCTCCGGCAGAGGTGTGAGTTGGTGGTGGCCTGCTGCAGGGGCTGGGGGCACTAAGTGTAGCAGTGTGTGCATGGGACCTTTGAAGGAAGTTGCTATTATCTTCATTACCTCCATCATAGTTTGGCCTCAGGTCAAATGACAGAGAGGGAACACAGCCCCCAACCATCAAAAGAAAACTGGATTAAAGATATACTGAGCATGGCTCTGCCCATCAGAACAAGACCCAGTTTCCCCCTCAGTCAGTCTCTCCCATCAGGAAGCTTCCATAAGCCTCTTATCCTTCATCAGAGGGCAGACAGACTGAAAACCACAATCACAGGAAACTAACCAGTCTGATCACATGGACCACAGCCTTGTCTAACTTGATGAAACTATGAGCCATGCTGTGTAGGGCCACCCAAGATGGACGGGTCATGGTGGAGAGTTCTGACAAAATGCGGTCCACTGGAGAAGGGAATGGCAAACCACTTCAGTACTCTTGCCTTGAGAACCCCATGAACAGTTTGGGAACTTACTTTAATGGAAATCTTTGGAAATAAATGTTACTAACAGTGTCATATACAATATGGGGTAACTCTTCTACTTTCAGCTTAAAATATCATTCTATGCCTAGGGTAAGAGTCAAAGACAGCAGTCTCCTTTTATTAAAGATCATTCAGAAGATAGGTAGTATTTAGTATGTGTGATGGTAAATCTACAAAGAAAAAAACATCAAAAGGCTGCTGTTAGAATCTGTGGTTTCCCAGTGTTTAAACACTGAGAAACCAATAAACTTCATTCATCAAAACAGCAAGCTAATCTCCAGATATAGAAGTTAGTAGAACCTTCCTTTTAAAAAACGATATTATAGCAGTACATTCTTATACAAATATTAATGCCTTTTATTTTATAAACAAACAAACAAACAAACTGATGTCAGCAGCTCTGCTAGCTAGGATACAAAATTTAATTGCACAGAGAGAAAATAAAATGTCACGGGAATATGGGGTTGAAGAATCCTTGTTTTACCATTATTTTAAAGTTCTCTCATTAGAAAGTAATTCCATAGGGCAGGGATTCTATCATTTTTGCTCATTTCCATATTCTTAGAACCTTTCAACAATGCCTGGCACATGATAGGTGTTTCATCATCATTGTTAAGTGGGTAAATAAAAGAACAAAGTTAGGCATTCATTAACTGCATTTCAAAGGAAAATTGCCAAAATAGGCTGCAAAGTTGTTTAGCTGCAGAACTGAAACTTCATCTCACTAGAAGGACATGCTTGGACCATGACTAGTTAGCGGCAGTCTAAACTTAGACTAGTCTCTGCATTCCTCTCCTCTGAAATTGGTGCTAAAGTCACTTAGCGAGGGCCAAGTGCAGCCTGATCCTTTATACTGTGATATCAACCTCTTCGGTAGCAACTGCCCAGCAGCTGAGATAGAAAATTGGAAAGTGGAGGATGGGGCCCCCAGATCTCCTCTCCCACTAGGAAGAATGGAAAAGGAAAACTTAACAGAAGAGGCAGCAGATCCTGAAACAGCAAGGAAAAAGAAGAGGTGGGTGCAGGGAGATATCCTTATCTGATCTGGGGATTCACCACCTATTTCACAATTTGTTTCATCTGCTCTGAATTAACATTCTACAGAGTCCCTTTCAGTACTAACTTTTAATACCAAAGAACTGAATACAATCCTAAGTATTTTTTCTGTATCAAATGCATACCATATTATTGAGCCTTCAGCACATGCACTGCTATACACCAAGCCAAAAATAATGCTTCATAAAATTAGGATTTGTCTTCCAACTACAGTTTTTTGGGTAACATTCTAAGGCTTTCTAAAAAGACTAACCAACTTTTACTTTGTTGCAAAAGAATCAGACAGGACTGACCACACCCACACACCCACACAATTTTACTTTACTGAACAGAAAAAAACAAGTTTCCAAAGTTGCTCAAAAACATGGAAGAGGGGGGAAAAACAATTCTAAAACACAAATAAAACTTGAATCCAGAAAAGAGGAAGAATGTGTTTTTAAATGAATTATAAAAGCGATGATCTAGTTAGAAAGCTCTGGTAGGTGTACATGGTAGGAAACCCATCTCCGTTCTTCTGCCATCTCTTCAGCGTTTATAGAGCTAATTTTGAGACTTTCAGCAACAGATGGCAAGCTCAGTCACTTAGTCGTGTCCAACTCTTTGTGACACCACGGACTGTAACCCGCCAGGCTCCTCTGTCCATGGAATTTTCCAGGCAAGAATACTGGAGTGGGTTGTTATTTCCTCCTGCAGGGGATCTTCCAGACAGGGACTGAACCCTGTCTCCTGCAGCTCCTGGATTGCAGGTGGATTCTTTATCACTGAGTCATCTGGGAGGCAAGATTTGCTAATTCAGTCATGAAAATAAGCACAGAGTTCAGGCATGAGGGAAGAATACAATGGTACTTTTCTTTTCTACTCCAAGTATTTAGTCTTCACAGTAATCTTTATGCCGGTAGGGAGGGTTGTTAGTGAAAATGAGAACTGTTCCCAAGGACACAAGGGCCTTGCAGCCTATTCGATACAAGATGAGGTGCCCTCCTCCCAACATACACTCAACAAGTGCATTTTGTTATTTTCCTCACCAGGGGCATTTGGTTCAGATTCTCTTTCTGTACAGCAGAGGCTACAGTGCTGGCTGATCCTTCTCAAAGTCTATCTAACAAACAATGTTAATAGGTGTTACAAGCAAAACAAAATCTGTAATTATAAAGTGTGAAAGACCCTGGCTGAAAGAAAATTAGAATGGTTTCTTTGATACCAGTTTTTCCCACTCCCTTAATGTGCTAATGTAAATAGAAAATCTCCACGAAGGGGATCGAAAAAGAAGTGTTTTCCAAAGTTTGGGGCATCTTTTCATTTCAAAGTACCATAGGAAGGGGATGTGGGGATGTACTTCCCTCTCCACCTGTGTCAGAAAAGGAAACTCAAGCCCTTCTTAGCTCTAACTCCTTAGTGGAAGGGGCTTCCTGATGGCTCAGTGGTAAATAGTCCACCCACCAAAGCAGAAGATGCAGGTTCAATCCCTGGGTGGGATGATCCCCTGGAGAAGGAAATGGCAACCCACTCCATTATTCTTACCTCGAGAATCCCATGGACAGAGAAGCCTGGAGGGCTACAGTCCATGGGGTCACACAAGAGTCAGATGGGACTTAGCAACTAAATAAGAATCACCTTAGTGGAAATCAATCATCATATTACTTCCTTAATCAAAATCTGTCAGCAGTTTTAAAATATCTTAGGGTATTTTAAGGACACAACACCAAATTCTGACTTGGGCTTGTAAAGATTTTTCCTGCCTAAATCTGCAGTTTCTTCCCTTACTTCCCGGAATTAAGCCCCTATAAAGTGCCTAGCTCGCACTCTGCGCCTTCACACTCAAGCCTCTGCGGCAGAGCCACTGGCCTGCCTGGGATAGGCCCCTCTGGGCGCGCTGGCCTGGGTGATGTCACTGCCTGCCCTGGGGTCTGGGTTCTTGGTACTTGTGCTTTGGTGCTTCAGCTCTCCCCACACTTGACTTCTGTCTTTCACAAGGCTTTCTGCATTGTAAGTACCCTATAACTATTTGTTGAAAAACTGATGGATGAATGAACAGTTTTCACCTAACAGAAGTGATGACAGAGTGGGAAGGGAGGAGTTTAATGTCAACAAGATGTTAAAGAATACTGTTAATCAAAACCTGGTTTTCTATATGATATTTGAATCACCCAGGAACTGGTCAAAACCCTACCCATTTAAGGTATAGAGAAAATTTCACTTTTATTGTTAACTCTATTAGACATATAAACATCACACAGTATGAAATCTACACACATATTCTTCCACCCACTGGTGAGTCACTCTTTTACGATTCTACTTCTCTATTGCTACTAGATTCTTTCTTGCCCCTTGAAGACTAATTAGCGAGAAGCTGATTTTTTTTCCAGTATTATTTTTTTAGGGAAAGAAAAAATATTGATTTTTAAATAAGTATCAGACCATTGTAGAGTGGTATATTTATGCCTTATGAAGTCAGACATACAGATCCAAATGAGTATTCAGGGTTAAGGACTTAGCAGCTGTGATATTGCTCTGCGTAAATGAGCTAATATCATCAATGATCAGTGACTCCTCACTTGGCTCCAGCTCAGGCAGCCTCAGATGGCAGTCTCATCAGGCTGCTAACACCACTGCGGAACTGGCTTTGCCCGCTCCTCTGCTCAAGCACAAAGGAGAGACAGGCACCAAAACTTCCAATTAGTTAGAGGGAAGGGAAAAATATAAAACGCACATTAATTTTCTGAAATCGTAAACTAACAGGTTTTCTTCTCACTTTCTCATCCTGTTTTGGTTTCCTTCTTCAGTTTAATATAGCCTCAGAGTCAAATTTAAGACATGTCTTTCTATTTATGTGAATTGTGGTCATCAGAAGCAGGGCTGCATTCATGCCTAAAGTAATCATCTATTTATTCAGACCACCTATGGGGTATGCTTCCCTTCTCAAAAGTAATACCACTACCACCTGTTTTGAAAGCCTGAAAAATTGAGAGCTAGAGTCTAAGATAAAGTTTGTCTTTCTGAAGAAGTCTGTCAGTGTGGCCTTATGTAATATGATGCTTTATATTAAAATAACATTTGACTCACATATATTTGCCCAGTCTGAAGGCACTAAATACCTAAAAGGTCAAACTGTTTTGGAAAAATAAATCTACACCCACAAATACTTTACTTCATAGTTTTGTTTAACATACATAATTCATTTTTGTCTGCCTATTTAATCTTTCATAAATCTAAGCACTCCATAAGTGTTTGGCAAATTGAATAAATCAATATCCTTGACAGTGATAAGAATTATTTTTTAAAAAACAAAATAAAGCAAAATCAGAACAGTTTTCTGCAAAAGATAGAATTGGTAATAAATGTGTCAGAAATGTTGATTTACTGTGGTTTAGAAAGATGGTTCCAGAGTAATGAGATGAATGTGTCCTGATCCTGCAATGATGTAGACAAACTGCACTGAAAGAAGCAGACTGGGTTTAAGTCTGCTTTGAACATACAGACCGTACTTGACTTCGTTTGTCTGACATCATGTGAAAAGTGAAAGTGTTAGTTGTTTAGTCGTGTCCAACTCTTTGGGAACCCATGGACTGTAGCCTGCCAGGCTCCCCTGTCCACGGAATTCTCCAGGCAAGAATGCTGGAGTGCATGGCCATTTCACTCTCTAGGGGATCTTTCCAACCCAGGGATCAAACCCAGGTCTCCTGCATTAAGGCAGATTCTTTACCATCTGAGCCACCAGGGAAGCCCTGTCTGACATCATATCTCTAAATTGTAATAGTTACTGAACGGATCATTGATTAGGTATGGCTTTTGCTTTGTATACGCTGACTTAACACTAGTTCTCTCTATATTACCAAACCTAATTGAAAACACCACTCATGGCTCTTAAGATGATTTCCTCAAAGATGTTATGATAGGTTGAAAAATTACTTCCTAAGAGATGTTCAAGTCCTCATCCCTAGAATTTATGAATGTTATTTAGGAACAAAAGGTCTTTGCAGATGTGATTAAGTTAAGGACTTGGAGATAGGGAGGTTATCCTGGATTATGTAGTTGGGCACTAACTGGTATCACATCCCAGTAAGACTTAAATGTATCCTTAAGAGAGAGAGATTAGAGACAGACACTTGGAGAGAAAAGTAATGTAAAGATGGAGCAGAGACTGGAGTGATGCAGCCATGAGCCAAGGAATGCTGGCTGCTGCTAGAAAAGGCAAGAGAGGGTTCTTCTCTAGTCTCCAGAGGGAACTTGGCCTTGCCAACAGCACTATGATTGCAGACCTCTAGCCTCCAGAACTTTGAGAGAATGGTAAATTTCTATTGTTTTAAGTCACCAAGTTTGCGGTCATTTGTTACAGCAGCCACAGAAACCCAGGATGTAGTTTTCTCTCAAAGAAATTACGGACTTCTAAGAAAGGCAATAAAACAGGTTCTTAAAAGATAGACCTTGGGGACTATCACAGAATTACCCAGAAGGATTTTTCAAAGATATGGCTTTGTGATTCATCGTGTCACTGATGCAACCCTTGGGTGTGTGGAAGAGAAAAAGGCAGAGAGGAAATGGTATAGATCCAGCTTTCCAACCAGCATCCCCACAGCACTGTGCCTTCATTGGGCTGCAGGTCTTGTGAGAAACTGATCCTGCAAGCTTCAGTATGACTGGAAGGCTCTTGAGTGGTCCGAGTTCCTCAGTCACCTCCAGCCATGGGCAGCTTCAGTCCGAAGCTCTAAATTGAAGTGAGATCTGAGGAAGTTCTCTGTAGAACCTGCACTGTTCCATGGTGGCCACCAAGAATTTGAAGAGACCGCCATTTTAAAGTCTTGACTAGGAACTGAATGCAAGGCACTCAAGCATTAAACCTGTTCTAAAGAAGTTATCTTCACAGAAGCAAACTCCATTTCTCAAAAAAAGTTTCTTAAAAATATTTTTGGAGGTTTTTGTTCTATTTTTCTTATCAGACTCATATAATAAAAAGAAATGGTTATGGTTTTCCCACCAAACCTCCCATGCGCTTGTCAATGAAAAACTTACCTGCCATAGTATGAGATATAAAGATGCAATAAGAGGCAGTGATTGGGTCCTTAAAGGCATCATCGCCTCCAAAGAAAATTATTACTAATAAAAAGTCATCCTTCCAGGGTCAAGGTCAGCTGTCAGGGGAAAAGCTTTGAAATTTATATTTGAAGGGAAAATATGGGACCAATTTCTAGTATGATTATTCAAACTCTTTAGTGTAAAACTTGGACTGAAAAGATCAAGACCTTTGAACAACAGCTATTTCCCATTTTGAAAAATCTGAGGAAAGAATGAACCATAAATTTAGGGGTCTTACTAAGCAGAAATAACTGTTATTGCTTTGAATACTGTGGGTACATTTTGAGTCTGTCTTGTGGGATGTTTAGCACAACATATGAGATGGAAAGTTGTGACTGCACATGTCATATTTTTTGAGACAAAATAGAACTGCCAAGTCCTGAGATAAAGGAACAGAAAATATAGGCACACATAATGAAGACTGTAGAAATTTGACATAAAAAGTATTATGTTGTCTGATACATTGTCTCATCAACATGTTCATTATAATGCATTCTGTGTTCTATCCTATTCAGAATTTCTAGCTGTCTGTTTGTGCATTGATTTTACACCTCCCACCACAAAGCTTGGAAACACTGATGAACATCTTCCCATACTTTAAAACCTTGCAGTATGTGGAGGAGGACATTTCTATTGATGTGATCTCTATAGATATGCTCACATGGTTCATTTGTTCAGTTCCAAGTCTTTGGTATCTTGTCACTCCTTTTGAATATACTGAATACATTTGTCACTCCTTTTGAATATATGTCTAGCCTGAGTTCCCTTTCCCAAAAGGGATCCTTAGTATAGCTTGGATTAGATTGCAAGTGCTACCAGATAAGTTTTGAAGAAGAGGTATGTGTGAAGGAGTATGGACCATGAATCTAGAGGTGTGTCTGTATCATTCCAGTACACCATTATCAAGACCAAATTACCCACCATCAGTAACTAATTCTCCATTGTGGTAAATTAGTTTGTGGTCACTTACCTCCTCCCCTCATCCCAAAGTCTCTGCTTCTATGTTTAGCATCTCCAAGTTTCTAAATAAAAGTCCAGATTAAAAGCTAGACCCCTTGCTTCGTATGATTCCTGAGCTTCACAGGAATAGACAAGATGAAGTGAAACAAATGGAAGAAGTTAGGACTGGTTCTGTTCTCTGAGGAAAGTAGGTGCTGAAGTAACGCAGTAGATGATGAGTGAAAGCTCAGCTGCTGAACAGAGCAGACAAAACAGAGAGAAGGCAGCTGTGGACCAAAAACTGCACAGTGGGTTAAGGGAAAGATGGCAAGTGCAGGGAACATGTAGGCTGGGGTTGGGGCAATAGAGGTATAGTGGAGACAGTGCAGAGAATTAATGAAAAGGAAGAGAATTTTAAAAAGAGTAGAGAAATATATGAAGAAGTAATACATTATGGCTTTCTGATTTATTGCTTACAGGAGTGAGACTGAAAGAAAACGGAACAGAGTAATGATTTCCAGGTTTATAGTTCCACGGATGAGGTATCTGCCAATAACTGAAATAGAAAATAAAGAGCAGAAGTGAGTTTGCATGAGAAGATGAAGAATTTAGTTTGGGATATGATTGAGTGGCTGTGGGATATTCATGGAAGGATATAGATCTGACTGTAGGGTGTATGAGTTTGATATGCTAAGGAAAGGTCTTGAAGAACTTAGATTAAAAATTTAAGCTCGGGAGGCAAGGCCGTAGCCTCCCGGAAAATAGCTTTCTCCTTATCGGGAGGCAAGGCCGTAGCCTCCCGGAAAATAGCTTTCTCTGTTGCTTTCTGTAGATTTTCCCACCAATTAAGCATATCCCCCGCACCTATGGCCCCTGTTTCATTGTATCCCATAACCTGACCTCATTCCCACCTGCCTGTGATTTTTTTGTATAAAAACCCCTCACTACTGACGCTGGGGGTTCACTCCTCCCGAGGAGACTGAACCCCGGCACGCCGGCTTAATAAATCCTCTTGCTTATTGCATCGAATTCGAGCCATTGTGGTCTTTGGAGCGACAGGTCCTGAGAAAAGGCCGTGAGGTCTTACATTTGGGGGCTCGTCCGGGATCCTACCTCGCTCACTCAGACTCTTTGGCTTCTGGATTCGGAGGTACGCTCGAGCGATTTTTGTCCTGTGTGTCTGTGTGAGTTTGCCTGCTGTGTTAAATCTGTATTGTGTCGTTTTCCTCTCCTGCTGTTTGACTCTATTTTTCGGAGGTTTCAGTGAACAGGCAGACGGTTGTGGGGCAACTGATTAGTCCTGGCCAGGGCCACTCCTGGTGGACTTTGAAGGCCTCCCAACAGGTGTGCCCCAGTAACTACCGCCCGGCTGGGTGAAACTTCCCTATCTCTCTCATTCGAGGATACGGCCTGATATTATTGTGGGCACGGGTCAGGCACTTAATAGCCGTTAGGGCGCCTGCCACTTGAAGACTCCCGTGACAGGATAAGGGGGTCATGGAACGGGCTAGAAGCCGCTAGGGCTTCCCGCCCCCAGCAAGAAAACTTCCGTGCAACGATATAGGCACACGAGTGATCTTAAAGCACGCCACAAGTCCACCTCTCTGGCCGCCACCTTTCCCGGCAGGATTTTTGGTGGCTATCCTCAATAATCTCTCTTTCACCTTCAGTTTCCTCCAGCTGCGGAAACAAGGTTCTGTGCGTACGCATCTGTCTGTCCGCTTTCAGAACTGCGGCGAGTCCCGGGACGCTGGGATCGCCAATCTGGGAGAGGGGTCGTGACGACTCCCTCCATCTGAATCTGATTTGAGTAAAGTCTCTGGAAAAGCCTGTCCGTAAAGCTGAGAAGCTTGTCTGTTTAAAAGGCTTGCCGAGGGTGAAACTTGCAGCAGCTGCTCTTTCTTTTTTTTTCTTTCCAGCCACCTTGGTAAATTTTATTTGCCTTACTCTGTGTTTCTGTGTTTGTTTGTTTTTGCTTTCTGTTTTGACAAACCGACGATGGGACAGACTGCAACAACCCCTTTGTCTCTGACAATAGACCATTGGACGGAAGTGAAAAATAGGGCCCACTGGCTCTCAGTGGCAGTGAAAAAAGACAAATGGCAGAGCTTGTGTGCAGTAGATTGGCCCAGCCTTAATACCGGCTGGCCGCCGGAGGGCTCGTTCTTTTTAGAACAGGTTAAACAGGTCAAAGCTGCAATTTGCACTCCTGGACCTGCTGCTACTGCCGGGCACCCGGACCAGGTGCCATACATTCTGGTTTGGGAAGACTTAATCCGTACCCCCCAGCATGGGTTCGACCCTTTGTTCTCTCCGCAGGGAAGCCACCGGAACCCGTTACAGGAATCCTTGCTTTAACATCCACAGCGAAAAAGAAGAGATAAGGACTCCTGTCAGGAATATATATCCAGATACACAGACTGATCTCTTGCTCCTAGACTCTCCCCCACCTTATCCACCGGCACTGGTCCCGCCTCCTGCACCCCAGGTGGCACAACCAACTGTCCCGCCTGGACAGCCTAGGGAAGGGGGGGAGGTGGGGCCGGCAGCAGGGACGCGTAGCCGTAGAGCTGCTACCCCCGGACTCCACCGCTCTTCCCCTTCGAGAGAATGGGCCCCCCGATGACCACGGGATTCGGCCACTTCAATATTGGCCATTTTCTGCCTCTGACCTTTACAACTGGAAAAATAATAACCCCTCTTTTTCTGATAACCCCCAGGCGCTGACCTCTTTGATAGAGTCTCTTGTTTTCTCACATCAGCCCACTTGGGATGATTGTCAGCAATTGTTGCAGACCTTGCTCACTACAGAGGAAAGAGACAGTGGCCAAAATACCAGTCCCCGGGAACCATCGGCAGGTCAGGGAATTCCTGGGAACTGCGGGGTTCTGCAGGCTCTGGATCCCGGGGTTTGCAGAGATGGCCTCTCCCTTGTATCCCCTTACGAAGGGCAGCACACCCCTTCGTCTGGGGAGAAAATGAGCAAAAGGCTTTTGACAACATTAAGCGTGCCCTGTTGTCAGCTCCTGCCCTGGGACTCCCAGATGTGAACAAGCCATTTCATCTCTTTGTGGCTGAACATAATGACATTGCAAAAGGGGTCCTCACTCAAAAACTGGGACCATGGAACCGGCCTGTGGCATATCTGTCAAAGAAACTGGACCCTGTGGCTGCCGGCTGGCCCAGTTGCTTGCGAATAGTGGCAGCCGTGGCAGTCCTAGTAAAAGATGCAGACAAGCTGACCTTGGGACAGAACCTGGTCATTACTGCGCCCCACGCTCTAGAAAGTGTGATTCGACAACCCCCGAGAGATGGCTGACCAACGCCAGAATGACCCATTATCAGACACTGCTTCTAGACTCAGAGCGAATTAGGTTCGCACCGGCTACGGGACTCAACCCTGCCACGCTGCTGCCTGACCCCAGCCAATCTGAGGTGACATGGTACACGGATGGAAATAGTTTCCTCGCAGAAGGTAAGCGGCGGGCAGGGGCAGCGGTGGTAGATGAAACTGAGGTAATCTGGGCGGCTGCCCTTCCTCAAGGCACCTCAGCCCAAAAGCCGAGCTGATTGCCCTCACAAAGGCCCTGGAACTGTCACGGGAAAAAAGGCTAATATTTACACTGACAGCAGATATGCCTTTGCAACCGCACGTGTCCATGGGGCTATTTACCAACAGAGGGGGTTGCTCACGTCGGCCGGAAAAGAGATTAAAAACAAAGATGAAATCTTGGCATTGTTGGCTGCGCTGATGTTGCCAAAAAGGGTCAGTATAATCCACTGCCCTAGACATCAAAAAGAGCAATCCCCGGTAACAAAGGGAAACAATATGGCTGATCGAACTGCACGGGAGGTGGCGACAAAAGATGAACCATCGGGGCTGTTGGTGGTATGCTCAAATAGTGAAAACAGTTCCTCTCTGCAGCAAGAAAAACAGACTATGGTGGAAGGGGAGGCTAAAGAGATGTTAAAACAAATATCTGCTGGTCTTTGTGGATACCTTCTCAGGATGGGTGGAAGCATTCCCCACCAAAAACGAAAGTGCTCTTATAGTAGCTAAAAAATTTTAGAAGAGATTTTTCCGCGCTTCGGAGCGCCAAAGACGTTAGGGTCAGATAATGGGCCGGCTTTTACTGCCCAGATAAGTCAGGAATTAGCTAAGTTCCTGGGGACCAATTGGAAATTACATTGTGCATACAGGCCCCAGAGTTCAGGACAGGTAGAGAGGATAAATAGAACTCTAAAAGAGACCCTAACTAAATTGTCCTTAGAGACTGGCGGTACTGATTGGACGGTGCTCCTTCCTCTGGCTCTGTTCCGAGTGAGAAACACACCCTCTCACTTTGGTCTCACCCCCTTTGAAATCCTGTATGGGGCACCCCCCCATATTGACCCTTAGAGAGGGATTCGACCCCCGAAACTTTAACAATGGTGATCTGTGTGCTAGGCTAAAGGGACTCCAGCTGGTTCAAAAAGAAGTGTGGACTCAGCTTGCTGCAGCTTACCAACCCGGTACCCCAGAAGAGGCCCATCCATTCCAGGTGGGAGACTCCGTATACGTTCGTCGACATCGGCAACACAATCTAGAGCCCAGGTGGAAAGGACCCTACATCGTCCTGCTCACGACTCCCACCGCCATCAAGGTTGACGGAATCTCATCCTGGATCCACGCCTCCCACGTCAAAGCTGCACCAGAACCAATGCCTCAATGGAGGGCACACAGTACCCCACACCCTTTAAAGCTCAAACTCTGTCGATCACTGGATTCCTAATCATCCTCTACCTAAACCTCCTGACTCTGCATCAAAGAGCTGCTCGTACGTATTGGGCCTATGTGCCTGACCCTCCTATGCTTCAGCCTGTAAGATGGGATGAAGATCCGTTGCCGGTGTACGTGAATGATACTGCGCTTCTTGGAGGAATTTCTGATACACACATTCAACACCAACAAGCTAATATTTCCTTCTATGGACTTTCTTCATGGTTTCCTATGTGTTTTTCATATAATGTTTCTAAGCCTTATAATATATGACTTCCCGTGGCAAAAGATCAAAAGACATTTACAAGGTGTGTGGTATAACTCTAATATTTCTCTTGATTTATTGCAGTTACACAATGAAATATTGGATATAGAAAATGCACCCAAAGCTACTTTAGATATTGCCCAAATTGCTGAAAATTTCGTAAAAATCTGTTCTCTCACTTTCCCAGTCTTCATTCTGTGTGGCAGAACATGGTGGCTGTGAGTGTCATATTAGCTACTATCCTGGCCCTGATGTGTCTTGCGCCATGCCTAATTAGGGGCATTGTAAAGGAATTTCTGCACATAAAGATGCTCATTCACCGCAACACGCTGCAACATCATCATCTTCTGGAGCTTCTAAAAATAAAAAAGGGAGGGCTGCGGGAGACAACCTGTAATGGGTTAAGTCCTGGGAGCTGCTTGGCCTGGTACCTGCTATACTTCGGAGACAGGGGTACTATGTTCTGCACACAATAATGGGAGCCTGGTAACTGTTTTCCTGATGATTTAAAATATATGATGTAAATGTTAAAAACCATGTAGACTTGATTGTTTATGTTACCCTATATATATATGCAAACTTCGATCTGTGATTTCAAGATTGAAATCATGAACAAGAAGAAGAGGGGAATGAAGAACTTAGATTAAAAATTTAAGCTCGGGAGGCAAGGCCGTAGCCTCCCGGAAAATAGCTTTCTCCTTATCGGGAGGCAAGGCCGTAGCCTCCCGGAAAATAGCTTTCTCTGTTGCTTTCTGTAGATTTTCCCACCAATTAAGCGTATCCCCCGCACCTATGGCCCCTGTTTCATTGTATCCCATAACCTGACCTCATTCCCACCTGCCTGTGATTTTTTTGTATAAAAACCCCTCACTACTGACGCTGGGGGTTCACTCCTCCCGAGGAGACTGAACCCCGGCACGCCGGCTTAATAAATCCTCTTGCTTATTGCATCGAATTCGAGCCATTGTGGTCTTTAGAGCGACAGGTCCTGAGAAAAGGCCGTGAGGTCTTACAGTCTTCCCCAGTGTTCACTGAAGCATTATTTACAATAGCCAGGACATGGAAGCAACCTAAATGTCCATCAACAGATGAATGGATAAAGAAGATGTGGTACATACATACCATGGAATACTACTCATCCATAAAAACGAATGAAATAATGCCATTAGCAGCAACATGGATGGACCTAGAGATGGTCATACTGAGAGAAATAAGACAGAGAAAGACAAATATCATATGATATCACTTATATGTGGAATCTAAAAAACTGGTACAAACTAACTTATTTACAAAGCAGAATGGAGTCACAGATGTAGAAAACAAACTTACAGTTACCAAGGGGGAAGGGAGGAGAGGGATAAGTTGGGATATAGAGACTGGCATACATACACACTACTAAACATAAAATAAGATAACTAATAAGGACCTGCTGTTTAGAACAGGGAACTCTACTCAATACTCTGTAATGGCCTACACGAGAGAAGAATCTAAAAAGAGTAGATATACATATATGTTATAACTGATCCACTTTGCTGTATAGGAGAAACAAATGCAACACTATAAATGAAAATATATGCCAATAAAAATTAATTTTAAAAACGATCTAGCTGAGTTGAAGGTATTTGGAGTCACCAGCATCTATGAGAGCAGAAGACACAACCAGAGAGTATGGACACGAGACAAGAAGAAGGTCATGGGCAGAATTCCAGGGAAGACCATGGAAAGGCCCACAACAGAAATGATAAAGGAGGCCAGAGACGTTAGAAAACCAACTAAGTGGTATGAGGGAAAACAGAATTTCAAGAAGAAGAAATTCACATTCCACAGAGAAGACTGATAAGCAGAGGACTTAAAAGAATCCTTTGAACTCAGCAATTAAGAAGTCCTTGGGACACCAACCCAGGGCAGATTGATAGACTGTGTGGAAAGTTAGAATTTAAGATATCTGAAATAGAAAACTCCAATGATAATAAAACCCAGGGGGAAGAGGGTCATGCCTAAGGAGTAGGGTGCTAAAACAGAAAGTCAAGATCAATAGAGTTAAGGTCACAGAACATAAAACTAAATGTGTGGTTGTAATATTCCAGGATGGGTAGTTCCCTGGTGGTCGAGTGGCTAAGACTCTGAGCTCCTAATGCTGGGGTCCTGGGTTCCATCCCTGGTCTGGGAACTAGATCTCACATGCTGCAAATAAATATTCCATGTGCTGCAACTAAAAAACAAAACAAAACAAAAACCCATATGCTGCACCTAAGACCTAGCACAGCCAAATAAATAAGTCTATAAATAAACATAAAAAAGAACTATCCCCGGGTGGCTGTTTATGTCAGTAGGAATCACTGAATGAAGTATCAAAATCTCCAGGGGATGTTGCAGATGCCTGATCCACCTATTAATAGTTAGGAGGAAGGGGGTCTCCCCTGGTGATCTGTTAGGCATTACTGACAAATGCCTGGAGCCGCGTTAAGCATTACTGACAAAATAGAGGCATGGCCCTAAAACCCCCTCCCTTTGTTCCGTAGACACGACCTGAATGAAGGAGTTAGGCTTTGTGATTCTGACTTGTGTTTTCCTTTCCTCGGCTGAGTTGACTGAAGAGAATATTAAGGTGCTTATTGTTTTTGAGAAGAGCAGGAAAAGGCATAAAGCCTTCTTCAGCTCTGCTCAAACAATAATTCATAAAGTTAATCACTGACATTTGTTCAAGGACTTTTACAAAAGAGTGTTCCAGGGTGAGCACAGAAGCCGCAGCTTGAGCCCATGGGAGGGATTCCTATCTGAAGCCTATTTGTGAGTAAAGTGTTTATGGCAAAGGAATTTGCTGAATTTAGGGCTTAGAAATAATTAAAATAGTTAGAAGCTAAATATTTAAGGATCACTGCAATGTTACAATATTCTACTATAGCTTATAAAAATTAGGGACTTTAGAGATATTATTAGCTAGAAGCCCTTTCTAAGAAATAATGAACTTAGGATATTAGGGGGCAAACAGGACTTAGAAAGATAGGAAATAAACTGAGGAATGTGGTATGCAGCCCAGACATTAGCATGAGTTACAGTGTATTCACAAGGACACAGGAGAAAAAGTAGATAAAAGAATCACTGAGGAAGGAACTCCTTTTGAGGGGCAACAATGATTTTTGGAGAAAAATAAATCTGGGTCAACGGGGACTAAAAATATCAAACCTCTGACCTAATGCTTTTGTAAAAGTATAAAAGAGAATCATAAGCTTGAAATAAACAGGCAGTCCAAGAAAACTGAGAGGCTGCCTCAGTTTTTCTTGCCAACACCGCCCATCCCTTCAGGTTGAATCCCTGGCTGCTGGAGCTGGCAGGGATCCAGTGGTTAGGACTCCGAGATTCCACTGCAGGGGCAGGGGTCCATCCCTGGTCAGCACACTAAGATCCCACATACCCTGCAGCATGGCCAAAAAAAAAAAAAATGGAGGGGGAGGGAGTTGGGAGGGAGGCATAGAAAGTGGTGTGGTAACATTTTTAAGCCTTAAAAGAGGGACAGCCACTGACTTGAGGGGATGGGTAAGATAATGGACATCAGCAAGTGGGGAGCCTGGTTGATGCTGAACAATCCCACTCCCCACCACCAGCAGCAGACCTGAAATACTGGATGTGGGAGAACAAGTCCCCCAGTTGGAAAGGGCTGAAAGAAATATGGCATCTTGTAGGAAAGAAGGGTGAAGTGAATGCTCTATGGTGTTAAAGCAAAAGAGGGGGTTCCTTAAAATATATTATGATTCCCTAGTACCAAGTCACAAGGACTGTGGGTCAAAAAAGTGTAAGAGTCAGAGCTGAAGAATAGAGGGCACCCATGGAGGAGATGGTAGGTGATGGGGATGAGAGGTGGAGGGCGCAGAGATGGAACTGACTGACCTTGATAACCAGACTCAGGCACAGGCTGTTTGGGTGTTTGAATGGACCTGGCATTCAGGGGCCTGGATGCAGTGAGAGGGATGGGTCGTACTCATAGCTTCCTGGCTGAGTGTCTTTGCTTGCTCAGAGAAAATAGTTAGAAGTGAGATTTGGTAATTGAGAGAATTTTGTCCTTAGCTCATGATAACTAAAAAACGCTGCTTGCCATCTTGCTCTATAGGGACTTAGTTATAAGACACTGCAGCCACTGACCTTCAATACATCCTGAAAGGAGTTCACGGTGAAGATCAGAATGAGATACTCTGTGCTCTGGGAAAATTGGCAGAACAGAGCTTCAGATAGTTGGATATTTTCAGGAGAATTTTTTTTTTAACGAACCTATATGCTTGCATCTCTCCATTTTTAGAAAAGCATTAAAATCATTAACAAAGATCATTGTTCCTCAGTGACTAGCAGCAACCTTCTATTGAGATCTGTACTTGGTTGCATGTACCTCCTTCATCAAAATCATATATGTATACACACACACACACACACACACACTACACTGACCTCCTCCCTTACCTGCTGAAACAGTTCCTCAGAGTTCTCTCAGAGGCTGTCTCTCAGGCTACAGTCCTTAATCTGACACTGAGTAAACTGGACACACGGCTTTTACATCATGCATGTTTTTAAGTCAACAGATGGTTAGGTGAAGAATTCATAAGAGTCCATCTCAGCACTTGCACATCCTTTCTGTCCCCGCAGGGTTACTTTTTCCATTTGAATCACTATCACGGCTCCTGTTTCATAAAACCAACTTGCCTTTGCCGACTTGGCTTCTTTGAAGATAGATCAAGAGTCCCATCTTGATGCCCCAGAAGCCAAGGAACGGTAATTGATAGGGGTGGAGAGAAGAGGAGGTCAGTGGATGCCTAAGAGGGTGGCTTACATGGGGAGGTGTCATCATTAGAAGAGATGCTTGCTGTTTTCCTTCGTTTCAGTCTTAAAAATTTGCAACAGTGCAACAAGGGTCAAGAAAGAGATCTTACTACTCTTCGTGTCCCATTTGTTCTTTCTTACCAGCCATCTTCTTCTAGAACCATCAAAAGTCTCCTCCACTATCTCCCTTCCTTAATGCACCACTTTCATATTCACTGAATATATGTGCTTGAGCAAAGCCCTGAGTTTGATGCCAAGGAAGCATATCAAAATGTCCTTCATGTAAAGGGACAAAGACAGAGGGCAAAGGGGAAAGGGAGCCCTGGAGATGGAGTAAGAAGGCCTGGGTGTGAGCCCTAGCTATGCCATTCAGCAATTTTGTGATTTTGGACAATATACCTAATCTGATCACCTATCTAACGGAGATAATAATACCTACTTCAAAAACATTGTATGAAAATTAAACGAGATATGTCAAAGTGCCTTTGAAATGATAAGACTCCCTATGATGGAATGTGTTAAGTGGAGCGAGAAAGGTCCCAATAGAGTGGTTTGGATATTCATAGGAGAGAGTACACCTCCCACCTCATGTTACAGCTGATACTTTCCTTATGCTTTTACTATTTATAACAGATATAAATCACAGTTCCACGTAAACAGTCCCAGAATTTCTTCTCAGGTAAAGTAGGCCAACAGTCTGCTTGATGGTATTTTGTAAGCTAAAATTGTAAGTCACAAATGTTGTTGTTGTTCAGTTGCCAAGTTGTGTCCAACTCTTTGTGACCCATGGACTGCAGCATGCCAGGACTCTCTGTCCCTCACCATCTTCTGGAGTTTGCCCAAGTTCATGTCCATTGAATTGGTGATGCAATCCATCCATCTTATCCTCTGTTGCTCTCCTCTCCTACTATCTTCAATCTTTCCCAGCACCAGGGTATTTTCCAATGAGTTGGCTATTTGCATCAGATGGCCAAAGTATTGGAGCTTCAGTCACAAATATTTATTCCTTATTCTTAGTAAACAGCTTAAACAGGCAAGATTCAAATAAGTAATTTTATGTATAGAATCATGGGATAGATAAACAGAAAACTTCCCACAGAGATAGGAGAATCTTATCTATCTTTATCCTCCAAGAACTTTTGATGGTGACCATATAAATGTCATTGTGAGAGCTTTTTTCATGTGTTGCTATCTTAAAACCCTCTATACCATTCCTTCCAACCCCCAAATCTGAATACATGAATAATTTTTATTTTTGACTTGCAGCAAGTTTTCACACTTGCAGTAAAAGCCAACTCCATTACTGTTTTATAAGCTGAACTTTTGTTTCAATTTTTTTTTTATAAAGGAATGCTGATTCCAGTCCAAGAAAGGCATTTTCTCTGAATTGCTTAAGCACTCCTATTCATACTTGTGAATCATGGGTGCAAAAATGCAGGCACAAATCTGTCAGAAAATGTGAATGTCTTTAAAAACACCTTTATGTGAGAAATCATTAACATAAGATGGTGAGGTATGAAGTAAAATGAATTGCATCGATAACAGCATAAGCAGACACTACTCTTAAAGTAACTTATGAAGGATCTGCATTTATTTAAAGAAAGAAATGACTGCTAACATGTATGAATATTAGCTTTGTAGTATGAACAGTGGTTGCCACTATACCCTTTTAATTCATTTAATCCTCACAACAACCCTATGTGTTTGAGGAACCACCATACTGTTTTCCACAGCAACTGCACCATTAAAAACAAAAAACAAAAAACTTCCTTTTAACGTGTTCAATTTGAATTGTTTATATAATGCATTTTGATATTACATCATTAACATAGTAGTGCTTGATTAACGATCAACACATCTTTGTCATAATACATTAAGTTTAAAAATTACCTCAGAAGGTAAATATGAAATTGCCTAACTTCTAGGAGCAGGCAGTAGAATGGTGGTAGCCAGAGGCTGGAGAAGGAGGAAGATACTGGAAGCTATTAGTCGCAGGCCACAAAGTTCAAATTATGAAAAATCAGTAAGTCCTAGACATCCATTGTATAGCCCAGTACCTATAGTTAACCTTAGTGTACTGTATACTGAAAAATGGGCTGACAGGGTAGATTTTATGTTGCTTTCTTATCATGCACATATTAAAACAGTAATAATAAACAAAAGGAGACAGGAAGAACTTTCTGGAGGAGATTGATGTGTTTATGGCGTAGGTTATAGTGCTGGTTTCACAGGTGAATACTTATCTCCAAGCTCCTCAAGCTTATATATCAAATATGTACAGCTTTTTGTGTGTCAATCATATCTCATTATTTTTTTAAGCAGTTTGTGGGATGATGTTTTGAGACTATGAATATCTTGTTTTCCAACAACTTTTCTCCTGAGAGTTTTAGCCTCAAATGATGATTCTTGTCTATATCAATTCCAACAATAGTGATTGGAGCAAGATGATTTTTCAATTCTGTAATTCTCAATACATCTCAATTTTTAATGTTCAGCAATATACCTGGCTTTCAAAAGTAAGAACTCCCTAAGGGCAAGTGGAGGCTTCTCAGTGTGCTGAAAGTATAACTCTCCTAAATCTGATGTCACTCAGAGACATATCTGAATGCTCCACAAGAGAAGGAAGAACCACCTTGTTGTATTTTAGAATAAACATATTTGGGTAGAAGTTGTTGAGAGACTGTGGCCTTAGTCTGCTATTATAAAAGTTCAAAAGTCTGATGATCTGGCCATTAATGATGCTTCTGCCTCTGGAGAAGGTGATCAGAAAACATAATTTTTAAAAAGGGATATTCATGCTGCTGCAGTTATAAATCATACATTTGCAATCAGGCAGTTCTCTTCTAGACATTTTAATTTTGCTTTAGCTTCTTCTCTGCCACATGCAGATCATATTCTAGATGAATTAAAAATCTGCTGCAAATGGGTGTGGCATACACAAAGCCCTGTGACTCTTGGGGATGAACCCCTGGTACAATGTGGGAGCCCATATCATCCTCCATTCATACCGTTTTAGTTTTGATATGTATCATCAAACAGAGATGACTGTTAATGTTCTTGGGCTTTCTGGTGTTTCTGGGCTTTCTTCGAGAAAGATTATCACTACAACGAATAGCCTGAATTTTCAAGCCAGCTCTCTCCCCAACAATAGGTTGCTGCTCTGGAACTTCAGCACCTGAGATGAAAGGAACTGTGCTCAGCACATTTCAGCTCTCCCACCTGCACTTGCCTTGCTCATTTCTGGAATTTCTATCACAGCCCCCACAGCAGCTGTGCACACCTAACTCAGGTTATAAGGAGGCCCTCAGACTCTTGAAAGTCTAAACTTGTTTCTCCTCTAACAGATGTTCTCCTGGAAGGACCAATCAAGCTGTGAAATAAAATGAATTGTCAGGAAACTAGAAGCATCTCTACCCTTCAAAAAATAAAACTTGCATAATGCAACTTCCTGACTTTTTTAGTTATTTCATATTTTGAATATTTAAATGCCTGAAATGATTGTGGTTATTTGCTTCCTGTAGTGCAAACTCATTTCAAATATTTTATATTTATAAAAATAAAAATTAAGACATATACATACTTATATTTTGATATCTTCAACATTTGACCCCTTAACTTTTTAAAAAGGGTAATTTTTTAAAAAAGATCTAGTTAAAATGATATAAGTACTAACATGGAGAGTTAACCTAAAGAGTGAAGGTGGCCTTCCCCTTATAGACAGGTATTGCTGTCACATAGTGTGGGCTTAGGAAATTGAGAAACCTTAGGAAATTGTCAAAGAAATGGAAAAGCCCCCACCAGCTATATTCCCAATTCCCAGGCCTCTGTGTGCACACCATGGGCCTTCACTGAAAAAGACACGATTGACATTAGGCAGGAAGTCAGCTATGCATTTGTCAGGATTCCATTGGCGTTAACCTAACATACTAGATTTTAAAAATCAACCTTATTGGCTCACAAAAGTGAAAAGTCAAGAGGCACATGTGGCAGGTTGAAGTCAGAAGTTCAAACAATATTATCTAGACTCTCTCTTTCCTTCCTCAGCCCTGCTTTCCTCTGTGTGTAGCTTCACCCTCAGACAGGCTTTTCTCCAGCACCAAGAATGGTCACCATCCTACTCTCCACCTACCTAGTCCTTAGAGGCAGAGATTTCAAAGTAAAAAAAACACAAGCTGCTCTCACCTGGCATCTATACTGTTAGTGAAAACAAGTTTTTATACATGATAAACTATAATTTAAAAAGAAACAAAAACAGTCTGTTCATCAACTATTTGTATTTATATTTGCTAACAGGAGAAGACTTTTGAGGAGGTAGCAGTTGATGGCAGAGGGGGTGCAAGAAAGGCACACTTTGTTTCATTTTACTTTTTGTCACACCACTCAGCCTGCTGGATCATATTCTCCAACCAGAGGATGAAACATGCATGCCAGTGGAGTCTTAACCACTGGACTGCCAGGGAAGTTCCTAAGAAAGGTACACTTGGGATGGTGCATTATTCTCTCTACAATATTTTCTTCACCTTTCGGAGAGTTTGTGATTTTCTTGTACTGAATATAGCACAGAAAATATCTTGAGTGCAAAATTATGGGTAAACTTAGTAGTGCTTCAAAATGCAAAAATAGTGCACATGTTAAGCAAGATCCTTCCACCTCAATTTTCTTACAGAGAACAGTTTTGAATTCACCAAAAGTGTAAAGTTCACACTTGTGCTTTTGATATCCTGACTATGAACTGTTGTGTCAATTGATGAATATGTTTTTGACTGAAATGGATTTAAAATATATCTGTATTTAGTGTGCAATTGGGTAAAAACACATAAGTCAGGAAAAAAAAGGAATAACTGTCCAAAAAGTAGTAGAATTTTTCAAGATTTATTAACTGAGCAGACAAATTATGTGGAGTAAGCATATATTTGAAGCATTTGTGACTGAGATTTTTCCAGAGTTGATGGAAGATATAAATCCTTAGGTTCTAGAAGCACAAAGATCCTTAAGCAAGACAAATCAAGGAAATGCACACTCAGACATTTCACAGGGAAACTGCAGAACACCAAAGATAAGCAGAAAGTTTTAAAAGCAGCTGGAGAGAGAAGACAAATGATTTACAAAAGGACAACAGTTAGGCTGACAACTGACTTCTTAACAGCAATGACAGAATCCAGAAACAGTAGAATAATACCCTCAGAGTTCTGAGAGAAAATAACTGCCAATCTAAAACATACACCCAACTAAATCATACTTTAAGAATGAGAGTGAAACAAGAACAGTTGAAACAAACAACTGAGAATGTTTCCAACCTACTCTCACTAAAAATACTTTTTAAAGGGTAAACTTCAAAAAGAGACAATGCAAGATTCAAGAAGAAGCTATTTGAGGAATACCTGAATTTTAAAATTTACTTGTGCATTTCTTGTAAATAAATTAGTACAGTATTTGCCCTCCTTGTTATGCTATTAGTAACCTATACATGCCCATCTTTTCTTTGCCTTGTTTACTTCACATTAAAGCCTGGCAGTATTTCCTCAGCAGCATAAAAACTAGTTCAGCAGCACTTTTCAGGTTTATGATTGTGTCATGTTTGCTACTCTCTCATTGGAGATAGCAAGTTGCACAGAGGTCAGAGCCCCTGTGAGAGAAGACTACCTGAGGGTGTGGACAGAGGGAATCATGAACAATCTGAGGGTCACTGCTGCAAAATTCTCCTACTCTGTGCAACACGGACCCCATGATCTTGGCTCAGGTATCTGAGGTTCTACAGGATTTGGACCAAAGACCTTGGCACACAGCTGTATCTAATGTTTTTTCTTTCTTCATTCTAGAAGGGTGGAGCCAGCCCACAATACTGAAAACATTTCAGTCTCTACACAGTAGACCCTTACATAGTAATGCCAGAGCTAGTGAGTAGAGGGACTGTGTGTTAAGTCTTCTGAAGCCCTTAAAAAACTGCAAACTGGGTCAGACCTTTGGCGCACAGCTTCTCAAACCACTTGTAATTGGGAGTGGAGAGGGCAGAAAGATACATCACCTAATGTGTGTATGCTAAGTCATTCTTTGAGGCTCCAGGAACTGTAGCCCACCGGGCTCCTCTGCCCACGGAATTTTCCAGACAAGAATACTGAAGTGGATTGCTATTTCCTCGTCCATGGGATCTCCAGGGATGGAACCCGGGTCTCTTGTGCCTCCTATATTGGCAGGAAGATTCTTTACCACTAGCACCACCTGGGAAAGTCCGTATCACCTAGTAACGATGCTAATTAAACAAAAGTGTTGACCTTTTGAAGATAAGACAGTACAGTGGATGGGTATGCTGGAGCTTTTATTCCCTGCATTCTCTTCCCTGCCTTGTTCTATGTCAGCACAGGCAACAAGGGACACTTTGCTCGAGATTCACAAGGCAGAAGTGAAGCAGGGGCCATCTTTTTATGCTCAAAAGGTTGGGGCAGAGCACAGGGCACTCAAGCACATCATCTCACCTGGCTGATGGGGACCAGAGTGGGGCCCACAACATTCAGCGCCCATAGGATCCTTCCTCAGCTTCTCCAACTTTCAAGCCAGGTGCACGTTTTTCCTCCTTGACAAAGAACACCATCACCTCCTACAAGACGGCCTCATCATCACGGGTGGAGGCTTGGAGTCAGGAAGTGACCAATATGCATCCTAGCCCTTCCCTGGGGGCTTCATTTGAGCCTTGCAGGTTTCAGTTCACATCCATCTTCCCTTTCCGGCCCCCTGCCCCCTGCATGCCATGCCCCAGCACCAGGTACAGAAACATCAACTTAGACTTTCTAGTTAGCTACCACAACAATATAAGGGCAATGTATTTGTTATCTATGGCTGCACGACAAACTACCTCAAAACAATAGAAACACTTACAGTTTCACACAGTTTTGGTGGACCAGCAATCTGGCAGTGGTTTAGTGGGTGTTTCTGTCCCATGAGGTTGCAGTTAAAATGGCAGCAGTGGTCTGCAATCTTTTCCTCTCAAGGCCAGGTAACAAATATTGTCAATTTTGTGGGCCGCACAGTCTGTGTTGCAACTACTCAACTCTGCTGTGAAGGGGCAAAAGCAGCCATGGATAATACATGTACAAATGGTTGTGGCTGTACCCCAAGATAGCTTTATTTACAAAAATAGGTAGCAGGCTGGTTGGTGTAGGGAGTCAGTTGGCCAATGCCTGATCCAAAGGTTTAACTGTGGCAGGGGTATCTGCTCCTAGAATGGTTCACTTGGCAATCTGTTGCTGGCCTTTGGCAGGAGACAGTCCCTCATCTCTCCTGCTCAAATGTCCCCACAAAAGCCTGCTTCCCCCAGTGAGAGACCCAAGAGAATAGGCAGAAGCAGCCATGTCTGTCTGGCCTTGAAAGTCACGTTATCACTTCCACTACATTCTGTTGCTCATATGGACCAAGATTAGTACATTGTGGGAGTGGTCTACACAAGGGCACAAATAACAGGGATAACTGGGTGTGCTACCTTGAAGTCTGGCTACTATATAATCAACTCCCTAAGATAAATAATACCCACACTGGTTTTGTTTCTCTGGTCTTACCTCAACTGATATGAGCAATTTAACAGTATAAACTTCAGATGCTAACAACAGAAACAAAAGAACAGTCAATATGAAAACTGACTCATAACAGTCCAAGTGAATTTGAAATTAATTCTAAATGCCTGTAGGTAGACATGCTTTGTCAAAAAAATTAATTAATATAAAATCCTGCAAATATCCAAGTAGAAAGCAGGAAAAGCAGCTTTCCTTAAAGGAATCAAAATTTAGATGCTTGCCCCAGACTTCCCTGCAACACTGAGTTCCTACAGATAATGGTAAATTTGTGAAGATTTGGCCTTCCCTAACAGAAAAACATTTATTTCTGCTTTATTGACTATGCCAAAGCTTTTGACTGTGGGGATCACAATAAACTGTGGAAAATTCTGAAAGAGATGGGAATACCAGACCACTTGACTTGCCTCTTGAGAAACCTATATGCAGGTCAGGAAGCAAGAGTTAGAGCTGGACATGGAACAACAGACTGGTTCCAAATAGGAAAAGGAATACGTCAAGGCTATATACTGTCACCCTGTTTATTTAACTTATATGCAGAGTACATCATGAGAAATGCTGGGCTGAAAGAAGCACAAGCTGGAATCAAGATTACTGGGAGAAATATCAATAACCTCAGATATGCAGATGACACCACTCTTATGGCAGAAAGTGAAGAGGAACTAAAAAGTCTCTTGATAAAAGTGAAAGAGGAGGGTGAAAAAGTTGGTTTAAAGCTCAACATGCAGAAAACTAAGATCATGGCATCTGGTCCCATCACTTCATGGGAAATAGATGGGGAAACAGTGGAAACAGTGTCAGACTTTATTTTGGGGGCTCCAAAATCACTGCAGATGGTGACTGCAGCCATGAAATTAAAAGACGCTTACTCCTTGGAAGAAAAGTTATGACCAACCTAGATAGCATATTAAAAAGCAGAGCTATTACTTTGCCAACAAAGGTCCGTCTAGTCAAGGCTATGGTTTTTCCTGTGGTCATTTATGGATGTGAGAGGTGGACTGTGAAGAAAGCTGAGCACCGAAGAATTGATGTTTTTGAACTGTGGTGTTGGAGAAGACTCTTGAGAGTCCCTTGGACTGCAAGGAGATCCAACCAGTCCATCCTAAAGGAGAACAGTCCTGGGTGTTCATTGGAAGGTCTGATGCTAAAGCTGAAACTCCAATACTTTGGCCACCTCATGCAAAGAGTTGACTCACTGGAAAAGACTATGATGCTGGGAGGGATTGGGGGCAGGAAAAGAAGGGGATGAGAGGCTGGATAGCATCACCGACTCGATGGACATGAGTTTAAGTGAACTCTGGGAGTTGGTGATGGACAGGGAGGCCTGGTGTGCTGCAATTCATGGGGTCACAAAGAGTCGGACATGACTGAGAGACTGAACTGAACTGAATTGCTTAGTGGGTAAAGAATCCACCTGTAGTGCAGGAGACACAGGAGGCTCAGGTTCCATCCATGGGTTGGGAAGATCCCCTGGAGATGGAAATACTGACAACCCACTCCAGTATTCTTGCCTTAAAAATCCCATGGACAGAGAAGCCAGGCAGGCTACAGTCCAAAAAGTTGCCAAGAGTCAGATACTACTAAGCAGTCTGGTCCTAGCCCAAGTGGGAACTAAAGAATGGGAAAACCAAAATCAGTTCTGTACTGAGACTCAGGCATGAATAACTGCTGTAAATATAATCGTGAATCTCATTTCAAAAACAAAACTGTTGAAAATAAGGAAACAGTAGGTTAGCAGATGAGTAAGTAAGATGAGTCCACTCCTCTGATTAATGATATGAAGCCCGGGGAGTAGAAGAAAAAAAGAATGGAAACAAAGGTGGATGAAGTTCTGCCTCTTGCACGAGGAAGGAAAAAACACTGACATCAACACAGAGACCTTGAAAGAAAAGTTGGAGTGGCCAGAAGAACAGTGGCTGTTCTGGTGGCGACAGGGGAAGGGCACCTACTCAAGAAGAGGTAAACAACGGTTTATGGGAAGGATGTCAGGATTTCACCAAAGCAGTGAAAGGGCAGGAGGGCCAGATTCAGAAAGAGAAACACGCAGTGTTGGAGGCTGGTCACCAAGGTCATCCCTGCTGGTGACGGAGCACTGCCCCTGGATGCAGGCGTCCTAACCGGTGTCCACCCTTGTGTCCTTTTGCCCTGGACTTGAGGTCTCCAAGGAGAGAGCCCACTGCTCGCTAGAGGAAGGCAGGATGTTCCCTGATGGCCCTGAAGAGACAGCTCATCAGCCAGGGGTCTGAAGGCTCAACAGGAAGAGGGAGGATGGCAGCACTTCCTAAACCACAACTGTTTCCTCCCAAGGGAATGATGCCACCTGAGCTGGTGAGAGGAGGGGAAGCCAGATCACATAGGGCCTCATAAGACATACTGAGCAGTGTGTACATTTTCCAGACTAAAACGGGTAATCAGTGAGAGGTCTGGAGCAGTAGAGTAACAAATTCCCAATTCCACTTTAGAAACATGGCTCTGGATGCTGAGAACATGCAAACTTGTGCATGGAACTCTAGCACGGTTTCCAGGAGCCTAAAGTCCATTTTTGAAACAGCCTTGAGTTTTTGCCTAGAAGAGGTCCAGGTTACCAAAAGAACTTAGCCTTTGTTTCAGCCAACAGCTGAGAAAGGTCCTTGACCTCTTTTAAAGAGAGTATTTATTTAAAAAGCTTATAATTGTGAATCCTTCTTCTGTCCTACAGAAGATTGTCTCTATTTCCTATAGCCCCAGAGTGGTTTTTTTAAAGGATCTCCAAGCTGTTCCTCTAAAGTGTAACCCTAAGGACAGGGCCTGGCTCCCACCCTCTGTGGAGGGAGACTAACTTCAGTAGATGTGTTAGCAGGCTCCGACGGCCTAATCACCAGAACAGGAACCACTCACCTGCTTTTTGTAATTTTTCTTGTTCCTGACTCTGCTCCAGCCCCCACTCACTCCCTCTTCCTACTACCTTTAAAACACCCACTGACCTCAGCGGAGATCAGAGTGGAACTCAGGATATCCTGGGGTCTCTCCTTTATTGCAATAAAATCCATCTTTATCATCTATCTAGCACTGGTTTTGTTGATCTCTGACATGGAGATTTGGAGACAGAACTGGATGAAGGCAGTGATCCTTGCTTAACAGGAGTGGCCCAACCAAGGTACCAGCTATGAGTTTCAGAGAAGCTCAGGAGGGATCCAGAGAAGAAATCAATTTAGGATGAATGGATTTTGTAACAGACTTTGGGGGACTATCCAAGAGAGCCAAAAAAAATTTATGCTATAAAAACTGTGTTCCCCAAATAACTGACATGCTCTACTGCTATCCCTTAATTAGAAGTGTGTTTTTAGCCTCCACTTAAATCTCATTCATAGCAATAATGTGGACTCCTGTCATTTGTGGTTTCCTTGCCCATGATTCTGACCTTTACCATCTTTTATATATACATACATATATACATACCTTAAAATGACAAAAGAACCAAACAAGAACTCATCAGCCCAATACCCTCAACCAAAACTGCTCTCCCCTCCTCCTCCCTTACTAGTGGTTCCATCCATTTTCCCAAGACCAGCTTTCAGATCTCATCAGCTAGCAGTGACTCTCCCCTGCCACTTTTCCTGCGTTGCTCATGATCAAATTATCTACACATGAAGAATTTTTTAAGTCAGTTAGTTCCCTACTTTTCATTCACACTTGCTATGAGTTTAATCTTTTCCTCTTGCTTAAAAATTCCATCAGCCTTCTGACCAGTGTCTTCACATCTTCTGACTCTGTATCATTTCCATACTAAATCCTGATTAGTTTTACTTTCCCTGCTGTAAAACTCTGATGATGCACCAGAGCTAATAAATTAAGCTCAAACCATTCTAGCATTAAAGATTTCCTCTCAGTATATTATACTATAAAAAAGTTATGAACATAGAATCTCCTAAATTGAGTGCACATAGATGAGTTGGGGGTGGGGGTCTACTTTGCTTCCTATTTCTTCCCAGGTCCCACATACCCCTGGCTTCTCACTCAAGGAGTGAGAGGAGGAGTGAATAATCCAAGTGGTAGATTTGGGAACTGGAGCTCAGCCTCTTTTCCCCCAGCCCTCTCCTGGGTCTGCATGCCCGCTGAAAACATGCACTCTGGGCCTCTCGTAGTCTTGGCATAAGTTTGTTTTAGAGGCCTTGTGCCAGGGGAAGGTAAGAGAAAAGTGGAGTGCTGGGGCTATTCAGGATGGGCAAGCCCAGATCTAGCCCCGGGGTTTGGGATCAGGAATTATATTGTTGCCACACACCTGAATCAATTTGAAGACCAAAACTAAAACATGTGGAAAGTGAGGCTTCTGAAGGCTGGAGGAATTGACTGGGATAATTTGTTTTGAGAGGACTATACCAAGCTCAGGACCTGCAGGGGATTTTAAATCATTGAAAAGTTTTTTCACAGCTAATATTTGGTGCTTGGTTTTTCATGAAGTTGGTTCTTAGTTGCTTCAGCCTGTATGAGTGAGATTAAGCCTCAGCTGCATAAAGATCTTGATCTGGTGACTTTGTATACAGGCAAGGGGCTCTCTCTATATTGCCTGACCTGCAGGTATGGATCACTTCAGGTATCTTGATGGCCTATAACATTACCCATATAGGTCTTAACAAGCAAACCTGGTTGAGGTAAAATTTACTCTCTGGGCAGCTACAGATGACCTTGAACAACACATGTCCAGAAGGTCTGTGCCCAAAGATAGGGCTTATACGGGGATTAAACCATCAAGAGAGAGACTTGAATCTTCAAGGCAAGGTGAAGTTTATGCCTTGAAAGAGCCAGTTACAGCAGCATATTTTCCTGCTTCTACTGTGGTTTTCATCCAGGTCAGCAAAGATGTTAATTTCCTCATGAGTCACTGAGCAATAGCATGTAAGATTCTAGCTTTAAATTGTTAACATTAAGCTCAGGTAGGTAGTATCAGATTTTATTGCCCAAATTCAATTCTTTAATCAGAGCCAGAGGGATTAATCTTAAATTCATGTGACATGTCAACAGTCTTGAGTCACCTTCAACTGTGCAAACTCAAGATGGCTTGAATTTGTTAATTCCATTAATTCAAATCAAGGCTTTAGATTTCAGATGAAAATCATAGATTCAACCATAAAATGCTGGTAGATTTACAACAAGAATAAATGAGTATCTGTAGTGAAAAAAAATGCATCTTCTTAGTTTACACTAGTGGAATAGCTGAAATAAACTGTTGCTGACCCAAGGCAAATAAAAAGGCTGATCATTTAAAAATACTGTGCCTAGGGAACATAACTGCATTGGTCTGCATTTGTAGCTCTATAATCATAGTGATTCTAAGTAAGTGTACAGATTTCCTCATTTAGCTCTTCTTTCAAAATGTCAAATATAAATTTTAAATGTCGGCAAATATTCAGTTAAATATTTGAAGCTGGGTTTTACAGGTTTTTGTACAAATGAACAGTCACCAGTGTGCTGACTCTGCCAACGCACTTTTTCTAATTAAGCCAATGAACACATCTTAAGTGAACATTTTACAAAGGAACACATTGATCAAAGTGGAAATGATACATATATATATATTTCCGATATTTAAAGAATACTAAAAACTGCAATACTGTTACTGGACTGTTTGACAGTGTTCTATACAGAAGGAGACGAGTCTCATTGTTTTCTACAGAACAACATTAATGATCATGAAATATGGGATGCCACACAGTACTCAAGAAAAATTAGTCTTAGCTATAAAAACAATAACTACAAAAAGGATGAAAAACTCAAATTAAATAATTTCCTTTATTCCATTGCAATGTTGCTTTAAAAATGATACAAAAGACATTGAAATCAATCGCATAACATAAACAAGTAGATGAAAGCATCCTTTATGATAAAGAAGCTTTACTATTTGCATATAGAAAATTTCAAGGCCAGAAAAATTGTAGAAAAAATGTTATTTTTGAAATGACTGACAATGAATACAAAGGAATTTTCAATATTTGAAATCCTCACCATTGCTTAACAGATGAAGCATCTGTAATGTTAGTTCAGAGCTAATTTAAAAAGAAGCACCAAATGTTTTCAAAGTCATTTCATTATTCATCAACAATACTTACAATACCAAGAATCTCAGAGAAAGACACCATAGATCAATGAATGTTTAAAAGTAATACCTTCAATGATAGATTACCCATAATTTACCAAATGTCAATGAAGAGTTTGAATGTCTTGTCCAAATAAAATGGTTCAAGATTTTGTTTTGTAAAGATTTGGCTAACATTATGGACTTCTGCGGAATTTTTTATATAATCAATGAAAAATAAATATCAAATTTGAAATACTGTAAAACAGGTTTATCTTTTAAGCTAAAGAAGATATTTCTCTGTATTCAATTAATAAATATTTTATATTTTGTATATTCCTATGCATATTTTGGGCTTCCCAAGTGGCTCTATGGTAAAGAGTCCATCTGCCAAGCAGGAGATGTGAGTTCAATCCCTGGGTCAGAAAGAGCTCCTGGAATAGGAAATGGCACTCTAGTATTCTTTCCTGGGAAATCCCATGGACAGTGGAGCCTGGAAGGCTGTAGTCCATGCAGTTGCAAAAGAGTCAGACATGAATGAGTGACTAGAGAGCAGTAGCAACATGACTATTTTTAAATATACAGAAAAATTGAAAGACTAGGACAATAAGCATCTTTATTTTTACTACCTAGATTTAATAATATATTTTGCCATAATTGCTTCTTATATGTATGTACATTTGGCTAAAACATTTCAAAATAAAATATACATATCATGCTACTTCATCCTTGTATTCTCAAGCATAAATCTCCTAAAGATATTCCCGTACATAACTACAATGTCATTATCACATCAAAAAGATACTGAAAGAATTAATATCATCTAATAGTCCACATTCAAATGTTTCCATTTGTCCTCCAGATGCCTTTTATTGTCGATTTTTGTTGTTTTTAGTGGTCATCTAATTGTTTCACACATTTGTTTTCTGTATGACTTTTAATCCAAAAAAAATGTTCAACCCTATCTTAAAAAAAATTTTTTTACATTGATTTTCCACCAGACTAATCATCTCTTAGAATTTCCATTTTCTAGATGTTTCTGAGTGTCTCCTCATTGTGTGCTTTAACTTATTCCTCGCTTCCTCTCCTATAAACAGAAAATTATAAGCTTCATTTGCTTCACGTTAAATACTTTTGGTAAGAATACATCCTGTGTAATGCTGGCACTTTCACTCATATAGGAGGCCTGAGAGGTCCACTCTCTCCTCATTACTAATACAATAATGTGGTTAAGAAGGAGCAGTCAGATGTCCCCAATGTATATGTACATTTACAGTGTAAATTGTGTGTGCTTTGTGCTCAGTTGTGTCACACTCTTTGCAACCCCATGGTCTGTAGCCCGTCAGGCTCCTCTGTTTTTGGGATTTCCCAGGCAAGAATACTGGAGTGGGTTGCCATTTCCTCTTCCAGGGATCTTCCCAACCAGGGATCAAACCCGCATCCCCTGTATCTCCTCTATTGGCAGGTAGGTTCTTTACCATTGAGCCTTTTCCAGTAGTCATGTATGGATACGAGAGCTGGAACATAAGGAAAGCTGAGCGCCAAAGAACTGATGCTTTTGAACTGTGGTGTTGGATAAGATTCTTGAGAGTCTCCTGGACTGCAAGGAGATCAAACCAGTCAATCCTAAAGGAAATCAGTACTGAATAATCATTGGAAGGACTGATGATGAAGCTGAAGCTCCAATACTTTGGCCACCTGATGCAAAGAACTGACTCACTGGAAAAGACCCTGATGCTGGGAAAGTTTGAAGGCTAAGGGGATGACAGAGGATGAGATAGTTGGATGGCATAACCGACTCGATGGACACAAGTTTGAGCAAACTCTGGGAGTTGGTGATGGACAGGGACGCCTGGCATGCTGCAGTCCGTAGGGTCACAAAGAGTCAGATGCGACTGAGCGGCTGAACTGACTGACAGTACTAAGTGACTTTCAGTCATGTCTGACTCTTTGTGACCCTATAGACTGTAGTGTACCAGGCTTCTCTGTTCATGGGATTCTCCAGGCAAGAATACTGAGCCACTGGGGAAGTCCCGGATTATTAGGTCCCTCTTAAAAGAAAGGGAATCAATCTTATTACAGTGCAGGGAATTACCTTGACTTTTCAACAAGTCAAATATTTTTAAAATAACCTGTTCACTAAGGATTTTAATAGTTTCCAGCTTTGCACCATAGTCAATCTAACATGAAGAGAGATGAAAGGATACTGACTCAGAAATACATTGCTCTCATGTGGAAGCTATGATGATTAAAGATCAGTTAACATTTTACAACACCAGATGGGGTGGTTTTAAGCAGATGTGGAACATGCTAACCAGAATTTTCAAGAAAAATTAATTGAGCTTCAAAAGAACTTTGAGGACAAAGCATGATTTAATCAGTCTAATTAAAAACGTTTCGGATCCAGCTAAGACTTTCACACCCACTTGTTTGAAAAAGAATCAAAGTTATGGCAGCATTTCCTACCATCTATATAGTTGAGAATGGTTTCAGCCTGTGCACTTATTGTAAAAATCTACAGGACGTTTTAAACTAATAGTACAAAATGATAAAACATAGACATAGGAAACAGACATGTCACTGAATTTTAATGAAAGATATTTTTCAAATATTTCATTTTTATATAACAAAAAATTTCTAAGTATTTTGATATTTATGTTATGAAACTTACATTTTGAAGCTATGCATTTATTTTTTGGTTACTTGGGGTTTTTTTCTATATATTTCTGATACTCAAGACTCCCCAAAGATCTAGCACAATCTCTCCATAGCCTTTTGATGGCTGTTTCTTTTCCTATTTTTTATTCTTTGTTACTAGAGGATGGTCTTTCACATGTTTTTAAATTCTAGAGGCTAGATGCAGCACCCAATAAATTGTAGGATTTTTAGATAGAAGAAATGTTATCTGAGATAATCTTATCAGTATCCTATGTCATAATATTAAAAAAATTTTTGCCTTTCATTTTATAAATAATGTCCAACTTATTCTTCATTGCTTCCTTCCTTTGGCAGTCCATAATTTGTCTTTGGAGTATTTTCCTACTTCAATTAAATGTTTTCCCCTCTTTCTTATCATATGAAATGATCTGTTTTAACTTATCCTAAATTATTTCTATTCTGGTGTCCTCAATGCCTCTGCTCTTCTTTGTCCTGTACCCTCTGACACAAAAGACTTCTAATGTTCTTGTTCATTTTTTAACAGATGAAGACATCTGACTAGATCATTTTATTTTCCAGCCTAACTGCCTGAAAACTAACCTGTTAGATACACACATTTGATTATAAACAACTTTTATGTTTCCTTTATATTACCTCTAGGGCAATGTTTTTTTTTTTCCAAAAATGTATTAAAGACACATAAGAAATTTCCACCTACCCATTTAAAAATATGGCATGCCCTATCTAAATGTACAGGTTCAGTTCAGTTCAGTCACTCAGACGTGTCTGACTCTTTGTGACCCCATGAACTGCAGCATGCCAGGTCTCCCTGTCCATCACCGACTCCTAGAGTTTACTCAAACGTCCATCGAGTCGGTGATGCCATCCAATCATCTCATCCTCTGTCGTCTCCTTCTCCTCCCGCAGTCAATCTTTCCCAGCATCAGGGTCTTTTCCAATGAGTCAGTTCTTTCGCATCAGGTGGCCAAAATACTGGAGTTTCAGCTTCAGCATCAGTCCTGCCAATGAATATTCAGACTGATTTCCTTTAGGATTGACTGGTTTGATTTCCTTGCAGTCCAAGGGACTCTCAAGAGTCTTGTCCAACACCACAGTTCAAAAGCATCAATTCTTCAGCACTCAGCTTTCTTTATAGTCCAACTCTAACATTCATAGATGACTACTAGAAAAACCATAGCCTTGACTAGATGGAACTTTGTTGACAAAATAATCTCTGCTTTTTAATATGCTGTCTAGGTTGGTCATAATTTTCCTTCCAAGGAGGAAGTGTCTTTTAATTTCATGGTTGCAGTCACCATCTGCAGTGATTTTGGAGCCCAGAAAATTAAGTCTGTCACTGTTTCCACTGTTTCCCCATCTATTTGCCATGAAGTGATGGGACCAGATGCCATGATCTTAGTTTTCTGAATGCTGAGTTTTAAGTCAACTTTTTCAGTCTCCTCTTTCACTTTCATCAAGAGGCTCTTCAGTTCTTCTTCACTTTCTGCCATAAGGGTGCTTTCATCTGTATACCTGAGGTTATGGAATATTTCTCTTGGCAATCTTGATTCCAGCTTGTGCTTCATCCAGCCCAG
Organism: Nanger dama; assembly: GCA_917880005.1. Lineage (NCBI taxonomy): Eukaryota > Metazoa > Chordata > Mammalia > Artiodactyla > Bovidae > Nanger > Nanger dama. Next base: position 24,830,060 of record CAKJTW010000005.1, on the reverse strand, counting down.
TATTTCTCATGATGTACTCTGCATATAAAGTTAAATAAACAGGGTGACAATATACAGCCTTTGCGTAATGTTTTCCCAATTTGGAAGCAGTCTGTTGCTCCATGTTCAGTTCTAACTGTTGCTTCCTGATCTGCATACAGATTTCTCAAGAGGCAGGTCAGGTGGTCTGGTATTTCCATCTCTTCAAGAATTTTCCACAGTTTGTGGTGATCCACACAGTCAAAGGCTTTGGCATAGTCAATAAAGCAGAAATAGATGTTTTTCCAGAACTCTCTTGCTTTTTCGATAATCCAACAGATGTTGGCAATTTGATCTCTGGTTCCTCTGCCTGTTCTAAAACCAGCTTGAACATCTGCAAGTTCACAGTTCATGTACTGCCTGGCTTGGAGAATTTTGAACATTACTAACGTGTGAGATAAGTGCAATTGTGCAGCAGTTTAAGCATTCTTTGGCATTGCCTTTGGGACTGGGATGAAAACTGACCTTTTTCAGTCCTGTGGCCACTGCTGAGTGTTCCAGATTTGCCGGCATATTGAGTGCAGCACTCTCTCACAGCATCATCTTTTAGGATTTGAAATAGCTCAACTGGAATTCCATCACCTCCACTAGCTTTGTTCATAGTGATGCTTCCTAAGGCCCACTTGACTTCACATTCCAGGATGTCTGGCTCTAGGTTAGTGATCATACCATCATGATTATCTGGGTCATGATCTTTTTTTATAGTTCTTCTGTGTATTCTTGCCACTTCTTCTTAGTATCTTCTACTTCTGTTAGGTCCATACCATTTCTGTCCTTTATTGAGCCCATCTTTGCATGAAATGTTTCCTTGCTATCTCTGATTTTCTTGAAGAGATCTCTAGTCTTTCCCATTGTATTGTTTTCCTCTATTTCTTTGCACTGATCATTGAAGAAGGCTTTCTTCTCTCTCCTTGCTATTCTTTGGAAGTCTGCATTCAAATGGATATATCTTTGCTTTTTGCTTCTCTTCTTTTCACAGCTATTTGTAAGGCCTCCTCAGACAGTTATTTTGCTTTTTACATTTTTTTCCCTTGGGGATCGTCTTGATCCCTGCCTCCCATACAATGTCAAGAACCTCCATCCATGATTCTTCAGGCACTCTGTCTAGCAGATCTAACCCCTTGAATCTATTTCTCACTTCCACTGTATAATCGTTAAGCGTTTGATTTAGGTCATACCTGAATGGTCTAGTGGTTTTCCCTACTTTCTTCAATTTAAGTCTGAATTTGGCAATAAGGAGTTCATGATCTGAGCCACAGTCAGCTCCCAGTCTTGTTTTGCTGATTGTATAGAGCTTCTCCATCTTTGGCTGCAACTAATACAATCAATCTGATTTCGGTATTGACCATCTGTTTCAGTAGTGTTAAATACATTCACATTGTTGTCCAACCAATTTCCCGAACATTTCTATCTTCCAAAATTAAAAGTCCATACTCATTAAACAACAATCCCCCATTCCTCCCTGTCCCCAGCTTGTTAGGACAATGTTGATTCTTAAATTATGTGCATAAGTATATTAAATGTGAACTTCATTTTTGGATAAGGGATTTTATAAAATATTTGATAAAATACAAGGGACCTTTGGATCTAATGTGATAATTATTTTTATGTGTTAACTGAACTGGGCTAAGAGATGCCCAGATAGCTGGAAAAACATTGTTTCTAGATGTGTCTGTGAGTACATTTCTAGACGAAATCAATATTTAAATCAACTGACTGACTAAAGAAGACTGCTTTCACCAATGTGGGTGGGCATCACACCATCTATTGAGGGACTAAATAGCATAGAAAGGCTGAGAGAGAGCAAATATGCCCTGTGCTCAAGCTGGGACATCCATCTTCTTCTGCTCTAGGTCAGCGCTCTTGGTTCTCAGGCCTCTGGGTTTGGACTGAATATACCACCTGATTTCTCGACTTTGCAGATGATCATGGGACTTCTCAGCCTCCACAACTGGGTGAGCCAATTTCTATAATAAATCTCCTTATATATATATAAAGTCAGCTTATAGGAAATGGCAACCCACTCCAGTGTTCTTGCCTGGAGAATCCCAGAGACGGGGGAGCCTGGTGGCCTGCCGTCTATGGGTTCGCACAGAGTCGGACATGACTGAAGCAACTTAGCAGCAGCATATAGTTGACTTAAAGAAGAATGCACACCAGGAGAATTGTGCCTTCAAGTTTTATTCAGGGCTCAGCGAAGATTCTAACCTGGGAGACAGTTCTCAGGAACTGCTCCCCAGAGGGTAGGAGAAGCCAGCATATATCTGAATTGTTTAGCTGGGAAATACGTATAGTCAAAACACACAACTTGGTAAAAATTATTGCTGATGACAAAGAACAAATATCTCAAGTTAATAATTTCAGTGCTTTTCTGTGTATGAGGAGGGGCAAGAATATGAGGTCACTGAAATTTTTCCTGAGATACATATATATAATTATTCCAAGCACAGAATGCCTCATCCTTTTTATCATCCTGAATTCCCCTCAGGTTGCAGTGTTGGTGGGCAGCAACAGTGGATTGTGACTTACTCTTATAGAAATGGATAACGAGTGACATTTTTATTCTTTTTGTTCTCACTATATATATATATATATATATCCTATTAGTTCTGTTTGGAGAATCCTGACTTAATAACAGTGTCAAGGACCACTTGAAAGAAGAGTGTTTTATTTTATATTTCCAGGGCCTATAGCACTATGCAATAATAGAAGCTCAACAAATGTTTATTGAAAAAAATCAATGACTGATATGCTAAATGGAGAGGAAAAACTCAGAAAAGAACACATATTTTATTACTATTTAATGAAATGTCAAAAATACACAAATGAGTGGACCCAGAAACTAGTGGTTGCCAAGGGCTGGGGGAGGAAAACAGAGAATGCAGGATGATTGTTAATAAGTGTAAGGTTTTTTTGAGTTGAATATGCTCTAAAATTATATAATTGTGACGGTTGCACAACTCCATAGATATATTTTAAAACTCTGAATTGTATACTTTAAATAGGTGAACTTTATGATATGGAACTATCTCAGTTTAGTTCAATTCAGTCGCTCATTTGTGTCCAACTTTTTGCGACCCCATGAACCACAGCATGCCAGGCTTCCCTGTCCATCACCAACTCCTGGAGTCCACCCAAACCCATGTCCATTGAGTCGGTGATGCCATCCAACCGTCTCATCCTCTGTTGTCCCGTTCTCTTCCTGCCTTCAATCTTTTCCAGCATCTGGGTCTTTTCAAATGAGTCAGCTCTTCGCATCAGGTGGCCAAAGTATTGGAGTTTCAGCTTCAACATCAGTCCCTCCAATGAACACCTGGGACTGATCTCCTTTAAGATGGACTGGTTGTTATCTCCTTGCAGCCCAAGGGACTCTCAAGAGTCTTCTCCAACACTACAGTACAAAAGCATCAATTCTTCAGTGCTCAGCTTTCTTTATAGTCCAACTCTCACATCCATACATGAACTATCTCAATACAGTTAAAAAAAAGAAAAGAATGATGGATCGATTGAATAAATCTTAAAACTCATAGTTCCCATCCTTGACAAATCATAGGCCTTTATCAAATGTTCAATTTTGATTTTATACTTTCCTTTGAAATGCTAGGTATTTTCAGAATATCAGATATACAAATGCATTTTATATCCAAAACAAAATATGTTACTATTTTATTTTATTTAACCATCAGAACAAATTTTATTCAAGACACTAACTCAGCTTTGTTATTGTTTGGTTGCTAAATCGTGTCCTACTCTTTGCAGCCCCAGGGACTGTGGCCCACCAGGCTCCAAATCAGCAGCATAGTGTAAATACAAGAGAAGGGAAATACTGACTTATTTCTTCCTATATTGGCAACTCACATTAAGCTCAATTAAACAAGCAAATGATATCTTAGAGGTAAGGATAACTTGTCCAAGGTGGATCCCTTGCAGGCAGAGCTTCATAGAACATATGTCAGCCAACTATATAAGGAATAAACCCTGGTCAGTATCAAGGATTGGACCCTGGCATGTGATCTCACCTGGGAAATAGCTAGTGCTTCCCTAACTGAGGTGGCAGATTAGGGCTGCAGTCAAGGTTCTGCTTTTGGATCTTAGTTCCTCACCATGCCAGGGAGGGGCTGATGCTACCCTATGCTTGCAGTTTAAAGCTCTATAGCCCAAGGGCCTCGGTTGGATTCCTCTCCCAGAACCTAACATTTGACCCTCAGAAGGCAGTGAACAGGGGGATGATAGAAATACTGTTGCAACCCATGCCCAGCTGTTCCAGAAGGCTTGCTGCCTTTCCAGCTTGGTCCTTTGCTATACTGACATACTATTAGTATACTTTTTATTTGTCCTATATGTATTTCTAAGGCTAGAAGGGGAAAAGATTTTAAATACTGTTCAATTTTTAAAATCACAGTATTGTGTTAGTTTTAGGTATACAGCAAAATGATCCAGTTATATATATATATTTTTCAGATTATTTTCCTTTTAAGATTATTACAAGATATTATAGTTCCCTATGCTATACAGTAAATCCTTGTCACGTATCTATTTTATGTATAGTAGTTTGCATATTCAGGTAGTTTTTAATATTTAGTTACTTTGTTAAAGAAAAGAAAAATCCAAGATAGTCTCTTACCATACTGAGTAAATACAGACGTATTGAGTGTTACGAATGCATTTAGTATGAACATATGTAGTGTTAAATATCACCTTGGAGTTACTGCCCAGCTAGAAGTAACCTGACAATTACTTTCCTTTGTTTCCTTTTGGAAATAATTAAATACTTCTGTTATTAATACTTGGTTAATAAGCTTGGCACTTTAATTTTTCTGCTGAATTTCACTAGCACTTAAAGTTGTATTTTCAACTCAAAAGTATTTGTATAGCTCTCCCAGAGGATACAGCCTTGAATTTAGTATAGTTTTTGTCTTCTAATCTTAAAATGTGACACAGCAGTTCATTAAAAGTAGTGGTGAGTATACATAATACAGATGGTTAATACAGATGGTGTGAAATCTAGCTCTTTTTTTTTTTACCTTATTTGAAAAGCACTTCCAGCAACAATTCTCCTTGTATTTTTAAACTTTATTTGCATGACTCCTGAATTGATTCAACCTGTTTTTTTTTTTTTTTAAGGAGTTGTGTTCCCTGAGGCTACATTACAACAGGTCTAGATGGCCGTCCTGAGACAGAAGCTGAAGTTAGCCACACAGAAGGGGATACCTATAGAATAAGTAGATTTTCACTGACCATAAATGTCAATCAGGCTCAGACTAGCAAACCTAAAATAACCTCATGCAGATAAAACCTTTTTAGCTAGGACTAGAACTAGTGTTCTATAGTTTAAGAAAAAGTATATTCATAAGTTGTACACTACAGCTTTAGAAATGATTTAAGCACACTGATCTTCAAAGTGTCCATAAAGCACTGGTGATTCTGTTCTAGAAGAAATGGACTACTGTTCTCTGTGTACTGCATTCTGAGCACTTTAAAGGACAAAGTCAGACAGTAAGATGGGCTGATGGCACAGGTAAGGAGTTGTTGGACATCAAAGAGCCTCTTGCAGTCTGTCAAGGCTCCTGGGATGACCCAGACTTGCCATGTGACGAGTCATTCCATGTGAAATAGGTGGTTCGTGGGCTCACCTGTCATAGCAGTGAGACTGAGGAGTGCCAAAACACACTTCGAGGACAAACACCAAAGACTGCAGGGCATGCTTCTGGTCATTGCCATGGTCCTCAAATCATCTATATAAAGTGGGAAACTTCATTTAACAATGATGACATGTTTCACTCTCTCCAACCTTCACTGGAGCTGTTTGTTCCCAGCTCCCTGACATATTTCTGTAATTGCTCTTCAATCACTTTGGTCTATGCAATATTATCCTCTCACACTCAGGTCTCCTGGGAGTCTTCTGAATATTGTACTTCAAACTTTCCTTTGGTTCATGTCTACCTCTATATGCAATCAATTATTTTTAGGCAGAAGGTCCCTGTTCCCAGTTTAACTTGTTCAAACTATGTTTCCAATCCAGCTTCATAGGCTCAGCTTCCCTCTTGGAATCTTCATGTTCACTACCTTCTTCTGTGTCTCAGCAGATCTTCCTAACAGGCAGTATATTCCCTCTCAGCGTGAATCCCCTTTAACAGGCAGCCAAAAAGCCCATATATACCAAACACCATGAAAGAAAACCTTCACTTCTTCATCTCAGTTTCCCATTTAAAGGAACTCTCTTGATCACAGATAAGCATTGTTTTCAAAAACACAGAAGAAAGAATGTACATGGTTATGGAGAAACGGTAAAGCAAACAATAGAGGAAATGAAAAAGCCCCTCAGAATTTATACAATGCCTTTTCTTTAGTAGTAAGTTTTTCAAAGAAGATAAATGGATAGAAATAATGTTAAAATTTTACTTTGACTATAATCCGAGTTTCTATCATTTCAAAAGTACTATGTATGCAAAATCTTATTGGTTAGTGACAAATATACTGTTAATGAATCTCATAGCAAGGATATTTGTTTGCATATATAAATCTACTAGATTACATTTTTAACTTTAGCAGATAAATCAGTGGTTCTCACTCTTGACTACTTATTAGAATTACTTAGAGAGCTTTCTAAAAGTATACATGCCCAGTCCAACACTAGACCAATAGAATCAGGATCCCAAAGAGTGGGCTTAAACATTGACCATTACAGTATATTATAATCTAAACTCAGGACAGAGCTTACAGATCATTTAGACCAACGTGATCATTTTATAGCTGAGAAATGAAAGCCCAGAGACCCAGAGCCCAGAAAAGCCCAGGTCCCCACCTGGTCAGTTGCACTAACAGTTAGGGACAGAGCCAGGCCTAGAGCCCAAAAGTCTTGTGTCCATCCAGGTTCCTTCTTTCACCTTGACTCATTCACTTGTTAATATATTCATTCAGGAAATAGTTTGAGAGCCCATTCTAGGCTAAATATTATATAAAAAACTTGTTGCTATTATGGAACACGGCTGGAAAGAATCCAAATGTCCTCCAGTGGTGAACAGACAAACAAGGCAATGAAATAACATTCTGCAATAAAAAGAAACAAATTACTGATACAATGAACAAAGTAGATGAATTTTAAAAACATTTGTGCTAAGTGAAAGAAGCCAGGTAGAAAAGACCATGTATTATTATGATTCAGTTCAGTTCAGTTCATTCGTTCAGTCAGACTCTTTGCAACCCTATGAACAGTAGCACGCCAGGCCTCCCTGTCCATCACCACCTCCCATGGAGTCCACCCAAACCCATGTCCATTGTGTCAGTGATGCCAACCAACCATCTCATCCTCTGACGTCCCCCTTCTCCTCTCACCCTCAATCTTTCCCAGCATCAGGGTCTTTTCAAATGAGTCAGCTCTCCACATCAGGTGGCCAAAGTACTGGAGTTTCAGCTTCAGAGTCAGTCCCTCCAATGAGCACCTGGGACTAATCTCCTGTAGGATGGACTGGCTGGACTTCCTTGCAGTCCAAGGGACTCTCAAGAGTCTTTCTTCACCACAGTTCAAAAGCATCAATTCTTCAGCACTCAGCTTTTTTATAGTCCAACTCTTTCATCCATACATGACTACTAGAAAAACCATAGCCCTGACTAGATGGACCTTTGTTGGCAAAGTAATGTCTCTGCTTTTAACATGCTACCTAGATTGGTCACAACTTTCCTTCCAAGGAGCAAGCGTCTTTTAATTTCATGGCTGCAATCACCATCCACAGTGATTCTGCAGCCCAGAAAAAATAAAGTCAGCCACTGTTTCCCCATCTATTTGCCATGAAGTGATGGGACCAGATGCCATGATCTTAGTTTTCTGAATGTTGAGCTTTAAGTCAACTTTTTCACTCTCCTCTTTCACTTATATAAAATGCCCACAGAAGGCAAATCTGTAGCGATGTGAAGTAGATTAATGGCTTCTGGGGCTGGGAGAAGGAGCAGGGGTTGACAGAGCACGGACAGTATCCTATATAGGCGATGAAAATGTTCTAAAACTAGAGTGTGGTGATGGTTTCACAACTCTATAAGTTCACCAAAACCATTAAGTTGTTCACTTATAATAGGTTCTTTAATGGTGTGTAAATTATGTCTCAATAAAACTTAAAAACCCAATCTGCTGTCATTTATTGAATACTATATAAAAGGAATTTGTACTAGGATTTAAATAGTACTTCCCTCAGTGATGTGCTGGTATTTTTTAAAACCAGTTAACTGATTTAAAGAATGCTCAGCACACAATTTACAATCAATAATATAATACATGACTCTTAATTGTAAACTCCAAACACTTATACTTCGGTGTGACTTGCCATTTCTTGCAAAATCCACTATCAGTTTTTAAAATTATTTCACCAACAATAGTGTCATAAATTCAAACAATAAATAAATGTTTGATATCTGGCTAATACAGCAAAGAAGCTGTGCACGTTACTGACCAAGACTGTAGTTCTGACAAGAATGTTGGCTGATATTTTTATTTACTTTCAGGACAAAAGTGAAACAATGAAGATGTATGCCAGAACTTCACTTGTTCTTCACTAAGGTAAGCAGCTTCTTTGCTAAAATCAATTATGACAGTTGTCAAAGAATGAAAGAATATTTTCTCAATTACGGATGGGTGGTATTGACTGTATGACAGCCACAGACATGAAACATTTTAACTTTAATCTTCATTAAATTTTTGCTATCACTTTCTTAAATCTAGAGACAACCAACAATAAAATCAAGCCCTCCTTTGTAGCATTTGACAATTTCCATGGTGTTAATACTTCCACAGTGGCTGGTTTCAAGCTACCAACACATCTCTTCGTGCAGAGCTGAGAAGAGATAGGCAGTATCACACCAATAAACAGTATTTCCACATACAGATACAACCAACATAATTTATCTTATCAGCGTAGCTAAGAGTAAAACAATTATGAAGAGATAAGTTTTGATATGTTTTTAACATAAATTAATTGTAAATTTATGTAATTTAATATATTAAATATATTTATGTAATTTAATGTAACAATTAATAGTATAAAGTATAACAGCGAACTTCCATCCACTGGCTCTAACATACAACCAACTGCCCATTTTACCAGCAAGAAAACTGAAGCTCACAGAGATTGTCACTAACTAGCCCTGGTCACACAGGACGGTGCCACCCAGGCTGGTCTATTCCAAACCTTCTTCCTCTCCTTAAAATGTAGCTGGTTTTAGCAACTACTACAGGGAATCGACCAGTAGCCATCAACACTGGGGCAAGAACCTCCACCAGCCGGCTTCCATCAACTAGCTCTAGTCACCTGAAAAGACTAAATTGCTGAAGGCTCAGATGATGGTTAATAATTTTTTTAGAAATAAAGTGTTTAAAAAAAATTTTTTAATGTAGTTAAGACCCACCCACATAGCAACATCCAAACACTTTGCTGTGAACAGATTTATCATTTGTTGGGTAACCATCGCTTTCCTTTCCAATGGATGGAATGGGAACTCTGACTAGAGAAGGAGGAAGAAAAAAAAGGAGAGAGCACATCTACCTGAAAGTTTTGCTCAGGGCACGGCAAGATCCGATTTGACTGAGTCCAGATTCAGTGACCAGCAAGTGCATAACTGGTAGGAATGATACATCATGTCTTTTAACGTTTGCCATTCGCTAATCCTATTCACACATTACTGTACTGAAGACTTACCTTAGAGGTCATAGCAAAGGCCACGAGCTGTGCGTCCTCAGTCACCAACGACTCTGCGACCCCCGGGACTGTAGCCCATCGGGCTTCTCTGTTCCCTGCATCTTCCAGGCAGGAATACTGGAGTGGGTTGCCATTTCCTCCTCCAGAGGATCTTGCCAACCCAAGTCTCCTTTGTCTCCTGCATCGGCAGGCGGATTCTTCACCACTGAGCCGCCTGGGAAACCCAAAGGCCACGTATGATAAACCAATTTCCAAGAAAGTAAAAGGTTTCAAGAGTAAACCATTTAGTTCTCCACAGAAATACATCCCGGCCCGGGTCTGGTTCACTCCTTCTCCTCCGTGGTACCATTTTCACATCGGCCGCCTCTGCCTTCACTGACTGCTATCTAGTGGGGCCTGGTCGTGACACGGCCACAGCTCAGCCTCTCAGCTCCCATTCCTGTCAGGGTGGGGTGAAATATTATAATACGGGTCCTGATGCCGCATAAGAAGGCTCATGAACAATGTGAATTTACACTGTGGAGTTTCAGTTAAAAAAAAAAAGTGCTTCAAACATTTTAGGCAGAGTCGGTTCCAGTCAAAAAGCGCCGCCAGGCCCAGCTCCTCAAAACCTCAAGGGCACGCATCACCAGACGCGGGACCGCGCGCGCGACGCGGCAATCTCCCGCCACCGCCATGCGCACATGCGCAGTCAGCCCCTCGGCCGACCGCTCAGCCCCTCCCTTCAGAGACGCCGAGTTCCCTGAAGGCCACGGAGCGTAGAGACGCTCACGCGCCGGCGGCAGACGCGCAGGCGCAGTGGGGCGCCGTCGCGGAGCCCTGTCGGGTTTTCCTCGCGATCCGGGGAAGCTGGTTTGCTAGGTGCAGTTGGGCCCGGCAGGTGCTTAAAGGCCGGGGTCGTGGATCCCCAACACCTAAGTCTCAGCAGCACGGAGGTGCAGGGTGTCACCGAAGGCGCGGGGCCGGGCGCCGTCAGCGGCGCGCTCCGCCCCGGGGCCCCCGCCCCCTGCCCCGGGCCAGGCCCTGGCTCCAGCCCCCGTCCCGGGCGCCGCGGGCTCGCAGTTCGCGCTGCTGGTGATGCACCCCTGCGGAGGGCAGGACGAGGCCGCGGCCGAGGGCGTTCTGCGGCAGGCTTCGGTCCTGGGGGGCAGCGGCGGGCCCGGTAAGCCCGTTCGGTACCTGTGCGAAGTGGCGGGGGGATGGCGAGGAGGAGGCGGGAGAGGAAGAGGCCGATCTGCTGGACACCTCGGACCCCCGGGAGGCGAGAGCACAGCCAGTTTGGAGGATCTGGAGGACGAGGAGACCCACTCCGGGAGGCGAGGGCGGCGGCGGGGGAGCCCGGAGACGGGGCAGCGGTGGCGGCGGCGGCGGCGGCCTGAGCAAGACATGCACGTACGAGGGCTGCAGCGAGACCACGAGCCAGGTGGCCAAGCAGCGTAAGCCGTGGATGTGCAAGAAGCACCGCAACAAGATGTACAAAGACAAGTACAAGAAGAAGAAAAGCGACCAGGCCCTGAACTGCGGTGGGGCCGCCGCGGCTGGCAGCTCAGGAAACGTCAAACTGGAGGTATGGCCTGGGGTCTGGGGGAGTGGGAGGGTGGAAAAAGAGACCCAACTCCTGCCGCAGACCGCAGCTCCAGCGCCTCCCCACCGGCTCCCAAAGGGACCAGGTTTCCGTGGCTGGACTTGTGGCTGAAAGTTAGCGAGGGCTTGCCCTCAAGTTTATGCAAACGTAGGCAAAGCCTGAACAGTTTTGGTACACCCTTGCAGAGATGAGTAAATCTCAATGAAAATGGTGTGACATGGTAGCAAAGCTGTAATTTCAAAGATCTGGGATGTGGACTGGAAGGTCAGGTAGTAAACTGAGCGGATTCATCACTGGAGGAGCAGGCAAAGAGACTTAGGAACCCAACTGAAATCGGTCCTTTAGAGAAGGTAATCTCTTCCTTTATTCACTACCCTATTCTCAGTGTCCTTTTCTTAAGTATACCTAATCTGAGTACCCTGTTCTCAGCACCTTTCCACTAGCTGAAGTGGAAAAAGTACTTTTGTTAGTATTCTTTGTATTATATTCTTAAACTTATCTCAGTACTCTGTTCTTATTAATAGTGCTTAGTTCTGTTCTCAGTGTCTTTCTCTCAGTTCTCAGTAAATAAGCATCTCCCTTATTCAGGAATGAAAGTAAGGGTAGTCGTTTGACCCTCTGTTCCAAAGGTACTCATTCACTTCAGAATTCTTTACAGAGTGAGAAGATGATACACTTCTTTTCAGGAAGGAAATGTTTTACCTGTAACCACTTTCTTTTCTTTTTAACTGTCAAGCATTTACACCTACAGTTTGAGGAAAATACATAAAAGGCAAGTAGATACCTGAATTAGAATCTCTCCCTCCACCCCCTACAAAAAGAAACTTAAATTTTTTCCTATTCTGAAATAACTTGCATAATTTCTTAGGAAAGAGAATTACTATACGCAACAAATAATAGCCATTTACTTAAAGGATACTATCAGTTTGAGGAATCAGGAGCTCTAAGTCTTTGTTGAATTGAGTGTAAAGAAGAGAACTAATGTGAACAGTCAGGATACAATAAGGGCCAACTATAAGTGCTGCTTTCTTTAGTAGTGGAGAGGTTAGATCACTATAGGCTAAGATATTCTAGAATGGCTTTGCAGAGAAAATACACCTCAGTATAAGCTAGAAAGGACAGCTAATAGTTTGGGTTTAATCAGCTAAGTTTCTTATATGCCAGGCACAGTGCTCAGCTATAAGTGGAGTCTCACCCCCTTCAGCAATGAGATAGATACTTCACTTTCCATAAGTGGAAACTAAGGGAAAGAGAGGTTAAGGAACTTGGTCCAGATCATGCAGCCAGCAAGTACTCAAACCCAAGCAGTCTGGTTCTGGAACCATGAGTCTCATCCCCACGCTATCCTGCTTCCCTAGAATTTTGATGGTAAAAAGAAAGAGAAGCATGTCTTAGTGAAGGAAGGAGAAGTGGGAATTACAGGAGCTACTTTTCGGAAGACAACAAGGGGACCTTTCTAGCTAAAGTGGAGTATCTGTGTGGAAAATTGACAAAAGATAAATTTGGAAAGAGTTTGAAGCCAGTTTTTATATGATACTGAATGCCAGGCAGTGGGATTTGAATTTGGAGGCTTCAAAAGAAAGTTCCTAGTTATGCAGTAACAAGGGCTCCTATTGTAATGGTGTGGATTAAAGTCAAGGGCCTCTAGATTTAGAGATTTTTAGGAGATAGCTATAGAGGGACCGGTAGGTGGTGACGGGGTGTGCTGCCATAGTATGAGTAGCAAGATTAGAAACTAAGGTATTTAAAAATCAGTATTCCTTAAAAAAAAAAATCAGTATTCCTGACACAAATCAAAGTTAAATGAGGAACAGATGTATATAATGTTTAGTCCATGTATCTAAAAATGGTGCTGTGTGAATGACACAGAAAGGAGCCAGGGATGAAAGCAGTGACCTGTGGGATTGATCATTATCATAAAATGTCTAAGAAGGCTATCATTTGGAAGAAGCAGTAGAGTTATTTTGCATAGTTCTGAAGTAACCAGGACTCAGGTACCTGAGTTGCAGGGGTTATGTGTTTCAGCCCAACCTAAGGAAATGCCACCTAAACGTTAGTTACTCATAACCAAATCAGTTCAGTTCAGTTGCTCAGTCGTGTCTGACTCTGCGACCCCATGAACTGCAGCACACCAGGCCTCCATGTCTATCACCAACTTCTGGAGTTTACTCAAACTCATGTCTGTTGAGTCAGTGATGCCATCCAACCTTCTCATCCTCTGTCGTTCCCTTCTCTCCCACTTCAGTCTTTCTCAGCATCAGAGTCTTTTCCAACGTCAGTTCTTTGCATCAGGTGGCCAAAGTATTGGAGTTTCAGTTTCAGCATCAGTCCTTCCAATGAATATTCAGGATGGGTAGTCTCAAATGTTGGTAACTCCTTAGAACAAAAAGTGTTGAAGATTTCTATAATTCGAGCACTTGCAGAAGTTAGGACTGGATGACTGAAGATTATTTTCACTACAAGCTTCTATGATTTTATGTTACTGACATTCTGAATGTATTAATGGACAGTGATGTGTGTGAAGTGGTGAGAATCAGGGAACGCCACTGTCAGTTTCAGCATCCCATTTCTAGTGCACATAAGGATGAATTAGTCCCCAAAGTAGTTAATCTTGTGGGGAGAGAGAAAAAAATTATTTTTGTTTTATCTGAGTATTAGAGTCTTCTTTTTACAGGTTTTTTTTTTTTTTTTTTGGTGAGGCTTAAAATGTTCAGAGATTGAATTGTTTTAACATTAGATTGATAAACTTCTCATAGTGAAAGAGATAAGGCAAATATTCTAATAGATAACTCAGAAGCCAGTAGAAGGAAAATCAGAGGACTTCCCTGGTGGCGCAGTGGTTAAGACTCTGCACTCCCAATGCAGGGAGCATGATCCCACATGGCATGGCCAAAAATAAATAAAACTGGAAACGTTTAAAAAAAAAAAAAGGGTCAAGAGAAAAAAGCAGCTCAACATCTAAATAATCTTTAGATGAAGAGCAGAATAAGAATAAATGTATACAAGGCATGGCTTATGTGACTTTATATTTGTCAGAATTTTTGTACGTGGTCAGCGTTTCAGTAAACTTAACATTTTGTTGGCCAGGAAAATTGTAAGTATTTAACGTCCTACCAATAGCACCCCACTCCAGTACTCTTGCCTGGAAAATCCCGTGGACAGAGGACCCTGGTGGGCTGCAGTCCATGGGGTCGCTGGGTGTCGGACACGACTGAGTGACTTTACTTCACCAGGTAACTGGGGGAACATAGTTGGTAGTAAGTGCTGCTGATTTTGAGTAAGGATGCCTCAGGGTATGTTGTGATTTCAGGACTACCTGTTTTGTCTATACCGGTGGCAGGAGATTACTTACACCAGTGCTTCCCAGTCTTTTCAAAGCCAGTTTGTCACTTTCCTCCTGGTGACTTCCAAATTTTGAAATCTTTGTGTATCAGTTGCTTTTCTTTAAGTAATATTTTACTGCCCACCCCATTTTTTGGTTGGTGGTGTTTGTTGTTTTGTTGGGCAAAAAAGCAGTGAAGAGTGTTTCATTAGCACTATATAAATGGCCTTTGAGTTCACATATTCCATCCAAAGGCAGGCAGACGGTTTGACCTGGATAGCTTTATCTGAAGACAGTGTTCCTTTTCCACTTGGCATTGTTTTGTAATATTGAAAATCGCTCACAGCTATTAAAATAGGTCCCCTTCTCTACCCTTGCTCCTCTGTTGATTTTTGAAAATTCTGGAGACTGAAGATCCCAGGTTGGAAATCCTGGAGGGTGAGGGCATGAGGCATGTTATATAAAATTAACTGTCAACACTTGGCCTAGTGACTTAAAGAGGGACTTTCCCAAAGGCTCCCAGAAACTGGGCACGAAGGAAGAGAAGCAAAGCATCATTGAATTGCCTGTAATCATAAATTATATCAACTCTTAATCCTATTTGCATTTTATCTTTTATCCCAGGAAAGTGCAGACAACATACTCTCCATTGTAAAACAAAAACGGGATCTTTTGGAGATCGACCTGCAAGACCTACTCTTTTAGAACAAGTGTTAAATCAAAAAAGACTGGTAAATATCTGTTTGTACAGTAGTTCCAAACCTAACACATTTGTTTGTTATAAATGGAACTGTTCAACTTTTGAGATTTTTAAACTGGTTATCAGTTTAAAATTGTGGTTTTAAATTGGTTGTCAGTTTATAATTGTGATACTGTGTTAAACTGTTCCTGAACAGAACTGAGCCGCTGCCAATATACATTGGAATCTCATAAAGACAAAATTACAGAGAAAATAAAATTTCAGTTTAGTTCATTCAGTTGCTCAGTTGTGTCCGACTCTTTGCGACCCCATGAACCGCAGCACGCCAGGCCTCCCGGTCCATCACCGACTCCCGGAGTCCACCCAAATCCATGTCCATTGAGTCGGTGATGCCATCCAACCATCTCATACTTTGTCGTCCCCTTCTCCTCCTGCCCTCAATCTTTCCCAGCATCAAGGTCTTTTCAAATGAGTCAGCTCTTCTCATCAGGTGGCCAAAGTATTGGAGTTTCAGCTTCAACATCAGTCCTTCCAATGAACACCCAGGACTGCGTTAGGATGGACTGGTTGGATCTCCTTGCAGCCCATGGGACTCTCAAGAGTCTTCTCCAGCACCACGGTTCAAAAGCATCAATTCTTCGGTGCTCAGCCTTCTTTACAGTCCAATTCTCATATCCATACATGACTTTTAGCTACATAAAAATGAATACTATAGTAAAAAAAATGGCAGCATAAAAATAAAAATGCAAACTTGAAAATAACAGGAAAAAGAGTTGCAACAAATGTATAAAAATGATATTTGATGAAGTTGACATTTTTGTCATACAGATTGATGAAGAAAAATTTTGGCCTCAATACATTACAAAAAAAATATAAACGGAAAAAGCAGAAATGCTTCCTTATGTGATACAGAAATGTATTTCATATAAGTTAAAAATCACATAATAAACAGTTCAATAAGTGAAAATTATTTAAATGAAAACACACAGTGATGTTGAGGACTCCCATGAAAGGGACTCTCATTCTGATGGCATCTTACATTAGTATAACACTAATATAGTATTTATTATAATATTAAAGCAGTTGGACAGTCTGTATCAAGAATCCTTAAAATGGTCATTCCTTCACTCAGAAATCATTTTACTGTGAAGACATACGCAGGAACTGAATCCTAAATAGAGATAAAGTTAAGCATAAGGACATTGCCAGAAATGTATTTATCACAAATAGTAAAATAGTAATTTTAACAAGTTCATTGTTCAGTAGCCTCATGACAGCTAAGTAGACTGTTGTACATTTACTTAATAAAGGTTGGGCAGTCTTTACAAGAGTTGGACACAACTGAAGTGACTTAAT
This sequence comes from Nanger dama, assembly GCA_917880005.1. Taxonomy (NCBI): domain Eukaryota; kingdom Metazoa; phylum Chordata; class Mammalia; order Artiodactyla; family Bovidae; genus Nanger; species Nanger dama. The sequence continues at coordinate 24,813,393 of CAKJTW010000005.1, read as the reverse complement.
GAGCATGCATGCATTGGAGAAGGAAATGGCAGCCCACTCCAGTATTGCCTGAGAATCCCAGGGACAGAGGAGCCTGGTGGGCCATCTGTGGGGTCACATAGAGTCAGACACGACTGAAGCTACGTAGCAGCAGCAGCAGTCTTTACAAATAAATTTTAAACAAAAGCATTTAATAGGAAATATACTGTAATGTTAAATTTGAAAATCAGTATTTAATGATGGTACTTCCATCTTATTTGGTTTATCTTGTTCAGTATATTAGGCAAGGTTTTTCTTCTTTATCAATTTATATAAATTTAATAAAAACATATTAGTCTCATTTGTCATGTGAGTATAACTATATTTAAAAATGGTCAGTGTATAAAACTTATTAGTTGTTTTAGAGCAGTTGTATCTCTTTTCTGAAGTTTTGGTTGTGTGCTAATACTAGTTTTATTATACATGTATGCCTGTATTTACACACGTAAACCTATACACACAATCATACATCATTTTTAGTTTCTTCCAAATGACTTGGTGAGCTAGTGGGAAGAACTTGAGTTCCAGTACTTGTCAAAAATGTATATGTTTCTAAAGTGGAATTTAGCAGCCATGTTTACATGGGGTATCTTTTCATTTCTTTTTTTTTTTGCCCTTGCTATAATCTTGGGCCAGCGCTCTTCTTGGCCCTTAGGTTTTATAAACAGTATACATGCTGGCATATCATGAAAGCATTTCCTTTGTGTGCACAGTCACCAATAAAATCAGGCTTCTCGCATGAGTTTTAGATTTTAGTATTTGATGCATGATACCAGATTTTATTATTATTAATTTGAAGTTTAACTGCAGTGCATCAAATGAAGAAATGAATTCAGTTCAGGAAAATTTTTTGTAAGGATATTATATCAGGTATAAGGATATAAGGATGAATACAATCTCATAAGAATACTGCTATTAATAAACATATTTTCTCTTTTTCCTTTTTAAGTCATTACTGAGAAGTCCAGAAGTGGTGCAGTTTTTACAGAAACAGCAGCAGCTATTAAATCAGCAAGTTTTGGAACAAAGACAGCAGCAGTTTCCAGGAACATCAGTGTGAGGAAATTTGTTAAGAAGATCTACACATTTTTCATCTTATTGTAGTAGATGGACATATTTTTATACTACAGATAAATGGGGTAAGACATGCCAGCAGATGGTAAACAGTCATTTTCCTGTGAATGTATGTGTGTATTTGGAGACAAATAAGTATTGCACATTATGCATCTAGCCCTTTCAGATCACCATGGATTTGAAAAAATCAGCTTACCTTTACAGAGTAGTGTTTAAATACAAGGTTTTTTTTTAAAAAAACAAAGTGTTTCTCTTCAGTTATTGTTACTGAAGGTAATGCAGTAGTTGCTTTCTGTGGAAGTCACAAAGTTAGTAGATATTAATCTTGGATCATCTAACTCAGTGGTTCTCATCAAGGGGCAATCCATGGCAGTCTAAGGGTTAGCTGGCCATCCATTTGGAAATGGATGGGTGTGTTTTGTCACAGTGACCTTGAAAACTTGCTGTTTTTCAGTGAGTGGGCCAGGAATGCTAAGTGTCTGGAATGGTCCCCCACAATTCAGAATTATCGTACACTTAGTGCCAATATCCCTCCTCTTAAGAAACACTGAGAGCTATTTATGTTGATAAAATGTAGTTAGGGCACCTAGAGTTGGGTTCTCATAATAACCTTTTCTTTCCCTTTAAGACTGGAGCTGTCAGGGTGGTAAGTGTATTTTTTATGTGTAAAGAAAGGGATCATTATTAAATATCTGAGAGAATAGGATGTGCACCTCTTCTCAAAGATGTGCTAGTAGAACCCAGAGGGGATTAATTAAGTACCCTGGGATGAGTGCGTCTCCTAGAGTCGGCCTCTGCTTCTATCAGTGTTCTCTTTAAAGCAAACAACTCTTGTGTACTGAATTTGTGAACAGTACAAATTTATGTCCTCTTACCAGTTTCAGAACAAAACTACTTTTTTATACTCATTTCTTTTTCAAAAACAGATCCCCAAAATAACACACTGGAATTTTTGTCAGTGATTTTCAAAACTGAGCTATTTTAAGATTGTATTATTCCTAGATAATGTTCAGAGAGTGATGGGCAATCTGGATAGATACTTTTTTCTTGTACTTTGTCCTAGTAAAACTTTTAAAGGGCAAAGCTTACCAATAAGAGTACCAAATCAAATGTCAAGAAAGTATTTCCAGTGTTAGAAAAATAAGTGCATGTGCCTCAAAGTTAAAACTGTGGAGAAAGTTGTTACAGTCTCTTGAGTTTTAAGCTCTGAAATATATATTAAGTTAAATTTAGTCATGGATGTTCTAAGATGTCCTTAAGGAGAGAAGGAATCTTTTTGTTCACTTTTTATATCTGTTTTTATACCTGCATATCTGTGCAGAAATGCTTTTACCAGAATTACTCATTAAAGACATTATTGACCATTGAGTTGTCTGATTCACTAATTCTGTTGTTCAGTTGCTCTACACCAGATGCAGAGGAATTCATTTACATTTGTTATCCACTGTTAGCTTGTTTTCTTACTTGTGGAGCTGGGAGCTTTTTTTGAATGCCTAGAGTATAAGTTAACTTCTGTAGTTAAAAAGCAGCTTATCCTTCTTCAAGTGAAACAGGAGGATGAGGAAATGAGAAAGCAATAGGTCAGTAACAGCTGAATTAAAAGAAAGGAACTTAATATATATTATAAAAACAATAAGGATTTTACTTTTGGGGTAGGTTTATTGCAGTTTGCTCCCCAATTTTGTTTTATCCCTCCCTGTATGTGTAACTTTTGTAACGTGGCTTCACTGTTCCTCCCACTGAGGGGTTGAGTTTATTTATCCTTTAAATCTGGAGAACTGGCCTTGTGTGTGTATCCTTGGATGGCCTCAGGGAGCAGAGACACCATCCTAGCCTGGGACCCCTTGTTTTGGACTACTGTGTGAGAGAGAGGCAGACTTTCTTGTATCTGCCATGGTTATTCAGGTGTTCTGTAACATGCAGCCAAACCAGTATCCTCAGTAATCTTAGTGTTATCCTCAGTAATACTGTAAGAGGGTTGATGAGCAGCATTAAAGATTTGGTCGGGACACCAGGAACCAATGATGGCAATCTGCAATCAGGTGACAGTTTCACAGGGCTCCAACAGACACAAAGGAAGAAAGATAAATTGCAAGCTTGAGCTGAGCTTCATTTAGTGGAAAAAGTGGAGGAAGTTAGGTTGCTTTTGTGGAGAGTACTCAGTAATAGAAGCTAGAGTTCTTGCTGAACAGAGAAATGTGGCCAACTGGAGTTCACTATGACATCGAAGAGCAAGTGTAGGAAGAATCCGAGAGCACAAGGTTATTTCATCTAGGAAACTAGCAGTACTCGTTACAACGAGTTAGCAGCTGCGGTATATCAATAACTCAAGCTTCTTAATGCCTTGGTTTTAAGACCATTCCTAGACTTCCACTTGAAGAGTGGGATTTGGAGGGATTGAATAAAGAAGCCCGTAGGATTTAGTGGCAGGTAAATAACTCGGATGGCTCTCAACTCAGGGAGAAACCCGGGAGGGATTTGCTTCAGCTCATCGACCAGCAGCTCTAGTGCACTGCCAAAACTTGCTGAAAAGCAATCAAAAACGGAAAGGGAAAGAAAGAAAACGATGAAACAGATGTTTTGCATCACAAGTAGTTGATCCAAACAAGATGGTCTTCAAAAGAGGTGTCCATCAAAGATTATATTAGCCAAAAATTGTGAGGGGACTACAGTTAGTTTTGAATAGGCAAATACAAAGGATCATAAATAATGTTACCAAAATTATATGTAAATGTATAATTATATGCTCATGCAAGCTCATATGCAAAATTGGAAGTAGCAAAGGAAAATTGGGGCACTGGTGTCATGGGGTAGAAGAATGGGGGTGTTCAGTGGTTGGGAGATCTTTTATCATAATAATCCTTTGAATATTTAAATTTTTACCACACACAGATGACCCTTTCCAAAATGTTTTTGTTTTGACTACAAACTGAAGTCCTATTACAAATTGAAAACAGTAGATAGGCTATGCTTTTTTATTGGCTTTCTAGTTCAGTTCATAGAAAGAAATATGTTTTTACTGCCGGATCTTTATTTCAGAATACGTAGCACTTATTTATTATGAGAGTCCCTCTAAGAGTTTCTTACCATGTGAGATCTTAGTTTCCTGATCAGGGATTGAACTCTGGCCCCCTGCATTGGGAGCGTGGAGTCTTACCTAGGGAAGTCCCTGGGAGAATTTATTTTCCTCTCATTTCTACCAGCAGTAGGAATTTGCTGTTCTTTTTTTTTACCTCTTGCCTTTCTGATAGCTATATTATTGCTGACCGTTGGATTTACTAGCATTTCCATGAATGCTGGTAAATTTGAGAACCTTTTCCTATGCTTGTTGGCTACTTAGATTTGGCTCTTCTGAATTAGCTAGTCCTATTGAAAGGTGGTTGTTGAATCACGACGCCGGGATTCTTGGCCCCCAGAGAAGAATTCAATCCGAGGCCAGAGACGAGGCTGGATCGCTCAGAGCTTTTGTGTAACAAAGTTTTATTAAAGTATAAAGGAGATAGAGAAAGCTTCTAACATAGGCATCAGAAGGGGGCAGAAAGAGTACCCCCCTGCTAGTCTTTAGCTGGGTGTTTATATAGTCACCAGCAGTCAGTCTGTTAATGAAAGAAAGGAATGTTTCAAAACTTAAAATGGCACCAGGCCCCTCACCCATAAGATGTATTTTGGTATAACCTTGGCTCCAAATGGTTTATCTTGGGCCATAAAATGATTAACTTGAATCTTAAAGAAGGGCAGATCACCATACAAATAGTTTCATTTATATAGATTAGAGGAACAATATCGGAGTATAACATATTGGTTTATCAAGTAGGTTCTGAGCTCAAAAGGTGGAACTGACTTGAAGACAGAGCTTGGGGTAAATACATAGTATATTAACATAGCTTAAGATAAACATTTCCATAAGAAAAAGGCAATGGTTAACTTTAAGTGAAACTAGGTGTCATTATAGCAACACAGAATTTTAAGAGAAGCCTCCTTTTAAATTTGTATAGAGAAGGAGAAAATATCGCTAGTTTGTTTCCTCCTGCCGCTTAAGAGAGAGAAAATGTCTGACACTTGCAGGATATTTCCTCCGTTTGGAGACCCCTGGCCTTCCTGCCTGTTACCCTCTCACTATCTTTTGTCTATTTGTCTGTTTTTTCCATTAGCCTCCTTTTTCCTAAAATGTGCAAAAGTCTGGTGACTGTTACAAAAATGAACCCTGTGTCATTTTATTTCTTTTTTCATGTCTAACATTTGTTTATTTACCTTTTTATGGTATCTCTTGCCCATGCAAGCTTTCAAGTTTTGAATATTTGGACCTATGTGACACTTTTATGGCTTTTGGTTTAAAAGGTCTCAATTTGGAGTCTTTGACATGATGGTTGATTTAAAACTTCCTGTTTCTTTTTCTAGAATTAGAAAATATAATTAGTATGGTTATTGGCAGGTAGTCCTGATTTCCATTGTGTGACTAATCGACATGGAAATTTTAGTATTCCTATCATCATTACCCCCTCAGTTTCTAACTTTATGTAGCTATGAAAATGAGTATTATAATCATGATAACAGATGCTGTTGAATGGTGCATACACAAGACCTGCATTCAGATGTTCTAGCTTATGATTTAGAGATGGGCTGAACTCTCATTTGTTGAGCAGACTTGTTTCACTATAGGAAAAATTTTTATTAAAATACTAATTAAAATGCTGCTTTTACTGAGTTTAAGCTTAATATTTTCAGAACTTTTTAGTGAAAATACTTGACATGTTTAATAATTAGGTGAGTTGATCTCATCTTCTAATCAGGACATGGACTGCATTCCCTGTTCTTCTTATGATATATTGCTCCACCCTCCAAATAATCATTTGTATTATTCTAATGCAGCAAAGGTAAGCTTTTATTATTATAAACTGCAGCAAATTAAATGATGCTTTCTATTCATAGCTTCACTCTGCTGCTGCTAAGTTGCTTCAGTCGTGTCCGACTAGGTGTGACTCCATAGACGGCAGTCCACCAGGCTCCCCCATCCCTGGGATTCTCCAGGCAAGAACACTGGAGTAGGTTGCCATTTCCTTCTCCAATGCGTGAAAGTGAAAAGTGAAAGTGAAGTCACTCACTCTTAGCGACCCCATGGACTGCAGCCTACCAGGCTCCTTCATCCATGGGATTTTCCAGGCAAGAGTACTGGAGTGGGGTGCCATCACCTTCTCCGACCTTTACTCTAGTGATATAGAAATGTATGCAGCCTTCCTTACAATGTATTCATTGAGCACAGATACTAATTTTCATGAGCTGTTTGTAGTTTGGGCTTAAAAGGGCCCAAAAGTATATGCAGCAGGAAAGCAAAATCAGAGAACTAAGGAAAACAAGCATAAAAGAAGTTACGACTAGCGAGATTTTCTATCTGTTTTCCCTCTAATTGAAGTCTGGGTTGTTTACTATCTTTGGTTGGAGATCACTGTCCACTGTTAAGATTTTATAGCAGTTGCCTTTGAAAATCTAATAAGGAGCAGGTTATATTAACATCATATATTTGCACAAAATTTATTACTGTTTATTTTGGTAATATAATTATATCATATTAAATAAAATATATGTAGTTAGGTGTACTTCACCGTCATGTTGATTAGGATCATCTTTGTGGGTGGCAGGTGACGGTAATTGTGACAGCATTATTTCCTTTCAGAAAATGAGTCTTCAAGAAAGCCATATTTTTCTAAGATCACCCAAAGGTGTCTGCCAGTATGGAAGTTCCATGTCGTACTCAGGGACCCTGTTTCCAGGCTCCTGTGATACTTGGCTTTTTCTTCCTAACAGACCCTTCAGGGCTTGGACACCCTGCTTTTTGTGCCAGTGAGTGGACCCTCCTGGGGTCAGGGGTCTGCCATTGTGATAAAGCCAAGCCTCCCTCCTTTATCCAGGTACCTTTATTCTCTTCATGCCCAAATGCCACATGGCCATGTTTCCTGTGTCTCTTCTTTTTCCTATTCACCCCTTTAGCACCAGGAACTATCCAAATTGCCCTTTGCTCCCTAGTCGCAGACATTCACTACCTTTAAATGGTGTATAAAGTCCATCAAAGACCTTGAACATTTCCTGCTTTGTTAGCGATTGGAAAATGACCACAGCCCCTGCCCAGGCCAGGCACTGCCTATTCTGAAGGGCAATGAGAATTTAAAACCGAGACTCACCGAGTAACTCACAGGTACCCAGTTTGGAGAGGAGGGCTGGGTGTTTGGGGGCCAGCAGAGCGCTGGGCTCTCGCCTCTTCTCCAGCCGCCAAGATGAAGTCTGGGATCACCGTGGTGCTCCCCACCATGTGGGTCCTCAGAGGCCATTGCTGCCTAACTGCCTGCACTGTGCAATGCACTGCCTCACTGGGCAATGCCAGGGCTCACCTCTGGTGTTAGTAACAGGAGGCCGAATTGAATGCTTAACCCCTAGCAACCAAACTGGCAAGCCTTCCCACAGCCTGAAAAAGAGGAGTACTTTGAACACAGATCTCTTAAACAGCTGTTGCACTGGCAGAGCAGATGGAGCCAGGGTAGTGTTCAGAGCCAAAATAGCAGTTGTATCACAAATTACAGGTGCTTCCAAACAGGCTTGCCTGCACTTTGTGACAAGAAGCCGCTCCTCCCACCTGAGGGTTCAGGACGATCCAGAGACAGAGCTGCATGAGCATTCCACACACTGGTGGCGACTGTGTCAGTTATCTAGCACACCACCCCCGAAGCATGGGGGCTTACAATAACCACCTCCCCCGCAATAGTGTTAAGGGTTAACCTTACCAGAGGGCTTCTGGTGGTCAGGCTCAAGGGTGTCTCCTTGAGGAGGCATTCAGATGAGAGCACAGCTGTGGTTGGTAACATTCAAGATGCCTTATCCTCAGGTCTCAGCAAACTGGGAGCCCACTCCAGGCCAGATCCAACCCACAGTTTGTTTCTGTACTGCCAAAGGCTAAGAATAGTTTGTACATTTTTAAACGGTTGGAAAACCAAAAGAAAAATCATCTCATGACATGTGAAAATTACATGAAATTCAGAGTTTGACATCTGTAAGATTTCATTGGCACAGAGCCACCCCTGGCCACATAGTTTATGGCAGCTTTGGCACTGTGGTGGCAGAATTGTGTAGTTACAACAGACGTGAAGGTCATATGGCCTGCAAAGCTGACCATTTTTACTGTTGCCCTGGATAGAAAGTCTTCTGACCCCTACTCCTAAAGTGTCTCTCTACAGACAACTTCATTAACCATCAGTGGGTTATTTTGAGAATGTTTAGTTTTTTTCTTTCTAAATGATGAGGCCAGAGAGAATCCAGCCTGTCACTTGCAAGCATTATCTCCAAATAACATACTGCATGCAGGTGTGAGTAATTTGGGGCTTAAAACAACCGTGAATATAATTTTCATTTACTCCATCTTAACATCATCTTTCAGATTACTGGAGTAAATCTGAGGCCACAGTTAACATTTTTATCAGATGTATGCAAATAATAGAACCATCTATGATGATCATACAGAGATAAACGTTCAGAACTATTATCTTCTTTATACTCCGTGTTGACTTGTTCTATGAGAATTCTTAGCTTCTTTACTCAAATTCACATTCTGAAAATAAATGCTTAGAACAGAAATGATTTTAACAGTTTTAACTGTCAAAGCTGCCTTTCCTTGCTACTACTGTGCAGCTGAGTATTTGCAAACTAAGTCTTAAGCATGCTTCTCTCTTCCCCACCAGCTGCAGCATGGTCACCAGACATGCACTTGGAAGCTTGCGATTGTTTTTGAGGAGAAATTAAATAATTGCTGATTTTAAAAAGGAGAATCAGAAACAAATACCATTTCTGCCTTCATAATGGGAACCCCAAATGCCTTTCTAAAACAAACAACAGCTGGAAAATGCTGAACACAGATAGATCGAATCCTTGTCTTTAAAAAGTTCCCAGCCTTGTATGGATAGACAAGAGGACAGTATGGTATAGGGATTGATAGTGGATCGTTGATGAGGACAAATTACAATGTGGGCATAGAGATTGGGCACCTAACTAAGCTGGTCTAGAAATGTCTGGGAGCCTTGCTAATGGGAACCAATGGGAAGGAAGTCAAGGTGGATCAGCCCAGAAACCTTCCGGGGTACACACCCAGGCCTGGTGGAGATCTCATTGCTAGGCCCTCCAGCAGCCTGTTGCAGCTGATAGCACACTGACCTTTATCAGTTTACTTGTTCATCTTCCTCCACAGACTTGGAAGTTTCTTTAAGGCAGAAACCGTCATCTGTCATTGTTATCTATAGTGCCTGTCTAGTAGTAGCTGATGCTCAAGAGTCATCTAATAAGTGAATATGTGGAAGTTTCTAGGCTAATGAAAATATTCTGTCTCTTAGGCTAATGTTTAAAGAAAATATTTTATGTCTATACAATGGTATATTTAAAAATATGTACTAGTTTGTGGTTGAAGTGCCAGTACCAAATTTTGGATGCAAGAACAGGGTCAGGAAAAATAAGAGATGCAAAGATAAGCAAGACACAGTCACCGCTCTCCATAAACTTCCAGCTTAAGTAAGATGAGATGGTTGGATGGCATCATTGACTCGATGGACATGAGTGTGAGCAAGCTCCAGGAGGTGGTGATGGATAGGGATGCCTGGCGTGCTTCAGTCCATGGGGTTGCAGAGTTGGACATGTCTAGGCAACGAAACTGACTGAACCCTCCTCTATGTGGAACCAGAATAGCTTGTCTTTCATCTGTTTACATTTTGGAATTCCAGAAAATATTTCTTTTGAATAAAGGGCTCCACTAAAAAAACAAACAAACTTTAATCAAGTTAATAAAAGACCAAGTTTTCTCAAAATATTTACATATTCTAACCGCCCCCCTCCATTTTGACTGGAAGGAAATTTAATGGCGAGAACAGAAAATTTACATTTTTAGATATTTTCATATTCCTCCTGGATTCCTTCATTTTTCCTGAGTTGCCTTTAACACTTTTCTAACAGGTACTATATAGCAATGCACAGATATTTACAGTGATTGTTCATTCCCATATACTGTAGTATCACTTAATATTTGCTAATACACAGGAAAAAAAAAGCTTCTATGCATTTCCTTTCTAAAATTACTGCAAAATATCTTCAAAGTTCTATATTTTTTTCTACTTTATATACAGTAGTGTGTATATGTTAATCCCAGCCTCCTAATTTATCCCTCCCCTCCAAGGTTCTATATTTAATGCCAGTTATTCTAAGATGTTTAATTCAAAACTGTTACCTAATTTCTCTATAGGATGTTGGATTTCAAAAAAACCCCATTTTCAAAACAGGATTGTATAAGATCATCTTAGGACCTATATACAACGAATCCTTCTATGAGGTTTGCAGGGAATAAAGAGCCAAAAGACATTTAGGTACAGTATTCTTTATTATATAAACAATCAGATAACAGTGTAAGTGAGCATTTGAAGGATAATTGAGGCCTAGCTATAATAAAAACATGACTTAAAAAGAAAGAGTTTCTTTTTGTTAGTTTGTTTTACATTAATTTGAACTTAACATATGCCAAGATCATGTAATTTGTCATATAGTTCGGCCATTAAATCCTTAACAAGAGCAGACAAAATTTGGAATGCGTGTTACATTTTATTTGTTGACTATGTATACCAAATATTCAGGACATACTCAAAGTTAAGCTGGTGCTTGAAGTCTAACAAGCAATACCTAAAAAATGTTTTTGTTGCTGTGACGGGGTATTCACTTCCTAAGAAGACAATGAAAAGGAGATTCTAAATGATAGGTGGTTGTCCAGCTTTTTCTGAATTAAACTGAATGTTAAAAAAAACCAAAGTAAATGTATTGAGAATTGACATCTTAATAGTTCCAAAGCACTGGTAGGTATTAAAATATCATCTAACTAAAAATTTTTACATCTCAAATTTTTAAAAGGAGAAAAAACAAAACCCAGACTTGAACAGCACTATAAATGTTTTGAGTCTTGTCAGCAGGCCAGATGTTACTGTTCTCTATTGCCTTGTCTACGGCAACCCTAACATGTTTGGCAATTGCTGATGCAACTAATGGCTCGGCATGTCCACTTTGCTCATGATCCTATAAAAGAAGGTGAAGACATCGTTTGGACTGTCTACCTCAAGGATTGAATGTTAAATAAGCACATTTAGAAGTCAGAAATCAAGTCCTGCATTACAATTTTTAACAGTTCTTACCAGGAAAAAAATTTTAAAGCCTGATCTAAAATGTGACTGTGTTATGATGACTTAAGGGTTAACTTCCCATCACTTCTAAATTCTCTGAATTTCAGAGCATCTTGATAAAGGCTTTTGGTGAGATAGACCTGGTAGTGATGCATACGTACCACTTTAATCGTTTATTTTTGAAGATACAATTCTGATTCACTGGAACGTTATGTCCTGGTTTCCCAAAGCTGCGTGGAAAGCCAGTGTATTCTTTCATATCATTTATAAGCAACTAGTACCGATCAGTTCTATAAAGGTGTAAGTTTACCAGAGGAGGAGTCTGACCACTGATGGATAAAGTGATGTTTGATCCCTGGAGCCCAAACCACGTGTACCTCATGCTGTTTTGTGCAGCAGCACTCGTTTGAGGAAGACTTCACCATACTGACGCCTTTTCCAAGGAGAGGGGACATGACACAGGGAGTTACTGGAAAATAGGGAAGAGGAGAAAAATCCAACGTTGAGACAAAGAAGAAAAGCCTCATTTATCCAAGGATGTCTTCAGCCATGACTTGATTGCTCAGAAGAGAAAGAAAATCAGTTTCAAAATAGAGATAATTAGGAAATCAGTTATATTTTTTTCAAGCATAAGAGTGCATGTTTTGTTTTAATAGTTCTTGAAACACGAGGATGATTCTACAGATTTCCGTGTAGACTCTCAGCTCCAGAGGGCTGGGATGGTTTCTTGTGTACATTGACTCCACAGTAGCTAACACTGTGCCGGACACATACATAGTTGGTGAACCAATAAACTACAGAGTTCTCTAAACACTAAATGGACCACCTAGCTTTAATGTAAAGTGTGATATTTTCTATTGTATCTATGAAAGCTTCTACTAGGCAACACTAGTCATTACAAGAGGGGACGGCAGTAGCTCACGCATATATTGTTTTCGTATGATCATTCCTACCTTGAATACAATTTAATGAGAAACAGCTACTATACACTAATGCTAGAAAGAGTTGAGACAATGTATAAATGAAACCTGGATCACTGAAGTACCGTCTGTTAACAAGCATAATTACCTTCTTAAATTATACATTTTAAAGAGGGTGTGAAATAATTTTCCAGGCAATGCAGTGTTTAGTGGGTGGGAATTATATATATATATATATATATATATATGGAAGTACCTAGAAATTTGATAAATGGCCCTCTCTTTATCATCCAAGGGTAAGTAACAGGTTTTGGTATTTCGTATACATTTTTTTAAAATGTCCTGTTATTCAGGACCACTGTTCCTCAGAATTGATAGGGATTATGGAATTACTATCTTATTTGGGAACTTATTTCCAGGTATGAGGCTTTAGTTTTATAAGAGGCTACCACCTATGACCAGCAGGTCACTTAATCAGTAGAGACACTAAGTTGAAGAACTCACATTGATCGCAGCAACGTGTCTAGGTTTTCTCAAAGGCTTCAGTGAACACTGTTTGAGTCATCTGTGAAGAGTTAGTATTTACCAGTGTGTGAGGAACATGCAGCAAAATGTGCCTCGCCTAGAGACTGAACGTGGGAATGTGAGAAGGAATAAGTAAACACAGGGTGCTTTTGTCCAATGCTCTTATTTGACTGCTGCTTCCACACACACACGCGGACTTAAACAAGGCCAGCAAGCATGCCGTGCAGAATAAGACCTGCAGAGCTGCCTGCCCTGAATCCCCAGGAGAACTTAAGTGGAACGTAACGTGATTTCCTACGTGGAAGGCAGGCATCTCTGTGGGTGATGCATGGATTAAGAAAGTGCTGGTCTTATTTTGCAGTTGAGGCATACAGCTCATTTCATGCTATTTTCATATTTATAATATCTTCCCATATAACAGTCATTTATTTTATTTTTTTGTACAGTGGTAAGATAATGAGGCAACCTGGCTCTCAGCTTCACAGTTTCTTTTCCGATCACAGTTTTAATTTGTTTAAAAGGTACCATTCATACCAGCACAACAGTCTACTGACAGGTATTTCAACTTCAGAAATAAAGCTTATATGACTTGTCTTTAACTGATTTTACACGCTTGATTTTCTTTTTTGTCAGCACTTGGAGTGAGGTTATTTAAATGTTACGGTT